>OZ018396.1:17322282-18018490 GCA_963969525.1 Ontholestes murinus
GGTGTCCCAAAAACCTTAAAAGTATCAAAGTTGTGTTTTTTTTAATGAAACACCCTGTATTTTATTGCATTTTTGGATTCGTCTATAAAAATAAGTATGTGTTTTAATAAGGTTTTTATTACATAAACCTTAAGGTTTTTGAATTAATTTGAATTTTGTAAAAATGTAACCTAATTTTCATGTTTCAAATACTTAAAAAATAAGTAAGTTATGCATACCAAATTTACACTGAAGTATAACAATAGATCATATTTTATTTTCCAAGTATAATAAACTTGACATCTTATGCCGGGTGTAAAAAAATTGGAATTAAACAAATGAGAACTTTAAATGACTATAACTTTATTTATTTAAATGGAACGCTATATTTATTAATTTATCAGCAAATGCACGTTTTAATTACCTATCGAATGGTATTTAAATCTTAAGTTTTAAGTCTTTTCGTTTTTACAGAAAACGCCAAAATATTGTTTATTGCACCGTTTTAGTACTTTTAAAGTAACAATTTTAATGCATCTAGTTTTTTATCGTATTTAAAAACGTCAGATAATTAATTTAGTCTGTTTTTAGTTTAAAAAGGATGTCTTTTGTTATAGTTGTGATATTTTGCCATTTTGTGTTAGATCGTTAGTAATCGTTATTGTTTGAACATGGTTGTTGTATGTCATTGTAAAAAATGAAAATTTACACAGTTTTTCTTATACTGAGGTTTTTATAACTGACACTTCCAATTTCTTTAAACTGGTTTAATAGTCTCTCAAAAATAGCTGGCTTAGGGTGATTTCTTTCGGGAAACCTATAAGTATAAACTCGACAAGCCAATAAACAATTTTGATGACATTCTCCAAGCATAAAAATAATGCCAATAACCCCTTCTTTTGAGTAAATCTTCATTTTTTACCAAAAAATACAACAGCGATGTTCAAACAATAACGATTACTAACGATCTAACACAAAAATGCAAAATAAGACAACTATAACAAAAGACAGGCTTTTTAAACTAAAATGGCAGACTAACTTAATTATCTGACGTTTTTAAATACCATAGAAAACTAGATACATACAAATTTTTACTTAAAAAGTACTAAAACGGTGCAATAAACAATATTTTGGCGTTTTCTGCAAAAACGAGAAGACTTAACACTTAAGATTTAAATACCATTCGATAGGTAATTAAAACGTGCATTTGCTGATAAATTAATAAATATAGCGTTCCATTTAAATAAATGAAGTTATAGCCATTTAAAGTTCTCATTTGTTTAATTCCAATTTTTTTTACACCCGGCATAAGATGTCAAGTTTATTATACTTGGAAAATAAAATATGATCTATTGTTACATTTCAGTGTAAATTTGGTATGCATAACTTAATTATTTTTTAAGTATTTGAAACATGAAAATTAGGTTACATTTTTACAAAATTCAAATTATTTCAAAAACCTTAAGGTTTATGTAATAAAAACCTTATTAAAACACACACTTATTTTTATCGAAGGATCCAAAAATGCAATAAAATACAGGGTGTTTCATTAAAAAAAACACAACTTTGATACTTTTAGGGTTTTTGGGACACCCTGTATATTATGAAAGTAATTTTAAAAAGTAGCCCTAATAGACCCCCATATATACCCAAAGAGAAACTTTTTGAAAGTCACGTAATTTGGCCACAATATTCCGTGCCGTATAGCGTGAATAACCCTGTATACATATATATATATATATATATATATATATATATATATATATATATATATATATATATATAGCCACGGAGCTTGCTGTCGGCCTAATGTAGGTCTTTTCTCCAGAATTTGTCCACCTTAAATCTTAACTGTATTATTTAATATAAAACTATTACTTACAATATAAATATTTCAAAGTTTGTTGTATTTAAGGATAACAATTTACTATACTTTCATAGTTACACTTTTAATTTAAAATCAGCGTAGGAAATTGGTGCTGGTAATAATTAGGTATCTGATAAGGTGATTTAATGATAATTCATTACTGCAATAAAAGAGATGATAAATTAAAAACATTTTTTTGGTGTATGTTTAAAATATTTGTTTTTGTAGAATGTCACGAGTATTGATTATCTTAAAAGAGATAGGAAGTGACTTGAGATAAAAGAATAACAAGAAGAAATGAAGAAATAAAGTCAGTATTTTAAAATTAAAAAAAATAATAACAAATCATGGTTTCATATATTTAATTATAGATTACTTGTATTTCTTAATTTATGTTCTTAGTGGAACGTTTTGTAATATATGGAAATAATTTGAAATTGAATATATTTCTTGATAAAATTTTATTTACTTATGAGTGTACCTTTCACCGCAATGGATTTGTTAACTGGCATAATTTTCACTACTACTCGAATGAAAATCTTCACTACAGGCATATTAGGCACTTCTGTCATTGGTCCAATTTTTATGGCGTTTTAAATTCCAACATGTATTTCAATTTCTAAAATAATGATTTATTGGGACACCTTGAAGATGTGCCACTTCCTCAAATTAGAAGCATGTATTTTCAACAGGATGGAGCACCTCCACACCGTGCCCGTATTGTAAGAACGTGGCTGAATAATACATTCGGTGAAAGGTGGATAGGAAGGAATGGACCATTACGATGGCCAGCGCGATCTTCAGATATAACTCCAATGGATTTCTTTTAGTGGGGGTATGCCAAGGAGAAAGTTTATGCGGAACCACCAACCACAGCGGAAAATATGAAGAACAGAATAAGAAATGCTTTTATTACAGTCAATTTACAAATGTTAAATAATAGGGTTGATTAAAGTTTCTGTTCGTAGAAGAATTGAAATTTGTATGGAACAAGTCGGTAGACATTTTGAACATTTACTTAAATAGTCAATATTTTAATTTTACTATAAATTTTTGTTTCTGTGTTAGTGTTTTTTGTTTTTTATAATTGAAAAGGTATTTATTAATTTTTCAAGGTGTACTAAATACTGAGAGTTATTGAAAATCGAAAAATACTTTTATTAGAAATTCTTAAATAAAAAAGATCTATAAAAGATAAACGTCGACAACCTTATATCATTATAAAGGTAATTAAATTCTGCATTTTAGGCACCAAAAAAATTGGTAGTTCCATTTAAAAAAAAATCAAGTTACCCATGGGTGAAATTTTGTAAATTGGCGTAGCGATTTCTTTTAACACAAAAAAAGTTTGACTGACTGTCCGGTCTTTGTTAGTACATTTCATCATTAGTAACATTGCAGAGTCACGGCCTTCTAAGTTTTATGATGGCTGCGATATTCAATTTTTACCGGACGTTTACGTTTTGTTAAAATGACGATTTTCGGATAAACGAATTATTTTAGATACTATGTTTGATACATAAAATCACAGCAGAATTGATCCAGGAATTCAAATATTCAATAATATACAGGGGGTTCCGTTAAAAATATGCGACTTTGATATAAATCACCCTGTATAACAATTGCAATTCAGTTGAAAATATTTTTAGGTTGTTGTTAAAAATGTACTTACGTTAATAAACCCACAATCTTCCATCCACACATTTTACAAGATGAACTCCGCCCTTCAACTTGCTGCCAAAATTTGTTTGTATGTTTTAAATATTTTATATCTATTTTTTAATAACGGCAGTTATTTAAGCAAGCATGACACAAAGAATAAATAAATAAATAAATGGCTCACCCTGTATATTAACAATTAATATCTAAACTCTAAATTAAATTATTAGGAATCAGGTCATTCGTTTTATTTATTTGAATACTGCAATTGAACAATTCAATCAAAATTGATGAACCAAAACACTTGCTATGTTCTTTCTATGTTCTATAATTTTCTGGTACCTGCTTCTTTTAAAGAATTATTTTTAAATTTCAAGCTCAAAGGTATCTTAATTACTTAATAAAATACTGACACAGTATATCGTAATTAGTAAATTCCTATTTATAAATTTAAATTATTTTTAAAACAAAATTTGAATAAATAGTGTATTATTATTTCACTAATTTAATTGCATGTGGGTATTTCAATGCATCGAATAATAATACTAGAACATAATGACCTTGGGCCCATATCCTAAATAATAGTTGTAAACATTTGTTTATGTCTGAAAAAATGTTTCTCCTTTTTTCCACTATACAGGCGGCATTGGAATAATAAAGTTGCTGTAAGAAAAATAAAAGTTTGTGTTAATTGGTTGACATTGGAGGAGTTTGCTTTATGGTGCTATTTGAAAATTATAAATAAGACATTGTCATTAATATCACTCGAATTTTTATTTAGCTAAATAATAAAACACGCCATGTTAAAGAAAAATGTGTCTTATTTATAAAGTTTGTTTTGTCATGTTTCCTTGTTAAAAAGGTTTAGTATATCCACATGCAGAGTTTATCAGTACACAGGTTATAAAATTTCAGCAGTGATAGAGTAAATGCATGGTCGGAAATAACCTTAGTACGCAATAGATGTCACTGCGAAAATTAAAGTAGAAGATGGGGATGAATACGCAGATCGGTTTGATGGCCTCTTTTTTTTCTAAGTGTTTTTGTTTTAGCAATTTAGAATTTAGAAATTGTCACTAGATAGAACAGATTGTAGAAAACATTTTTTTTGCTTCTGACTACAATTTTCTCTATTCTGTTCTGTCTAGTGTCAATTTCTAAATTTCCTTCTTCCATCTTTTTCTTGATTCTCCTTTCTCCCATTGCACATACTTGGAATAATTTTTTCGCAGTCCTACGGCAGACATGTCCAAACTACAGTAGTTGTTCTTGTTTTAATTTTTGTTAGTATGTTTTGTCTATGTATTTAATTTTTTATTTTGTCTCTTCTTCGCTTCTTTATTTTTCTTTCGCTTTTATCCTGCTTTGGCGTTTCTTTGTTATTTTCTACGTTTGAATGCTTTATATGATTAAAGGTATTATTGCCTCTATCACGATCTCTGTGCTTGCATTTTTTTGGATTTCCTTATTGTCAAAATATATATAATATATTTTAGGCCTGTTAAAAAAATTCTGCTTCGCCAATTTTATCATTTATTTCATCATCTTTTTTCCGTATTGTTGATATAACTGCCCCTAGGTATTTAAATCTGTCTATTTGTTCGATTAATTCAAAATAAAACAAATAAATTTTTTGTCGCCACTGCTTTAATAACACAAGTGTTATTAAGGAAGTGATTCCAAAAAAGTTATTTGTTTTGTTTTGATTATTATCAAAATGTATCCTAAAGTAAAAGACTCCACAATTACATATTTATTTATACTTTTTTTCTTTTGTTTTTGAGAAAAATAACTTGGTTTTACATCTTATTTTTAAAAATTACAGTAACTATAGTTTTCGTCTATAAGCTAGTCATTATCAAACTTAAAGTTTTGTTTTTATTTTGAAATTAATTTTTGTAGTTCTTGTTGTTGTTGTTAATGTTTCGATTTTATTTTGTAGGTCTTTTTTGTTTAGTTTTATGATGAATAATAATTTAAAAAATTAAAAAGAACATCTAACAAAAATAAAACTATGCTTACAGAATTTAATTGGTATGAAAAATTAAGTAACATTACTGTTTATACAGTATTTTTCTTACTATTATTGCACAATATTTAAATACAACAAATGCAGATTATCATAAAATGTCAAATTTTACTTTTTTACTTTTCCTTTATGAAGTATTCTAATGTATTTTGTACATTATTTGGTTTCGAATTAGAATTCCACTTGAAAAATTTGCCTTTTGATTGAAGTTTGAAGTTTCTTTTCCCGGAAGAAAAAATCAGTCTAATGCATCGGAAGTCTTTTTTGTTTCATTCAGATTTTCCCTTATTACAATTACTAGAAATTATGCTATATTTTCAGAATACAATTAGAGATAATGAACACCTAAAATTTTAACAAACGTCTTGATTTTTGAGAAAAGTATGGAATAAATAATAATAAAATGTAATTTCCTATTCTCCTGATCTTTTCGAAAAAATAAAAAATATTAGAATTCATAACTCTATCCAACTCTACCCAAAACAGCGATGTGTCACAGTTAGCTCTCGACTATATATCGTCTTCACAGCAAGTATAGCCATAGAAATACTTGTTATGAAGGCGATATATAGTCAAGCCACCGAGAGCTGATTATGGAAGAATCAGACACACATTCCGTATTTAATTTCATTCTCTTCCCGTCATCATGGGATGATGATACGTCTAAAATTTTGACAGTTGCTGTAAAAAAGGTTGCCCTTGCCGACCAATGAATCCACTTCAGGTCACCCACGTATAAGACATGTCACATTTTTGTTTACCTCTTAATCATTTAAAAGACATCATAACTAATTGTAGTAGTATATAAAAATAAATACATTCTAGATTGCCAGAACATCCATTTGTAATACAGAAATATTACAAGATATTTACGTTCATTCCCTTCTGTTTCCAGACCATAAAACTAAAGAAAAACCATTGCTATCGATGTAGGAAATGAACATAAATGGATATATTTCAAATTTAGACAACAACCTAAACCTAGAATGGTTAAGTGTATTTTTTTAAATTATATTTTAAAATATTACATTTAGAAAGTGTCTTATTGATTCCATTTTTTAAATATTGAATAATCTGAGGTACAAATACAACTTTAAATTTAAAATTCATCAGGTTTGTGTTAAAATTAAATTTCGGAAGTTGTTAAGGGTTGTTTGGGGTGAATTTAACAATTTTCGTGTACATAGCAATCCCTTTTTATGGTCCTAATAGATTTGAGGAAAAGAAGAATTTTTTTAAATTTTAAATTCAAATCTTGAAGAAGAATTTAGTTTGGGGGAATATTTCAAGCTTTCCTAATAATTGTTTTTTATATCGCATGTGTTTGTATTGTTTTGTTTCTATTGATTTTCAGCATAAAACATATTTGTAAATATTAAAATTGAGTGTAAAATTGTGTTCAGTTATCTGGCACCTATTGTTTATAATTCATTCAATTTATTTGGAAGATAAATAAATTATAAAAAAAGAAATTTTTACCTTATTAACGTTGTACATTGTCGTGATTCAATATTATTCAATTTGGATCAATTGCCTTGTATTGAATAATGTATTAGAAGTGACTTTACCATCAACAACAGTAATTTTACTAATTCTCATATAAAAGATAATGCCATCAAAACACTCTCCCTGTATTTATCACTAACCTTCATCTAACAACATTAAATTTAATTGATTGAATTAATTGATTTATTTTATAAAATAATTTGTTTTTGCGCTAAAATATTAGGTTTGAAAAAAGTATTCGAGTACACGACGACATCAATATTTCATATCGCCACTCTTGGGATTTTTTAATTTATTGGAAAACTTGGGGTAAGCGCATTAGAAAAGAAAACAGTGTTTTGGTGGCGCGAGATAGGGTCCACCCCGATGTTGTGGGGGGGCGGAGAGAGAGTCCTGTAACTTTCGTGGTGTTGGTGGTTGGTGAAGCTTTTACAGAATCGCGATCGAGCACGAGAAACAAAACTAACTTTTGCAATCACTTATAGTTTTTTTATCAAATCGGATATTTTGTTAAAGTTATGTTGATAAAAAACTGTGGCATTAAGTAAGAGTTTGTAGTTAGAGGAATAAAAAAAGAATTAAGAAATTATTTTAAATGTATTATTTTGTCTTTAGATTATTTATGTAGTTTTTTTTTCAGATAGGACATAACTGTTTGTATTTCTTAATAAGCGTAATGTTCACATAATAGATAACACCTTAATGATGATAATGAAATTGTGAGATAATGCGAATATTACAAGGAACATCCTGAAAGTAGAACCCGTTTGGCAATACAAACAATACTTCACCTATATTTCATATAGGGAAAGTAAAAAAACTAGTATATATAAGAATTTACTAGTAAGACTTATTGTTGTAGATTTACGAAATGTTTTCGTGTTTTTTCTAATTATTAGTTAATTTTCTACAACGTAAAGGACTTAATAATATATTTTATTAGTATATATTTACAAATAGTAACGTTTTATTTCTAAAAAACATATCTAAAACTACTTCTCTACATATTCACCTAAATTTAAGCATTTGTTGTAATGCGTGACGAGTTTTTGTATCCCAATGCATTGACTACGCATTTTTCTTTTCTGCCAGAAAGTCCTTATGTTTTGTAAACGGATGGTACATTTGAAGGAGTTAATTCTGGACTAAGGGGTGGATGGTTGAAAGGGTGTCCGTAATGACTGATGGCCGTCCCAAACGCTTGTGTCTTCCTAAATCCATAACATTTTCTCCATACACATCCTTCAATTGACGATGAATATCGCAGGGTAGCACATTTCTTGCGTTGAGAAATCTAATCACTGCTCTAACTTCACAACTGGAGTCTTCCTTAACTTTTTTAAACATTATAAACAGCATAGTCATCATCTAGACATAAATTTGCACACAGACAGCTGAAATACCACTGTAAATGTTATCCGGCGGCTACTCTATTCGTCAGCGCTCCGCACGGTGCAGACACTATCCTACCATCCCTCGTACGTAACGTAATCAATTCCAAAAGAAATGAAAGATTAATTTATTTCATTTTTATTCTAACGGGGTTTCAGCCTCATCCATTCGATATAATTGATTCTGCAAAAACCAATGACTGATTGCACCTGTTTATCGACGCAGGAAACGTGCACTTTTCAAGGATATGCCAGCTGATTCAGTATCGATGGCGAATTATTAAACCCGTGTGATATGTAGAAAGAAAAGTTGGCGCGATGACCTAGCGCACTGGATGTACAACACTTTAAAAAAAAAGGTGTTTAATATTCATCCCGCGAAATATCGGCAATGGGTGCAGTATTTACCGTCCTCCCCAAATGGAATTGTATTGTTTTGTTGATGCATAATAACGACGGCCAATGCCTCATTTAAAAATAATAATAATGATTATGTTTATTTGTGTTTAGCTTCCTTTAAAAAAAATACATATGAATATACAGAAATGTTATACAAAACGTACAAAAATTTTGGATGGACGAAGCTGGGCGGAGTTCATGCAGCTGCGATGATCTTCCACTATGTAGATGTTTTAGTATTCATTGAATATTTTATTTTAAAAAGCTTATATTTAAAGTTCTACATTTCAAAGTTTAGTTAGAATAATTTCACCTGAAATCAACATTTGAGCTGAATTGAGTTAAATACATTGACTGAATTAGTTTACGTGAAGATGAATTTGGATAAACATGAAAGTTCCTCATTTGATGTTCAATGTAAGTGAAGACATTGAAATATCTCGAAAACTACACATCGAATAAGAAAACAAAATTTAAATCTGTTCGCCTCGGAGGGGGACATCTAATGATACGAAACTCGACCCACTACCCTCAACCTCCTAGGGGCTAGAGGGTGTAGAAATAGAAAAGTTAAATAGGAACCCCCATTTTTTGTACAGATTTGAATACTCCGGGAAAAAATAAGAAAGTTTTATCAGAATTTTTTTCCCTTATCTTTAGCGTATAAGACAACAGCCTCGTCAATATTTCTCCTACATTCGCCATAAATCAGAATCATTTCAATTTTTTCTTCTACACTTGCACGAGGCATTGTTCACTTGCAACCTAGAAGTCCGTATTTTAATCTTGATTCTATAAGACTGTAGTAGGCTACTCTGCTAATTAAGTCAGGTATCCTCTTAACCAGGTTTCTTAAACAGTAAATATTTTTTGCAAGAGATCTTGCTAGATGTGTACCTTGATGCTCCCAAGTTAGATGAGAATCAACATGAAGGCCCAGAAAAAGTTCGCTCATCCGACAGCCCCTTTTTAAAGTTAAAAATCATTGTATGGGTTTTATTTTCGTTTAACAATAGTTTCTTTTTAGCAGTCCAAATCTTGACAGAGTTTAATTTGACTTTATTAGCTAATTCTGCAGCTTGTGTAGTTACACCTTTGCTAATGACAGTGGATCAGCGAAGAGAATATCATTATTTATATTTTGTTGATTTGGGAGATCGTTTATGTAAATTAAAAATAACAAAGGCCCTAAGATAGATCCTTGAGGTACACCATACATAATTTTCCTAGTTTCTGAGATCTGATTGTTAAAAAAGACAGATTGTTGTCTGTAAAGTAATTAGTCTTCTACTATTACGATCAAAATTATAGGTCTTAAGCTTCTTTATCAGCAGATCATGTGAGATCATAGTGGACACCCACCCACCCTACATGTACATATAATCTTTAATTCCTTATCGTCTCGCGGTTTCCAATAAAATGAATTACAAAACTTTTAGAATAAAAAAGAAATAAAAGGTAACATTTTTGAATGAGAAAATTAGTAAAAATTTGATGCATGATGGGTGGACAGTCTTTAAATCTAAATTAGATAAGCTTAGAAATTGAAAGTCATTTATATTTAAACTTAAATTTTGATTTTGCTTTATTTTTTATTACGTAAAGGGTTTAATTGTTTTTAGCAGCAAAATCATTAACGAATAGCAATTAAAATTATCATGTATATGTAGGGTGGGTGGGTGTTCTCTATCCCACCCTCCAATCAGTAAAACATAAGCGAGGATTTTAATTAAAAGTTCTAAAATATAGATAAACACAAAATAATTGCAATTTTTAGAGATTTATGCATACAATTTTTTCAAATAATTTTTGATGATATTTTACTGATTGGAGGGTGGGATAGAGGCCACCCACCCACCCTACATATACATATAAATTACAATCACTGATCGTTTCGCGGTTTGGAGTAAAATTAATTACAAAACTTTTTGAATAAAAAAGAAATTCAAAAGGTAAAATTTTTGAGTGAGGATATTAATAAAATATTTATGCATGATGGGTGGGCAGATTTTAAATCTAAATTATATTAGATTAGGTATAGAAAGTCATTTATATTTAAACTTAAATTTTATTTTTTTAAATTTTTTATTACATACAGGTATCTATTGTTTTAGCAGCAAAATTATCAACGATCAGCAATTAAAGTTATCATGTATATGTAGGGTGGGTGGGTGGCCACTATCCACCCTCGAATCAGTAAAACATAAGCGAGGGTTTTAATTAAAAGTTGTAACATATTATCATAAAATAATTACAATTTTTAGAGATTTATTCATACAAATTTTTCAAATAAATTTTGATGATGTTTTACTGATTGGAGGGTGGGATAGAGGCCACCCGCCCACCCTACATATACATATAAATTATAATCACTGATCGCTTCGCGGTTTGGAGTAAAATTAATTACAAAACTTTTTGAATAAAAAAGAAATTCAAAAGGTAAAATTTTTGAGTAAGAAAATTAATAAAATATTTATGCATGATGGGTGGGCAGACTTTAAATCTAAATTATATTAGATTAGCTATAGAAAGTCATTTATATTTAAACTTAAATTTTGATTTTGTTTTATTTTTTTATTACATACAGGTATTTATTGTTTTAGCAGCAAAATCATCAACGATTTGTATTTAAAGTTATCATGTATATGTAGGGTGGGTGGGTGGCCTCTATCCACCCTCCAATCAGTAAAACATAAGCGAGGGTTTCAATTAAAACTTGTAAAATATAAACACAAAATAATTGCAATTTTTAGAGATTTGTTAATACAAATTTTTCAAATAAATTTTGATGATGTTTTACTGATTGGAGGGTGGGATAGAGACTACCCACCCATCCTACATATACATATAAATTTCAATTACTGATCGTCTCGCGGTTTGAAGTAAAATCAATTACAAAACTTTTTGATTACAAAAGAAATTCAAAAGGTAAAATTTTTGAATGATAAAATTAGTAAAAATTTAATGCATGATGGGTGGATAAAACCCTAAGTTTAAAATTTGATCTCAAACGGCGCCCACAGCCATTCTCATTCACGAAAACAAAGTTAAAACAGGATGGTACAAGTAATTAATCATATTTTAATTTAATTAATCATATTTTAACAATAGGTAAATGTAAGAATGTGGTTAACGTAACTATTTATAGTGTCTGATGTAATTATCGTATTTATCATAAGCATATTAATGGGCAAAAATTACAAAATACACAAAATACTCAATATTGGTTTACAGGGTGTTCTATAAATATACCGACAACCTTTTTGGAGGTGCCAGAGGACATCAAAACAAACATATACTGTTTTGTAAACATATGCCCTAAAATTTCTCTTTGGAGATATATAGGTTTGAAATTAGTATTCAGTCTTTTTTATTTACCAGTCTTTATTTAGCTGATTACACGTAAATGCAATTTTTTAATTACAATTGTTCAGAAAGTTTGCTATTTTCTTTAAAACAAATTAAGTTTCCTGGGATAGTTTCAACTAATGCACAAGTAGCTATTTTTGTGAGATAATAAAGTAATTTCAAAAAAGTTTAAGGGGAGAAATCAACTGGGAAAATGACCAGGTAACCGCATCTCCTATTTGAATCCACTATTTGCCAATTTGCTTATACAGATGCTGGTACTGGTTAAAACCAAAATATGAAGATGCTGAAAATAATGAAGAAGCAGCTATATTTTTCCTTTGGGGGCCGTTTTCTTTACAGATCCGAATGTACTGCAGCCAAGGTGGCTTATTTTACTTAGCGGCCATTTTCTAACTGTTGGTAAAAGTATAAATTTTCGTTATTCAAATTCTAGCTATTTCTAATATTTAATAAAAATATATTATCAGAAAAACTTTTCTCCTAAAACGAGTTTCTACTGACGTGCTATCCAAAAGGCATTAGCAAAAAGTGTTTGATTTTTAATTGTTCATATGTAGATATTTCTAATATTAAATAATTAAATTTTTAGAAATACTTTTCTACTGGCTTACAATTCTAAATCAATTGATAGTATACTAGTTTTAAAGATTATAGTCGTTTTAAATGGAAGGGTTACAGGAGTCATTCAAGCAAAAAACGTCATACAGTTACAATTTTATTCGCAATAACGTAAACACTTATGAATGGATTGTTATCTATACATTGAAGATGATGAAGATTTTCAGTTGCTCTTGAACAATTACCACCAGCAAGACCGCAATGTTATCTATGGCTCTACAACGATGATAAAAATGATATAAAAAAACGATGAATTTTTAGAAAGAATGCGTAATGAAAAAGCATTAAGAAATATCTTACAATCTGAAAATATTATTGCATTTCAAAGGGTTTGGGCATAAGAATAATTTTCGAAAACTCTTGTAAAGATTGTCAAAGATACAATCATCATGTTTAGATTTTCAAAAGTAACGTATGTATAATATTTATTTCAAATTCTAAATAAAAACCAACACGTTCTGCATGTTAGATGAGATTCTCTTAGTTGCAGATTTTGATTTGTTGCGGTTTAATATCTTGGCACTCTAACCTATACGAGGTCCACTGACCTTGTGAATGTGCACGCACGCAGCGTTACAAAAAACGAATCTCGAATAGCCACCATTATATCTGATGCTTGCGAAGTTCCATCCGACATCGTTTATTTGTGAAGGGGGATCAGAAAACGTGAAAACATAAATATATACTTGGGATAGGTTACACTATGTGTTTAAAAGTTTTTGTTTTCGATTATTTCACGCCCCAATAAGTAAAAGTTTTCTTTCGAGGAATATAAGTGATACAAACACAAATAACAGGTGAGAAATGATGTAGCAAAATTTATATATATTTGATTGACGTCCATGCTAAAACAGCATCGGAGAATCTGAAGATTTTGATGGGTGTGGAAACTGAAATTATGCCAGTGGTTTATATTTACACTATTCAAAATTTTTATAGCGTTGAGTTATTCTTTTTCTGTCAACAATATCCACTATTTACTATCATCGTAGGATAGTTGTTATATTTGTCATTGTTGACAGTTTTCTTAAAATGTTTGATGGTTATTCACTTCATTAGGAGGGATAATATTTGTAACGCTTTAGAAACTACATGGTACCTTATTGATACTTCTAATTCTATACTGGTTTTAACCCGTAGTTATTTTCAGGAAATTCATATCGTCAGTCAAAATTTCGTACCGAGAGAACTACAAAATTTTTAGCGTTCACATATCTTTGACATATCTTTTGCAGATGGTTGAGGATATTGAAAGATACTAGACATAACTTAAAATAACAATTGGCTATAATTTTTGCTTTTCCAAATCTTGTATGTAAGTATGAAAATATTCCAAACAACCAAAAAAAATCTTTATCTTATCTTTAGTTTAATACAGAGAAAAATCTTTATTGAAGATAGTAGTTACATATAATTATAAAAAAAATTGTGATGAGGACGAAAATCTTTTTCTTATTCTTCATGGCTATCGACCGTTGGTCTTTTAGCCTCTATAGTGATATTTTCTTGCATTTTTATTATTTATTTGCTTTGTTTTGATTATTATTCAGTGTTTCAAAATAATTGTAGTGGAAATCAATAAAATAATGTATTATACATGTTTATTTTTATGTTTATATAACATATAAAATTTATAGGATTATTCAATAATCAATACTAACAAAAAATTAAATCAATTGCTTAATGAGAAATGCATAACAACAAATTGCGTGTTGCTTACAGCGAATTGTTACGAATGGAATTATTGGCAATTCCTAGAGCATTTCGTTGCTAAATGCAAATCCAAATCGTGTAGACATGGAAGCTAAACGACGTACTGTTTATGTAAATTACCTAATAAGACATGTGTATTATGTACTTATATATAATAAATCCAATATTTCAGAAATTGAGAATTAACATTAAATTATAAAATAATAATATCTGAGAACTTAATTGATTGAAAAATAGTAGTTTATATAATAAGAAGTAGAGTGTATGATTATAGCCACGCACCCAATCTACATATACATAAACTTCTCATTGTTTTTTTTAAAATTTTGTACATCAATGCTTTTTTTAATTAAAATTGTTTGAAAATTAAAGTTGTGACAATGATGAAAGGAGAATTGAATATATAGTGATGTTGTTATTATTTTTGCTTGTAATAAATAAATTAATGGACCACGTATACAAATTTAAGACAGCAAGAATCACGGGCGGGTTATTGTTATTGTTTGATTATTATTTTACCCTTCAACCAGTAAAATATAAGAAAGAGCTTTTAAGATTTAGCGTAGGCCGAACTTTTCTCAATAAATTATATATTAACCAGGCGCACGTTTGACCTATTACAGTAAATTATACACTAATCAATTATTAATATAAATAAGGTGTCATCCTTTCTACAAATGAAAGTGTTATCAATTAAAATAATAGCACATTTGTAATAATTGCTTAGCAATTTCCTTACCCTTATCTTCTACTTCAAATATTTGGGCGATAAGTAATCAATGTTTGGAGGCATAATTTTAACCTAATCAATTTTGGAGGCAAAATTTTGACACAAACCATCTATCGATCGTGCGTTATCATTATCGACGTTTTTTGAAGAACACGACGTTTCGATACGACTTCCAGGAATACACGAATCGACGGCGTCGATTGCATTGTTCTCGGATGATTTACGACTCGGAATTGTAAAATAAAGAAAATGTATATATGACGAAACCTAAGTGTTACGTGCTTTTTGCGCTCGTTTGCAGCAAGCCGGGGAGGATGGCTCGGTGCAAATTAGATCGCAGCACTCTTCCCCCCTATTCCCCCCCGCCCCTACCTTCTAACGGCATCGAAACTCCTCGCGGGCCACTTTAATCATCGCCCACAACGGCGGGCGAAGAGTCGTGATGTTGCCGTTTCAAGTCGATTGTTCTTATTTCCATTTGCGGAGACTGCGGATTGTAATGCAATTCCGGAGGATCGGGATGTTCCGAATGGCTGATATACGAGGTCGGCTGAAAAAGTTATTTTAATGATGGGCTTCTCGTGTATGTACAGGGTGAGTTTCTTAAAGGCAATGTCTTACAAGAGATTGACACTTGATGATACATGGATAATTATGCTCAAATATTAGAAACGTACAATAAAATGGACTATGAAGTTGGCGTTGAAAAGTTAAAATCACGTAGGATGCGCGTGCGCCGTCTTGTTGAGATATCAGATGTCATGGTTTAACCGCAACCAACATTTCACGCGTTTCATCTTAGTGCAGACATGACTCGAGTAATATAATGCCAGCTTTCTATTTGGTATTTGTTGAACGAGCGCTCAAGAAATACCTAATAGGAATAGAATATTCGCAATTGAATACTTGAAACAAATATAAGAATTATTAAAATAGAACTATTAGGTTTATTTTTTTTATTTTATTTAAAATATCAGTAATTTGATAATAACAAGCTAGGCAGCAGAGGATAGGCAAAAAGATTAGGAGGAAGAAGATTAAAATTATATATTGCGTGACCGAAAATGTTATAAAGGAATGGGGATAGGGAGGATCCCTGTGGTACACCTTATTGAGGGACAAATTAGTGGGAATAGGTTTTTCAAATTTTACCCTGGAAGAGCCTTTTTTATGGGACGTGATGACCAACAGTGCCTCCCCTGAAAAGAGGACACCAGCGGAACTGTGACATTACTTCACTGGAGCTGGAAGAGCCTGGTTAGAAGGAAATGATCAATTGGGTAGAGAAGATGTAGTGCGATTTTTACGGAATTACACTTAAACAGCAAACCTCGATGCCATACTGAATTGAGAAGGCTTTGTGAATATTTAGATTAGACTATAAAACTATGGCTTATTATTGCTTATATTATGGCTATGGACAGAATAATAAGTCGATAGCTTGAAGCTTCTAAGACTTCTTATCTGGATTTTGGTATACATGTGATAAATTCCCTGTTTCCATTTTTGTGGTATAATTTGGGATTGATAAATGTGATTCATTATTTTAATAATGTATCATATATTTTCGGGAAAGGATTGTAGGATATTTCTATAGATATTGTCATAACCTTTATATAAGCTGATAAAATATTATTTCTCTGTTATAGCTTCGTCGGGGTATGTGAGGTTGGGATATATCTAAACGACCTAGGTTAACATTTTTTGAAAAGGACATTGTTGAATGTATTTCGAATCATAGTGAAATAATTTGCAAACGTGTTCGCAATAATATCTTGGCCGTTTGTGATAATAGTCTTAGATGATTTTTTTGGTGTTACATAAGAAGAATAAACTATCCTATTGAGAAGTAAAAAAAAAATCAACCTTGATTGGGAAAGGTTTGGTTTATTATTTAGAAATTTTTTTAAAACTAGAAATAAAAAAATATTTTTTTTACACTACTTTTACTATAACATAGAAATAAGTTAAACAAATGAATGGAGATCTGGAGACTTAATAGTAATAAAATGTTTCTCTGTCTTAACCTGCACTGCGATGATGAGACATGAATAGGTCATCAAAATCTACAAATATACTGAAAACAGATTACAGACTATAATCCCATAAAAAGCGCAAAACATCCCTTCAATAGTTTTCAAAATATTTCCATCAGAAAAGGACTTGAAAACATTTTGAACTTCCACTTTTTCACAATTGCCACAATTAATAAATTATAAAAATTTACACAAAATATATTACAGATTATGATTTCATAAAAATCCGAAATATTCCTTCAGTAGTTTTCAAAAGATCCTTATCAGAAAAGGATTTGAAATTATTTTGAACTTTTAACTTTTCACCCTTTGAAAAAAAATTAAAAACAATTGCCATAATCAACAAAGTATCAAAATTTGCTCAAAATATTGTATGGATTATAATTCCATAAAAATTCAAAACATCCCTTCGGTAGTTTTCCAAATATTCCCACCAGAAAACGATTTTTTATCATTTTGAACTTTCCGCTTTTCACGCCTTGAAAAATTATACAAACAATTGCCACAATCAACAAATTTGCAAAATGTACTCAAAATATATTACAGTTTATAATTCCATAAAAATCCCAAAACATCCCTACAGTAATTTTCAAAATATTCCCATCAGAAAACATTTTGAACATTACACTTTTCACGTCTTGAAAAAAATATTAAAATCAATTACCACAATCGATAAATTATCAAAATTTACCCAAAATAGTATATAGATTATAATTCCGTAAAAATCCCAAAAAGTAGTTAGTAGTACTGTAGTTTTCAAAATGTTCCCATCAGAAAAGAACTTGAAAACATTTTGAACATTCCACTTTTCACGTCTTGAAACAAATATAAAAACAATTGCCACAATCAATAAATTATCAAAATTTACTGAAAATAGATTACAAATTACGATTTCATAAAAATCCGAAACATTCCTTCAGTCGTTTTCAAAATGTCCTTATCATAAAAGGATTTGAAATCATTTTGAACTTTTAACTTTTCACCCTTTGAAAAAAAAATCAAAACAATTGCCACAATCAACAAAGTATTAAAATTTACTCAAAATATGGTAAAGATTATAATTTTATAAAAATTCAAAACATACCTTCAGAGGTATTCAAAATATTCCCACTAGAAAAGGACTAGAAAACATTTTGTACAACCTAAAAAATATAAAACAACAATTGCTACAATCAACAAATTATCAAAATTTACTCAAAATAGATTAAAGATTATGATTCCGTAAAAATTCAAAACACCCCCTCCATAGTTTTCATAATATTTCCGTCAGAAAAGGACTTGAAAACATTTTGAACTTTTTAATTTTCTTGTCTTGAAAAAATATAAAAATCAATTCCCACAATCAATAAATTATCAAAATTTATCCAAAATAAGTAACAGATTATAATTCCATACAAATTCAAAACATCCCTTTGCTAGTTTTCCAAATATTCCCATCAGAAAATTACTTGAAATCATTTTGAACTTTCCATTTTTCACGTCTTGAAAAATTATACAAACAATTGCTACAATCAACAAATTTGCAAAGTTTACTCAAAATAGATTACAGTTTACAATTCCATAAAAATCCCAAAACATCTCTACAGTAGTTTTCAAAATATTCCCATCAGAAATGGACTTGAAAGAAAACATTTGAACATTCCACTTTTCAAGTCTTGAAAAAGTATAAAAACAATTGCAACAATCAATAAAGTATAAAAATTTATTCAAAATAGAATACAGATTATAATTCCATAAAAATTAAAAACATCCCTTCAGTAGTTTTGAAAATATTCCTACTAGAAAAAGACTTGAAAACATTTTGAACTTTTTTTTCGCGTCTTAAAAAAATATTTAAAAAACAATTGCTACGATCAACAAATTATCAAAATTTACTCAAAATAGATTAAAGATTATGATTCCATGAAAATCCAAAAACTTCCCTTCAGTAGTTTTTAAAATATTTCTATCAGAAAATGATTTGAAATCATTTTGAACTTTGTACTTTACACATCTTAAAAAAAGATAAAAACAATTGCCACAATCAATAAAGTATCAAAATATACTCAAAATAGGACACAGAGAATAATTTTGAACTTTTCGCGTCTTAAAAAAATATAGAAAACAATTGTACGATTAACAAATTATCAAAATTTACTCAAAATAGATTAAAGATTATGATTCCGTATATAAATAAAATTCAAAACATCCCTTCAGTAGTTTTCAAAATATTTGCATCAGAAAATGACCTGAAAACATTTTGAACATTCCACTTTTCACGTCTTAAAAAAATATAAAAAACAATTGCCACAATCAATAAAGTATCAAAATTTACTCAAAATAGGATGCAGATTAAATTTCCATACAAATTAAAAACATCCCTTCAGTGTTTTTCAAAATATTCCTACCAGAAAAGGACTTGAAAACATTTTTAACTTTCCACTCTTCGCGTCTTAAAAAATATAAAAAAAACAATTGCTACGATCAACAAATTGTCAAAATTTACTCAAAATAGATTAAAGATTGATTCCGTAAAAAATCAAAACATTCCTTCAGTAGTTTTCAAAATGTTCCCATCAGAAAAGAACTTAAAATCATTTTGAACTTTCCACTTTTTACGTCTTGAAAATAACCTAATCAGAAAAGGACTTGAAATCGTTTCGAACTTTCCACTTTTCACGTCACGTATAAAAACAATTGCCACAATCATTAAAATATAAAAATTTACTCAAAATAGATTGAAGATTATGATTCCGTAAAAATTCAAGACATCCCTTCAGTAGTTTGCATCAGAATATGATTTTAAATCACTTCCACTTAAAAAAAGCACAAAAACAATAAATATAAAATTTATCTTAAAGGCATAAAAACACATTTGAAACGTCGAGAAATTGATTTCAACTAGAAAAAATAAAATACTAAAACAAAAGTCAAGTGTCAAGATCCAAGTATTGAATTAAAATTTTTATTATTTCGTTATATTAATCTCCTCATAATGTCTTATAAGAGTTTAAGATTTGTTCTTTGAATTAAACAAAATATATTTGAAATAAGCGAATTTTTCATTATTAATCAAGTAAAGTATAGGTTTTGGCAATTATGTATGAAATATGATGTTTCAATATATTAGCTGATGTTGAAAATTCATATTCACTTGTTTGTTTGTTGAAGTAAAAACATTAAAATTTTCAAAACACTTTTGCCACACTGAGGCTTCTTTAGGCGAAGGAATTTAAGTGTTTTTACTTCAACAACAAAACAAGTGAATATGATTTTGTCTAAATGCTCTCCACGACTCTGATGATATGATACTGTTCTTGTAGAGAAGTTTTTCGTAACAAGTTCCAATATTGCGGTTCTATTTCAGCAATTACCTGCCCAATATTCTTCTTTAAATCTGAAGTCGTAAAAGGTTTGTTGACCTAGACCCTTCCCTTCCTTCAAATGTTCCCAGAGAAAACAAGTCTAGTGGGGTTAGAACGTAAGATCTCGTTGGCCAATTGAGAGAAAACATGATCAGGAAGTTGAAGAAAAGTAGTTGTTTCACGTTCTATGTGACATGTGGCTCCATCTTGTTGTAACCACATGTCATTTAAGTTAAAATCATTGGTTTCAAGAAAGAAAAGGTTGTTTAGAATCTCCCGATAACGTACACTAGTAATTGAAGCAGCTCTACAGGCTTTGTCTTCAAAAAGTACGGACCAATGATTCTTTCAGCATAAAAAACCGTGCATTTTTCTGGATGCATGAGTGTTTCTTGAATAGCATGCGGATTTTTATTACTCCCGGTGCGAAAATTTTGGCAATTCACATATCCGTTCAATATTAATTAGAAATTGTGAAACAACATAAAGAGTTTAATTAACCCTAATTTATATAATATTTGCACCATCTATTATTACTGTATTATAGATTTGTTTTTCTTTAATTTTGTCCTGTAACTGGACATCGCGGCTGTTGGGTAATAAATGTTTAAATAAATAAAAGTAATTAATATAAAAATGTTTTGCCATTGATTAACTGAGAATTTAAACATCGTATATGCGTTCAAACTTGAGCTTCATTGCTCAATAAGATTTTCTTGTGAAAATCAGCATCCACTTCTTTGTTTTGTGAAAGCCAGTTTACAAATGTACGTCGTTTCTGATGGTTCGCTAGTTTAACTTCTTGGGTTAGTTGAATTTTATACGCTTTTTATTGCAGGTCTTTTTTTAAATTTGTTGAGTAGTAACATATGAAAGATTCAATTGCTGTGAATGGTGACAGATTGACGTGCTTGCTTCTTCTTGTACACTATCACCTATAGTAGAAATATTTTCATCTAAACGACCTCTGCGTAGATAACTCTTGGTGTATATGGTTTCCAATTCATCACTTATTTCAATTTTTTATAGTAGATCACGAATTGCATGCTGACTTGGAACATTATTGCGATCAAACAGTGGTCAGAATAATCGTAAAGTGTTCGCCTGTTTTCATAATAAACTTGCACAATATTTACGCGTTGCTGCACTGTGATGAATTTGCCATATGTTTAGATACCAACTGTTAAAGTGCAAACAATATTCATAAAACGAAAATGATGCATAATTTATTAATTAATATCCTATAGTCCATTCTGTATCAACCTTTACTATTATCCATCTTTTATCTATTCATGTGAAAATTTTAATTTTTAAATTCAAAACTAAATTATAGCAAGGATATTCTATTAAAAACACATAATCTACTTAACTCTGGTTGTGTTCTACAACCTAAATCTTAAATCCGGTAATCACAATAAACACAATATTTATGTTAGAAAGAGAACATCCCTTAGAAACTCGACTAAACTTAAATCTTAGTATAATAATATTTATCAGTCATGCTGACATTAACAGCTAAAAGTCTCCCCTAAAAAGGGAAAAAAAATAGAAAATAAAAGCATTTATAGAAGAATCCAGATGTTCAAGAGGATATTTGCTCCCTCCGCATCGTGGTCAATCAAGGGTTAGAGTGGAAGATCGTCGCTGCTGCACGAACTCCGCCCAGCTTCGTCCTGTAAATTTTTGTACGTTTCGTATAATTTTTGTGTATATATTGATATGTATTTTTTATTTTTGGGTAGTAAGCTAAAGAATAATAAACATAAACATAAACAATCCTTCGAATCAACTCCTATATGACATCATCTTAGCTAGTTATTTCTATTGAAGAAAGCCTTATATTCATAACCAAAAATATCTTAATCTTCACATTATCTTTGTATTGTATTTCGAAGAAACCTTGATCCTACTTTTTTTTGACGTAATTTCATCATTTCACTTATCTAATCATTAATGATTGGCGCTACAAAACAGAAACAAATTCAATATACAGGGACTGTTACGAAAGTAATGCGCATGATTTTATAGTCTCGCCACTGTCACCAGCATACTCCTAGCTATAGAAAATATACTTACCTATAGAAGAACCACTGCCATGTATTGGTCTGTGACTGCTTTCACCGCCGGACTAGGAGTGTTTCCAAAACTAAATACGATTCAAATGGGCCGCCAGGCGGGAATTAGGCTTATTTAAATTAATTTTTATTTTCTCATTAATTTTTTTAATGTGACAATGTATTTTCAGTATAACAATCTTTCTTTTTAAATGTGCACCTCTTTTATAAATTTTCCTTAGCCTTTGGTGTTAGATTCGTAGTTGGTTCCCTTTAATGTTGATTGTATATCATGTTCCACTACATTAAGATTTATATTAACTTGTTCATTATTTGATAGAAAACTATGCCTAGTTGAACTTTTATCTTCACAGATCTCAACCAAACACTTACGATATCTTACCATTTTGATAATATACGCTTGCAAATAAACGTATATGCGTACTAAGAAAAAAAAAAAACTTACTTTTCTACCGCCAGATAACAGCCAATATTGACGAAAATTGCAATTAGAACATCCAATACACGTTTTAAAATATTTTATAGCGAATATTGAGCTAATAATCACAAAATAATGCTATTGTAACAATTATAATCTATAAAACGTAAGCAAAACTCTAGGAGAACAATGGATAATGTAGAGAAAATCGGCAATTTATGTCTATAACGCTGTCTATTGGCGATATTTACAATTAATGTCCTGTTATAAACAGGCGAGCAGTCTGAGTAGAAAGATTTGACTCGGCGTGAAGTGTGATTTTTGACTTCGTATCAAGGCGCGATTGATAATTCGCTTGAACAGCGATTCGCAATCAAGTTTTGTGTGTGGCTTAGAAAGAATTACAGCGAAACATTCCAGAGGTTTTAAGAGGAATTCGAGTACGACCCAGAATCAAAGGCGGAGCAGCGAGAGGCTAACAAAATCATCACCCCGCGACAATACGAAGAAACATAAATTTTGAGTTTGTACCGCAGGGAGAAACTCTCAACTC
This sequence comes from Ontholestes murinus, assembly GCA_963969525.1. Classification (NCBI taxonomy): domain Eukaryota; kingdom Metazoa; phylum Arthropoda; class Insecta; order Coleoptera; family Staphylinidae; genus Ontholestes; species Ontholestes murinus. The sequence continues at coordinate 17,345,972 of OZ018396.1, forward strand.
GGTCTTTTACCTGTAGGTGCTCAAAAGATTGAAACACTTACATCAATCACACGGTTAGGCTCACCATGATGCTGGGGCAGAGTATTTTGAAGAATTTTAAGTAGAGAGAGAGAAAACATCTTTATTAATAGAAGTAAGTATTTATACAGTTTTTATGAAGTGAACAGAGGTTTCTTCTAATCATCGGCTATCGACCCGCGGTCCTTCAGCCTGGATTTAACTGTCAAAAACGTCATGATTACTAATGTCTTACGAAGTTAACTGTCTTCTGTCATTCCAAGGTTATGATCGCTAATGTCATTATGAACTGATGAGATGAATTGGTGAATGGTGATTTGTGGATGTTTTGGTTTTGGGTTGACTAAAGGGTTACGAGGATTACACAACTGGTTAATGATTTCAAAGTTGTGGGGATTTGTGGCAAATTTTTGGGATAGATATTTCAGACGCTCTTCAATAGGGATTACTTGGGTTAATTCGTATAGGAGGGTATTAGATGAGTTATGAATGGGATTAAGAGGGTGTCTAATTTTAGTAAGGATGCGAAGGACTGATCGTTCTGCTACCTGGAGGTTTTTTAAGATGGCGGGACGGGGATTATGGAATAAGATAGCGGAGTATTCAAGAAGAGGCCGACAAATCGTTTTATAAATATGGACAGCTGTTTGTGTCGATATGCCTTGGTTTTGATACGTTAATACTCTAAAATGTCTTGCTCTCTTCTTGACACTCGCTTTAAGGTTTTGGGTGTGGGATTTGAAGGTTAATTTGGGGTCAAATGATATACCTAGGTATTTACAGGATTGAGAAGGTGTTAGTATGTGGTTATTTATTGTTATTGTGTATTGAGAATTGTGAGGTCGATGAAAGGGTATGAGGAGTTGGGATTTATTTGGATTAATCGATATTCTCCATTTTGCGAACCACAGTTGTATGGTATCAATCAGCCCTTGCAATGTGGAAAGGGCTTTGTTTAGGGTGGATGCGTGGGATATGAGCGCTGTAACATCTGCGTAAAGCAGTGGATAGGCGGATGGGTTGCGATAAAGGGGGTCGGGATTGTAAAGGTCGTGTACATAAATATTATAGAGGAGTGGGGATAGAGGAGAACCTTGGGGTACACCTTGCTGGGGAACAAAAGAATTGGATAAGGTATTTTTGACTTTTACTTGAAGGAGTCTAAACAAGAGGAAGTTGTAAATTAAATTAATGAGATGGGTTGGGGTTTTTAGGGAGTGGCATTTAAACAGCAAACCTCGATGCCAAACAGAGTCAAACGCCTTGTGAATGTCTAGAAAGACTATGGCGGACTTTTGGTTTTCTAGGTGTGCTGTTTGACAGTTTGAAGTCAAGACTGTTAATGGCAAGGAAGTGGAGCGGTGTTCAAGAAAGCCAAATTGGTAAATGGGGATGTGGTGGGATAGGTGGAGCATAATTTTAGTTTTTAGTATGGATTCGAATAGTTTCCCCAGGACCGGAAGCAAGGTGATGGGGCGATAGCTTGAAACTTCTAATGCGTCGTGTCCAGATTTTAATATGCAAGTTATTATACCTCGCTTCCATTCCTGGGGAATAATTTGGGACTGGTAAATGTGGTTGAATATTTGTATAATGTATACATGGATATTGTCTGGAAGGGATTTCAGGATACTTCTAGGAATGTTGTCATAACCGGGTGCTGTGTTTTTGCCTTTGTGAAGGTTAGTGTAGTACTCTTCCTCTGTTATAGCATCAGGAGTGAGTGGGGTAGGGATGTTCTTGAAGGATTTATACCAGGAGTTTACTTGTGTGAAAAAGTCATTGTCATATGTATTATTAACTGTCAGAGTAAAATTGTCTTCAAAATATCTAGCAAATATGTCGGCTATTTTTTGTTCGTCGGTGATTGGGGTTTTTGTCATGGGGTCTTTTATGTATTGGAGGAAGTCCGTTTTCCGATATTTAGCTAGTTTTTTTATTTCGGCCCAATACTGTCTGCCTTGTTTTTCGTTAATGTCATTGCAAGTTTTAATCCAAACGTCCGTCTTATATTCTTTAACTAGTCTTTGAATCGTCTTGTTCAGTGCATTAAATTTTTGTTTTAAATCCGTGTCCTCTGTTAATGAATTTTAAGTATATATACCGGTACGATCAGTAAATATATTTTCCCAGAAAATGAACATTACTTTTATAATGAACCCTGTATATTTATATTGTAAATATAATATAATTCACAATATTTTAAACTTCATATCACATATCTTTGATTAAAAAAATATATATATATATATTGACCCCAAGGAATTGAATTTCAAAGGATACTTAGAATATTGCCATTCAGATGTTTACAAATTCTTGTCAATAATTTTTTTTTGTGAAGCAGTGTCAAATATGAATATGTCTGGAAGTTAATTACCTTCAAACAATACAGAAGATTCGTTGATAATAGGAATTTTAGGTACTTATGCAATTAAATTTGTGGAAAAAAGTAATAGAACTCAATTTTCAATTACGTTGAGTAATTGAAATTATTTAATGAAAAATCAACTCTAAATTTTATTGATAATAATATGATACAATTTTATACTTGATTTAATACAGGTGTGATCTAATACCAGTTTTTTTTACAAATCATCTAATATCTATAATATGATGTACTAGATCTACAAAAGGTACCAAAAATTGTATATACCTGGAGGCAGAACTGACTGAACAAATATGAAGAGACGAGGTCAGATAATCAAATTCGAACCAATCTATTTTGATAACTGGTTTAACATAAAATATTGACGAAGCAATTCTACATTGATTATTGGCATATTTATGCATATATTCCTGTTTTACATGTTTGTAAATCTTCGCTAATAATATATCTAAAGGATAACAATGAGATTGTTTTAATTTTTTAATACTTTTGAATAAACGTGCATTGATAGAAAATTAAGATAAAATACGATCCTTCCATCTCTTTGCTTATTCCTAAATATCATCCATTTCGTTTTCTTGACGTTCCGAAAAGTAGTACCAGTTTGGCAATATAAAAAATTAGTACATATTAACAAATATTAATTTATTTCTAAAGATCAAACCTATTGGAAGTACATAGTCAAAAATAGCAAATTTAAGCATTTTTCGTAAAGAGTGAGTTTTTGTATCTTAGCTGCTAGTGTATTAAGATACGTTATCTTTCTTTCATGCCAAAAAATTCTCGAGTTTTTTAAACAGATTGCCATCTAAAGGAACTAAGTCTGGACTATGGGGTGGATGGTTGAAAGTTCGTCGGTAATGACTGAATAACGAAGGGTGTTCTTTCTTCATAAATTGAAATTATGACATCAACACCGAACTGACGACCCATACATAACATTTTCTCTATACATAAGATCGGACATTTCTTACGTTGACAAATCTAATCACAGCTCTAACTGGCGGCGTTCTTTAATTTCTTGAACATTATTAACGCTCACATAAACAGCACAGTTGATACCAACGATGACGTAACCTTGCATAAACAGCTGAAATACAACTGAACGCACGTTCGGCGACCACTGTATTCGCCAGCGCTCCGCACTATGCAAACGGGTACTACTTTCAGGATATTCCTCATAGTTATATAGTTAATTACTTCATTTACGATGTCTCTATTGATATGATATGAACATTTACAAAAATAAATTATAGTGTTCTACTATATATAAATTTATTAATATACTTGACTACACATAAATGTTTCTAAAAAAATCTTTATTGGCATAAAAAAATAATTTAACAATTGACGTTTCACAAGTTTTCTTTCTTCTTTTTTTCCCTTCATTCCTCTTCTCTTCCCACCCAAACCTTCTCAGGATCCTTACCCTTGCCCCATCTTCTCTAATCCATTCCACTACCCTTCTACAACCTTCCACCCATTCCACATCCATTCTTCCTTACATTCCTCCGCCAAGTGTATCTATAGTCTGTTCGTTGGATCTTTCGTCGTACGTCACAAACTATCGCTTCAAAAAACGACAAAAGTTTTACAGTGCGTTCTTTTTCTAACGCATTTGGTTTACTTTATCAGCCTGAATGTTTTTGTGTCGTTTCTCGAAGCGATAATTTGTGACGTACGACGAAAGATCTAACGAACAGGCTATAGGTATCTTTTCCTTTCTTGCATAACACGCATTCCCCGTATCTTTCAACCATCCATTTTTCTTCCTCTCGTCTTTGCTATGGTTTTCTTCCCTTCTCTTCCCAGCTTGTCCCTCTCCAGATATCTTGGCCACGTTTCTGTTCCTGTCTATCATCTCTCTCCACCTCTTTCACATTCTCGTGTACCCATCCTACCACATTTACCCCGTTTTCCAACCCATCCCTTACCATCACCTATAACAAATCCGCTTTCTCATACATCCCCTTCGTCGCTGTTCTCCATCTGCTCTCTCCTGCACCCCGCTTTCCTTCCATATCTCCCTCACTAGTCTTCTCTCTTCCAGTTCACTAATTTTTACTTCATACTCAACCACTCTCTTTATTGCTCACTCCACACACTAACTCTACTCGTTTCCTGAAGCAGTATGTATTCCGGAGGGAGTCCATTTCTCTACCCCTAACATTTGTCTTACGAACCACCTCTGTTCACTCTTCAACTTTTCATATTATATTATAGAATAGTATAAATTATATTTATGTAATATTACATGAAAAGCCGTGTTTAATATTATTAGCGCATTCCTTTGTTTTTTTTTTAATATTGCCACAATTTAAATATAATTCTGATTTTAGTTAAAATTTTATAATAATGAATATTATTACATACTTGCTGTTTTCTGAAGGGAAATAAGAAATTCAATTACTAATTTAAAATAAATAAGTAAGGTGCAATTGCTTATTATTTTTTTAAAACGGAAACACTTTTTCCAGGATGCCACGAAGATGCCTAATTGACCAATCGCGTGTGTTTGTGCGTTTGGAGAAAAGATGGCGCCAAGGTGCGCGTTAAGCAATTCAAAGAAAAATTCTATACACTTATTTTCTCAATAATTATTACTAAATAATCAAGACTAAATAAATTAAATGATTTACTTACCCTTGATACTTCTTATCTATCTCCTAGAGTTGAACTAACTTTATCATATCTCGCACTATGAAAGGTATTTTCCTGCTGTAATTTATTGGATTTGTTTTTCAGTTTTTCGCGTGTTTAGAACTAATTATTTCAAACAGTACAGATAACGATAATTGCTTTATTTATAAACAAATACAAAAATTATTTTATCGTCGGATCTAATAATAACTTCTTGGTGTTATAATCAATTTATGTGTGTTTTCCTTTCTTAATTGTACATAGGTTAGCCTACGCGTAATGCTATAAATCTGCATAACGCTTACACATGGGAATTGCAGGGTTTCCTTATAGAAAGGATATTTTATGATCGTCGCCACCATCATTATTGTTTTTAATGCTTATAATGTAAGTGGTACTTAATTTTAGTTTTTAGAAAGTCAAGGTTAAAGTGTATACGTTTTATACAATTAATCAGTTAATTTAATGGAGAATCATTAAATAACTAAGATACGTTTTAATAGGATTTTTTTATTGTTTTTTGGAGAATTGTTTCTATTATTTATATTATATTTATATTTAACTTTACAAAATCCTGTTTATGCTATATAAAAATTATAAATGTATACATTAATAAATACTAAAATTTAAAGTTAATGCTTGTTGCGCTACACTCTTGATGAAAACAGATATTAATATTAGGTGGAGAGTAAAACAAGTGTTACTCTCCACCTAATATTACTAACATTTAGGTTACAGGACGGAGTTCACAATGTGTTCTTCCACTCTGGTTCCTTCTTCTGCTTCAGAGGACGGAATTCTCTGCCAGCGAAGTATTTAGAATATTTAGAAGTACAAATTAAATTATAAGACATTAATAGTAGTTAATTCTGCATGTTAACGCCAGTTCTTGATTCCAAAAGCGTTACACCTTAAGACAAAATGAAGAGAAACTGTATATAAATCATGAAATAAAAAAATTCTTATCTTATTATTATATATAAGGCCGCTCAAAATATTCTAACTGAAATTCTACAAATAGTGCAAACTTAAAATTATAAGTAATTAAGTATCAATAATGTTATTAATCTACAATTTTGCAATAAAAATGTGTATATGAGGATTTTAAAGATTTATTGAACTTCTACAAATAGTTGTAAACTTTAAAATGATTTAGTTAATTAAAAGGTTTAATTAAACACTTGGTTTTGTTTGACTATTTTTATATTTCTAAGACTATTTCAACCGTTGTTCATTCTCAATGAGATGCTGTCAACACTGTTTCAATTGTATATTAATACTCTTATTGATTTGTTAAGTGTTTAATTAACCTTTTAATTAACATAAAATTTGAGAGAGAAGTGAGAATTTAATTCGTCGTATCACAGCCCTTTTCGGCTCGTTATTTTTAGGAGTTTAAAACTTATCGAACAACATAGACGTTATAGTAATACGGAGTGTAAGTAGGTGCAAATCCGCTTGATCGATTTGGTATTACTAGGATTCGATTCGGGCCACCCACCCTCGTGGGGACCGTGACGGAGGGGTTGCAGGATGGATGAGTAGCGTGGCAACGCGCCAGCTAATCCCGGCAAAAAGCGCTAATCCGCTGCTTCTTAGCCGCACTTTTGTCGTCACGCAAAAAAAAATGCATTAGCGCACAGGCCTCGGAATGATTGAATTATGAACGACCAACAATGGGCCATCTCGAATTTTTTCATCATCAACCCCCCTATCTTAGAATTTCCACGTATATTTAAATTCGATATGTTAAGATTTGTTTTAACCATGAAAAGATTCACTTCGTTAAACCATTTTGTTTTTGTTAATAAATAAAAACAATAGATCATAAATTCTAAACGTGTTAACTTATCGTAGGTTAAATAAAGGTTATCTAATAAAGTGTGAATTATCGACAGTAATTAATTACCTTCGTTGATTTGTGTATTGTGATAAGTCAAGTCGGCTGTTCTAATAATATATGTGACGTAATACAAATATTTTTAAATTAAACAGGATATGAATATGCAACTTCTGAATTTCCAATCCAACGCTCTACCCAATTGGACCATTGAGGCACAGTGGCTGTTGTAGTTTGATGTATGATTAAGAATTTTAATACGTGCATTAGGAATTTTTACCCAAATGGATGCTTTATTTATTCATCTATATCTTTGGACTTTTAGCTTAAAAATATACATAAAATAAATTTAAAAAAAAAAACAAATTACAATTAAGGCACAGTAGCTGTTGGTGATGGTAGACTAATTATGATTCAGAATTTCAATACCTGTATAAGGTACATGTTTTATTTTACATTTAATTTGCTAATGTCACAAAAAACTAAAATCTCTAGAAACTGTAACTGTAAAATCTATTCAAATAGTTATTATAAAATCATAAAGTAATTTATGAAATAAAAGAAGCAAAAATTTTAATACGAAAATGGTTGTAGAAAATTTATTACTGTGAATTTTGTAGTTAATTTTCTACAATTTAAAAATAATAATTTTATTATATCATAAGGCATTCAGAAATGTTGTTTAGGTGTGAGTATTTAACTAGATTTCATGACGAATCGTTTAATTTAAAATAATCCGTAACAACTTTCGTTCAATTTTCGATGGTACATTTTTATGGGTTTACACTTCACGCCCAAACAACAAACAAACAAAAAAAACGATTTTACAATAGAAATCACGGCCTAGTTCCAAACTGACGCCTAATGAATAGATGAATTAGGTGACGTCATTTACAATGGTGAATTTTATAATTGTTTAGTATTCCAGAGGTGGCTCAAATTTTTGACACATTTTTCTATGTTTGATGTGTGTGTATGTGACCTGCTTTCACAGTAAAAATAAATTTAGTTTTATTCATTAATAAATAATTACAATTAATTAATTAACAATTAATACTTTCCCTATATAGTATACAGGGTGTTAATACTAAGTCGTTACATCTGAAACTCGCAGTTAGAACTCGTTAAAACAAACAACTTTTCTTAGTTCCAACTTATGATTTAGTACTCCGGTTTGGAGTAATTGGAGTTCTTTTGTTTTTCTAAAAATCGCTATAACTCCCTTATTTGAAGGACTATTTAAAAAAAAAACAAAAGTTTCGAAAGTAGCTTTCGACTCTAAAACATTTATATTTACAATTATTTTTTATGGTTTCAAATAACAAAATGGCGACCGATCAAAAATTTCAAAACAAAATATATTGATAACCACTCCATCGATTTTAGAAAGTAAAACATTTACAAAATCCTTATACTATCTACTACAAAATTTGTCCAAAACATTTTTTTCAATGTATCAAAAAAGTCTTTATTCGATTACTTGAATTACAGATAAATATATTTTGTTTTGAAATTTTTTATCGGTCGCCATTTTGTTATTTGAAACAATAAAAAATAATTGTAAATACAAATGTTTTAGAGAGCTGAAAGCTACTTTTGAAACTTTTTGGTTTTTTTAAATAGTCCTTTAAATAACCGAGTTATAGCGATTTTAAGAAAAACAAAAGAACTCCAATAACTCCCACTCAACATGCATTTTTTTTTAAAATAATTTACTCATTCAAAATTTTACCGTTTGAATTTGTGTTTTATTCAAAAAGTTTTGTAATTAATATTTTACTCCAAACCACGAGACAATCAGTAATTGAAATTTAAGTGTATATGTTGGGTCGGTGGGTGGCCTCTATCCCACCCTCCAATCACACAAACAATAAACCAAGGATGTATTTGTAGAAACTGTTCGGAATAAAAAAATCCAATGAAAATTTCTGCAAATATATTAATTGCACTATTAATTCCTTGAACTAAAAACTAGGTAATTGTAGTTTTCTTAAATATGTAGGGCTGGTGGGTGGTCTCAAACCCACTCTCCAACCACATTAACAATAAACCAGGATTCTATATGGAGAAGCTCTACGGAATAAAAAAAATCCTAATGAAAATTCCAGCAAATTTATTTTTGATTACATTGTAAATATCTCTGAGTTATATACTATTAAATGAAGGGTAGATTAGAGGCCACCCATCCACCCTACATATTTATTTTTATTGCAACTATGTTTCTTAATTGTTTAAAATCATTCAACTCTTTGCAGTTTTCAATTTGTACACTTAAAAAACAGTGCTGATGACTGAAGTAATATGTAGGGTGGGTGGGTGTCCTCTATCCCACCCTCCAACCACAAAAACAATAACTCAGGGTTATGATGGTAGAAACTATATGAATTAGGAAAATAGTTCAAATGAGAATTCTTGCAAAAATATCGAACCTACATTACATTAATTAAATAGAAAAGAAAAAGGAAAGAATGACCCACCCACCCTACATATATATATTTTTATTTAAATTTACACTTTAGTCTTTAAATTATTTAGAAAAATTGTCCAACTGTGTTTTTCAATTCATTAACTGTAAACCCTATTGGTAACTAAAATTTTCTTACATATGTTGGCGGCCTCCAACCCACCCTTCAGGCACATAAGCAATATTCCAGGGTTACGATGGTAAAAATTTTACGTAATTAAAAAACTTCTAATAAAGATCCTTTCATATATTTGATTGCATCACAGAAATCTTTGATTTATATTTAATTATTTGAAGCGTGGGATAATAGGCAACCCAATCACTCAACATATATGTATTTAAGTATCTAAGTGTATGTATATATTAGCATGTATTATATTAAGCAACCCTAGATTAAGCAGATATTCTGACGCAATTTTCTTTTTGTACTCTTCTGACACTTTGAAAATAAAGACATATTATTATTATTATTATTATTACATATTTATTTTTATTTCATTTAAAACTCTCTTTCTCAATCGTTTAAACAAATATTCAATTGTTTTTACTTTTAATTTTGTAAACTGAAATCACCATAAGCACTAAAAGTTCACTCAAATATGTAGGGTGGGTTTGTGGATTAATTTCCACCAACCAATTAATGAAATGTAAGTTGGGTGAAATGTTTGCATTTATATTTGATTTTGATAAAATTGACCTACGTTCTATTAGTTGGATAGTAGAAGGTGGCCTTTTCTTCCACTATCGAACTAATAGAATGTAGTTCAAAGATTTCTACAATTTTATCAAAATCAAATATAAATGCAAAAATTTAAATTTTATGTTTTTATTATTCCGCACAGTTTCCACAAATACGACCCTGGTTTATTGTTTTTGTGGTTGGAGGGTGGGATAGAGACCACCCACCCAACCCTACATATTCAAGAGAACTACGGTTACTAACAGTGTTTTAAGTTTACAAAATAAAAAGTACAAACAGTTGAATGATTTTTTTAAACGATTGAATGGCAAAGTATTAGTTTAAATAAAAATAGGTACGTAGGGTGGATGGGTCCTCTTCATACCATCTAATCAACCCTTCAACGTCATAAATAATAAACCAAAGTTATAATTGTAGAAAGTGTACGAATTAAAAAAAAAAACTCAAGTGAAAATTTTTGCATACGTATTTGATGATATTGGAGAACTCTAAACTATCTTCCAACAAATGAAAGGAGGGGTAGAGGCCACCCACTCACTCTACTTATTTGTTTTCATTTGAATTAAAAGTCTGTTTCTTTGTTGTTGTAACAAATAATGTAACTATTTGTATTTTTTTTTATTTTGTACACTAAAATCACTGTTGGTGAGTGGGTTTTAAAGAACTTAGTCTGATCTGAACTGATTTTAGTGTACAAAATAAAAAAATAAACAAATAGTTACATGATTTTTTAAAACAACCAAGAAACAGACTTTAAATTCAAATGAAAACAAATACGTAGGGTGAGTGGGTGGCCTCTACTCTATACCTCCCTTAATTTGTTGGAAGATAGTTCAGAGTTCTCCAATATCATCAAATATGTATGCAAACATTTTCACTTGAGTTTTATTTTTAATTCAGTGGGTGGCCTCTAATCCACCTTCCAACCACATGAACAATACACCAGGGTCATGTTTGTAGAAACTGTGCAGAATTAAAGAATAATATTGATGAAGATTTCTGAATATACAGGGTGACTGACGAAAAACCTTTGGTGCTGTATTTCGATTATTTTTTATCCGATTTTAATAAATAAAACATCAAATTAAACCATTTTTAAAAGACTAATAGGAATTGAACTGTTATTTTTTCTTGCACCCAGTTTTTGACAAAAGACGATCAACATTTTTTTTTTAAATTGCACTGTATATATATTTTTATTGATTCGAAAGGAGATTTTTTTTCTGAATATAAAATTGTAGAAAAATGTATCCATACATCAAACTTAAGTCGAGAAATTGAGGATTAAAAAAATAAATAAAAAGTCAAGTATCCATTGTAAACAATATACAGACCCTATTTTAAATGTCAAAAGTGACAGTGACAGCCATTGATACAATACTGCAACGATTTTTAATTATTTCATAATTAAAATGTTGCAATATTTCAAACACTGTACTAGAATTTTGTGCTTCTACAGAAATCGTTTTTCAGTTTTTGAAATCTTGCAACATTTTTATTATGAAATTATTAAAAATCATTGCAGTATTGTACCAATGACTGACACTGTCACTTTTGACATTTGGAATAGGCTCTGTATATTGTTTACTATGGGTATTTGATTTTTAATTTTTTTTTAAATCCTTAATTTCTCGACTTTGGTTTGATGAATGGATAAAATCGTTTACAAATTTAGATTCAGAAAAAAATCTCCTTGCGGATCAGTAAAAGTTGATCGTCTTTTGTCAAAAACTGGATGCAAGAAAAAATATCAGTACAGTTCATATTAAAGTCTTTTAAAAATCATTTAGTTTGATGTTTTATTTATTCAAATCGGATCAAAAATAAGCGAGATACAGCACCAAAGGTTTTTCGTCAGTCACCCTGTATATTACATATATTACGCTGTAGGAATCTCTGACCTATATTCCATTCTTTGAAGGGTGGGTTAGAGGATACTCCCCAACCCTAAATGTTTATTTTCATTTCAATTAAAAATATGTTTTTTAATTATTAAAAAAAAATCACCCAACTAATTGTGCTTTTCATTTCGTACATTAAAAACACTGTTGGTGGCGATAGTTTTCTTAAATATGTGGGGTGGGTGGGTAGCCTCTAACCCACCCTATAATCACATAAACAATTTTTTTACGTTATAACCAAATCTTCAATTACATAAATAATAAACCAAAATTATAGTTGTAGAAAGTGTACGAAATTTAAAAAAAAATCGTGTTTTTTTATTCCGTCCAGTTTCCACAAACACGACCCTGGTTTATTGTTTGTGTGATTGGAGGGTGGGATAGAGGCCACCCACCCACCCTACATATTCAAAAGAACTACCATTACTTACACTGCTTTTAATGTACAAAATAAAAAGTACAAACAGTTGAGTGATTTTTTTAAACAATTTAATTTCTGAGTTATAGTTGATATAAAAATAGGTATGTAGTATGGCTGGGCGCCCTTTATACCATCTAATCTACCCTACAACGACATAAATAATAAACCAAAGTTATAGTTGTAGAAAATGTTCGATTTGAAAATAGTTATTTAAGGTACAAGTGTAAAAAGTGATGCTTTATTGCACGAACTGGCGTTTAAAAACACGAGCGAGGAACGAGGGAGTTTTTTTAAAGCCATGAGTGCAATAAAGAAACTTTTTACACGTGTGCCTTACAAAATTTTATCTTCGATCGTAAAGGATTTCAAAGAATATATTCTTATGAGTAATATTTTAATGTCATTTCAATAATTCAATTAATTAAAACATATTTTACCCGCAGTGCACTAATGAAAGCGTTACTTAGCAACCAGTAAACAAGTTGCACAAATGTCGGCCGCTATTATTATTTATGGAAAATATGTTCGCTTTATTGTAATCGCTTCGACTTGTATTAAATGAAATCTCCGGAGTTCTTAAATTTCGTTTGAATTATATATTTTATTTATAGTTTATTAGTTATTTGTATCAATTAATAAAAAATTAAGTTTTTCGTCGAAAATTTGTGCTATAATATATTCATCTGTCAAATTTGACATTTCTGTGCAATAAAAACAGTTTGACATTACCGTGCAATAAAAACGTAAAAAAGCACTAGTGCTTTAAAAAGCCACTTTTACTATGAAAAATGATGCAAAAAGCATCTACTTTCTGTACGATCGTAGATAAAAAATAGTGTTTTTTTTTATTCCGCACAGTCTTCACAGATACGACCCTGGTTTATTGTTTGTATGATTGGAGGGTGAGATAGAGGCCACCCACCCACCCTACATGTTCAAGAGAACTATATTTACCTAACACTGTTTATAGTTTACAAAATGAGAAGTACAAACAGTTGAATGATTATTTGAAAACATATGAATGGCATAGTTTTAGTTCAAATGAAAATAACTATGTAACATCTAACCAACCCTTGAATGACATAAATAATAAACCAAAGTTATGCTTGGATAGTAATCACCCATCCTGGACCACGGAATCCTGGGGTCAAAATATGATGATTTAACCCAACATATCTATATACAAAAGTTTACCGTTAAGCCAGAATTTGTCTTCAAATTTCCAAAAAAAATATTTGTATTAGTAATACATTTCATTCAAATCGAATAAAGCGTTTAACTGTTATAAACAAAAGAAGTCAAATTTTTTGTAACATTAAAGACAAATTCCGGCTTAACCGTAAATTTTTGGATATAGGTAAGTTGCGTTAAATTATCATATTTTGATTCCAGGAATCTATGGTCCAGCCATTTTCCCACATTAACGGAACACCCTGTATATTTAAAATAAAACTTTTACTTTTAGACTTTTAATGACATTAACAGCAAGTCTGCTAGATTTTTCTTAAAGTAATTCATTCAGTGTCAGTGATTAAAATGTAAATGTATATGTAGGGTTGGTGGGTGTGGATTATTCCATCCTTCAACCGGTAAAACAATAATTAGAGTTTCAAATAAACGTTTTCTTACAGAAATAATTGTAGTTTATTATTTTCATAAACTTTTCCTTTCTATTATGCACATTTTTCACTATAAATCTTGGTTCGTATACAGAAATTGGAGGATGGGATAACGGACAGCCACCCACCCTACAAATAAATCTTAACTTAAAGTAAAATAGTTTCTTTTATATTTTCTTGAAATTACACACACTAATACCGTTAATAATTTCAGGAAATATTAGCAATAATAAGGATTGAAGTTTTATTGCATATGTAGGGTGGGTCACCCACATATGCACATTAAATAAAACTAAAATTGTACCTTTAAACGTTTAACAACAACAGTAATTCTGCGATATATTTTTAGGCTAGGTGGGTCACTACTATCCCACCCTCCAATTATCATAATATAAACCAAGTTATTAATGAATAAATAATTTCGAAGGTAATATAGGGTCCGCCAATAAGGGCGCGTGAACTTTAAAATTGAATAAAACAAGTTGTGTGTGAGGTAGACACGAAATTTATTTTTCATTCGAAAGGGTATTCGACCCCATTAAGTATGGAAGATAACATCGTTCAAATGACCACCGCGGCTCCGTTTGGTAGCCCGGATCCGGGAGGACCAATTTTCGATGACTCTGGAGCACATATCGGCCTCAATTTGAGCGATGGCGTTGCGTATGTTGACTTTGAGGTCATCGGTGTTTAGAGGCTTGTTGGCGTAGACCAGCGACTTGAGATAGCCCCAGAGAAAAAAGTCTAAAGGCGTTAAATCGCACGATCTCGGTGGCCAGTTGATATCGCCTCCGCGCGAGATGACCATGTCCGGAAATCGCTCGTGCAGAATGTCCATTGTGGCATGGGCTGTGTGGCACGTGGCGCCGTCCTGCTGGAACCACATGTCGTCCGTGTCCATATCATCCAGTTTAGGCCAAAAGAAGTTGGTTATTATCGACCTGTAGCGCTCCCCATTGACGGTTATGGCCGCCCCAGCTTCGTTCTCGAAAAAGTACGGACCGATGATGCCGCCGGCCCAAAATCCACACCAAACAGTGACTTTCTGGGGATGCATTGCCACTTGGTGGAACCAGTCGACTCGAATTTGCCCACCAATCGACGGATAGTCGACTCTACAGGCCGATCATCGCGACCGTAAAATGGGCGAAATGCGCGGAACGTTGCTCGAACTGATGACCCATTTTCGTAAAACAATTTAATAATTTGCACGTGCTGCTCGACACTCAAACTTGCCATGGTGATTTGGGGTTATATACTGAACAAATGACAGCAACTTTGACAGCTCTACCTCGAACAACATGGCCGCACCCTTCCGGCAAACTTCGCGCGTCCCTATTGGCGGACCCTTTACTTATATAATACATCATTTGCTTTGAAATTAATATTTTTTCAATAAATTCGAGGCGTATATTTTACTGATTGGAGAGTGGGATAGAGGTCACCCACCCACCCAACAAATGCAATGAAACTTTAGTCCCTATAAGAGTTTCACTAAATAAACGTTTGTAGTTTTAAATTGTTTTGTGTTTTTTTCTTTCTATTACGCATTTTTTTCACTACAAATATCCGTTAATATGTAGAGATTGGAGGGTGGTCTAGTGGCCACCCACCCACCCTACATATTTAAGAGAACTACACTTACTAACAGTGTTTTTGGTCTACAAAATCAAAAGTAGAAACAGTCGAGTGATTTTTTTAGTTAATTGAATAGCTGAGTTTTAGTTGAAATAAAAATAAATATGTATATAACACCGTTAGTGACTAAAGTTCTTTAAAATGTGTAGGGTGGGTGGGTGTCCTCTAACCCACCCTATAACCACATAAACAATAAACAAGAGTCTTGTTTGTAGAGACTATAAAGTCCTAAAAGTTCTCTAAATATGTAGGATGAGCTGATGGCTTATTTTCACCATCTAATTAATGAAATGTAGGGTAGGTTGGTGGAGTTTTCTTCAAACATCATCAAAAATTATTTAAAAAATTTGTATGAATATATCTCTAAAAATTGCAATTATTTTGTGTTTATTTACCTTTTAAAACTTCTAAGTAAAACCCTCTCTTATGTTTTACTGATTGTCGGGTGGATAGAGGCCACCCACCCACCCTACATATACATGATAACTCTAATTGCTAATCGTCGATGATTTCGCTGCTAAAAACAATAAAATGCTTTATGTAATACAAACTAAAACAAATCAAAATTTAAGTTTAAATATAAATGACCTTCTATAGCTAATCTTATCTAATTTAGATTTAAAGTCTGCCCACCCATGCTGCATAAAATTTTTATTGATTTCCACACTCAAAAGTTTTACCTTTTGAATTTCTTATTTATACAAAAGTTTTTGATTAATTTTATTGGAAACCGCGAGACGATAAGAAAAAATGTTTATATGTAGGGTGGGTGGGTGGCTTCTCTCACCCTCCAATCAGTGAAACATCATCAAAAAATATTTGAAAAATTTGTTTGAATAAGTCTATCGAAATTTGCAATAGTGTTATGTTTATTTACCTTTAAAAACTTTTAATTAAAATCCTCGCTTATGTTTTACTGATTGGAGGGTGGGATAGAGGCCACCCACCCACCCTACATATACATGATAACTTTAATTGCTAATCGTCGATAATGTTGCTGCTAAAAATAATAAAACCCTTTGTGTAATAAAAAATAAAACAAATCAAAATTTAAGTTTAAATATAAATGACTTTCCATAGCCAATCTTATCTAATTTAGATTTCAAGTCTGCCCACCCATCATGCATCAATTTTTACAGATTTACTCACTCGGAAATTTTACCTTTATAATTTCTTTTTTATTAAAAAAGTTTTGTAATTAATTTAATCGGAAACCGCGAGACGATAAGGAATGAAAGTTTATATGTATATGTAGGGTGGGTGGGTGGCCTCTATCCCACATTCTAAACAGTGAAACATCATCAAAAATTGTTTGAATTTTTTTATGAATAAATCTCTAAACATTGCAATAATTTTGTGTTTATTTATATTTTACAACTTTTTACTAAAACCCTCGCTTATGTTTTACTGATAGGAGGGTGGGATAGAGGCCACCCACGCTACATATAAAAGATAACTTTAATTGCTAATCGTCGATGATTTTGCTGCTAAAAATAATAAAACCTTTTTTGTAATAAAAAATAAAACAAATCAAAATTTAGGTTTTAATATAAATTCCTTTCTATAGCTAATATTATCTAATTTAGATTTAAAGTCTGCCCACCCATCGGGCATAAAATTTTATTAACCTCCTCACTCAAACATTTTGCCTTTTTAATTTCTTTTTTATTAAAAAGTTTTGTAATTAATTTTACTCCAAACCGCGAGACAATCAGTAATTGAAATTTATATGTATATGTAGGGTGGGTGGGTGTACTCGATCCCACTGTCCAATCAGTAAAATATCATCAAACATTGCTTGAAAAATTTGTATGAAAATATCTCTAAAATTGCAATATTTTTGTGTTTATTTATATTTTACAACTTTTAACCAAAACCCTCGCTTATGTTTTACTGATTGGAGGGTGGGATAGAGGCCACCCACCCACCCTACATATACATGATAACTCTATTTGCTAATCGTCGATGATTTTGCTGCTAAAAATAATAAAATGCTTTGTGTAATAAAAGATAAAATAAAACAAAATTTAAGTTTAAATATAAATGACGCTCTATAGCGAATCTTATCTAATTTTGATTTAAAATATGCCCTCCCATCATGCATCAAATTTTTACAAATTTACTCGCTCGAAAATTTTACTGTTTTAATTTCTTTTTCATTCAAAAAGTTTTCTAATTAATTTTATTGGAAACTGCGAGGCGGTAAGGAATAAAAGTTTATATGTATATGTAGGGTGGGTGGGTGGCCTCTATCCCACATTCTAAACAGTAAAACATCATCATAAATTGCTTGAAAAATTTGTATGAATAAATCTCTAAAAAATGCAATTAATTTGTGTTTATTTTTATCTTACAACTTTTAACTAAAACCCTCGCTTATGTTTTACTGATTATAGGGTGGGATAGAGGCCACCCACCTACCCTACATATAAAAGATAACTTTAATTGCTAATCGTCGATGATTTTGCTGCTAAAAATAATAAAACCTTTTTTGTAATAAAAAATAAAACAAATCAAAATAGGTTTTAATATAAATGCCTTTCTGTAGCTAATATTATTTAATTTAGATTTAAAGTCTGCCCACCCATCAGGCATAAAATTTTATTAACTTCACTCAAAAATTTTGCCTTTTTAATTTCTTTTTTATTAAAAAGTTTTGTAATTAATTTTACTCCAAACCGCGAGACAATCAGTAATTGAAATTTATATGTATATGTAGGGTGGGTGGGTGTACTCGATCCCACTGTCCAATCAGTAAAATATCATCAAACATTGCTTGAAAAATTTGTATGAAAATATCTCTAAAATTGCAATATTTTTGTGTTTATTTATATTTTACAACTTTTAACTAAAATCCTCGCTTATGTTTTACTGATTGGAGGGTGGGATAGAGGACACCCACCCACCCTACATATACATGATAACTTTAATTGCTAATCGTCGATGATGTTGCTGATAAAAACAATAAAACCTATTGTGTAATAAAAAATAAAACAAATTAAGATTTAAGTTTAAATATAAATGACTCTCTATAGCGAATCTTATCTAATTTAGATTTAAAGTCTGCCCACCCATCATGCATCAATTTTTTACAAATTTACTCACTCGAAAATTTTACCTTTTTAATTTCTTTTTTATTCAAAAGTTTTGTAATTAATTTTACTCCAAACCGCAAGACAATCAGTAATTGAAATTTATATGTATATGTAGGGTGGGTGGGTGGCCTCTATCCCACCCTCCAATCAGTAAAACATCATCAAACATTATTTGAAACATTTGTATGAATAAATCTCTAAAAATTGCAATTATTTTGTGTTTATTTATATTTTGTAACTTTTAACTAAAACCCTCGCTTATGTTTTACTGATTGGAGGGTGGGATAGAGGCCACCCACTCACCCTACATATACAAGATAACTTTAATTGCTAATCGTCGATGATTTTGCTGCTAAAAATAATAAAACCTTTTTTGTAATAAAAAATAAAACAAATCAAAATTTAGGTTTTAATATAAATGCCTTTCTATAGCTAATATTATCTAATTTAGATTTAAAGTCTGCCCACCCATCGAGCATAAAATTTTATTAACTTCCTCACTCAAAAATTTTGTCTTTTTAATTTCTTTATTAATAAAAAAGTTTTGTAATTAATTTAATCGGAAACCGCGAGACGATAAGGAATGAAAGTTTTATATGTATGTAGGGTGGGTGGGTGGCCTCTATTCCACCCTCCAATCAGTAAAACATCATCACCAATTATTTAAAAACATTTGTTTCAATAAATCTTTTAAAATTTGCAATAGTGTTATGTTTATTTACGTTTACAACTTTTAATTAAAACCCTCGCTTATGTTTTACTGATTGGAGGGTGGATAGAGGCCACCCACCCACCCTACATATACATGATAACTTTAATTACTAATCGTCGATGATTTTGCTGCCAAAAACAAAAAAAACGCTTTTTGTAATAAAAATTAAAACAAATCAAAATTTAACTTTATAAATAAAAAAGACTTTCTATAGATAATCTTATCTAACTTAGATTTAAGGCCTGGCCACTCATCATGCATCATTTTTTTACAAATATACTCACTGGAAAATTTTAGCTTTTTAATTTCTTTTTTATTCAAAAAGTTTTGTAATTAATTTTAATGGAAACCACGAGACGATAAGGAATTAAAGTTTATATGTATATGTAGGGTGGGTGGGTGGCCTCTATCCCACACTCTAAACAGTAAAACATCATCAAAAATTATTTGAAAAATTTGTTTCAATAAATCTATTAAAATTTGCAATAGTGTTATGTTTATTTCCCTTTAAAAACTTTTAATTAAAATCCTCGTTTATGTTTTACTGATTTGAGGGTGGGGGTTAGAGACCACCCACCTACCCTACATATAAATGATAACTTTAATTGCTAATTGTTGATGGATTTTACATCTTTTTTTTATTTTCCCTATATAGAATTTGGAAAATATTAAATAACTTTTCAAACATAAGTTAAAGGGAATGAGAACCTAAACAAGTTTTATTAAAATATATTTTTCATCAAGTTCTTAACTTCCGAGAAAAAAAAAATGAAGAATTAATAATTTTGACAATGTTTGCCTTTAGCTAATAAACTATAGAAGTTACATGAAATATATATAACAAATAATTGCAAAGAATCCAAAATTGAGCAAATTATAAAGAATAACCATTTTGAAAAAAATATAGAGGAAGTACTATTTTTTTAAATTATGATATTACTGCTTCTTTAAGTAGCGATATTAAATATTTAATTATCCATTTGATTACTTATTTATTTGTTCTTTAATGCTTATTAAGTTAAGCTATTAAGAAAAATACTAACCACTGAAATACTGAGAAAAAAAATAATGTGAAAATCAGGGTCACATATTTATATAATTTTGATGGAAAAATGGTATACATAAAAATTGATTGCGGGGTACAAACACTAACAGTTTAAAAATAACGGGTTAAAACGGTCATCAGATAAAAATAAACCTCGGGTCGATAGCCAATAAAAAATAATAAACGCACTTAATTATTCGAAAATGATTTTATTAATTACTTTTTTTTTAAATAATTATTACTTTTATATGTATAACATAATAAATAAAATGGTAACTATAAATTAAAACACTTGTAATCAAACCTGAAATTAATTAAAGATTCTAAATAAATGTTTTGTGTATAGTTAAAAAAATCCATTATATTTATACATCACCTCTTTTCCTAATTAGTAGCGAACAACCCCCGCCGTATATCTTGTAGCAAACAGGCGACCAATTGTGGCACTCTTCCGTGTTATTAATATTTCATAAGTCGCGCATTAGTGTCGTCTTAAAATAGGCAATTAATTCAACGAAAATTTGCGCGCGGCGTACGCTCCTCCAGGGGCGGGTTTTCAAATTAGAGCGAAATCAGCGGCGGCAAGCACAATGCCGGGCATTGTCGTGTTTACACACTGCGTTTCACAGTGTGCGTTTCGGGTGGAGGCTCATTGTTATCACTAGTTTATTGTCAAACAAGGCAAATAATTAATCGCGCACTGTGTTTACCATAAATCGCCACAAAGGGGGCTTTATTACCGGCCGGCGTTTGTTGGTTCGTGCCCGCAACGCACAGAGCGCCATCTGTGGATCGGCACGAACAAGGAATTACACGCTGCATGGGAATTGTTGATTTTAGACATTGGGGAGTTTACTTGTGTGCCATACAAAGCTGTAAATACAAAAAATAAATACATAAAAAGTTGAATATTTGATTGTAAAGGCTTTCACTTTGTGATACATATTTTATAACTTTAAATAAAATAAAATAAACTTTGTTTATATCACAAGTGTGTGATATAAACAAAGTTTATTAAAAGTTGGTATTGTTAATGAAGGAGACATGATGGAGTTTACTTGTATGCTACACAAATCAATAAATACAAAAAATAAATAAATAAAAAGCTAGTATTGTTAATGAAGGAGACACGATGACTTTGTAAAAATTACACGTGACTACACTTTCTAGTTTCTAGTAAGGTTATTTCATAGTTTTATTTCTTTATATTTGTTGGTCAAGACAATTGAAAACAGATTAATTAAATTATTTAAATCATTATCCATCATTTTAAATGATAGTATTCTTATAAGAATTTAACTCGAATGTTCTGAGGTTAATCTAGGCGTATATTGATTACAGTATAAATTCTTCCAATTAGGAAAATAGTTGAAAATTAAAGCATTTTGATCTATTTCTAGATCAGCTCTTAATTTACAGCAGTATTCACAATTGACTGCTATTGCGTAAAAAATTACACAGGAAGAATTGTGAGACCAGGCCACATTAGACGCAATATATGTACCCATTGTTATCGCTTTTATAATTACCTTTCAGATTGAGATTTTTAATTAGGCTCGAGTACTATATCCGTTTTAATTTATTGCGTCGGTTAGCTGAATGTTATTATTTAAATCAAAATTTTATCTATCCAATTATTAAATTATTTATTGTATTCAGGAGGCATTTAAAATTTAAACACAATTTTATACCACTATGGCAAGTAGTGTTTTTTTTTCTATATAATTAGATTCAGCAGTTGAATGGGTGACCGGTACCATTCACCATTTAGATACAATTAATGGTGTTTTAGAGTGACGGGGGCGATCCTTTAAAGTAACAAGCTCATTTACACACACACAATTACATACGGCGGAAGGACCACGTGATCGATAGCCTAACACTATTACTACTACTAGATTTTTGATTTTAATTAATAAATAGACTTAAATTTTATCGATTTTTACGACTGTTTTTTATAGAGAGTAAAAATGATTTAAATTGTACAACAAACGCTATTTTAATCACAATTATTTCGTTGGTACTCAAGTATCAAACAAACATTTACCCTCGTTACTTACTTTCACAACGTTGTTTAGTGTCATCATAAAGATACGATAGATTCTAAAAAAAAAGTTTATAAACCTCCAGGCTACTCCACCTCCGCCCACAGCACATACACCGGAAGCCCCACGTTTGTGACACAATCCCGGGCATCGGTCGCAGCACGAAAAAAAAAAAAAACACACCGCCACACCGACAGGAAGCACACGTTTTCAAGCTCCTCTATGTACAGTGATAACAACGTTCTCCGCTATTCAATTTGTAAATATCTTATCTGCAGTGGAATGCAGTCCCCTCCGGCTTATCTCTAATTAAAACGGGAAGTCGGGCTTCCTCTACGCACGCCCCCAGGTTATCGCAAATTCGCTAATTAGTCACGGATCTCCCTCGGCCGTCCCCGAGACCCTAGCAGATAACCAACAATATCCTAAATCATTACGAAACGTACAGAATCGCAAATTCTCGTTTGGCGTAATTAATTAATCACATAGTTGCTAAGCGAAAACTATTTAATTATTTCGTACTATTTTTACCGGTAGAAGATATATTCAAATAATGGTTGGATATTAATTGGAATTTAATTATGTGTTAGTAAGCGACCTTGTGGTCTAATTGGATTTCATCGGGATACTAATTGGATATCTGGTTATTGATTCCCCAATCTCTATAGTAGAGATTTTGGATTTTCCTAAAAATATCCGCGAAACATACCAATATGCTAAATATAACGGAACTATGAAGTGTGGTGGGGGTTTCCGTTCATATTATTTTCCTCGAAAACTATTTGTATTATTAACTTTTACTTATTTTAAATGCAACAATTTTATTTATTATTATAATAATTTTGTAAGATGAAAGATCCTAATTACTCAATTTTCTTTTCATGCTCAGCGAATGTCAATTTCTAATCATTCGCGATTAAACTGTAACCCATTTAAATGTAAAAGCTGCTCGTAAATAACGGGGTATACTAAACTCCCGCATCATTTTACGGAATCGTTACTTCCAGCGCAATTATCATTATCTGTGTTTCAAAAAATAAAAGATGCCAGCCCCGTTGGCAATTATCAGTAAATACAATAAATCGTTCTGATAGCATCACTCAATACAACGTATTGCTTAGGGGGCTATCGTTGGTGGTTTACCGTGTTAAAATCTAAACGATTTTTTTATTATTATTTTAGAACACAATGAGCATAGAAACACTAATTCAGGCCGCTCACTTCGTGGAGATGCAGGAGCAGCAGAAGCAGGCGTCTCCGCTGCAGGCGCAGCACCACAACCAGAGTCCTGTCCAGGCACCGGCGCCCATTACCGTGACCACGCCGATCCGGGCTAGACAAGGTGAGTTGCCCACGTCCCCACCCTGCAAATCTCATCCGTTCTTTCTTCTTCTGTATAGATCCATGCAACTTTTCAAGATACCTCTCAACACAAAACGAATCGCCAGACAAACATTCAGAACTCTTGTTTAATCTGTTTTGTTCTGTAGACACGGTGGTGAGCACGGCCACACAGCCCACCATCCAAATCCAGGCGGCCACCGCCGCGACCGTCCACCAGCGCGTCATCCGCAACAGCTTCGATATGATCAATCCTCTGGTGATTGACGAGGGCGGCGAGGCCAAGCGGAAGCAGCCGCCGCTCGTCTTCCGCTCGGGCACCAGGGAGGTGCATAATAAATTGGAGAAACATCGGAGGGCGCATCTTAAGGTATAATCTCGCCTTCAAAGCCCCCATCTTGTTAAAATGATTACATGTATCCCTTATCTCCAGGAATGTTTTGATGCTTTAAAAAAGGGCCTGCCGGGCACGTCCGACGAGAAAAAAGCCAGCAACCTTAACATCCTGCACTCGGCCATTAAGTGCATTAACAATCTAAAACAGCGGGACCTTGAAAACGAACGCGAGATGGAGAGGCTTGCCAAGGAAAAGATCACTCTCCAGCAGAAGTTGGCTCTTTTGAAAGTAAGACCACTAGAGTTTAAACGCCGCCGCGCACAACACGCCTATTGTTTAATTTTTCTCCTTCAGAAAGACGTTCCCCTGCACTGTGAAATCGATTATACTACGTTGTTACCTGAAGTGACCGCCGCCGAGACGATCGCGGTCGTTAAATTTGACCAGATCGACGAGGTGAAGGGTGGTGGCGTGGACGAGGACGCGAACGCCAACAGCACGAAACCAATGGATGTTCAGGTCTCCATCAACAACGACCTGAAAGTCACCAAAAGTATTACCAGGGCGCTTCCCGTCGTCACGACGAACTCCGTCAATGGCATCAAAGAGGTGAGTTATCCAAATGAAAATCAAAACTCAATTACATTTCCTTTATCACATCCAATTACTAAAAATAAAATAAAATATACTTGTTTGGTCTCAATAGTGTTTAATATTGTAATGGATTTAACCCTGGTCTAATTAATATTGACCTTATAAACAACTGTTATGCAGTGATCTTTGGTAGCTAACTATTAATTCTTGCGGCTTTAAAACCGGCATGTCCTGCCATGGTGTTGGTCGTCAAAGGTTTTCTCAGTCGGTGTCTTCGGGCAACTTTTCCTGATCACGACATCTTTTAATTCTTCTGGTATTATCTTCTCAATAGAGAGTTCAAATAAATTTAATTTTGGCTGCAGTGTTTAGCTGAGGATATCTCGGGGCGTGGAACTCGCGGAATGGTTTTTTGTGAGAGGAAAGGAAATCCATATACAGGGTGATTCATTAAGGGTGGCCACTGGCCGTATCTTGGAAACCTAGAATTTGGGGAAAAAAAAATTCTAATGACATAATCGGCCAAAAGAAGATGCGTTAAAATATTTTTAAATGCGTAGCTTTCCGCTAGGTGGCGCTGTTTATCATTTGCATAATTAATTTGCGTTTTTTACAAAATATTACCGCATTAAGGCTATTGAAAATTATCAAAATTAGAAACGACTGTACTTGGTTTACAATTTTTGCTTAAGTCATTTTTTTCTATCACCTACAGTTAAGTGGTGGGGGAAGTAAACTTTTGTTTACAGAAAATGGTTTGTAACTTCCGTATACCTCAACCGATTTTCACAAGCTTGGGCTCAATAGAAATAGTATTAGAAGTTGATTACAAAAATACATAACATTAACACATTTAATCTATGCGCTGGCAACTAGAGGGCGTTATGTAACACTTAACCCTATTTATGTATTTTTCTCAGAAATATCAAATGGAATCATATAACTCGAAGCAGCTTACAAAAAAGAAAATGAAATTACATATTGTTTTGTCAAAACCGCAATATCTCTTGTCATTCCAAAGATATATAGATTTTTTTAAATTTTCGTTGTTGTTTTTCGTTGTTTTCGAAGTGTTGGTTCACCCTGTAAGTTGTAAGTGAAAACATACTGCTACAGTTACATTTAAAAAAATATCAAGTTAAATCGAATGGCACAATATTTATTAACATAATTAATGAAAAAAAAATACACAAAAACTAAAATAGATAACTGCACCTATTACTTAGTTAGTTTAGGTACTCAAAATGTTTCCCATCATTTGCTATGCACAAATTCAGTCTTTCTATAGTGGAATTGACACTGGCCTCAATTTCTGCACCAGAAATACCTCTTACTGCTTGCCGAATCCTTTCATTCATATCCTCACGTGTTTTAAAAACCAAATCTTTAATTCTACCCCATAAAAAGAAATCTAAAACCGTAAGATCTGGTGACCTTGCTGGTCATGGAAAAATACTTCCCCTTCCAATCCATTTATTTGAAAATACAATATCTAAATAATTTCGGACACCTGCGGCAAAATGTACTGGGCAATCATCTTGTTGATACCACATGTCTAATCTGTTACGAATTGGAACGTCTTCTAGGAGGATGGGCAAATCGTTAGTTAAAAAATCTAAATACCTTTGGACCGTTAATTTTTCTTCAAAGAAAAAAGGTCCTATTATCTTCCTATTTAAAATACTACACCACACATTTATGCTCCAGCGATTTTGGTAATTGACTTCCCTCTGCCAGTGTGGATTTGTTTCTGACCAGTAGTAACTCTTGTGCAAGTTAATTTTACCAGAGCTTGAAAATGTAGCCTCATCCGTCCATAATATTGCAGATAGAAATTGTTGATTATCATTTAACATTCCTTTTAACCAGTTGCAATAATCTAGTCGTCGATCAAAATCTACGACTTTTAACTCTTGATGTAAAACAACATGGTAAGGATGCATTTTATGTTCTTTTAGTATTCTATTTACCAAAGAATAATTTAATTCTAGATCTCTTGCAATTTCCCTAATACTTGCACGTGGTTCAGCGTTAACGTATGCCAAGACGTTAATAACATTTTCTTCATTTTGTCTTCTACGTACCCTATTTCTTACTGAAACAGGTTGAACATTGCCAGTTTTTCGTAATCGTTCTGCCAGTCTTTTAAAGACTTTTCTTGAATGACGCCGTCTTTCAGGAAATCGTAACCCATATTATCTTTCAGCAATGACTGCATTTTGTAGACTTTCAAAATACACTGCTAGCATATCATATGCTTCTTCATTTGAAAAATAACGCATTATAATAAAGTGATTTTTCAAACGTTCAAATTAACTTTGACAGCAACAACAAATTATAAATAAACAATCACAAAACAGAAATGTCATTTCCAAAGGTGACTTGATTACTTTTACAACATCGCCCAGGAAAATAGTTTGACATACTCGTAATGTTACAGCTTATACATATAAAACCATTGAAGAAATTTTAAGGAATCTATAAAATTTCACTCTATAAGGACTGAATTTGTGTACGTACAGCAAATAAGGGGAAACATTTTGAGTTTCTAAAATAACTAGATAATGGGTGCTTTTAGAAATTTCAGCGTTTTCTAAATTTCTGTTATGGGTAATAAGTTGTATTATTTTTCATTAATCATGCTAATAAATATTGTTGTCATTTGTTTTTACATGACATTTTTTCTAAAAGTAACTTTAGCCATATATTTTTACACCTTACAGGGTGAACCAACACTTCGAAAACAACGAAAAACAACAACGAAAATTTAAAAAATCTAAATATCTTTGGAATGACAAGAGGTATCAGTTTGCGGTTTCGACGAAACAATATGTAATTTCATTTTCTTTTTTGTAAGCTGCTTCGAGTTATATCATTCCATTTGATATTTCTGAGAAAAATACATAAATAGGGTTAAGTGTTACATAACGCCCTCTAGTTGCCAGCGCATAGATTAAATGTGTTAATGTTATTTATTTTTGTAATCAACTTCTAATACTTTTTCCATTGAGCCCAAGCTTGTGAAAATTGGTTAAGGTATACGGAAGTTACAGACCATTTTCTGTAAACAAAAGTATACTTCCCCCACCAAGTACAGTAGTTTCTAATTTTGATAATTTTCAATAGCCTTAATGCGGTAATATTTTGTACAAAAAGCAAATTAATTATGGAAATGATAAAATGCGCCACCTAGCGGAAAGCTAAGCATTTAAAAATGTTTTTACCCATTTTCTCTTGGTCGATTATGTGATAAGAATTTTTTCCCCCAAATTCTAGGATATACGGTTTCCGAGATAAGGCCGGTGGCCACCCTTAATGAATCACCCTATATAAGGGTTGTATTAGATACTTACCGTGATCGTTGTTGTAACTAGTTTGAGACAGATTATAGGTCTTTTCTAGTCAGATCTCAAACGAAATGATCCAACGGAGCAGCGTCACCGAGCTGTTTACTGTGGTTCAAGAAGTTGAGGTGCTAATTAGATACCAATTGGAATCGTATTAGACCTTGCTATGAGCGATGGACATCGTTTTTCGGAAGAGCTTTCATTTAGTTTGTAGTAGAAATTTACAGTTTACTGAACATTCACGTAACACCAAGAGTATTTCATATGATTACGATCTTTCACTGCATAAGGTTTAATTTTCTGTCAGAAAGATTTTGATAGGTACATGCTAATAGACTATTTGAATTATAGAATCTGAGCTGTGGCCACTCTTCTCTCGATCTATCACTAGGTGATACAATTTGAAGAGGGGTTATTATAAAAAATCTTATTTTTGTTTTGTTTTCGTCGGTATTATTTAATAAGCATTAGGAAGAGTTGACAGTTAATGACATAGTGACGCGATTATTCGCGTTGATTTGCAACTTTTTTAAAAATTCTCTTTGGGAAATCATGGCGTCTACAATTAAAAGTGTATTCAAATATATCTCAATGTCTTTTAACTGAAGTGCTCAATTAGGGTGCGTATTGTTTTTTTTTCGATGCTAAAAAAGATCAGTTCTCGCTGGAGTGCTCCGTCATTTTAATGATCCATTGCGTTCATCCAGACATCAAAGTTGATAAGTTGTTTACCACGACAATATGTCCTTTCAAATGTTGCTCACCGCTGCCGAAGTTTTGCCCAAGCTCAACGTGTTAATACTGCCGCAAGCACCTACAGTACCGACCTTGCTTCCAGTGACTTTATTTTTGAAAAGACATTCCCAGTGATTCACTCAGCTTCGCCGACCTTGCGCGAGAAGGCTTCTAAGGAGAATATGAAGAATGCCAAAAAATGTTGGCAGTGGTGTATTAGTGCCTAAGGATCGCGTTTTGAAGACTTTTAGTTCAAAAATAAACTTTGTATTCTCTTGATATTTTATGAATGCACCCTGCAAACATATGGTTTATTTTCTTCTGATAACAGAATCTGCGAGAAAGATTTTGTTAGGTCTATAATGGTTAATCATATTGCATTCTCGGAGTCAATCCTCGGGCATCTATTACGGTTTTTGTTACCGATACCGAAAATGATGGCCATATTATTATCTATCGAGGACCATCACAATATTCTAGTGTAATGGATGATATGGTAACCATGTTCTGTATCTGCTTTTCAACTTCTTCACGTAGTTGAAGTGGTATCGGGTAAGATCTGATAAATAGTATCTTCTCTTCTTATTGTATCGTGTGCTAGACGTTGATTAGCCTCTGAAAAATACTTGTTGAAGTTTTGGGCGCTGTATCTCGAAAACGAATGATCCATTTGAGATACAACTTTAAACTTAAAGTTTTATCGCTAAAAACTGGAACTGAAAAGCTTTTGGTCAACATTCATAAACCGGAAGTGGGTGTTTACTAGCAGCGTTTTTTTTGATTTTTCTTGATATTTTTCTAAATTTGAAAAATATTACATTACTTTTCAAATAAAAGCTAAAGGAAACAAAAAACTGAACAAGTTTTATTTAAACATGTTTTTCGTAAAGTTCTTAATTAGGAAAAAAAATTAAAAATTAAATATTTTGATATTTTTTGCCTATTGCTAATAAACTATAGGAGTCACATGAAATTTATATAACAATTATTTGTAAAGAATCTAAAATTGAGCAAATTATTAGAAATAGCCTTTTTGTGAGATAAATATAAGGAAATTACTGTGATTACCATTTTTTTTTTTGCTTCTTTGCATTTTACAACTTATGATTTACTGATTGGAGGGTGGGTTAGAAGCTACCTGCCACTTTACATATACATGATAACTTTAAATACTAAATCTTGATGATAATGCTGCAAAAAACAGTAAAACCTACATAATCCAAATTAAAGTTTAAATATAAATAACTTTCTACAGTTAATCACATTTAGGCTTGATTTAATGCCTTTCCACGAATCATGTATATATTTTTTATTAGTTTACAATATACAATTTTTCTCAAGGGTTTGAGAATTTTCTAATTAATTGTTCATTAATTCATAAAAATTTTCAAAAATGTTTTACAATATTTTTGTATATTGTTTATATTAAGTAATATATTTTCAACATTTCGATAATTTTGAATTTTTTTTTTCATGTCCTTCCAAAATTCTAGAACTTCCTTCAAGGGTTCCAAATTTTTCTAATAATTTTTTTTATATTAATAGAATTACCAAGAATTCTTCTAACAAATTTGCAGATTTTTCTATCAGCAATTTATTTCCCAAATGTTAAAAATTATTCAATAAATTTCTGGAATTTTCTATTCCAGAATTTTCAAATTATTTTTTTAGATTTATAGAATTGCCATTTTTTTTAGATTTAGATTTATAGATTCACAGACTCTAAGGTATGTAAATATGTCTGTGGACTTTTTCCAGCAACATTTCTTTCAGTCTCCACAAGCTTTCTTTGCAATTACCTGAAATTCTCGAAGAAAAATTTCCAGCAGAATGTTAGAATGTTTCAATCAGATTTCCAAACTTTGCTTTAGTCTTATAAACTATTTTGGTAATTTATTTTCCAAGTTTTTAAAGTTTTCCACATTTATAGAATTCTGCAGCTTCTTTTATTCCAGTCTTCAGGAATTTATTAAATTTTCTAAAAAATATTTGAAAGTTTTTATCAAATTCCCTTGCAAAATTTATATTTTAACATTTTGCTTCTGGACTTTTCTGATAATTTCTTCTATGGACTTCTAAAAACTTGCTAAAAATCTAGGAATATCACTTCCAAATTCTTAGAATGTTTTTTTAAGTATTTCAAATTGTCCAGCAATTTATCTTCAGATTCCTAAAAAATTCCAATTTTTTTCTTCTAGATTTACAGAATTTAAATTTAGATTTTTAGAACTTTCTACACACTTCTTTAATTTCATTATTAAATCCAATTCTGTAAAATTTTCTTGAAAATTCCAGAATTTTCTCTTTAACATTCTAAACTTTTAAGATTTTATTTTTCAATTTTCCAGAATTTATGGTAAAAGTTGAAAGCTTTTCAGATGTCTAAAATTGTTCAGTAATTTCTCTTACAATTTCCAATTTGTGTTACAAATTTAATTTTTTGTTTTGAGGAGTTCCATTTTTTTTTTTACATGTCGTGACTGAATGGCATATGCCTAAGTCAAAAAGCCATAGGCCAAAAAAAAAATATTAATAATTATTTTTAATTCAAAAATGCTTTCCAATATTTTTTTAATTTGTTTCGAAGTAATTGTGAATTTTTCATCAATTCATTTTCCATATTTCAAAAATTTTTGAATTCTAGAATTTTCTAGCAATTTATTTTCAAAGTTTCTAGAATTTTCTATGCGTTCAGAATTTTTGAATAATTTTTTTTTTATAGATTCCCGAAATTACAAGATTATTTTTAGACTTAGATTTATATATTCATAGGCTCTAAGGTTTGAAAATATTTCCGTCTTTCTAAATTTGTCAGATTTTAATAATATTTCAGCAACATTTCTTCCAGACTCTCAAATTTCTTAAAGAAAATTTATAGCAGTATCTTTTTAAGTTCATAGAACCTTTCATTTTGTTTCATCATTCCCAAATTTACTTTAGGCTTATAAAACAAATGTCCATTTCATATTGAAATTCTGAAGTTACACTTACTAGGATGTGTGTTATACTTTAAAACTTATAACTTATATTTGTTATGACGATTGTAAATATTTATTTGTAAATAAGCACAGTAAAATGTTTCGGCATTTTATTTCTAAAATTAATGGATTTTACAACTATTTTTATTCCATTCTTCAGGAATCTCCTTGCAAACTTAAACATTTCTTCGATTATTTCTAAATTTTGCAGCAATTTCTCTTTAGAATCATTTGATAAAGATTTCTAATATTTTTCTTTTTCCAGATTTTTCCAGAAATCCAAAATTTGATCAATTTTAACAATTGCTTTTACAGATCCAAAAACTTGTTAAAAATCTAGGAATATGTCTTCTAATTTCCTAGGATTTTCTTCAAGTATTTCAGATTGTCCAGCAATTTTTTATCAGATTTCTAGAAATTTACAAATTTTTTACTTCTACGCTTTATAAACATTAATTTTTAGAACTTTCCAGTAACTTCTTTAATTTTTATCATTATAAAATCCGAATCTCTAGATTTTTTTTTTGAAAGTTCCAGGATTTTCTTTTTAAAATTCAAATTCAAAAACTTGAAAAAAGTTGAAAACTTTTTCTGCAATTTCAGAGGTCTGGAATTTTCGAGTAAATTCTTTACACTCTCCAATTTCCGTTTCAAATTATGATTAGTTTTTTTAGAAGTTCTAGGGTTTTCTAATTGAATATTTATAAATCCTAAAACTTTCCAAAACTGAAAAATTTTACTTTGTCAATTTTCTTTTATTCAAAATTTGTAATTAAAGTTATTGCAAATCGCCAACTGGTCGCCTCAGTAATTAAAGTTAATATGTATATGTAGGGTGGGTGAGTGGCCTCTATCCTACCCTTCAATCAGTAAAACATCATCAAAAATTATTTGAAAAAGTTGTTTGAATAAATCTATTAAATTTTGTAATAATGTTCTATTTATTTAGGTTTTACCACTTTTAATTAAAACCCTCGCTTATGTGTTACTGAATGGAAGGTGGATTAGGAGCAACCCATCCACATTAAATTATATTGGAGGAAGAAAACAGGATCACTTTGTTTTACCACTTTTTATTTAACAAATTAGACGTGACTATAGTTTCGACTATCAACTAGTCATTATCAAACATAAAGTGTTTTATAATGACTAGTTGATAGTCGAAACTATAGTCACGTGTAATTTGTTAAATAAAAAGTGGTAACTTTAAATAAAATAAAATAAACTTTATTTTATTTTATTTAAAGTTATAAAATATGTATCACAAAGTGAAAGCCTCTACAATCAAATATTTAAAAAGTGGTAAAACAAAGTGATCCTGTTTTCTTCCAGTATATTCAAGATGTACCACAAAGTAAACGCCTCCACAATTAAACATTAAAATATATTTTTATTAAAGCTATTTACTTAATAATTTTGACATTTTTGTTTGTTATTGCTAATAAACTATAGGAGTTAAATGAAATGTATATAAGAAGTAATTGGAAAGAATTAAAAATTGAGCCTTTTTGCACAAACCTCATAGTCTTCGAAAAAAATATAGGGAAAGTACTATGATGGCCACATCACCATTTTTCACAATTGTTTTTCTATTTTTCAACGTGTTCCCCTTTCAATGGAATACATTTCTCATCAATTTCTGCCATTTATCCAAAAAATACGATTTGTCAAATTGCACAAAACACGCTTCGGTCTCGATGAAAACCTCCTCGTTTCAGCTGATTGTTTTTTTACCTAAGGCACATGTTTATGTTAGGGAACTGTATGTCTGCTGGTGCGTTATCGTAACAGTACTTTTTTCTTAGCCAAATAAATTACAATTTTATATCTAATAAGTCCAATAAATTCACTGTAGAACTGCCCCGTGATTGTTCTTTCTTTCTGCAAAAAGTCCATGAGGATTATTTCCTTGGAATACCAAAAATCTTGGCCCTTCAAAAAAATCATTATTTTGACTGTTTGCTTGGTTTTGGGGGGATAATAATGGATCCAGGTTTCATCAACTCAAAAACTTTTTCGAATTTCGCCCAAGCTTCGACTTCGTTGGTTTGGGCACTTTCTTTACGATTTCCTCGATAACCACGTCTACCTAGCGGCCTAAGGGCTTCTTTTTCCAGATGTACGACCACTTTAAAGCTCCTTATTACAGGTGTATGACCTCTTTTAAATTCTTGAACCAATTACTGTTGTCATAGATGGTGTAGGGTTTCTATAGACAACGTTCAACTATGTTTTTATTTCTCCGCATGTTTTTCTCTTGCTCTTCTTTTATCGAGAAACAAGTGAGTTATTGGCTGCCAAATAAACTCGCCTATGAATCAGCCTGAAAAGTCTGAACGTGTTACATATGGCAATACACGAAGGTTATGACAGCGCCATCTATCTTCACACACGTGTACTCATTGATCGACCCTCATCCTCGTGTTTATAAAAGAAAAATCTGAAAAATAAAAAAGAGACTGAAGATTCTTTTTTTAGATCTTTCAACCTTTTGGTCAAAATCTAACGGCTTCAGCGCTCCCACAAACAAAGATGTTTTTTTTGTTTGTTTAGAAATTGTTTGCATGGTATGAAGAGGCCATTGAATTAAACTTTCAAAGAGTTTTCATGATCACAATACCCTTAATAGAGTAGTGTCGAAATTCTACCAACAAAAACCACTCCTCCGTGATGACTTTTGTGACTAGCCCGAGACAACCGGTTTTTTCTAGTCAAAACTCAAGCGA
Source organism: Ontholestes murinus (assembly GCA_963969525.1). Taxonomy (NCBI): domain Eukaryota; kingdom Metazoa; phylum Arthropoda; class Insecta; order Coleoptera; family Staphylinidae; genus Ontholestes; species Ontholestes murinus. Next base: position 17,380,554 of record OZ018396.1, read on the forward strand.
AATTATCGTAAGGAGTCGGGGAAAGTAAAAATGTAAAAAAAAATATTCGATTATAATTTCTTAATATTGATTAGGATAGTATGCAAGTTTTTATGTGATAATAATTTACTTTTTGTATAATGGCCAAAAAAATTTGCTTCATTGAATTAGAACGATATAAATAAAAGAATTTATTTTTGAATACAAATTAAAAACTTATTTTATTTTTGTTTCTAGGGTGTTCTTCCTCAGACGACCCAAGTTCAGACGACGGCCCTCTCCGTGGTGCCGATCGGTTACCAGATGAACCAGGGCCTGGTGCTCCAGAAGGTGATCGTCCCGAAAGGCATCACGGACCTCTCACAGCTCGTCTCCAGTCCGCCGGTGGCCCACTTTATCGCCACCCCCCAGCAGCTGAGCGGAAAGGTGGTGCCCCTGGTGAACGCCCAGTACGTCATGAAACCCCTCGTGGTGGTAAGCACCCCCTCCAGGCCCAGCTAACTACCCACCACAATCGTCAATCCGCTGTCTATTAATTGTATGCATAGAACTCGTTTCCTGTAATTGTCAGGCCGGGGCCGGACCGTGAGGGTCCACATGTCAAAACAGATAATTTATATCCAATCACATCTTCTAGTCTATGGTAACATTATTATTTCTTTAATTGAACGACCCTCACGACCTCCACCTGGCCGAGGATCGATCTACGACTGTCTTTTAGAGTCTATTTCATTGAAACACTTGCCCTGCGATATTAATAGAACATTTTTACACTCAATCAATGGCGAAACAGACGGCCATTAATTATATTACGGGGCAAGTGATTAAACACATGCACGTGCCCATAGTTAACGTGTGGATGTCCAAGACACACTTCTCCTTCCCCGAAGTATCGTTTCGACGGGTGCCTTTCTAACCTCAAAAAAAGTTCCGCACGATGACTCAGTATTCTGCATCCACGTAAAACCCCTTCACACTTATTATTATTATTTTTTTAACCAATTATATTTCGTATTTTTTATACTTCTCCCCTCTTCCCTTGTATAAAGAAGTAATATTTATTCATATTTTTCATTATGGGAACAAAGTGATAGTCTATTTGTAGACAAAAATAAAAATCAGATCTCTAGTACTAGTAAGAGGATTGTGTCCGTTTTTTGTTCAACGCGCAACAATATCAGTTTTAATCGTCTCTATCGACTCTTCATTCCCCGCGTTTCTCGTCCGTTCATTTCTCACCGACAAGGGTGAGGAGCAAACGAACGAGCGCAGAGCATTAAGAGTCACCGATGCCTTATTTAATAAAAAAAAAACAATGTCGAAAGCGGTGGCGGCAAGAAGCGGACGAACGTAAGATTGCATTTTGCCGTTATTTAGCGGTAGGTAAGGCGAGGATCAAATTTTTATCAATTTTAGTGCAATTTATTTATTGTTTGAGACTCTTGTTTATTATTCTTATTTATTTTTATTAGGTCGGTTCGTGCGGGCGACGTTCGTTATAACGGCAAAATGTAACTTATTCCAAATGATTGTAAATAGTTATATAAAGTACTTTTATCGAAATGTGTAAATATGTATGGTGTAGATTACATATAAATATATGTTATATTTTATTTTAAATTGTAATATAAATACGAAATTAAACTATATTATATCAAAATATATTTTGTTTTCAATTTTATCATCCTTACACAACACAACCTTAAAAAAATACACATATATTCCCTTAAAAATTCTTAAAAGACAGAAACAGGATTGTGGTGACTGTTACTATGTGGTATTTCATTTTCAAATATAGGATGTAATATATAAATATTTCATCCTATATCTTTAAAGGACAATTTTTAAGGTTTCACTTTTGGTTTTATTGTATGATAAGATGTTAATAATAAGTCAGTAAACTATACAGAAATGAAATTTTTGTTTCGAGAAGAAAAAATTATTAATTATATATTAAACTTTATTTAATAAAAAGTGTAAATACACAACTAGATTAAAACACAACAAATACACATAAAGAAGCTCTAATAAACATAAATATTTAAAAAATATAGGAGTGCTATATAAATAAAATAATTCATCACGACGGAAGCTCACAGCTAGTGCTTCCTTTGGTCGATTCAAAGAATGCTACAATTCCCGTTCAGTCTTAACGAGCTAAGTACGAACAGAACGCGAAAAACTAAAAATTATAAGACGAGAATAATACTAGTAATTAATAAAATGCTGACATTCCTCGTGTATTAAAAGTACATACAAGTAATACTTGCGCTTAATATAATTTTTCTTATTACAACACAGCGCTCTGCGTTTTGGTTTTACCTAGGTTTAATCGATTAATGACCATTTTTTGTTTTGTATATATATATATTAGGGTTTTTTTTTTGATAGTTAAAAAGGTCGACGATATAGAGAGATTATTGAAGGTGCATCCATATTAAAATCGTGTGTGCAAAAATATCCATCCCCCAAAAATGTTTAATTTTTTTATCAAATGATTCTTTCCATATGTACAATCCCCTGAAAGGGCTTGGATGTAACAGGCCGTTTCAGTTATGAGCTACTCGTATCAAATTTCAGTCTGACTTAAGCTAGATATAAAGATCGTGTCAAAACAAGGGTTAACGAAAAGTCCATATCACAACATAGATCACGTCTCAATCGAAAAAGTGCGGAACCCGGCATAACCAGAGGCAACTAATTTTTTGTTTTATTTTTTTGTTTTCAGTAACGCCCGTTCTGGTTGTTAATTGAATGTAACATCGGTGCGTAGTATGATGAGTGCATTACGTATCACATGGTGTTTCCAAACACGACAAGTGCATCCACTCGTGGCGAAGGTGTTTTTAATTGCCTATGATCATCTACGGTGGACGCATGGTTTACATCAAATCAATACCGGCCGCCTAATGACTGACCAGACATGATTCCATGCATTTTTACTTGTTTTTTTACATTGGTTAGTCACGGTTCAAGGTCGTCCTCGTCGTCCGCTCTTCTCTTTACCGCCTGCGTAATTTCGGCCGGTGCGAGATTTTCTTTCGACCTCAAATACGCTTCCAAACGGCATACAGCATATTCCTACAAATAAAATATACGTATAGCTAAAATAACTTCCTACCAAGGAAGCAAAATTTACATACCCAATAGCCGAATGGTATTTGAGATGTTTCAGCATTGACGATGGCCCACAATGACCAGAACAAGTGTGAAACCAGTGAGAATACTTTGACTTCCTGCATGACTTGATATGGACATTCGTCGGAACCTACTTCACTCAAGTAAGCTTTGATGAACCATAATTGCTGGTTGTCCGTCGGATAATTCTCCCACGATTCTTTGTAGAAGGGTACTTCTTCGGCGGTGTAATCGTACACCCATTCGAGGAAGTGATTCGCTATGTCGAAGGACCTGTAGTTGTATGAACAATATTCGAAATCTGAAAATAATAATTTTGTTTTATGCTTACTTTAGACATTTCTTTCATGATGAAATTTTAATTGAACGTCCCAACATGGAATTGTCTGTTAAAAAGCCTATACAAGCAACTGTAGGGATTATGGTATAGGGTGCTATAACTTATGGAAGTAGGTCTAATTTGGTATTCATCCGACGCCAAGCGATATGTGGATGAAGTGATGGAATCCCATTTCTTGAAAGTTGAGTTGAAAGACTCACTTTTCCAGCAAGATAATGTTAATTTTGCAAAAGTTTCTATAGACTGATTTGTAGTGGATAATTTAAATCTTGCCATAACCATCCGGATCTTCTCATCTTTCGAGCATTGAGAATGGATGGGACATTATGGGGAAAAGACTCTCCCCCATGTATGCTCACCTTGACGTGGTGGGGGAGCTTGCGTACTTGCGTATCCAGATGATCCTAAGTGCTACAACAGCGGGAGCGTCAGCTCCCGATAGGGGTACCCATGCTGGAAAGGACTTAGATGATGGATCTGACTAAGCAGCATGTACACCCTGCTCAGCTGTCGTGTCGTGATTTAGAGCTTGCACTAAAGACTACGATGCCCTGCTCTGACTGGCTGTAAAGCCACCAGGCAGGTTATATCTGTAACTCACCGCTATACGTTGTCAAGTCTCGCTGGCAGTGAGCGAAAGAGGGTCTGGGCTTAACTGCATGGACCAAGTGAAAGGAGAGCCACAATAAAAAACTCCTCAAACCAAGGTGGAACAGCATATGCCGAAGGCTGCATGGCTAAGGGGAAGCTTAGTCTTAGTGTGCGAACTCCTGATACAAGGCGACCTCCGGTTTCAAATAGCCTTCCTGTGGCATGCGGGGCTCTGCTGCAGGTGACCGTTTACTTCCTAGCTTCTCGTGGGATCAATAATGAACCAAGAACCAAAAAATAAGGGCTCGTCCCCCTCAAAGGACAAAGCTACAACGATGGAGTGTGAAATCCTTGCCACGGGAGAGGACTTACTGCCTGAGACCAACAGGGAGGAACTACTCCTAGCCAGCAGTGGAGATGAGGCTGGGCAAAAGTCCAATGACCTGGGATTCACAAGCGACCTGGAGGGATCGGGATCACCTGCCGCAACGAAGCTACGGTAACGTGGCTGAAGTCGCATCCGGATGAGATCGTCCCCTGGGAAGGTGCAGCCCTAAAAGTGGTTGGAGCGGAGGAAATGCCGCACAACGATATCCTAGTGGGATATTTTCCGGGCAGTATCCTGCAACTGATTGCAGTCCAGAATGGATGCGATGCCTCTAACTGGAGGGTCTTAAGAAGAGTGACCGCTGGACCCACTCAAGAGGTTACCTTCTCCGTGGATGCTCTGTCCATGGAGAAGTTAAAAAAACGCAATTACCTCGTTGGGTATCGCTACGGCGAAGTACAGCTTCGCACCAAGGCGAAGCAGGACAAGCCTGATGAAGGGGCAGGAGCCTCGAGCTCCAAAGAGCCCTTGGATCAGGGTAAAAATCCGCTGTTGCAATCCGCAACTGGTTCCGGAGAGACCAACAAGCCTCCAGGGATCAGAAAGGCTCCAAGGGAATGCCTGACCAAGAGTCCACCCAAGAAGCAGGATGATGTGCGTCCAAAGGGCAGGATTATGCCCCAGGATAAACTGAAGGATGCCAGAGGCGAGGGTCATTCTAATGCCCAAACATGAAGGGTAAGTGGCAGTGCCTCCAAATCAACCTGCAGCACTCAAAGGCAGCATCAAGTGCCTTAAGCAGCAGGCTGGCTAGGGGGAACGTCCAAATAGGGCTAATTCAAGAGCCCTGGGTTCACGGAGGGGCGATTAAAGGACTTCAGAACCCATCGTACTATCTGGTGTGTAATACCACGTTCGGCAGCCCACGGGCCGCCCTGATTTTCAGGAAAGATACTAATTATGCTCCCATTTCACAGTTCGTCACCCAGGACCTAGTGGCAGCGGTCGTGGACGTACCAACGGGAGATGGCAAGAGGCAAATTGTATTTGCCTCAGCCTACTTTCCAGGGGACGAAGACAACCCACTACCAGAGGCAATAAAGAACCTCACGGACTAGTGCCGCAGGAATGGGAAACATCTTATCATGGGCTGCGACGCTAATGCGCACCACACAGTATGGGGCAGCTCAGATATCAACAACAGGGGTAAGTACCTTCTTGATTATGTAGGCGCTAGCAATCTAGACATCTTAAACAGGGGGAATAAACCCACGTTTATAAACGCAATAAGGCAAGAGGTACTTGACTTGACCTTAGCCACAGCGTACGGCGCGCAATTGATAAAAAATTGGCGTGTACTCTCTGAGCCCTCCATGTCGGACAATCAAACGATCGCGTTCGATATGGAAGCTGGGAGTACGGAAATAGCAGAGTGCAGAGTGCCACGAAAAATGGACTGGACACTATATAACGAGTGTCTATTGTCCGAACTTCCATAGAGGAATTAGAACAAGCCTCACTACACCTAAGCGATACCATCGTAGCAGCCTATGAGAAAAGCTGCCCGGTAAAGAAGGTAAACTTCTCGAGAAACGTTCCTTGGTGAAACAAGGAATTGGATCGACTCAGGACTTCCGCCCGGAAATTCTTCAACAGAGCCAAGAAAACAGGCAACTGGTCAGCCTACAGACAGGCTCTGACCGAATTCAATAAATACGGCCTAGTGCGAGGGGATCGACAATCTGACCCCAGCAAATAGACTCTGGAAGGTCCTATCAAAGGACCATACCAATGCGGTCGGCCTCTTAAAACGATCTGACGGCAGTCACACCAAAGATCAACAGGAAAGTTTAGAGCTACTCCTAGGTACTCACTTTCCGGGATCAAAAGTAGTGACTAAAAACACAATTGCGGCTAGTAACGGCTCAGTGGCTCACTGTTCCAACCGTGACAGCCGCTGCTTAGCGGGGAAAATATTCACGCTCAGCAAAATGACTTGGGCCATAAACAGCTTCAAGCCATATAAATCCCCAGTAATGGACGGTATCTTCCCCGCGCTACTACAACGCGGCTTGGATACAATTGCTCCAGGACTCAGGGAGATATATAAAGCAAGTTATGCACTAGGGTATATACCCGGGTTAAGTGGTATTTATACCTAAAGTGGGCAATAGGCCTCTAGATGAACCTAAATCATATCGATCCATCAGCCTAAACTCTTTTCTCCTAAAGGCTATGGAGAAAATAATCGACGAGCACATAAAGGGTGACTCACTTATAAGACACCCTTAAATGCCAAGTAATTCGCATTTCAAGCTGGCAATTCCACCGTCGATGCTCTACATCACCTCGCCAAAGAGGCAGAACGAGCCATCCTATACAAGGAAATAGCAATCGGAATATTTGTAGACATAGAGGGGGCCTTTGACAACACCTCATTCTCTGCAATAAAACGAGCGGCTATAAATAAAGGACTATATCCTTCCACGATAATATTGGTGGAGGCAATGCTTCAAAGCCGATTAGTAACGGCTTCTCTAGTTCTATGTATATCTATCTAGTACTGTAACAAAGGGGTGTCCTCAGGGGGGAATTTTGTCCCCCACACTATGGTCAATAGTGGTGGATGGACTCCTGCATGAACAGCATGGAAAGGGCTTTATAACCCAAGGCTACGCAGATGACATCGCCGTAATAATCAGGGGCAAGCATGAAGGCATTCTTACAATCCTAATGCAAAAAGCACTGAATAGCATCAATAACTGGTGTGTTCGGGAAGGACTAAGTATCAACCCGAATAAAACGATCATAGTTCCATTCACGCGTAGCACGAAGCTGCACATAAAGGCTCCCTCGCTGAATGGAATAGAGATAAATCTCTCCAACGAAGTAAAGTACCTGGGTATAATTCTGGATACCAAACTGACTTGGAATCAGCATGTCGACAAAATCATGGCGAAGGCAACGATGTCGCTTTGGGCCTGTCGGCGGCTTATGGGAAAAACCTGGGGATTAAAGTCCAAGATCACGTATTGGCTGTATAGAACGGCGGTGATACCCATTGTCACCTATGCTGCCCTCGTGTGGTGGCCGAAGACCCAAAAACTAGACACGCAAAAGAAGCTGAGTAGGCTTCAACGTATAGCATGTCTAAGCATCACAGGGGCCATGCAAACGACCCCAACCGCGGGAATGGAGGCAATCATTGGTCTCACACCGCTTCATCTAGTGGTACAAAAAGAGGGACTTGTGGCAGCCTTCCGACTACATCAGAGGAAGAAAACACTGCCGGCGGACTGGACAGGACACTTAGAAATACTGCAGCAAATCGACCCGGCCCTTCTGTCCAAACCGACAGACAATATGCCCAGGAAGCTCGAATTCGAATTACCGTTTAAGGTGTCGATCGAAGACCCCAAAACGGCTTTGATGAGAGTCAAGGAGTTTGGACGAGGGATATCAGCCTGGTACACGGATGGTGCCAAGAATACCAGAGGTACTGGAATAGGCTTTTATGGACCTAACCAAGACCACAGGAGCTTCATGGCTCTGGACAGGACGCCCACGATTTTGCAAGCGTAAACGATTGCAATTGATATGTAGAATGATATGCCAGAGAATGCTTGGATAGGCACCTAAATGGCGCGCATATATACATCTGCTCAGACAGCCACGCCGCATTAAAGGCCGTTCGAGCCTATAGTCACGGCTCACGGACTGTCTGGGAATGTCGAAGATCCCTCTCGCAACTGGCGAAGAACAACTTGTTGACCCTCATGTGGGTCCCAATGCACGGGGATATTAAAGGCAACGAAGTGGCCGATGAACTCGCAAAAAGAGGTGCAAATGTCACTCCTATAGGACCAGAGCCGTTTTGTGGACTTTCCATGGCGCATAGAAGAGACATGGTGCAAACATGGGAAGAGGACAGAAGACGTAAGTATTGGAACAATGTACCAGGTCTACGTCAATCAAAACGACTCTTGAAACTCGATCGCAGCCACAAGGTGCTTGAATTCACAAGGAACGAGCTAAGAACTTTCACCGGACTCATGACAGGGCATTGTGCCCTCCGATACCATTTGCGGAAAATGGGAAAAGAGGAAAGTGGAAACTGCAGATTGTGTGATTCGGCAGATGAAACTGCCTATGCACTTGTGTCACGATTGCTCACAAGCGTCTTTCACACTTCGGCAGGGACCGATTATCCGCCGAAGAAGGGAGCAGTATCACCCCCAAGATAGTTACCAGGTTCATGGTGGACGTGGGACTGCTTGGGAAGTGATTGGTTATGGGTAGAACAATAGATCTGTTAGGTCGCACCTCACGAGAGGCTAACACACCTCACTAAGACCCTACCTCTTCAGCAGGAATTACAGGTTGTTTGGGATACAATAATTCAAATATTATTAAATACTTACCGATTAAAATAATCTTCTGTTCAGCAGCACTGTTATCATTCTCATCTTGGGTGATGAGTATGTTGCCCTCCTGCATGTCATTGTGACAGAAGGTGACCGGACAGTTTTCGGCGATGACCCTCTTCTTGAGCCAGTCGACCTCCTCCCTAAAATCGACATCGAGGAGCCTCTTGGCGTGATCCGGGACGTCGCCCCTAAGACGTTTCTCGCTGGACTTCATCCAGCGATCAATCGTTTCCCACAACCATCCGGGCTCTTTGTGCAGGGGCACCTGAAATATCGCCGCCGCAGATTAGTCTCGACTGCACCGTGATTGAAACTGTTTAGTATTGAAAAGTGAAGACCGACCGACACTCGAGTAGCTTTAATTTAAGTAAAATTTAGACAAACAAAAAAATAGGCAAAATAAAGTAAACAAACAAAATTGAAATTGAAGACTGAATGATATACACATATATATAAAAAAAATAAATAAAATGATCCAAAGTTTCATTGCTAATAAATTACCGATGCTGAACGCCCGCCATTTTTATTTATTTAAGTCGGTAAATTGTGCGAGCGTGCGTACGTAATCGAGTGGTCAGCAGTCATGTAATGGTGATAAATGTATAGAGAGGTCTCCTACGATTTCCACGGGTTTCCCATAAATTTGGTCACCACGGCGGTGTGTAACCACATAAACCTGGTCACCCTAGAGTAGTTCGTCTCACTCTCAGACGCTAAAACATGAACAAACAAAAAACAACCCTATATGTGTGGATGATAGATTTTATAAAGAAAGAAAATCATATACAACAACACCAACAATTTATGTGCGGCTGGTGTGTTACACAGAAAAAATGCCAGTCCCATGTTTTATATATACATATTAATAAATCATAAATATTACTTTTAAATTATAATTATTTTTTATTCCATTATATTCTAAGAAATTTAAAATATTGTCCATTGTTTATATTTTATAAAAGCTGTTAATACAGATATAAATAATAATTGTTAAGTCATTAATTAATTTTCTACAACCACCAAGGATTTTAATGTATTTTGTTATTATCAATTGTTTTTAATAATAAAATTAGACTAACTTTTTTGGTAATACATTTTTTAAATTTCGTTATCATTACGCAATAATGCAGTCCGTAATCAAACCAATTAATTCATATCAGTACAAAAACAATTTCAATAGGTACTTATGAACCCTTATCAGTACTACTAGGTGATAAGAAATTTCGATGATCATTACAATGTGTACACATTGCATATAATGAATGAAAGAAAAACAAAATTGTATTTTTTATAGAGTAATACATTTCTTTGGTATAAAATTGCAAATATATTCTTTACCTAGTTAGACACCAATGATTTCTTACAATATTCTGATTATGATATAACTTATTAGCAAAATGATATATCATTTGAAAAAAAAACTATGTAATTAATAAATCAATAGCATGATTGATAGATATAAATAAACTATAAAAAATATTTGCAAAACAATATCTAACAACATTTCGTCACCCTTATCTAGTTCTCATAAATAGAAAATTACGACATTTGAAGCGATATACATACTAGATAAAATTAGACGGGAGGAGAACTCTGTCACAGAAGTGTGTCAGCGCAGTGGAAAATTCCGCTAACACAGTGAGAAATATTCCGTTCATCTAGTCCCTGAGATAACAACACTCTAAAACGCAAAACGTCTAATCTCGAGTGTTTACTACACAGGCGTAAAATTTTTCTTTCTCGGAAGGATTAACACTCGGTAGTTTCCACTACGAGGAAAATATTTACGTTGATAATATTGTTATTATGACCTTTGTTGCTTCAGATAAATTATGAAGTGCATGTGTCCATAATAATGTTTTGTGTGAAATTTACAGAAAAAAATATATCATAAAAGTATTTTCGACAGTTTTGATTAAATTGGTTGATTGAGTAAGTTACGTGAAGATCAAATTAATTTGACGAATAAAGGTTATTAGTGCAAACAACAAGCAATTCATAAAATACTATTTGGAATTGTTTGCCCATGTTTTAATAAATATTTATATTGTAGGATTTATTATTACATTATTTCACAGTCACTCGTAAGTTCGAAGAACAAAGAAATAAACTACACAAAACGTATTTCATAAAATACAATAATACTAATTGTTTTTTTTAGTTTAGATTAATTAAAATTATCATTATAAATCATAAAAGAAAACTTTAGAATTATGTCAATTATAATTTTTTTATAACATTTAGATATTACATAACCATTACATGTGATTGAACTTGTATCGTTTTAATACAAAATGTTGTTTGTTCTAATTACCAAATACATTTCCTCTTTGTACAGAGAACATTGTCTGTAAAGTTAGAAATTTTCCTGGAATTCCTCAAATTAATATATCTTAAGATACGCGACCACTTTGCGCACAAAGGAATCACACCGTTTGGGTTCAAAGATTTCTGTTCGACGCCGTTGATGGGTTGTTGAACCCACCTTGGTTCTATTTATATAATCATATTATATGTGTAAACGTGGATCGATTTGTTTTCAACGCAAAATAATCGGAGTTCATACGAGATAATGCCTTTGAATAAATAAAGGCGTAATCGCACATTTGATAAGCAGCAAAAATTTAACGTAAAACGATTATAACATTTTTAAATAAAGTAGTCGGACTTAACTTTTATAATAAGCAAAATCAAAAATAACATCAATTAAATATATGTGAGTACAATTAAACCGAACATAATCATGGGAATAGCATTTTTTTCTGGCAGTATTTACTACGTCGATGGGGAATAGTCATTTTACAAGAAAGTAAAACGTTAAAACTTATGAAAAATATATGGATGTCGAGAAATAATTTATACTTAAGAGTAACTAGTGTCAAATACAATAGTTTTACACTTATTGTTATCATTTTTAGTTGGGTTTCAAACAACATCCTATATTTTGAGTCTATAATGTATATGAGGTTCACAATAGTTTATAGAAATACTGGATTGATGAGGCTTTTACTTGGTGAAATTCCATTATATAGGTGATAAATAAAACACTTGGGTTTTGAGAATTTGAGAAAATTGTGTAAATTCTCAAAACCCAAGTGTTTTATTTATCACCTTTATAGAAATACTATAATTAAAAATTAGATGATGAAGCAAACTATAAGATGTTGTTTCAAATCCGGTTAAAGTTTTGATGAATGGTAAAGATAGCTTTCTTGCATCAAAAGATTTACCATCTTTTTAAAAACCTATGACCGATAATATAATCTCAGCGGCGCAATAGAAAGTTAATAACAAATTAAATAGTCAAGGCTAGGCTTGTAGAAAAAAAATTTATTATATATTACACAAAAAGATTACAAATGATTTTTTTAAAATTAATTCTATTAGATCATAATAATACTTAATACTTTTTCTGTAGAAATCCAGTTATACAGACAAAGTATTAAGTATTATTAAGATATTCTAAAATGTATAACGATGTAGATGCCTCAGGAATCAACGATATAATTCTATTAGATTGCACTACACACAATTAATTTTCTTTTTCCTTGGTAAAGGGTTTCTTTCAATCATAAAAAAAATACTGATTGAAACCTATAATTAAATTATTTCTGGATTCACTTGGAATAATAAGAAATCGCCCTATTATCTTTATACCATACACAGTTCTTCCGAAGCGTAAAGTTGAACAGTTTGTCAAATTATACGGTGCATTCAACTATTTTTGGGGTAATCCTATTATCTTCATACCGCATCTTTCTTCTAAGAAATCATGCGATCTTCTAGCTGTAGTCATATATATACAAGCTAGCATTTTTTGATCATGAATTTTCAAGTATTATAACTTCTTCAACATCTTTTCTAAGATTCCTAAATTTATTTTTAGGAAAAAAAATGTTTAACACCGAAACACGTTTGTTATGCATCATTAGGAAAACTAAACAACGTAAACGTTAGAAATGCTCTTGATAACGCATCTTTCCTCGAAGGAATCATGCGATCTTCTAGCTATAGTCTTATGTAAACAAGCGGGCATTTTTTGGTCATGAATTTTCATGAATTATAACTTCTTCAAAATTTCTAAAATTCTTCTTAAGCATTTAATGATTAAAGATTTTTAACACCGAAACACTTATGTTATACATCATTAAGAAAACTAAACGTAAACGTTAGAAATGCTCTTGATAACGCATCTTTCCTCTAAGGAATCATGTGATTTTCTAGCTCTAGTCTTATAAATAAGCTAGCATTTTTTGATCATGAATTTTCAAGCATTATAATTGCTTCAACATCTTTTCTAAAATTCCTAAATTTCTTTTTAGGCCTTTAACGATCAAAGAGTTTGAACACCGAATTTTTGGTAGAATTTAATTTGAATCTACTTCCAAAATATCAACTGTAACTACAGGACAAGTTCAAATATTTCTGTATACACTTAGAATAATAGGGAATAATATTGATACCACATATTTTACCAATGAACTTCTGTAATCTGAATAGGTTACAAAGTTCAAAAGTGGAAAACTTTTTGGCCATTTTTTCAATATCTCTTCATACTTATTCATTTTTTTTCAACCTATTCAAAAAAAATTCGAACATTGAAATGATTTCCAAAAAAAAATCTAACTTAATAACAATTTTTTGATACCTTGAACAGTAAATATTCTTCAGGGGGTTTACATAATTAGGTTTTAGTATGGTATATCATATTAAACGCAAATCTTAGTAGTGGTGGTTGTAGGTTTGAATCAATTTTCATTTTTGTTCAAGAGAACATCAAAGGTCTTGTAGCGTGAAATAACTTAATTATAAATTAAAAACACTTGGTTTTTAATGTAAAATCAAGATATTTCAAAAATGTTTTAATTGTTAATTGAGCAATTAATTAAATATATTGGAGTGTTAAGTTGAATATTCTGTCAATTAGATATAATATGGATTTTCAATTAACTGCCTTGTCAATCAGTTCATTCTGTCAAACTAAACGATATAATCAATTATTTCTTAATACACTTGGGATAATGATAATAGGAAATTACCTATTAAATTTTATAAAAAATTTCCACTTGTAATTTAAGACTTTATCTAGATGAACACTGGATAAATGTCAATGTCAAAATGACAAAATTTTATTTTATCGCCTAATAAAGGGAAAATAAGCATGTAAATGCTAAATATATGTACCTTAAGCTGGTTTCATATGGACAGCAGAGGAGAGGATAAGGGTTTGAGTGGAAGATCACCTGGAAGCGTGAACTCCGCCCTTCAGCATTGTGTCAAAATTATATGTATGTTTTTTATTCCTTCGATATTGTGAATGTATCGTTATTTTATTTGTATTCATTGTAACCATGTTTGATAAAGATTAAATAAAGATAAAATATGATTTTTTACCCATTTAGGTCCTGATTTTTGAAAAATTTTGCTCAATTTGTTTCTAATTTTTGAAAATTTTGCTCATTTTGGTCCAAATTTTGGTAAATTTTGCTCATTTTGATTCAAATTTTGGTTAAGGCTTAAATTACACGTGGAAAATTTTTGGTCATAAGTTTCTTCATAATTTATTCAATCTCTCCTAAAATTGTGTATAGATTTTTTTCAACGAACATATCCTTTTTGAGGTCCCTAGACGATACTACTAGTTTAAAAAAATGTGTCAGGGTTGTATCTGCCGGTGAGTGCAGTATCTCAAAAACCTCTAAAGATTTAGAACAAAAACTTAAGGCTTTCATTTTTATTAGGAAGATCTGAAAAAAAAATCGCGCACTGCAAGTAAAACAATTTTTTTTGTTTATTTTTAAAATTATCCTCTAAAATAACAAATAGTTTTCTTAAATTTAAGAAATATAAGTTACGGATAATTTGAAATGTAGGCAAAATTGTTTTCTGCAGATACCCAGAAGAATAATTCTAAAGATAAATTTAATGTCTAACCTATTTCTAACCAACTTTAGAATATCATTACTCTTAATCAATCTTCATTACCTTGAATACATTATGTATTAATCTTGCATACTTTTTGGGTGCAGTATTTCAAAAACTTCTCTAAAGATTTTGAACTAAAACTTAAGGTTTTTATTCTCAACAGGAAGATTGAAAAGTAGAAGAAGAAGAGTAGAAGAATAATTCTAAACATACATTTAATGTCTAACCCACCTCAGAAAATCATTACTCTTAATCCATTTTAATTACTCTGAATAAATTACGTATTAATCTAGCATTTGTTATATATTTGTGTAAATTCAGTTGTATTTTTTTTTGAAAGGAAGGTAAAGACTAATAAACATAAACATACTTCTAACCTACTGCAAGGAATAATTGTTTGGGCCAGCTTACTCTTAAACTACACCAATAAATCATTTTTTGAATTAACCTTTAACATAATTCAATAAACTATCCATTAACCCTTGGCCTGCTATAATAAATAATAAATTTGAGCTATTGTAATCTTGACTTATCACCTGAGGCCGTATTTTTTTGAATCTGTTAATTTCCAAGTTTTCCAGTTAGTTATTTTCTTTCCTTTATTTTCTATCTCTGTATGGAGGATCTGGAATTCCCGATTCCTGAGAAATAGGAGGAATAGGAGGGTGGGTTAGTGGCTACTCACCCTACAATTAATCTTCTATTTAAACTCTACTTTATCTTGTTTCTCATCACTTGGTGAAACGTTATGTTATTAATAGGTGGTACTTGTTTAAAAATTCACTTGTTTATTTCTTAATAATATAACATCAGCACTGCGAGAGTGTATATCACTGATGTTTCGGAATATAAAACGAATTAAATTGTCTAAAGTATTGAAAAGTTATAAACATCGAATGGTCTACATAATTAAGTAATAATATAGCAAAGCAAACATATATCTAAGGTGTTTTGGTTTAGTTTAATTTTCATTTAAACATCAAAATTAAACCCAAAGAAACTAACTTTAAAATTCCTGCTTGTTGTTCTAAAAATGCAAGAGTTTTACCTTGGCTTTTTAATTTTGTCCTAATGTTTTACCTAGGTTCTCTCATTTAGCTCTCACATTTTGCATCTCGCATGTTGTAATCATAAAAAAAGTATTTTAAATGATAGTAAACCATTTTGGCAAATTTTTGACGCGTCGTTCGGTCAAGTTTAATACATTCTCATCAACGGATAATCTGGCCTTCGCCGTTCTAGGTTGCTGTCGCTCGAACGCTCTGATGAATATGTGCGAATTGCGTAATCCGAATGATTTATTTTAATCAAATTTCATCACTTGCTTACACTGTTGCAAAATGACTTTCAATTAATTCGTTACAAAATTTATAACGTAGTCCCAAAACGATTCGATTAAATGAATAACGGACATTTCACTGATTAAATTTAAGCAGAATTCAAATTGGGAGAAGTTGTTATGTTCAATTTCTTTATTTTCAGTTAACTGACACGTGTTTCGGTCCTTACGGATCATTATCAAAGTTAAAACTTACGAAGAGTTTTACTTCTCTCAATTTGAACATTTTTGGTTCCATCAAGAGAATAGCAGAACAAGTATCGATTAAGCAGAATTTCATAAATTTTACGAGGGTTATCTTAGTACAAAAACATGACTGGATTTCCAACGCCAACTTTGTTTTTACTACGTATCAAATCGGTGAGCAATAATTTAGAGGAAGTAAACATGTTAGTATTTGGATGATCTCACGGCGCTTTCGAGCTTTTGGACACAGAATTCTTTTGAACTTCTTCCAAACCACGATTAGTGCTTTTTTTACTGCGGAGTACAAACGTAACTAGATTTCCAGCGCCAACTTCGTTTTTCGATTGGTTTTATACGTTTTTACTACGTATCAAATTTGATCAATAATTTAGAGAAGGTGAACAATAACAATAACAATAAAGAATGTTGATCCTTTCACATCCTTTTCGAGCCTTTGGACACAGAATAGTCTCCTTTGGGCATCTTCCAAACCACGATTAGTGCCTTTTTTGACTGCGGAATACCAAAAAATTTCAACTAGTACAGAAAACGGAATTTTTACGAAGAAATTTTTGAAATTCCCTTCATTAATACTTCAATTAAAACTTCTAAATAAATAAACTAAGCGATATAACCAATTATTTCTGAATACACTTGGGACAATCAAAAATTACCCTTGATGGCGAATATTTCACTCCAGTGATCTTCTAGTTACATAGTTGTCATTTGGTGTATCAAAAATTTCGACAAATTAAATTTGGTCAACACGTTACTGTAAATATTCCAAAATATGAGGAAACATTTTTTGAGCAAATATGAATAAGATATTACCATAAAGGTGCCATCCATTGTTAACAGGAAACAATTACAAATATGAATACTTCAGAATGAATGTTGATGTTGAAGGCTACTACGTCAATAAAATGAAAAGATTGCTACAAATTCTATGACAGTTTTCATATTAATTTTATACTTAAGAATAATCATGTCAACATATTTAGCAACCCCAAAACAAAATAACATTTGTCGTTTTATCTGAATTACTGTAACTATTTTTGGCTTGACTTCAGCTCGCTGCAGGTCGGAAATTGTCCGGTAAGAACATTTATTTAGCACTGAGAACCTTTAGCCGTTTTTCTTTTGTATATTCATCTGTGTGTAAATGATTTCGTTATCTTGTAACTTTTGAACAATCACTCATGGTTTTACCATTAGCTGATTGTCGCTCTAGAATTTACATAATGATGCATAACTTAGTATAATATTCCATACCGTATAATATTATGAACTTATTTTTAAACGAATATGCTGATTTTTGACTATGGACTTATCAAAACATAAATAGCGAATTTGTAGTTAGTAAGCCATTAAAATACAACAATATAAAGGTTTCTTTTCCTTAGTACCCAAAAAATTCTAGAAATCAATAAACATTTCTGATTTTAGAAAAAAAAACGAAAATATTTTCGTTAAATCTACATTATTTCTGATTATTTCTGATTTTAATACACTATATCATACAATAAAACAAGAACGTCTTCCTCCACGATTAGTTTTAAAAAATGCATCGACTTTTCTCAGAGAACTAAAACAAAGTCTTGAAGAGAACAAAATATCAGGAATTTTCAAGAAAGGAGACCAAAGATTAATAAATAACATTAATAATAAATCATATGAACATGCCATTGCCAAGCAGAGTAAATTTACTGAGATGCACATTTTAACGTAATGGTGTGGTTTGACTGTAGAAGACTGGATAAGAAAAGAATATTACCTACTTCCGTCCAAAGAGAATTCAAGGAAATAATTGCTACTGATGCTTTATAAGGACACAAATCAAATATATATATATTTCTGAGAAGTCGTACGTAATAATATGTAACCAAGAAATAAAGTTTAATGCACAAAAAAAGGTTTTAGAAGAAACAGCAACGTTGGATACCGAATAGCCAATTACCATCTTATTACCAAGATGAGAGAGATTAGAGGATCCCAAAAAAACAAACTACAGCTGTAAAAATGAACTTGCTGATTCTAAGAACGAAGCATTAACAAAGAGGAGATTTTCAGGATACAAGGATGACAAAAAAAATCTAAGGGATGAATTTCCTGAGACATACCAGAGATACCAGGTGTTTGCATAAGTATATTGTTAATTTAAAAAGCTTCTACTTCGTTGTACATGTTTGAATAATTAATAAAACACTTTAACTTTGTTTATAGCACTGTACTGGTAACTCCACTTGCCATTATCGAAACATAAGTTACTTATGTTTCGATAATAGCAAGTGGAGTTACCGACACTAGTCAACATAGTATGCATAAATGTTTTCCGGTTTGATTAAGAGATGGAGCCAGAAAAAAGTACGCAGTGTATTAATCTGAAACATACATCATTTTGTTTGTCTGACATTCAACTACAAACACACACACAAGTTGAGTCCGCAAAAAACTAGCGTCTTTGTTTTTCGTTCAGTGAACATCTCGAGTTTTGTGCCTGAGAAAGAACATTTGCGGCACGCATCGCTTTTCTTATTTAATCAAAAGAAAAAAGGCTGCTGACAGTCAACGTTTGTTGGTAGAAACATATGGTGAACATGCTCCATCTATTAGAAAATGTGAGACATGGTTTCGACAATTTATAATAAAAATGGTGATTTTAATGTGAAAGACAGTGAGCGTTCTGGTAGATCACAAAAA
The DNA here is from genome assembly GCA_963969525.1 of Ontholestes murinus. NCBI lineage: Eukaryota > Metazoa > Arthropoda > Insecta > Coleoptera > Staphylinidae > Ontholestes > Ontholestes murinus. Next base: position 17,399,507 of record OZ018396.1, read on the forward strand.
ATGCGAAAAGGAGCAATTGCAGGAGTTATTGGATGATGACCCAACTTAAACTCAACGGAAATTAGCAGAAGTATTACATGTGTCACAAGAAACAAAGCAATGGAGTAGATCAATAATCTCGGTAAATGGTTCCACACGATTTGAATGAACGTCAAATGGAAAATCGCAAAAGTCACTTGTGAAGTGCTGCTTTAACACCACGAAAGAAAATCATTTTTGCATCAAATTGTGATTGGTGTCGAAAAATGGATTTATTTTTAAAACCCGAAGAGGAAAAAATCGTGGCTTTCACTTGGCGAAGGCCAAATCGCTTCGGCAAGAAGACCATGCTCTGCGTCTGGTGGAACCAGAGCGGTATTGTGTATTGTGAACTCTTGAAGCCTGGTAAAACCGTTAATACACAACGCTATCGCCAAAAAGTGATTAATTTAAACCACGCATTAATCGAAAGACGACTGGAATGGGCTAGAAGACATGGCAAAGTGATTTTGTTACACTACAATGCGCCGTCTCATACAGCAAAACCAGTGAAAGAAACCTTTAAATCGCTTGCATGGAACAGCCTTAAGCACCTGTCGCATTCACCAGATCTGGTGCCATCTGACTATCACCTCTTTGCATCAATGGGGCACGCGCTCGCAGAGCAGCACTTCAGCAATTGCGAAGAAGTTGGTAAATGGCTCGACGAATGATTTGCCGCAGAAGACAAGCAGTTTTTCTGGCATGGTATTTATAAGTTACCTAAGAAATGGGCGAAATGTGTAGAAGACAATGGCCAATATTTTGAATAAAACAAAAATTAATTTCCCTTGAAAATTACGTAAGGAAAAAACTTATGCATACACCTGGTATATAATTATTCTGAAAGTATTTTTCGATTTCAAAAAAGCGAACTACAGCTGTAAACATGAACTTACAAGAAAGGTGTGTTAACAAGGAGGAGATCTTCTAGATACTAGGATGACAATAAAATATCTAAAGGATACATTTCTTGAGACATATCAGATCACAGACGAACATGAAATTTTTACAATACTGCCACTTAGTACAATTTCAAAAATCGTACTTCTTACGACATTCCTCCCCCAAAGAAGACGACGGAATCGAAACAATTAAAAAAACACCAAAAGCGAGTTTTATGGTCCGACGCTTTCCTATAAACGGAAGTGCTGTAACTAGCCAGAATTGGTATCCTCAAATACAAATACGAATAAACGATATCCAACAGCGATTCAAAAATGTATTTAATATAGATGGATCAGTTACTCATATAATTGAAAATTGAACTAAAGATAATTTAGTTCAGTGTAAAGATAATTCTTTTATCTAATAGAAACTGTATCAATTGTCAATGCCAAGGAAGCATGAACTAAAACGATAATTGATTATATGGTATAATTCAGGAAACCACATCACCTTAGTCAGTATCCATGGTGATTTTAGCTATGAAGAACGAAGAAGTGTGTTTTTGATTGGATTATATGATTTACTGCAAATCACTGTAGGAAACAAATGTATACCTTTAACTTAAAGTCTGGACATTGGCCAATTTTCGTTCATAGAAAGAAACGACATTCGTAAGTAGTTTTGGGGAGTTTTCCAGCATCAGAATACGAAATTCTCAATTCTGGCATACAACTAGTTTTATTAGTGAATGTCTCTTCAATTTAAGTTATAGTAATAATATTAATTTAAGAAGAGAAACGAAGCAAACAATAAATAAATGTCAACGATGCAGGTGTTCCCCTATTTTGGAAAAATTATTACGGATAAAGCAACTTAAACCAAAATTAGACAAATCCAGATAACTTTTCTAGGTCATATATTTACACCCAAAGGAATTAAAGGTGGTAGCAATTATGAAGTCGAGACTACTCATCAATAAAAAATAAATGCTAAGAGTTCGGTGCATTTTTGTGCATGGTATCAACGCTTCAATTTCAGCCTTGCTGAAGTAGTTCGAATACAAATGTTATTAACAAGGAAGAAAACAGAATTCGAATGGAATGAAAAGCAAAAAAAAAACGCATTACAAACACTACAATGTTCTTTGTTCTTACTAAAAGTTCTGCATAAAATAAAATAGAATACAATATTACATACTACTCAGAGTCGATGCCAGAAAATATATCTTCGGAAGATTGTTGCCAACGAACATCCAATAAAGTTCGCATATACTAAAACATTTTAAACCCAATTATTCAGCTGAAAAAAAAAGAACTTGATGCCATCTAGATTCGCTAAATTCAAAGGATACTACGGATAACAATAAATACCAATAATTTATATGGATCATCAATCGCTAAAATGGTTGTTGGTTTAAGATGTCGAGCTGCGAACTAACCAACAGCCATTTGCTTAGTTGAAAAAAATCATTACAGTCTTTGAGATTCATCCAGAAACCGAAGGTATGATTGATTAGACCAGTAAAGGATAACTTTGAGCAAGGAGTTTTACATCTTTACATCAAACAAAACCTAACCAAAACAACACCGAAACTTAATAATTCGTTCTATGAACTATGTTATTTCATAATGTTTCACCAAGAGATATGTGAGAAAATTATTCAAGAAATATCAAAAATGTTTCTAGAATCTTAGCCGCATTTCACGACGCACAAATCACTTGTCATATCAAGGAATAGGCTACCTTAAATAAGATAATTAAACATTTTTTGGAAAGAGATGAGGAATGACAGCATCCAACATCAAAAAGTGTCTAGAATACTAACTAAATGAAACACGCAGGTCTCGTACAAATCATAACTGTGAACGATTTAAAAACCATTGACATTGATTTATTTGGATTATTACCAGAATCTTTACTTGACGCTAAACACACTGGTATTTCAAAAACAATCCGTTCAAATGCCAATATCGAAGCAGTGCGTGTGTAATGAAAAGTTAGGAACATCAATTTGATGCCGTGGACAAGGATTGCAAATTTCAGAAAGCTCTCTTGAGCATAAACTTAGATTTGGGTCCACATACTTACAAGGGTCAACTGTCAAAAAACTGAAACTTAATAACTAAGCACAGTAAGGAGAGTTTGTTGAATAGATTATTGAACATCAACAAGTGAAAGTCAATTTTTCGAATTAAAACATCTTCAGTGACGAAGAACACATTTTGACCTTAATGGCTTTGTTAATCGCCATTTTGGATTTTGTCTAAAAATAAATATATCCACTGTTTGTACCGTAATTTAAGCTAGACTTTTTTCTTGAAGCTGGCCAAGCAATCAAATCAAGTGGTATACGATGGTATCGCGACAAGATAATATAACCTAATTTGGATTATGTTGATATGTACATGTGGTTTCAACAAGACCGAGCTACATATCATACAACCCAAGAATGAATTAATAGTTCCATGTAAATTGGAACAAAAATAGGTGCTAGCAATGGCAAAAATATTGCCTCAATGGCAAGAATCACGTTAGTCGTAGGAAATAATGGATTTAGTGGAAAAACACTGCAATGTGAACACCGATTTCAAGTCTTGTAACTTAAATTTTAGAGTTGTTGTAAATGCACACGAGACATACTGCATTAAAACTAAACATTGAGATTCTGCTTATGCATCTTCTAACCTTCATTTAAGGTTATAATAACTGGTTAAACCGGAAATATTTATTTTATATAGCCTTCTAAAACTTGAAATACATTCTATCAAAGGAATATCTTTTTCTGAAAATATTCATATTGGACAAAATCGTCCTCGAACACATTTATTATTGATAGTAGATGTTTATTCGTAGCGATATTGATATGTTTAAGATTATCGAATCGCATGAAAATGACGTCAAAAAAAGTTACATCACCGCATGAATTCGCCGAACATTTTCCGAGTTTATTTTCGTTACGTTCCGTTCGCGTGTTTTCGCGCAAATCCAATTTCCACGGCCTCGCATTATCGAACCGCGAAATCCATGAATAATGGATGTTTTTTTTTTGCACTCTTTGTTTCCTCGAGGTGACCTTTGATCGTCCGCTACGAGCAGCGGGAAACACATTGGCCACACAAAACAAGTTATTCTTGTAAACAATCCGCAGGTTAAGTTGTTTTTAATTCTACGAGGATGTGAATTGAATTTTTGGATTTATCAAGATGTATAATGGAAAATAATGAAGATTATACAATTAATAGATAATGGTAGATTAAGGGTGTATCTAAAGAGATCCAACAATCGTTTTAGGTAATACAAAGTTTAGTCTCTATAATTGTTCTAATTTAACATTTATTTTAGTTTTTTTTTAAGGCAATCCAATAGAAAATCTTTTAAAATCACTTAAAGGTTTATCATTTAAGGCCTCTTAAGGTCAACTATCGAAAGAGTAAACCGAAGATTCTTCAAGGTCACCCATTAGTAATTTACGGTTTTTTAATGTTGTTGATCCAATAATATAATTAATCACGATAAACTAATCATCTTTTGAAATAAAACAACATAGTTGGAAGGTATTACTGATGAAACAAACCAAGTGTAATTTAATTTAAACCTTCATCAGTAATAGTTCAAAATTTTTCACCAAGTGATAAATGAGAAAGTGATTCAAGAAAGTATTGTTATATATGTATTTTGAATTTTCTTTTGTAAGTACATTGGATAAATAAATTCTATCTATCTATCTATCAGTTAGAAGGGTTAAACTTTTATTTTTGATGACTGCAACATGTTTCACCACACAGTGGCTTCATTAGGCGGATGAATACTTATTCATTCATTTGCCTGATGAAGATACATGTTGCAGTGATCAACAATAAAAGTGAAACCCTCCCAACTTTGTTGTTTTATTTCATGGCGTTTTTTGCTCCATTAATTCAACAAATAATCTTTCGGTTTAAAATTTGTTATTTTTGTCACATGGTTGATGTCATACTTGCGGTGGTATGAATAAAATATCACGTTATTTCTACGTGCGATAATAAAAGAATTTCTTATTTCTCGAAAAAAATAATTATAATAAACATGTAAATCGTGGAAATACCAAAGTTCACACGACGCAAAAACAGTGCTGAAAAACAACAATACTTTGAAATTGTTGCATAATTCATGTAGTTACCGATTTTACCGGTACACACTGCTTTTATGGAATTTTTTTGTTTAATTTTTGGTATAATACATATATGCAAATATAAATTAATCAGTAGAGGTTTTTTTATGTTTTAAATGTTATTAAATTTAGTAAAATATACTGATTGTAGAATTTAATGATTAAATTAGTAAATTATTTCTCGACAAGCCACGTGCAGATAACTATAAATAAAATTAATTTATTAAAAATCTCACCTAGTGCTGTTCAAATAAAATAATTAACACAATACTCTGGCAAATAAACAAAGCGGTCGACGGGTGGGGTTGACGAACCGAAGAGGCCGTCTTCACCACCCGTGATAAATGTTTGGTGAATAGGAAAAATAGGAAATATAATCGCGAACGCGTGAATAACGATTTGTTTCGGAAATTTCGGTCTCACCTCCATGTTGTGAATCGCCCCCATTTTTTGGGCGATCTGTTGGGACAGACTCGCGTCGGATAGTTCCCTGGTGCGCAACGGTCTGGCGTTGATGTACTGCTCGATGCGTCCTCCGGGGAAGATCCCGTGCAGCTTCGGCCCCAGGCCGCGCTCCGACAGGAGGGTGAAGATGACCGACTCGGTGATGAGGGCCTCGAGGGCGCGCTCGCCGTGCGTCTGCCCGTACACGCGTATCAGGACTTCCTTCGGCTCGCCCTGGTACTTGTCGGCGGTGGCCAGACTGTCCGGTAGCGATATATGATACAACAGATTCGATAAACCACCACTGAAACAAAAATTATAATTATTTAGAATAAGAATTAAGTGAAGATAAAAAGTAAAAGAAAATGATAAAAAATAGTGCAAAACTTTTCGGGACATGGTAATGAACGGTAAAAGTGAAAGAGCAACTTTATTAATAATATATCATTTTTTGATGGACACTTTGCGTCACTACTGGATTGCAAAAATCCCTACCGGATAAAAGAATATCTTGACAATTTTTGGCCAAGCATCAATTTGGTTAATTCTAAACTAGGTAAATCCTGAACTATTCTCCAATGATATTTGGTGTTATCAAGGTGAACCTCTACCTCATTACGAAATTGACGTCCATCAACTGACTAACCGGGTAGGTCGAAGAGAACATATTAAATGGCCAGACTCAAGAATTTTAGACAATTTTTTTTCGAGTGCTTTATAAGACCAAACATAGTTTTTCTAAGAGCTACAAGATTAAATTATGATGGCTATTCATAAACTCCTCAAGAGCCTTCTTTTATCAACTAGAAAATTATCAGACTGTTGATGGTAAACATATAAAATGGTGATGTGGCCATCATAGTACTTTCCCTATATTTCACAATTACTTGTTATATGATTTTCATTTAACTCATATAGTTTATTAGCCATAGGAAAAAAAAATGTAAACATTTTTATGAACTTTATGAAAAACATTCTATAATTAAATTTGTTCAGTTTTTCATTCTCTTTAACTTTTGTTAACCTAAGTCCAATATTTCAAAATTTTTTAAATTTCAAAAATTGTTGATTAGAAATTAAAAACACTTGGTTTGTTTCACAGAATATTTATTATTTTTTCTCTCCGACTAGTTTCGACAAAATGTCATTATCAAGGAGTAAGAATGTTTCACCACGGGTTAAGTGAGCAATTAATTAAATATATTTCAAAATTTGTTTGAATAAATCTATTAAATTAATGTTATATTTATTTACGTATTACAACTTTCAATTAAAACCCTTCCTTATGTTTCACTGATTGGAGGGTAGGTTAGAGACCACCCACCCACCCTACATATGCATATTAACTTTATATACTGATCGCCTCGCGGTTTGCAATAACTTTAATTACAAAGTCCAGAAGAAAAGTTATTTGAAAAGTATTATTACTGAAAAGAAAACCTTACAATTTTGAAGAGGTATTCGGGAATATTCAGAAAATGTAAAGCTACAAGCTAAACATTTCTAAAAAATATTTTGGAAACTTTAATTAAAAGTATTACAAATAAAAAATTTTAGAAATTTTTTGTAATTTAGGAGCAAAATTCTTAAAATTTTGAAGAATAAATTGCTAGAGATACTAGAATTAAATTTTTTTGTAAAACTACGAAAATTAAAATAAATCCGAAAAGTTAATTGACAAAATATTGATAAATTCTCGGAAAGAAAAAGTACAGAAATACTTATGAACAATTATTAGAAAAAAATCTGTAAAAAAAAGGGCTATAATATTCTAATAATCTGGAAAGGAAACGGTTGAAAAGAAAAACAAACAGAAAAATCTGATAATACAATGCTACAATTTCTGAGAAAAGTATGTGGAAAATTCTAGAAATTTCTAAAAAAAAACTTCTCTAATACATTTTTCAAACCAGAAAGAGAAACTCTCAGAATTTAAAATTAAAAATTCATTTAGAATTCAATAGAAACATTAGAATTGTATGGAAGAAAAATATCAAAAAGTTATGGAATAAAGTTCAAGAATCCTTAAAAATAAAATTCCCAAAAAATTTTGATAAGATAATTCGGAAATGGTGATAATTTTTCGTAAAATAGAAAAATAGTTTTCGAACAATCCAGAAGTCCAGAAGAAAAAGTTGTTTAGTGAGTATTACTGAAAGAAATATCTTACAATTTAAAAGAGGTCTTTGAGAATATTCAGAAAATGAAAATTCAATTTAATTTCTAGAATTAATGTATTACTAATAAACATTTTTAGAAATTTATTGTATTTTGGAAATTTTTACAAAATTCTCATAAGATAATTCAGAAAATGGTGATAAATTATCAGATATGAGAAGTAAGATGTAAAAATTGCAAATTGGAATAGAATAAAAGCAACACTGACGAGAATGATGTGTCAATTTTGTTGGAATTTTAGAAAAATGAGAGAACAGTTCTTACAAAATAAGAAAAAATTCTTACAAAATAAATAAATAAATAATAATAAAATAAATGCAGGAAAAAATTTAAAATCTCTGATAAAAAAGTATTAAAAAAAGATACCGAAAAATGTTGAAAAGATAATTTTAAAAATAGTAGTAACTTCTGTTATAATTGAAAAAAATTTTTCTCGAATATTCTATAAATCCCAAAGAAAAGTTAAGAATATATTCTAGGAATTTATTTCCTATATTACAGAAAAATTGATAAAACAAATTAGAACAATTTAACAAAATTCTTGCAATTAAAAAAAAAATTCTTATAAGTTAATAAAAAAAAGAAAAATAATTAAAAAATGATAAGAAACTTGCTGAGAAGCTCTAGAGATGTAGGAGCAAAATTAGTGTAGGATTGTTGAATATTTGGAAAGTCTAAAAAAACTCTAAAAATAAAAGTAAAATTTGGAAAGAAAAATGTCAAAATTTCAAATAACATAAAAGCAAAAATTATTTAAAATATTAATAACAAGGCAGAAAGACCTCTGATCGATAGCCTTTTGACAAATTAATTCATTAACACCTCATTCATTATTCATTATTCACTATTACAATGTAAATATGTACAAAATTTGTTAATAAATATGTAACATATATATATTAATAAAATAAAAAGTTCTGAAAGTAGAGAATTCTTATCAAATTAAATAAATATTAATATGCAAAATTCCAAAATTACCGAAAAAAATGCATTCTTGAAAAATGCAGATGAGATAAATCATGAAATATATAAAATTCTTGAGAAATTAAGGACAAATAACAGAAACATTTTAGAACACTTAAAAACAGTTCTAGAAATCTAAAAAAAAAATTGTAAAAAACTTGATGAATTCTCATTAAATTAAAGATTAAATTGTTGAAAAATCAGAAATTACTTAAATAATCCTGAATCTATAGAAATTGAAGAAACGGTGATAAAATAAATAGGAGAAAGTTCTAAAAATCAGAAAGATAAATTTCTGGAAAATTTTGGGAATCCTAACTAAGTATTAGAGGAACTCTGGAGAGAAAGTCTTGCAATTTGAGAAATACATTGAGATTTGGATAATATAAAGCGAAATGTGTTAAAATATTTGAAATCTGACATAAAAATTAATGTAAAACAAATCTTAAGAAATGCTAGAGATTTCTCGAAAAATTGAAGTATTTTTTTCTAAAAATGTATCACAATTTATAAAAGACGTTGCTAAAAACTATATTTAGAGGAATAATTGTTATTATTTGTTTCGAAAACTGAAAGAGAATATTATAGAAAAAGAAAATTGACAAAGTAAAATTTTTAAGTGTGTAAATTAATAAAAATTATATATATATGATACGTGGAAAGGCTTTAAATCAAGCTTAAATTAGATTAGTCATTTATATTTAAACTTAAATTTAGATTCTGCTTTATTTTTTATTTTTTTACAAGGCTTTATTGTTTTGTAGACAGCAAAATCATGAATAATTGTATTTAAAGTTATTGTATATATGTAGGGTGGCATCTATTCCACCCTTCAATGAGTAAAACATAAGTGAAGGTTTTAATTAAAAGATGTAAAATATAAATAAATACAAAATAATTGCATTTTTTAGAGATTTATTCATACAAATTTTTCACTAATTTTGATGATGTTTTACTGATTGGAGGGTAGGATAGAGGCCACCCATCCTACGTATACATATAAATTTCAAATACCGTCTCGCGGTTTGGAGTAAAATTAATTACAATTTGTTTGGAATCAAAAATAAATTCAAAAGGTAAAATTTTTGAGTGAGTAAATTAATAAAATTTGTATGAATGATGGGTGGGCAAACTTTAAATCTAAATTAAATAAGATTAGCTATAGAAAGCCATTTATATTTAAACTTAAATTTTGATTTCGTTTAATTTTTTATTGCATAAAGTGTTTGACTGTTTTTAGCGGTAAAATCATCAACGATTAGCAATTAAAGTTATCATATATATGTAGGGTGGATGGGCGGCATTTATCCCACCTTCCAGTCAGTAAAACATAATCGAGGGTTTTAGTTAGAAGTTGTAAAATGTAAACAAACATAAAAGAATGGTGATGTGGTCATCATTGTAATTTCCTTACATTTCTCTCGAAAAGTAGTAGTAGTAGTAGTGTTAGGCTATCGACCACGTGGTCCTTCCGCCATGTGTCATTTGTGTATTTGTGTGTGTGTAAATGAGCTTGTTACTTTAAAGGATCGCCCCCGTCACTCTAAAGCACCATTAATTGTATCCCAATGGTGAATGGTACCGGTCACCCATCCGACTACTGACCCGAATCAACGTTGCTGCACGTCATTTCGGGGCCGTAACCGATGCGCCACCACCGGCGTGTCTCGAAAAGTATTTTTAATAATTTGTTCACTTTTGAATTCTCTATTATTATTTGTAATATAAATTTCATTTAACTCTAATAGTTTATTAGTAATTGGCAAAAAATGTCAAAATTTTCAATTTTTCTTTTTCTTTTTCAAAAGTTAAGAATTTTATGAAAAATACGTTTTAATAAAACTTGTTCAGTTTTTAATTCCCTTTAACTTTTGTTTAAACCGTTTTTTAAAATGTTTCATATTTCGAAAATTATTACCAAAAAACAAAAAAACGCCTCGAGTAAACGTCTACTTCCGGTCTATGAATGTTCACCAAAAGCTTTTTAGTTCCAGTTTTTAACGATAAAACCTTAAGTTTAAAGTTTCATCTCAATACAATTATTCGTTTTTGAGATACAGCGTCCACGGACATTTTCATGCACGAAAACAATACTTCCCCTATATATTCTATATAGGGAAAGTAAAAAGGTCTATTACTGAATAGAGAAATCAAAATAGAATAAATAATTCTTAAGGTTAAATAGTTCCATGTGTGAATATAAGCATGAAAATTTGATCTCATATTCTAGTTCAAATTAGTATTGTATTAACATAGGTTAGCAGATCCAACAATTTCAAGGCGATTTGATTTACATTGGCGCCGCTTTATCTATTACGAATGTTTATGTGTACATTTTTTTGCTCGATATTGGACTTACAGTGACCTCCATCGGTGGTCGGTGTATAGAAATTTAATTACATAGGTCGCGGACGTAATTACTTTCCAATTGCGCTCGTAGCGGACGCGGACGCGATTACTAATTATTTATTCACAGAGATTAAACTTAAACCGCCTATCATAGCCTCATTATCGTTTGTTTTTGACAGGTTAATATTGGAACACACTGCGAATAATATTTCATTAACAAATATTAATATGTAATCATATGTAATAAATAATTAATTCAATTATTTATTTTATTCAGCTAGGAAAAAAACAACCGTCTGTTATATTTATATTTAGACTTTTATCTTTGTAAAAACAACATTGTTTACAATGCAATATTTATATATTCTCAGACTATTTTTATCATTAATAATATAATTAATAATAAATCAAATATTTATTATATTTTAAAAATCGAGGGATAAAGGGAAAGTAGTACCAGTTTAAGTATTTCAGCTATCTGGTTTTGGGCTAGAGCTGGCAGTGGAACAAATCAATGACGCCTACAGGATGGCATATCTTGAAAACTGTCCGGAACAGTCTGGTGGAAACAAGAACCTCGAAAGGATGAGGATCGAGGTTCGAAGGCTATTCAACATGGCTAAAAACAACCAGGACTGGGACACCTACAGAGGAAAACTCACACAATATAACAAAGAAATCCGAAAAGTCAAAAGGGACTCGTGGAGGAAGTTCAGCGAGGAGATAAAAGACACTCCGGCATGTTCAAGAATCCACAAAGTCATGGACGGTAGTACTGCCAAAGGGATAGGCTTCCTCAAGAAACCGGAGGGAGCCTACACAGAAACAATAGAGGAAAGTCTCAAATAACTATTAAAAGCCTCAACAATTCTGGCAGAAGATAACAAGCCAGACGATCCCAGTCAAAGACATAAAAAGCCCGACTGAAATGACGAATATTAGCCACGGAGGTCATAAGACCCAGTAAAATTAAATGGGCCATCAGCAGGTTCCAGCCCTACAAGTCCACAGACCGGATAGGATTTATCCCATTCTGTTACAAAAGGACATAGAGGAACTGGTGCCGCATCTGTCAAAAATCTTCAAAGCCTGCCTGGCATGGGCATGTATACCAAAATCAAGCAAAGCGTAAGGGTAATCTACTTGCCCAAGGTAGGCAGAGTAGCTGATCTAAGCCCAAAGTCATATAGACCCATCAGCTTATCTTCATTCCTACTAAAACCATGGAAAGATTGATAGATAGGTACATAAGAGACGAGATTCCGGAGAAAGATCCCCTTAACAACAGGCAATATGTATACCAACCCGACTCATCAAAAAGTCACGACAAAGATGTAGCCATGGCCACATTTCTAGTCATAGAAGGGGCGTTTAACAACGACACAACAACCTCTCTCGTAGAAGCACAAGCAAGGGGAAAGGAGTCCTGCAAAGATTTTGCTAATGGATCAGGGCATTGAATGCACAACCACCTAAACTCTATGGTTTACTTAAAATTCATAAAAATGAATTACCTATCCGTCCAGTTATACAGGGTGACTGACGAAAAACCTTTGGTGCTGTATCACGATTATTTTTTATTCGATTTTAATAAATAAAACATCAAATTAAACCATTTTTAAAAGACTTTAATAGGATCTGAACTGTTATTTTTTCTCGCACCCAGTTTTTGACAAAATACGATCAACATTTTTTTTTAAATTGCACTGTATATATATTTTTATTGATTCGCAAGGAGATTTTTTTCTGAATATAAAATTGTAGACAAATTTATCCATACATCAAACTTAAGTCGAGAAATTGAGGATTAAAAAAATAAATAAAAAGTCAAGTATCCATTGTAAACAATATACAGACCCTATTTTAAATGTCAAAAGTGACAGTGACAGCCATTGATACAATACTGCAACGATTTTTAATTATTTCATAATTAAAATGTTGCAATATTTCAAACACTGTACTAGAATTTTGTGCTTCTACAGAAATCGTTTTTCAGTTTTTGAAATCTTGCAACATTTTTTGAAATTATTAAAAATCATTGCAGTATTGTACCAATGACTGACACTGTCACTTTTGACATTTGGAATAGGCTCTGTATATTGTTTACTATGGGTATTTGATTTTTAATTTTTTTTTTAATCCTCAATTTCTCGACTTTGGTTTGATGAATGGATAAAATCGTTTACAAATTTAGATTCAGAAAAAAATCTCCTTGCGGATCAGTACAAAATATATATACAGTGCAATTTGAAACAAAAAAGTTGATCGTCTTTTGTCAAAAACTGGATGCAAGAAAAAATATCAGTACAGTTCATATTAAAGTCTTTTAAAAATCATTTAATTTGATGTTTTATTTATTCAAATCGGATCAAAAATAAGCGAGATACAGCACCAAAGGTTTTTCGTCAGTCACCCTGTATACCTGTTGTAACCGTATTTTAAATTACTATGTGTTTGATAATGAAAAGCTAAATTTGTCGAAACTAGTCACACTAAAAGAGTTTTTAAGTTATACAAACAAAGTTATCGTGTTTGATTCAATTTACAAAAATGTATAACGAAGTAGAAGCCTCCAACATATATAACATAATAAATGCTAGTGTAGCAAACAGGCTAAAATGTTGGATGCTTGAAGCCATAACTTTGTGATACATATTGAATCAGGAACTTTATCAAATGATAAATAAAACTTACTTTGTTAATATCACACACGGAATTTATTTCGTAACTATAGTTTCAACCTTACAAGGCCATTATCAAACGTACAGGCTAAAATGTATTTTAAACTTCGGTTAAAACTCAGACAAACAGCACTCAACATCCACTTCAATCAACAGTGCATAAGGAATCATATTGTGCCCCAATATGTACAAATACAAACAAAGTGTAAGTCAGTGGCAGCAAATAAAGCAATAACATCGGCCAAGAAAACATGGATAAAAGAAGAGCTAAAATACTTATTTCGGAAGCGATATTCAATCTTCATCCTAGTCAAGATTCTGCACACGGAACTAACTCACAACCTACATTCGACTTATTAGATGACTACGTACGAGATAAAATAAGTTGTATTGCCCACAAAAAATACCTGGTCCAAAAGAAGAAACTGGAAACCCTGAAGAAAAAGAACCAACAAGTAAATATTCCTCCACCAATCATTCAAAACAATTTCCATCCCAGAGTGATAAACTACACCAAGGTAAATTTCACAACAAAAGAATTAAATTTATTAGAATCGGGCCCTAACTATTCACCACGTGTCACTTGTCCTAGATTTAAAGAAACATTGATAGTAGAGTCAGAATTTGCACTTAAAGACATTTCAGATTGTGAACTTTCCAAGCTAAAAACTGCAAAAATTATAAAACATTCAAAATTTAGTAACCCTGTAGATCAATCAACCATTAAATCCATCAAGAATAAAGTCCAAGATAATGATTCAACCATCACTAAGGCAGATAAAGGTAATTGCGATTAACTTTAACCAGAATATTTCGTTTGCACCGTCGGCTGATTAAGTACCCACCGATCACAGAGTAATAACATAGAGCACACGTTTTTATTGGGTTTTCTGTTTTAATTTTTGCTATTTTTATGCCATACAATTGAGAACAGTGGCGCGTCTGAATACTTAACTTATATATAAAAAATGTGTGACAAATGTATATAATAACTTCACGATTGTAAATATTTGATGTTTTTTGGAACTTTAACCGGGGTTAATACTAATGATTAACTTTTAATCAATGGTTAAGTAGCTGCGGTGCAAATGAGCATAAGGCAAGGGGAGGCTGCCCACAAGGAGGAGTACTGTCTCCACCTCTATGGGCAACACTAGTAGAAGAACTTCTAGGGAAATTTTCCAAAGAGGATATCCACTGCCTAGCCTAGGGTTCGCGTATGACCTAGCCATAGTCATCAGTAGCCGGTTTGTGTGATTTGTCTGGGAGTGAGCACAAAGCGCCCTAAAGATAGTAGACAATTGGTGCAAACAGGAACGACTGGCGATCAATCCACAAAAAACACAAATTGTCATCTTCACAAAAAGACGAGCATTGCAAAGTCCTAAAGCGACTGATACACAGGGGTACGGAAATCCCCTTCATAGGGGAATGCCAAGTACCTAGGAGTAACCTTCCATGCCAAAATAACGTGGAGGCTACACATCACAAAAGCCACAAAAAAATGGGCAGGTGTCGTAGAAATATGCGAAAAACCCTAAAATCACTCTATGGCTATACACTACGGTGATATGACCCATGATAGCCTATGGAGCAGTGGTGTGGTGGATTAGGACAAAGCAAAGGAGACGATAGGACTCCTGACCAGTACAAAGAGTAGCATGTCTCAGTACAACAGGAACCCTACAAGTTATCTTGAATATACCACCACTGCGTATCTTTATTCAAGGAGAGGCAGGTCCGTATCGTATAGACTGATGCAAAGACAGACGCCCACAATCCGATCACACGGGTAAACACACCAACGGTTAAAAGACGAGCTGAAGGCAATCGCGATCACAGCGATGCCAAGAATATTTCGAAAGGAAATACAATGTACTGATCCCGCAAAGAGAAGACAGGGCTGACGGCCAACCCATCGAAGCATAATCAAATTGGTTCACGGACGGCTCAAGGACCGACAAAGGGGTACGAGCAGGTATATACGTTACAAAACTCGAGACAAAGACAAAAGTGGGTACTTCTAAGAGCATTAAGCTACACACTGGTCAAATCTACGCTAGTGTGCTTTTAATGAACTTGACAGTCACAAAAAGTAACAATCACATGGGTCTCAGGACTTATAAATTACAAAGCAGACGAACTGGCCAAACAAGGCTCGTCAGAAGCGGTAATTGGCCCGGAACACTCCATAAAAAAATAAGTAGAGTCACAGGCCCAAACCTGGTGGACGAACTCACCAGGGCAAAGACAGGCGAAACAATCGCCAAAATTCACGACCGAACTTCTGAACAAAGACAGGAACATGGTCTGTGACAGGACACTGCAAGCTCAACAAAAATATGAGCAAAATAGGCCTGATGGAAGAAGTACTATGCAAATTATGTCAAGAAGAAGAAGAAGACTCGTTCCATATCCTATGCCATTGCGAGGGCTTAGAAAGGATAAGCCGTCAAAAGCTGGGCACTACAAACCCTCGTGCAGAGAGCTATACTTAAGCCCCTCTCGCAGGGCTAATAGGACTAATCAAAGAGGCAAAGCTAGAACTGGTCATCGGAAATAAGTAGGGATCCACAATAGATTTGAAAAGGTCGTTGGTGCCACCCATACAACACCTAATCTAATCTAATCTCTTTTATAAAAACTCTGGGAAAAATATATTTATTGATCGTATTGGTACAAATGCTTAAAATTCTTCAAAATACTCTCCTCCGGAATTCGACAATACAGCCACATATTCATTTAAATACTCAAACAGGTAGTGTAGTAGGGTTTGATACTTTAGGTGACCATACTTCAAATTTAATTGCGAACAATGTAATAGTGTTAATGCTTAAAGGAATTACAAAAAAATGGAAGCAACCTATATTTTATGGTTTCTCTTCAAATGGAATAAAAAAAATTTGATTTGGTGCGCACTTTAAAGGAAATAATTAATAAATGTCATGAATGTGGTTTAAATGTCGTTGCAACAATTTGTGATCAAGGATCAGCAAATGTGGCAGCTATAAATTATTTGTGTAGAGCATCAGAAGAAGAATCATTAAAAAAGGTGTAATAAAAAGAAATTTTGTTTTTAATATAAATGGAAAAAAAGTACTACTTTTGTATGATCCTCCACACTTACTGAAAGGTATTCGTAATAATTTGTTGAAGAAAAATTTAATTTGGGAAAAGAGTGAAAACGAAAAATTAAAGTGCATGTGGAAAGACATTGAAACAGCATACAATATGGACAATCATAGTGGAGAAGAGTGAAGACAAACACATATTTGAGCACAAAATGTCAAAAATGAAGGTAGCTCATGCAGCTCAAATATTCAGTCACACAGTTGCTGCATCCATAGGTCTTTTTGCGAAAATGTCAATTCAAGGTGACGATAGAATAAGTCTAGACAAGCGAGCAAAAGAAACCGCACAGGTAATTCATTTTTTTGATCAACTCTTTGATAGTTGCAATGGCCAAACATTATATCCTAAAAATGGGAAGACATTAAGGTGTGTTGTCTCAAAAAGTTCACCTCATCTTAGATTTTGGAAACAGGCTAGAAGGAACATATCAAATATGTATTTTCAGAGAGAGGGTTCAAATGAAAAGTTTATTCCTCCATCATTAAAAAACTGGATTGTTACTATTAAAGGTTTTGAATTATTGGTGACTGACTTACTGCATCAGAATGTGTCTTTTATACCGCCAAGATCTTTAAATCAAGATTGTTTAGAGAACTTCTTTGGTCAAATTCGCCAACAATGTGGACCAAACGATCATCCTGGTGCGAATTCTTATCGAACTATATTAGTTAACAATTTTGTTACAATTCATTCAATTGGAGCCAGCTGTCAAGATGATAATTGTTCAAATTTAATTTCTAGAGTTGAACAGTTTATAACCCAAAAAATTGATGAAATAAAAATGGAAGACTGCCCCGAATACTTAATTACAGTCATAAAAAGATTTAGTCCTGTTGATAGGAATGCTCTGGGATACATAAGTGGTTTTATTAGTAAAAAGTTGGTTGATTATTATAATTGTGGGACATGTAAAAAATCCATACTATGTCAAAATTCAACAGAGCGCAATGAATGGCATAATTATTGTGTACAGAAAGAATTTAGTGATAGTCTTCCTGCAAAATTATAGAAAGACTGGCGAATTGCTACAATATATTTAAAGAATTATTTCCTAGAATTTTCCATATTAAGAATAGTTTTCATATATTAATTGAAACCATTAAGAAGCATAAACCTTTTATTTTTGAGCGTTGTGATCATAGAAATGTTATTTATTAATAAAATTATATATAATTTTAGCAAATTATGTGCTTTCAATTGGTGTAATGGGTTAAATAAAGCGTTGAAGAATAATGATCACCGTATGCTTAAAAGAAAAACAGATTTAATATTTACTCAGGCAGTACAGTATGACAAAAGAAAGAAACTAAATAAAAAGTAAACTTAAAGTGTTGCATTATAATTTGTCAGTTAAGGAAATTAGTTAATCAGTTATTATGTTGAATGTGGATTAGACCTACTGGGGAAACCACAGTAAAAAAATGAACCAAAAAACTCTATCTCCGGGGTGGTTTGGAAATGAGTTACAAAAAACAATTGCAATTTTTCCAATTCTAATGTATTTTTATTTTTTTATAGGTATGTTATGAAGAAGTAATCATCACACAAGTTTTATATATTATAAACTGTTTATTGATTAATATAGAACATATTAACTATTTTTTAGTTTTATTTCTTATCTTACCATTCTTTTCTTTTTACAGTATTAAGATAAGTATGCTACTTTTTTTCATTTATTTCATTTGAAATATATTCTATGCAAATATTTTTTTAATGTGTCTGTATGAGTTTTCAAATAAAAATTAGAAAATGAAAATTTATTTCAATAAGCGTATTTCCCGCCAAGCTCATTTGAATGCCATTTAGTTGGTGACAGAATCCCTGGATGGCGCTGATAGCAGTCACAGGCCAATACATGGGACTGCAGCTTCTATAGTAAGTATATTTTCTATGTTCATAGTCGAGCATGACCGCGTATTTGATGTCACGGGCGTTTTAATTTCTTGAGAACCTCCAGGTAAATGCGATATAAACTAAAATGCACTATTCCTACGTATGTCAAAAAAGATAATGAACAGCGCTTAGAGGCGAGACTTGCTTGGGGCTGGGGATAATTTTGTTTGCTCTTAAAATCTTCAACTGTGTGACATATTAATAAAACTACTACTAAAGTACTAAAAATAGTTATTTATAAGTCCCGTTAATTCAATTCGTAAACAGTTCAACATACTGAAAATATATGCTATGCTCTACAAGGTAATGTTATGGATATCCTTGGAACCAATTTGTAACCAGGCAAAAAAATTATAATTTTAAATAGTGTGAATAGTATTGCAACATCAAATCATTTCAATGCCAGAAAAAAAGTCGAATCAATACATCTGTTATAATCACATATAAAATACCTAAATAATCTGCTTGTACGAAAACAGCTGTATTTTTGACATAGGCAATACCATTTAGTCACACACGTCTCTAATTATATGTCGTATTGGATTAATACAAAACAGCTTAGTAATAATTACATAGGCCGTCATGATTTTTGGTGTTTTGAATTTGATAAGTGTCCTTAGCTAATACGAGTACGTTGATTCTGAATGTGAATTTGGTTTAAGCCCATCACGTCAAGATTTTTCATAATATTAAAAAAAACCTTGCGAGATATTTTGCACTAGAGGGAAGAAGTACGATATGTCCTAAATTGCATTAAAATTATTCCTTTAAAATACTTGATACATCGATAGAAAATAATTTTAGTATAATATTATGTTTATTTTATTTCAATGACTCTGTGGAGACCTCAAAATAATATTCATGCTTTTGGGTCAGCAGTCTGGATTCCCAAAGTATCCATGTTTTTTGTGAGAGAGGGAAAATATCCATGCTTTTGGGTCAGCAGTCTGGATTCACAAAGTATCCATGTTTTTTTGGGACAGTCGAGCACGAAATTTACATTACTTTAAGAAAGAATCTCTCGGAGAAAGACTTGTACCAGTACAAAAAAAAATGTGCTGCGTGATCATTAGTTGACCCAAAATTAGTTCTTTTGCCTCCCCTTCACATAAAGTTAGGATAGATGAAGCAGTTTGTCAAAGCTCTAAATAAACAAGGTGACTGCTTTAAATACCTGTGCGACAAATTTCCTGCACTTTCTGAAGCTGAACTTAAAGAAGGAATTTTTGTATGCCCTGAAATTCGAACCTTAAGAAGATTGTTGCAGAATACAATGACCCAGGATGAATCTGAAGCATGGAGTTCTTTCGTAGAAGTCATAGACGGTTTCCTTGGAAACAAAAAGTCTCCAAACTATAAAGAAATTGTAGCCAACATGGTCGAAAATTATAAAAAAACTGGGATGTAATATGAGCGTCAATCAATCTGAATTCACACGTTGACTCTTTTCTCAAAAATTTTGGAGCTGTCAGCGAGGAACAGGGAGAGAGGTTCCATCAAGACATAAAGGAGATGTAGAGACGTCACCAAGGAAGATGGAATATTAGAATGATGGTTGATTGCTGCTGGACCTTAAAGAAGGACTCGCTCACAAAAAGAAAACTACAAAACGCAGTTATGAGGGAAAAGGAGAACGATTGTCTAACGTAGATTATACTGCATTGTTTTTTTTAAAGAACAAAACAATTTTGCAGTGTAATTTTCTATTAAATATAGTTTCAATAAATATTTTCTCTATATTTTTGGCAGTTTCTATGAAAAATTTCATCACGCAATCAATACTTTCCCTATATATTCTATAAACAGCAAAACTATTGATCATAAGAATGGTTCCGACCATTATAACGTGGTATTTTTTAATGAGCCTGTTATTTTTTTTAGCTGTAGGCAAATAAACTTTCGAAAGAAACCATTGCTTTCTTCTCCTAACTCATTAAAATCAACAACTTGAAATTAATTAATCAATATATGTTAAACTATCTGTATATCAGATGATAAATAGCAATAGACCAAAAATGTAATATAATACGACCTTCAACTGAATTATCCTTCCTTATAAACTTACGTCAATCAAAGAAAAGCAAAAATCTTTGGAGGATAAGTGCGTAACTAAAAGTTCATTGAAATAAGATAACAAGCATAAACGAAAAAGTATTTAATAGGAAGTAACGAATAATAATAAAGAAATTAAAATAATACAATCTTTCAGTTAATTATTTTTATTTTAACAATAGTCATATAAATCATTTCCTTCATGATAAAAATCAACAATGTCACATTAGCCGCCGAAACGCCAACTTTATATTTATTTTATACAATGTTAAAAGTAAGTTATCTAACTGCGTACACATCCCATAATTGTACAGAGATTATTGCACTGAATTGTAAATGATAAAATAAATTTTTGCTGAATTTAACGGAATTAAGTTATCGCGGTAGATAAGTCGAGCAGGCGTGGGACGTGCTTATCAAATTTATGCAAACTTTGGAGGTTACTCACGTTAAAACTCCTATTCTGCGTCATTTGATATTAATTAAAAGTATGCTAGAGAATAATCCAACTCAAAAAATTAATTAAATGAAACTTACTACAAAAGTAGTAATACAATTTGTTGAAATTAAATTTACAAAGTTATAAATTATCTTTTGATTATTTTTACGAGTGATTTGGTATTATTAAGTGATAAGTGACGCCTAAAATAAAATGTACTTATATTTTAGATATCACTTATCATATCTATGATGTCTTGCTTGGAATCTTGTGATTATGTAATTAAAACTAAATATATTAGGATCATTTTGATAATTGAGCCTATTATATTATTTTGCAGCTATTGAATAATATAATATAATTTATTGTTAATTGTAACATGTGTTGTGGGGGTTTTGAAAAATCATCAAAGGATAAAATATTCTATGGAATAACCCATTGAATTTTTGCCGAATGTTTAACAAACGTCCTGTATATTAAATAAAACATTTGCAATTATTTTTCTTCACTGGTTTATTTATTGGAATTACCAATGTTTCATTTAATTAAATTAATCTTCACTTAACTCAACTATACATATACTTCCTTTTTTATAAATACGTTTTATAGCTGTCGTTTCTAAATTCTTTAGATTCTTCGGACAAATCCAATAATAAAATTGTTAATTAAGTTTGTTAGGGATTTATAGTTAATTTATACAATGCTTAATGATGATGTTTGGTATATTATCATTTCCATGCATTCTAAAGTACGTTTTAGATTGTTCATTGTTTTAATATATACATTACATTTTGTATTACTGGTTTAATGAAAATATTGTGTGAAATTATCGAAATAATTATTATGAATTTGAGTATAAATTGATTGTATCAATTCTGATGCTTTTTGTTTTTGGGCAATTTCGTATTCTTTCAAAATCGATGAATTATTTCCAACATATAATTGTTTTAATTGTAGCAAGATTTCTGAACCGAATAACTAGTTTTGGTTTACGTCACGGGTATAATAGGTTTGTTTACCTATTGTTTCGGATGAATTAGTTTTAAGAAAGCTGGTTACATTATCTTCTTAAATTATAACATTATGCAAATTAACAAAATTCCCATTTACACAACATAACTGGTTCTTTTGGTTCTTATTTCTGTTTTCATTTCAAAAACCGGTTGGAGAGACATTTGTTGCATTCCTGGCTGTTTACATTATCGACGAGGCCAAAATTAACTGCACTTTTCATGGTAAACACATAAAATACAGGGAGTTTATTAGTAATTTGAAAATACTGTAAAACATTACTATCTTCAATACGATGAATTAAATTATCACTTAACCCGCGGTAAAACAATTTTTTGCTAATTAGGGGTTAATTAAACTCTTGGTGTTGTTTTTGGAATTCACCAAGACTTTAATTAACCTCTAATTACTATCTTCGATTATCTCATCAATGGTTTTATTATTTTTCACCATCGTAAAAATAATATTTAAGGATCATCATTTTAAAGGCAATTTCATCAGGAACAATATTTTAAATTGAGACTGAATATTCAGTGCAATGTTTCTTTTGGTATCTCTTCATACCCAGTCAAAAATTGATTATATCAATTAAGTCAGATCTAATTAAACAAATGAGCGAATAATTTTGCATGTGTTGAGGCTCCAAACCTATTTACTCTATTTTTATCAATAATTCGGCTTTTCAAGTGCTATTTGACGTGGCATTTAATGCTTGTTCATTTAGTACTATATTACTTTTAATTTCTTTGGGAGTATTTTTTAAAATTCTTACAAAAAACCAAAAAAAAATCGAATTTACTTGACTTTTCTTTTAATATCTCCTTCTTGGAATTTAAACCTTTGTCATAGACCAAAATATGTGTAAAATACTCAAATAAAACTGTTTCAACAGGAAAAAATGTCAATTCTTCACTAAAAATATTTGCTCAATGCAGCAGAAGCAGTTAATTAGTATCAGCAGTTCTTGAAGGAAAAGAAATGTTGAAATTAAACTTTTAGACGATGTAAGTTAATGCAATCATAACCAGACTTCATTAAGGTATATAAGCAGAGATAATTAAGGGGGGATGTAACGTAACTTCAAGAGAAGTTGTTAAATAAGCAAAAAGAGAATACAGATTTCGAAGAAGACAATTCTAGTAAGTAATGCCCCATATTTTTTTCTCCACAATGAGCAAAAACCGAAAGTTGTACTTCTAGTTTCAAGTTGAGTGTTTCTCCTCCCAGTGGACGAATTTGCAAATCATTCCAACAGATGGCAGAGCTGTAGTGAATTTTCAAAATGGCGTCTGTTATTGATAAACGTTACAAACAGCTGGCAGTGATTGAGTTCTTGATTGCAGTGAAAGAAACCGTGGGAAATATCCATAAACGTTTGTGTGCAGTGTATGGAGATTGTGCTGTCGATAGGAGCACTGTCGAGAGGTGGACAAAGAGATTTCAGATGTCAGAAAGTCCAACAACTCAACTCCAAGATCTGCCACGTTCCGGGCGTCCTGTCAGTGCCACCACTCCAGACATGGTGATATAGTCAATAGAATGGTACCATCCTCAGTCACCAAGAACGAAAAAATTCAAGTCAGCTCTTTTTTGGGACAGTGAAGGGGTCATTTCTGATGATGTGATGCCAAGAGGGACAACCATTAATTCCGAAGCATACGTGAAGACCTTGGACAAACTTAAGAAACGTTTCCGGCGTGTTAGGCATGACAAGAATCTGGCTAAAATCTTGATCCTGTACGATAATGCACTCCCGCACACAAGTCGGGAACACCTCACCAAATTGGGTTGGACAACATTGCCCCATCCACCATGCAGCTCTTAAAGATGGTTTGCGTGGAGACACTTCGATGATGATAAGAGCGTAATTCAAGCGGTGAAAACATGGCTTCGCGCACAGGTCAAGAGTTGGTACCGGCACTTGTTTCACGCTAGCGTAATACCGTACAAGTTGATAGAGACTAGGTTGAAAAATAGTACGTGTAGAAGAAACATGTAGCTATATTGTCGCCAAAATTTAACACTTTTAAATAAATAGTTTCTAAAAAAATATGGGGCATTACTTATTGAACGACCCTCGTATAATAATCGATAAATAACGGGTGTCCAACAATTATTGCAGTCCCGGGTGGCGTTGGAATAAAAAACGTAGATCGATTCTTACATGCTGCAAATAAATGAACTGACATGTTAATTGTCAAACATAACCTAAATGTGCATTAAAAATGTCAGTTCATTTATTTGCAACATGTAAGAATCGACCTGCGTTTTTTATTCCAACGCCACCCGGGACTGCAATAATTGTTGGACACCCGTTAGAAGAAGGTGTTGTATCTTGTCACAGTAGCACATCAGGATGAACTGCATTGCTCTACCATACTTACTTTAAGTAATCGTCTAAACTAACCTGATGTAGTTCTTCAGTTAGCCACTGTGGTGTTAGTGTAGAGTGACTTCCAACTTTAAAGTGTGTTAGGTACAGGAAAAAAGAAAAAACGCTGATTAGTAAGTATATTTTTGCGTTTTCTTTGACCAAAACGTATATAAAATACTCAGGTAGAAGTGCCTAAAGAGGTAATAATATCACGTCTTCGCTAAAACTATGTGCTTAATTCTACGAAAGCATTGAATTAGTGTCAGCAGTTCGTTCTTGATGGAAAAGAAAAGTTTAAATTAGATTTTTAGAAGAAGTAAGTTAATGCAATCATAAGCAGACTTCATTAAGGCATATTAGCAGAGATAATTAATGAGGTAACATAACAGAACTTAAAGAGAAGTAAAGAAATTAGTTGTTGAAGAAGAAAAGAGGGATTGTTAATTTTATTAGTGATTTTGAAGAATACAATACAATTATAGTAACTACAATAATCGTTAAATAGAAAATGGCGTTGTATTTTGGTACAGTTGGACATCAAAACGAACTACATTGCTCTTCTATTTTTAATGACTGACTAAACTAACCTGATGTAGTTCTACAGTTAGCCACTATGGTCTTAGTGTAGAGTGAATATCAGGATGAACTGCATTACTCTACCATTTTTAAGTGACCGTTTAAACTAACCTGTTGTAATTCTTCGATTAGCCATTGTGGTGTTAGTGTAGAGGGACTTCCAACTTTAAAGAGTCTTAGGTACAGGAGGATCCTATGCCACTGCGAGGGTCTAGCAATGATTAGATACCAAAAGCTGGACACCACAAACCCAGCTCATGTGTTGCTATGTGTTGTATTTTGGATTAGTCCCAAAATACGCTTGTACCTTGAGACGGCGTGCTGATGTTAACCTTCCTGCCTTATATCTCCCACAACTCAACTGTTGAACCAAACTGTGTTTGGCCTATACAAATCCTATTACAAAAGTGCTATGAGTAAAGGAGTACCCGGAATGATAAGACCAAATGCTTGAATCAGTACTGATTTTCTAGGAAGGAAGAGATCTGAAAGAACCCGCCGCCTACAGACCGATCTGCTTGATGGATGCCGAAGGCAAGGTTACGAAATGCTCCTCGCTCGCATGTTAGGAGATCATATAGAGCAGGATGGAGGCCTGTCGGCAAACCCGTTAGGGTTTAGGAAGGGGCGCTCCATAGTAAACGCCCTTATGGAGGTGAAGAAAATGGCAGACGAGGCGAACCAGGAAGAAGAGCCATTGTTTGGGCATTACCTTTGACATCAAAATGCGTTCAACTCACTACCGTGGTCGGTTATTTTCGAGGCGCAAGAAAAGAGGAGGGTTACGTAGTACTTTCCGAGGATGATAAGGAACTACCTAAGCGATAGGGTACTCTTCAGCGATGTCCCCGGGGATAGGCAGGAAGCAACCAGGCTTACAGAATGCGTAAGGACTCTATTCTTGGCCCTCTACCAAGAGGGCGTACTGTCGGCTTTGCGGATGACATTCTCCTAATCGTCAGAGCTCGTGAGCTAGAGCTACTAAAAGCAGTACGGCAGCCGAGGAGGTAGCAAATTAACTGTTGGCAGGACTCGACGTGGCAGCACACAAAACCGGCGCCGTATGTTTGTTCACCAGAAGGGCTGGCCGAGTCGAAGAGGAAAGAGTTCGGCTGCTTGGTCACGACGTTGTGATGGCCCACTCCCTGAAGTACCTGGAAGTGGAGCATTAGGCCAACAGGTACGCTACACCTCACATGAGGTGTAGCGGAGGGCACTCTAGAGCATGTAGAGCAGTAGCCAGAAGAGGAGAGTTCTCCTGAAAGTAGCGAGGACCAGGCTACAACGCGGCGCCGATTGCGCTCAAGCGAAGCAGACCACCGAACCACTGAGGAGTGCACTAAGGCCGGGGACACGCAAGACATGCAGAGCCTTTGGGATGATGTCCACTGACGCTCCGGAGGTCCTCGCCTCGGTGGTGCCACCTGACCTCGAGGTTCAGACGAGAAAAAATGTGTAGGCAATCGCTTAAGTCCGGGATCGTAAAGGCCGAAGTCAAGTGGAAGACGGAGGAGTATCTACTGGCCAGTTGGCAAGCATGCTGGACGGCCGTAAAAAAGGAGCGTGGATCAGAAGACTCATTCCAGATATCAAACCATGGATTCTAAGAAAGCACGGCGAAAGAGACCACCACCTGTCCCAGCTGCTCACGGGTCACGGTTGTTCACGCGAATACCTCAAAAGGATTGGTAAGGCAGTTACAGCAACATGCGTGCACTGCGGCGAGGATTTGGATACCCCTGAACACACTAACTGTATTTTCTCTTGGGAAGAAGATCGCAAGGAACTGAAGGAAGCGATAGGGGCGTGAGGAGCGCGTAGAGTCTATAGTTTCTAATGTGCTTGAGAGCGAAATGAGTTGGGCTACAGTAACGCTATTCGCCAACAAGGTACTACGAAGAAAGGACGCCCACACGTGAAGGAGAGATACGGTAACAATAGATAGCTGAGGTCAAATCAAACGCCCTAGGCAAATCGGGTACTAGGTGTGAATGTGAAAGAGAACCACTGGTAGCTGGGGCCAAGAGTGAGAGGAGGTTTAGTGGATAGGGTCTGTTGAGAAAGAAAAGGACGTGTCCCACACACCTCTTTTGAAAGAGACGTGCGTAAAACAAATACAATGCTATTAGTAGTGTCATGCAGTCATGTCATCTAATCCAGGGAAACCTGATCAGGTATATGATGTCGCTGGATTAATTAGCGTTGTGTAGAGCAAAAAATTTTCAAAAGAAAATATTGAAAAGTTGTCGACAAGAATACTAAACTTATTTTCTAACAACTAGTGTCTTTTAGGCGAAAGGAAGACTGTACTTTCTAATCCATCTAGCCAGATTTCCAAAATATAATGACTTTAACTAATTTCCAAAAACATAATGACTTCAACTAGAATTTTTATTTATAAGGAACTAGCGAATGTCTTAAGACGACTATATCATGTTCTTTTGACTAAAAAATCTTCTGTATTGGTACAAGAAATTAATTATTTGGGCTATGATGTTTAGACAAATTATGAATGGATAAAGTAATCATTATTATCACAATCAATAATTGTAGATTCTAATTACTTGTACTAAAAAATAGGAGTAATATTTGTCAATAAGAACACCAAAACATAATGCTGGTAGGTATTTGTTCATACCTCGAATATTCTAAGGTTTTGCAAATCTTTTTAACAATTATTTTGCTGTTATTCTAATTTGAATCATAACTTAATACTGAAAAGGTTCAGTTATTATCAAATGAGCAAATGATGGATGTACAAAGTAAGATGTGGCAATAGTCTATAATTGAGTTACATACAACCTCAGACAATAAAGTTCGGTGAATAGTCCTGTAACATTAACATAGATGAAATATTAACAAAAGTTACCATACTGACCTTCGAAATAGTCACTTCCCATAAGTACTGAGATTTGCTATACATGTATTGGTAACTTTTCATGAAGGCTTCGTTTGGAATGGAGTCCAAAAGTCTCATCAGGTTTCGTTGGATATAAGAAATATGATCAAATCTGCTGCAAGGTGCATTGAAATTTTGAACCGTTTCATTATACGCAGGGTACGACCCCAACACACACACAAACAGGTTCAAGGTTTTTTAGTTCATGACAATGTTCGCCCTCACACAGCCAATATCGTCAAACAGTTCCTCGCAAAATTGAAGATCTCAATCCTAAAGACTTCTTCCTAATCCCACGACTCAAACTCGTTTTGATAGGAAAGAGATTTGACGATATTGCTGACATCGAACGAAGAGTGACAAAGCTTTTGAACTCCATCCCAAAAGAAGCCTTCTTCAATAGTTTCCAGGACATGTATAACAGATCTCAGCAAATGAAATAATTTCTCAATTAACCCGTAGTGAAACAAAGATCCCAACCGTTTATAGTTATAGGTGGTGACTATTTCGAAAAACAGTAAGGTAACCTAATATTAATATTTCATCTACGTTAATGTTACAGGACCATTCACCGAACTTTATTGTCAGAGGTTTTATAATCTTATATATTTTGCAGATTTTCCATTTGATGTTACCTATTGCAACATTTATCACTCTTGGCAACATTTAAAAAAAATAATTTCAATGTACTCTAAGCAATAATTTAATGTCAAATAATAATGTAAGGCAATTTACTCTATTGGGCTCTAGGATAGTAATCTATAGTTGTTTATTATTAATGTTTTTTTTGCGGTAGTAAGGACATTTAAATGTTTTGATTTCATTTAAGGAACCATTTTAAACTGTTTTCAAGTAAGTTAGGATAGTATCATAAAGATTTTTACTAAAGAGGACTAAAAAACTGCAAATTGCGGTAGATATACCCTGTTAGAAAAAATTGAGTTCTTTGCAAACTATTACAGCGGGGAGAGGGGTGACCCTTGAGGCACACCTTAATTTGTATTATTAGACCTTAAATTATGAAATATATATATATTGTCTATATGAATCAAAAATATTATTTAATTTTTATTTAGTTTGTTTGTGCATTTAGTCCAAGATACAAATATTTAATATTTTGTTTCCTACTTAACTAAACGGTCGATTTAAATTTTCTTCATTTTCACTAGACTATAGCAGTAAGATAATTTAAGATAAAATACACTATAGTTTTTTATTTTATAAAATCTCTTTCAAAATGTATAACTATCTAAAAACTTTCTCTAACATTGGAATTAAGTTCCAATTTTATTTTTTTTAAGTTCTCTAAAACTATAACAGTAAAATAATTGAAGAAAAAATACATTATAGTTTTTTTTAAATTTTATAAAATCCCTTTTTAAAAGTAAACTATTTAAAAACTTTCTCTAACATTGGACTTAGGTTCCAAGTTCAATAAAAAAAACATAAATTCTAGACGCACAAAAAAGTGCGAAAATAAACGTCGTATTTTCGTTGCCACGTTAAAAATACGCTTCCGAACAATACTACGCCACGCGAATCCGCAAGAATTCGTAAACAGTTGTATTTCGAACGCAATTCGCGAGATGCAAAAAAACAAATCGTTTTCGAAAATAGTACTACGCGACGTCTATTTCCGCTTCCACCGAAAATAAAACGGCTGCATTCACTCGGCGTCGGATGACGCCCGGCGTCTTAAATTGGTTTCGCTCGGTGGCATTACTCCGTGGCACGGTGGTACCAGGTCTGTACAACTTGTTCGTTCATTTTGCGTTGTGCCAAAATTTTGGGCAACGCCTCAAGGTCCAGTAAACAGCGCGTAAAATTATATAACCGGCACGTTTCGCCACTAGGTTGTTTATTTTTTCGTTTATGTTCTCAATTAAGGCAGCAGTATATTAAAAAAAAACAAGACAAGCAGCGATTTATTTTGTTTTTTTGCGTGATGATATTGGAAAGTTATAAAGCATTAAAATTTAATAGAGCCGTTTAAATATCTCCAATTAATGAATCTTTTATCGTCGTAACTTTTTATATCCAGTAATAAAAATTCAACGTCGCCTTGACTGCATAATTACTCCATTTAGATTTTTTGGCCTACCTGATATGTTTAAAACCGATGGTCTGAGGGGTGACGTCCTTCCAGGCTCCGTGTAAATAATCCCTACAGATCCTGGATGCCAGATCCCTCATCTCTGAATGGTCTGAATGCATCTGAAATATACAAGCAATATAATAATAATTTAGATTTTGATCAGAAGTGTGTTTACAGCAGATAGGTCAAAAGAAACTGAAGAATTAAATAGAATGATATATAATGACGAAAAATTTTATTTCTTGTAACCAACGCAATATAATATTCATATAATCTTAGCTTATAAATACTATCATATGCTTTCCTCATCGTGTAGTAACAAGACATAATCTTTTGGATTATATAATCAAAATCAAAGAGTGCTGCTTCCAATTATTCTATTCCTCTTATTCAAGTATATTAAAAAATATGCATTTGGTCGATAGCCAAACACTGCTGCTACTAATCAAGATAGTTGCGGCCGTTACTTAGTGGTAATTCATATTAAACACAGTTAAAAAAAACCTTTTGTTTTTTCCAGAAACAAATATAATATATGAAATATTCGAGATTATAAGTTCCAATAAATTAATACATTGTAATTGTGCGATTGATTAAATGTGTAACAATAGTTCATATTTAATTAAACACTTCCGATAAGTGCCTGTAGTATCGAATTTTTGTACTTTGAACTTGGCATACGACACGTAAGGTCGTACCGTGATAAGAAGATAATGTGCCGGTTTTGAAAACCAGACACAGCCGTCCGAAACCTGACTCATAGCCAGATAATAAGAGTACGAAATTTTTAACGCTCAAATTGATTAGAGTAAAACTGAGGTGTTGCGTAATATTCAACTTCTAAAATTAAACATATATTTAAACTGTATGAACCACTTTTATTCAATAGAAAAATTTTATATTATTAGAATGAGCAGTATGATGACTTTGTTACAAAAAATGATAGTAGAACAAAGATGCATTGTTTCAAGTTTTGTAAATTATTTATATATTCTTCTGATGAAACTTATAAATTGCTTTTTAAAAATTGGCACTTAAAAAATGAAGACCGATTTTTTCAGTGACCCTAAAATATTTTATTGGTAGGGTTTTAAATCATTTCTTAGAATTTATTTGTTAATTCATTAAATGTTTAAATAATATTCATACTGATTATTGTCAATAAAAATCTAAATGTGATGTTTTGTTACAAAGCTGCTTGGCTAT
Source organism: Ontholestes murinus (assembly GCA_963969525.1). NCBI lineage: Eukaryota > Metazoa > Arthropoda > Insecta > Coleoptera > Staphylinidae > Ontholestes > Ontholestes murinus. The sequence goes on from OZ018396.1 coordinate 17,430,855, forward strand.
AGATGTTCACTATTAAAATATAAACGGAGTTAACTAATTCCTAACTTTGCTTCAGGATCTACAATATTAATTGAGAACTGGCGCTGCATAATACTATCGGCACACTGTTGTCAAATCAAACGGAAATCAGGCAATAACCTTTATAAATTTCTTGTAGGGTCGCGGTGTAGAAGTGCCCTTCTTCCTGTTTTATCAGTACTAAACATCTACTTTCTCTTAATCTTCTATTTAATCTCAAGAATTCGTATCTCGAAAGTTGGCGACTATAAATAAATCTCAAATAGCTTTTAGTAGATTAAACCAAAACGTTAAATTTGTTGATATCACACTTTGTGATATCAACAAAGTAAACGTTTTTGTTTAATTTTTCAAGATGTATCACGAAGATAACGCCTCAAACATTAATCAATTAGCTTTTAGTAGACTTCATTGATCTTAAAGAATTGTCCAATGTCTTAATGATCATTAATCAGAGTAATAGTAAGGACGTTTTAGGATAAATTGATAAACAAGGACGGTAGGAGTGGACTGGTTAATGAAGAGGGATGGGAGATGCACTGAAGGTGATTGGGAAAGGAAGAACACGTATGTGTTCGTAAGGGACTAAATAGGGAAGAAATTAAAAGAATTGAGGCGGAAAAAGTCTTAGGGAAAGCAGAAGTCCGAAGAGTTGCAAAACCAAATGTGGAGAGGAGAATCATACTTTCTAAAAGTGTGGCGTGTACACAGGAGAAGATACATTAAACGAAGAAAATTATGGATAAATATCGATTATTATGTGTACTGGGTACATAACTATCACAGTGGTAAAGAATAGGCGAGGAGTATCTGAAGACCAAAGGAATGCTATTGTGGAAAAGGGCAGTATGTATGCTGTTTTTCTGGATTTAAAGCACCGATGCGGAACAAAGGGAAAGATTAGTAGAGTGATTGAAAAGGAGAAATTTCAAAAAACATTTGATGTGGTATTTTGCTTATTTTTTAAGCGATTTGAATAAATAAAATCATTTATAAAAGACTTCAACATAAACTGAACTATATATATTTTTGCTTCCAGTTTTTGAAAAAAAGACAATCAACAAGTAGCGGTAGAAGTGCTTTGCGCCTTTACAGAAATCATTTTCCTGATAGAATAATGCTATGTGCCGACAAATTTGGAAGACTGGTACGTAACTTGATAAAACAAAAATACATGCTCGTGTAATACAAGATAAATATTTCGAATTCAGCGTTTTATTTGAAGTTCAAAAAAACCCCGACAAATTGCTCTTAATCTGGAAGTTTCTCAGCAAATAGTTCACCACATTCTCAAGAAATATAATTTTTTCCATACATACCACGAAAAGTACACGCTCTGTATGACAATGACCCTCAACGGAGGATTCAATTTTGTACTTTATTAATTAGTTAAAAGTTTATCATCACGTGCTTTGGTCAGATACCAAAAGTGCAAAGATTTACTGTTAACGTGTGATGCCATATTTTAGGAGGCAGACTAGTGGGCTTCTTTTTTATTGATAGCACTCTCAATCAAGAAAAAATATTATTCTCTACTATCAAACCAAATCGCATTTCATCAGGATGGTGCCACATAACGGATGAATAAATGTACATATTAAAATTGTACAATTGTAATTTTGGCGATTGGTGGATTGGAACTAACGGTCCAATTCGATGGCCCCCTAGATCACCAGACCTAAATCCATTGGATTTCTTTTTATTGGGTTACATTAAAGATAACGTCTAATTGATCCCTCCGCATACCCCAGAAGTTTTAAGAAGAAGGATAATGCAAGTCTGTCAGATTATATTCCAAAATTCTTTACTCAATGCAGTGACAAGCGATTCTAAAAGACGCTGACTGGATCTGGTACAGCACGGAAGTAATTTTGAACACCTATAATATGTTTTTAATTATTTTTTTGTGGCTTTTTTCATATTAAAATACGTTTTTCGTTGTTTTTTATGTTTGCGTATTCGAAAGGATTTTCTTTAAGAAAAGGTAAGAAAATATTATTCGTTATTCATTTTAATGTTAAAATTATTAATAATCATTGTACTACTGCACCAATGATAGACACTTTTGACAATTTTGCAGACCGACAAATATTCGTAGCTCCCTTAGTCACTTTTGACATTTAGAACAGGCTCATCTATTGTTTACTATTGGTACTTGATTTTTTTGAAATAATTTCCTCAAAAATACCAGATCAGTTCATATTCAAGTTTTTTAAAAATTATTTAATTTGATATATTTGGGAATTGGAAGAATTCAGGAAGAATTGGGGAGTGATTGGAGAAAGTGTGGATGCTGGCGTATGCGGAAAATATGTAGAGAGAGAAAGAGTGGGATGTGATTGAGAGGGTGAAGAAATTTAAATTCTTGGGCTTGATATTTCAGTTAATTATGTGATGACTCTATGGAATACTCTGATCCATAGAGGATTATTAATGAATTTGCTGGAGTTTTTGCTAATAAATTTTCCTCAGATTCATCAAATGTTAATATGGAGCACGATAGAGAATTTCTAAATCAGAATTAATCATTCCAGATCACTGAAGATGATCTAATAAAAAGTAGGTTTCGGTTTTCAAATAAATTTACTACAGATGATGATTTAATATCTAGTTTTCTTATTGTATACTGTCAAAATCTTTATCTATAATTATTAACAGAGCTATAAGAATGGACATTTTTTCAGAGCTTAGAAGGCTTAGACGAGAATGTAAGTGGTTCACTAGAAAGGTGACTAGTCAGTTTTATCTGACTACCGGAGGGTTTCTATGCGATCCAACTTTGCAAAAGTGTTTGAGCAAGTGATATATCTAGACATTTATTCTAACATATGTCTTTACATACATTTTTTTTATGTCAGGTGTAGTACTCTACATAGATATGTTAAAATCTATGCTAAAATGCGTTTCCCTATATAATTTTAAACCAATTTCCTTCAGAATCAGACCTATTGGAGAATTCATTTTTTTTCTCTTCTTCTTTTTTATAATTAGTAGAGGTTATGGATGATTTAATATGATGAAGGTTAAGTTATTAATTATTAATGTGTCTATTGTAAATTGCCAACATGGCTTTTCGCCAGGAAGATCCTCAGTTACCAACCTAACCTCAATCACTCAACAAGAAGAACATTAATTGTGAACTCTGCCTATGTTTCTTTCGTTCAAAATTTTACGTATTTATTTTGTAATTAATTTGTTTTGATATGTATTGTTTTAATATAGAAGAGCAAAGATATAAATAAATATATGTGAAATACTAGATACTAGAGGACAGGTAAATGTACAGATCTGTCTTGCGCATTTGATACGCTCAATTATAAAATGCTGCTGTAAAACTTGACATTATTATTTTGTGTCCTTCGTGTATCAAGCTTATGCAACCTTATTTGAGTAATAAACCGTATTATTTCTCATAAAATGGTTACAGATCATAATATCATTACGTCGTTTCTTCCGCTGTACCGCAGGGTTCGAAGCTTGGTCCACTAATGTTTCTTATCTTCAGAAATTATTTACTTTTATCGCTTAACTGCCCAGTTCTTGCGTATACAAATGATATCAAGTTAATATGTTTAATGCTTGAAGCTATCAGATAATGGCATTTTAAAGGTTTAAACTATAGTCACGCAATAAATCCTGTGTGTGGTATCAACGAAGTGTATTTTCATTTAAAGTTCCTGATATTAAGATATTCTTACAAGTAAATACACCGCAAGATATGGAAGCTTTACAGAATAACTTAAATTTACTTACACATTAGTGTGACACAAATGGACTAGTTCTAAATGTTGATAAGTGTTACTCAATGATTTTTTATAGTGCTAAATCTTCATTGTCGTACACATGCACAATCGATAATCAACAACCTGTACACAAAACTATTATTAAAGATCTTGGTATAACGTTTGATTCACATATGTCTTTTAACAATCACTTAGAATTGATTATTGCAGCTGCTTATCGATCTCTGTGTTTTATAATGTGGATATCAAAACATTTTAATGATGTGGAGCAATTGATTATTGATTATTTATTCTTTATCATACTTGCTTAAAAAGCTGTAGTTATTATAAAATAGATAAAAATATTGAAAACACACAAATAAAATTTCGACAGCAAGTTGAAGGTCGGAGTTCATCTTGTAAAAGGTTCTTCCACTCAAACCCATGGATGTTCATTCCTCCACTAATTCATAAAACTGGAAATTAGTTTCAACGGTACTTTTTATGCATTAAAATGCTTGTATTTCCCAATTTTTGGGATATGTTTATAAAGAATTTTTAACATTGACAAAGAGTTTTATATTTATATTAAAAACTCTGTTCTATGCATTGGTGGTTAGTAAGCTTGGATATGCCACAATTGTATGGTTTCCATATTGTGCTTGCCAACAAATGTTATTACCGTAAGTTTATAAAAAAATCTTAGTCACAAACTGGATGGTGCAAATTACTGCTTCATCACATTTCCACTCCACTATCTTTGAGGCGTGACATTTTAAGAGCCAATTTTTATTGAAATTAGTGTACTAGAAAATTGATTGCCCATATTTTTTAGCTAAACTAAATTTCCATCAACCAAAAATAGCATCAAGACACTGCTTCACATTAAAGAAACCAACATCAAGAACCAATATAATATAGCGGGCCCTCATCATGACAATATGCAACAATGCAGAGAAGCTGCTAGAAGATATATATTTTATAAAGATATATAAAGTTTTTGAGCACAAGTTGCATTAGCAGCTTCTGCAGTCAAAGAATTACGACTGTTAATAAAAGTTTATCTGCATAATTTCGAAGAAATCTTGAAAAAAAGCACTGCGATAAGATGTTTTTAGCTGGAACATGTAGTTCATGAGTTAGAACTGAGTTAGAGCATAGGAACTCTTATAAAGAAATTTGATTGCTTCAATTTTGCCTCTGTTTCTCATTTAGATAAAGTATTTTTGGTATTCGACAATCTGATTTATCATTACTTTGTATTCCATTATGGCATGTGATATCGCTATATAACAACAATTTTTCAATTCAGTGTACATAACAACACTTTAAACCTAAGCCAAACTTTATTTAGAGTCCGCATGTAAGCAAAATAATTCCTACTGCTGCTATTTTATATTCTACAATAGCATCTTCTGTCTTTATTAAGTCTATATCAAAACTAAACTTAATCTAATTTAGTGTCCGCATATATTCAAACTATACTAGACCAATGTTCAGAAATCAGTTCATCGGCACATTTTCGTATTATTTCATTTGAAGTGTAGAAGTGGCCAGTCCTGTTTTTATAGACAAAATAGCCCCTACTATAGATCAACTTCAAAATCAAGAATAGTATTATACACCCGAATATTTTCGGAAAAAAACTAGCAAAATGCATAAGTGTCCAGTCCTTCTGTGATAAGATGTTTTTAGCTGGACCATTTAGATCATGATCTAAATGATACATCTGTTATGCTGCCACATACAACTCAAATATTCTCTCTGGAAAAATACACAATTTAAGTGAAGCAGTATTGGTGAAGTCTATTCATGGGTTTGAGTTGAAGATCATTTGAAGAAGTGAACTCCGCCCGTTTTCCCTTCGGCTAAAATTTTAAGTAATTTTTCAAATTTTGTATATCCTTTTTGTGATATTGTATTAGAAAGGAGAGCAAAGTGTAAAAGAAATAGGTTTGATTCTTTCAATTATTCGAAATGGTCACCTCTGTTCCTTATTTAGATTAGTTGTTTTTAAAAGCTCCACTTTACAATGTAAAAAATTACTTAATTTTTGATGGAATTGTATACGATCATCTGATTTATTTCTATTTTAGAATCCATGATGAAATGTGTTGTCTTTCTAAGTTATATAATAACACATTAAGACTAAGCTTAATTATTTAGTATCAGCAAATACATTTTATATTATAGGCAAATTTTTTATAGGCAAAAGATTCTCCTTTTCCAATGAAATCTCCAAAATGAGTTCCTCCGCATATTTTCAGAAAAGTTCAGTAACGCAGAAGCAACTAGATGTTGATAATACAATAACATGAGTATATGCATCGAACGAAGATGGTCCTAAAGCAAACAAAGATACATTTTGGTAATAATCAGCAAAAGAAGCAAAGAAAGCAAGAGATGAGGGAGATATCAATAGACGGGTTGAAAAAACTGATAATAAAAGTCATGGCCACAGAAATAAAGAAGGAGGAAAATTGATTTCGACTCCTGCATAGAACAAGATTTAACAGTAGCTAATATATTTTTTGACCATAAAGAAATCCATAAGTACACAAGGGCATAATAAAGAAGATAAGTAATAGATTACATTATAAGAGAAAGGATAAAACAATCTGATAAACTTAGATATCTATTAAAACTTTGCTTGAAATAAAAGTTGTTCATATAGAAATAAGACAATTTACACTTGGTTTGTTTCACTGTTTATTTATTTAATCTGACTAGTTTCGACAATTATGTCATTATCAAAGAATGAAATACAGAGATGTTGAATTGTTATATATATACTTCCAGTCAGGTAATAAGGGATGTCATAATCGGGGAGTTCCAAATCTCTTCATTATCATTTACGACAAATTTCCCGGATTTTATGGCTTTGTTTATTTCTAATCCCTCCTTCATCGTTAAATGCCGTCCCTTATTTCTATATTACAAAATGTTTCACCACGTGCTACATGAGAAACTAATTCAAGAAATAAAAGTTGTTCAATTTTTTCATTCGACTTTTTTTAGTTTTCAAGGGAAAATCCAGAATAATAGAAAACGGCCTCTAATAAGCATCAATTTCCGGTGCACATTTTTTATCAAAAGCTTTTCAGCTCTTTCAACGACGAATAAACATTTATGTTAAATTTTCAGTTTAAAATCTTGAGATATAACGCCTATACACACAAACAGATTTCAAAAACTTTCGAATTGAAACCAGAGGAACCCAAAACATATATTTCCAGGAATATTTCAAATTTGAAAAATATCACTTCACGCAGGAAAACTATTAAAGTGTGAATAATTCTACATTTCATCACATGTGAATATTTTATTCTCACATCAAAGTTTTGAATATTTACAAGAAAAAAAGAATTACATCGGCTTCTACTTTTTGAAACTCCACTTTTAAAGAAAAACTTGTATAGTGGGTGGTTTCAAAAATTCTTTACTGTTCTTCAATTGTTTTACCACAAATCATCAAGCATCACCAAGTAGATACCGCATTTGGCCAAAACAAAGATAAAATATTCTGAGATGAGCTTCAAGAAGGAAGTCTCTCATGGAAGAAAGTGTTGTTACGAGTGGAAGAACGCTTTATTGTGAACTCTGTCCTTTCCATATGTGATTGAAATTTTTGTTGCTATTAATGGATTTTATATACAATTTTGGAATGTTATGCAAGCATATTGGAATAAATAAATGATACTACTACTACTACCTGATGATGCCATTGTGTGGCGAAACAATTATCGTGGAACAAGAAAGGTTTTTTGATAGCGCCCCCCCTCATACAGTGTTTTGTTTAAAAGTGATTAATAGAGAGAAGATGTATAATAGCGTCACTGACATAAGCACATAAAATAAGGTCTTCAAAAATTAAGGCTAAATATACCAGAAATGGTCAAAATATTGCCCTAGAGGCTACATTCGTCTGGTATCATCTCCAGCTAGCAATAGTAATGGATCGAGTGGAAGAACACATGAAACCGTGAAGATTTATGCACCAAATTTTAAAGTGATTAATTTTTATGTATGCATGTCTCTGATTATTTTTTAATAGATTGTAAAGTCAGTCAAATAAATAAATAAATCTACTAATCATTTTTTAATCAAAAAGGAAACACGATTACTTTGTGTAAATCCACAATTAAACAATCATTTTTTTATTCATTCTAAAAAAAAACGAGTTCTATTTCTTCTGAACATGCACTTTGAATTTGTTAATTAGCTGTATTTTTTTTAAAGGCAACCATTAACACTAAACTTAAACAATATATTTAAACACTTAAATATTTGAAGTATTTCAGATGCCATCGGAAATTAACGTGGACTCAATACAATAATTTCTAATAGCACTGTAATGACAGCAATTAACGAGCGCTAATTATACGAGTTAATCATTGGAAACTACAACCTTAAACTGCACTCGCCACACAATAACATATTCAAGACTGTGAACAGTCGCCGTTCAAGGACAAATTCGGTCTCTGGAAGAACGCAAAATAATTTATGATTTTCACTAAAGTTGTGAGGTTAAAATATAAAAATTATTTACCTGTTCGGAATTCCTACAAGATAAACTAACAATAATAATAATAACATTATAGTAAGAAGCAAATACCCTTTGTATAATTTAAAATCCGACGTGGTATTAGCTAGAGAAGTACTTGTTTGGTTGTCTTAATAAGGCTCACTGTTGTAGATTATTGAATCGTTTCCTGTTTTAAAATTATAAGTTAAGTTTATACATACAGATGGAAGGACTATATATTTTATTATAAAAATGAAATATTCATCATTTTAAGTGAAAGAACACATAGCTGTGAATTGTGAACTCCACTTTCAAGTCTTTATAAAGGTTATATGTATAATTTTAACATAATTTAAATAAAGCTCAAAATTGTAGTTATCTTAAAAGCGCAACTAGTAAGATAACTTAATTAAGTAAGACCATATTGAAAAGAAACTGGATTATTCACTTATTTGTGACGTACACTATTATCAATAAATATTTATATTCAATCATCATCATCTAATCAGAAGGGATAATTTTACTGAAAAATATGATACCTTTGAAACCCTTGCTGATAAGAAACGACAGGTCTTCCTCAATATAGAAATCGTGGCTGATGAGTACTACACCGGCGCCCACAAGGAAATTCCTGCACGTCCTAAGTATCGAATACGGTTTGAGCACACGCGGTCCGTCGACACTTAGTACTCGAAGACTAAACTATTTAAATCCCTTGCGGTGTGGTCGCCTATCGTCACGTATTTACGCCGGTTTCGCGATTTGACGTTTCCGTCGACTAGTGGACGTTTGCGTGTCAAATTCCGGTCGACATACCAGTCGCGGATCGATCGCGCCTGGCATGCGCAGGGGCGCTCAAGCGGGGGTTGATCAAAATTTTTGGGGTCAATAGGTCCTGCGAGTGGCATTACTTTCCGTTTTGGGGTGGCGAGATGCTTACAAGCGATGCAATGTACGTAAATTTTGATTGATGTATGTCAGCAATTTGATGTTATTCATTTAGCAGTTTTAAAATGACTAAATTGCTAATGGTGAAATCAAATGTGAGGCTTTAATATTTTTTCTTAAAATTAAGTTATTGCGATGTTCGTTGGACTACCGATGATCAGCCTTGACTAATTTATCTAAAAATAAATTTAAATTGTCAGCTAGCTGAACTGTTCAGAATTGATGTTGTGTGGCTGTTGGATATTTATGTTTGGGTAGGATAATACGATTTGGGAGGTTTATCTGATTTTACCATGACACAATCTATTGGAAAGAAAGTAATATAAGGAATAACTAGCTTAAGATATTTATGAGGAAATATTAAAATAGAAGGCTTGTTTGTCAAAGAAATAAAATTACTATCTTGGAACCTAAAGGATGATTTGTTTGTAGATTGGAATTGATAGGAAAGAAGTGATTAACTTCTGGGGAAGGAAGCTAAACTGCCATTAATGAATATGTTCGCTGGATACGTGATGTAGTTTTTGTTTGATAAGGGATTCGAACTGTTTATACCTAGAACTGGAAGCAGAGATAAATATTGAATCAAATCAATAACAGCTTTTGGTATATAGACAATCATACCTTGGAAAAAACACTGATTCAAAAAATTGTTTTTATTGTTCTATAATTGTTTCGCCACACAGTGGCTTCATCAGTGTTTTTTCTAAGTAATACCATGAAGTTTCAACCAGTAACAGCCTCATCCATCCAAAAATACCTTGATTTCATTCAGAGAAAAATATTGTTAGGAATAAAGAGTAATTATTTTTCTAAATAAATTTACAAAGAGTCTTCAGTTTATTTTAATGAAGAAAATTTGACACATTTTCCCATCCTCACTTTAATTTATTAAATTTATTTTGAATGGAGCCGAAGTTGTAAAATTTGCTGTTTCTGAAAAGTTATGTCCAATATTTTAAATACCTAGGGATATACTTGGGTAGAAGATATTTGAAATATTGCTTCTTTAGTGTTTGCTTGTGACATGAACTAGTCTCTGATGAAGATAAATTAATCAGAACAGTATTGTTAAGATTAATGTCTACTGTAAAAGCAAATTTAATCAAATGAAATCACATAATCTAACAATCACATATAGTTTAATTCGACAAGCAAAAATGTATATAGATATGTCTGTTTGCCATCAGAATAAAAATAAAATGTGCGCAATTCAAACGCGAAAAGAATGCTTTTTTAAGCAAAATAATGCCAAAATCAATTAGTAGTCTACAAGAAGGATCAACTGAGGAACTTCAAATGCAGCATTGGACTGGAGTGAAATAACATTCTCTTACGTCACAATTATAAGTACATATTTTTATCTATCCATTTGTAATATTTTTTTATTGTAAGAGAAACAAAACATCAAATACAAATACAAGTTTCACAGAAAACCTACAACCGAAATATATGAAGATTTACATTAACCACCACCAAAGAAAAAACAGAGAAGCAAATTATCAAGCATACCAAAAAATGGATTTTGATTGACATGAATAAATGCTAACACAAGAGACAAATTATCAGAAATAAATAGTGAAAGGAACAACCAAGTGTAAATTGCTATATTTCTTTATTACAAAATGATTCAATACGAGTTGTTACATGAGAACCTAATTCAGGGTATAAAAATTGACTAAATAAATAATAGAGATTTGTTGTTTGGCTTTGGCCGAGTTTTTTCTATCATTAAATTTTTTTACCAGTTCTAACGATAGAGAATAGAAAAGAAAGCTTTTACTTATAATAATAATAATAATAAGGTGTGATGAGATAGCAAATAGGTTAGTGTATTTCTTGTTAGGTTAAACCTAATGTTTAGTTAAGTTATATAATTTTTAGGTCTTTAGGAATTTTCATACTTTGTTCATGCATTTATTATACAGTTTTTACACATTTTTGCTTAAAAAATTTGACTTGTTTTTTTTCAAAGTTTTTAATAAGAATTTAGGATTTTATAATCTTCTTTGCTTACCTTAATATTCTTTAGTTTTCTTCTTCAAATTTTTTCTAATATACAAAAAACAGATAATTATTACTACCCTGTCAACACTTCGTACCGATTTCGATCTATTCTGCATCTTATGAGCATAATCCAGTTGAGGGTAGTCAAATAAAGTTTTCCCTAGTAGTTTTATAACTAGTATCCATAATGAGGACAATGATTTAGATAATAGATGTCACATTAATTACCGGAACGGAGGTGTATATACATTGAAGTCATGATAAACCCGAACACATCGCCAGAAACCAAAAAGACTTTATAACAATAAGCAAGATATAACAGGGGTTAAAACATACCCAAGAGCTGGACATTAATTCCGATCACGAACCTCGAACCTCTGGCAGCTCAATTAGTAGTTCAAATGAAAACTCTAACCTAAAAGAACCCATAAACGAAGAATAGATACAGACAATTTAAAAAATCTTGAGATAAAAACAAACTCACAGATAGACTTAACTAAAACAAAAATTACTAACAAACAAGACTGGGCCAATATAATAGACAGCATACTAACTTGATTATACTAAAACAGAGGAAAGGATAGACTGGATGATAAACAGTCTTTAAAAAGAATATCAAAGAGGCAAAAGAAAGTGCCAAGAAATAGAAAAACCATAGCACGACAGCACAAAAAGACCAAAGAGCTATTACATAAATACAAAAAGAAGCAATCTGGCATATTAATAGATAGCAACAAGCTAATATAAATAATTAAAAAGAACTCCAAAAATGGCAAAAGTGTATCACCTGCCTAAGGAAGAATAACGTGGGTTTGAGAGGAAGAACATTGGTAAACAGTGAACTCCGCACCAGGTGAGTCATGTGTCGTAAATTATTTGTTTATTAGAGGGGGTGTACCACGAGCATCGCCACTAGTTCCTCGACTACTATACTCTAAAGATCGCCTGTATATAAGTGTAAATAAACGTGTTATTGTTTACTCTTCTGGACTTCTTGAGAACCACCCCCGTGAACCCACCATCAACATTCACATATTTTATTAAATGTATGTATATCATATAATATTTTTTAGAAATTTTGTAACAGAAGAAGCAAAGACAATACAGAATAAAGAATTACTTTAGACAAATAAGATCACTTCAATACATGAGAAATGTACATCAAACGCTTATTTACTGACAACACACATCAAGTAAATAATAAGGCAACAGTAGTCTCAGAAGGGCCACCAATACTGAAGAGTTAATCAATAAAACACCTAGAAGAAATTGAAGATAGAGAAGTGACTCCGGCTGAATTTCTGACGTCTATCAACTGAATGCTAAATCTTTTTAATAACAACAACACCGACCACAATTCAAGGGATTGGCTCAAATCTACTTTTATAACACTTACGAAAAAAGCAAAAGTGCAACGTGTCGATTGTCAATTTTTTTTTCTTTTCCAACAATTTCAATTTATATTTGGAGTAGCATTCAATTATTTTTGGGCTTTGACCAATTACAGTCTAATGAGCTTAATAAGCCATAACCTGATAATAAGTATTCCTGAGAATAATTCATTCTAGGATAAGAACTAACTTGAAACAAAATGTAAATAACGCCCAGTTTGACTTTAGACATGGTTATGGAACTCGCGAATCCACTTTTGCGATGTTAGAGCAGAAATGTTTTATTAATTACAAAAAGGTGTTTGACTACATTAAACATATTAAACTAAAACTTTGTGAACTTGATGGCAAAAATATTCAAATAATCAAAAACCTACACGGGGAACACTCAGGACAATACATCAAAATATCTGAAGGGGTCAGACAGGGCTGTGTCCTCTCGCCTTTATTGTTCAAATTATATTGTGAACACATATTCGAATAAGCCCAAGAGATGTGCAACAACGACATCAAAATAAACCAATCAGTAATTATTATATCGGCATTATGCCGAAGATGCGGTGATGCTTGCGGACAACACAGAAGATCTACAATTAATGTTGGACAAGGTAAACTAGGTGAGCGAATAATTTGGGCTGAAAAGAAAAACAAAATTTATGATATATCTTGTATTTGTTTCTCATTAATTACTTGGTGATTAAAGTGAAACAAACCAAATGAATCTTTTATCAACTACCTAACATTTAGTGAGAAAGAGAGACATTGACAACGAAAACTTAACCATATAATCGGAACCAGTGTGGATCGAATACACCTCTATAAATACCTATGATACATATTGAACGATAAATGGGATCCTGATGTGGAGATTAAGACTTGAATTTGGCAAGATCATAATATGTTATGTTTAAGTACCCGATGTCGAGAAACAAAGAGTTTTTTTTTTTATTTGTCTTTGGTTTTCTTTCTTGAATAATGAATATAATAATACATTGAAAAAAGAAACATTAGGGGCAAAAGAAATACGAAACACGAGCGGAGTTCGCAATTAATTGAATTTTTCCACTGAAACCCTCCATTTGCCAGGATGTATAGGCACGTCATCCTTAATCTTCTATATTTATTTTTATTTAAACCTTCTATTTCCTTTTTAGAAGAGATTTGTTGGCTGTTTATATCACCATGACAAATTTTTGCTCTCTACATTACTGTATGCAATAATAATCTTTATTGGGTTAGTAGCTTGGCAGCCTTACACTTGTCAAATGGAGGGATGCAATGCTTAGAGGCTTTCGAAATGTGAATTTACAGACGCATTCTGAGATTATCTTGGGTAGACAAACTAACAGACCTTGAATAAAGAACTGGAATTACTAACAACGATAAAGAAATAGAAAGCACATATTATACTGATGTAACAACATCAGAATAACAATATACTGAGCGCAATTCGGTCGATAATTAATGCTTGATGAAGTAAAATGAAGCCAAAATTCTGCAAGAATGATCAACTGAAGATCTTGAAATGCAGCATTGGGCTAGGGTGAAAGAACATTCTGCCGGGTGAATTACTTTGGATTTCTTACGTCAAAATTATAAGTACATATTTTTATCTATCTATTTGTAATAAATTTATTTATTGTAGGAGAAACAAATTATTAAATACAAATACAAACAGATAAGTGCGCATTTATACAGCTAATAGCCGAAGGCAAAATTGAAGGTGGAAAAAGCACAAGCCGGAAAAACAATCTTGGCTGAAAACTTTCCGCAAAAGGTTTCGTATAATTCTATCTGATTTTGATATTTCATATAGTCCAAAATATAGAAGTATATCAAATGATGATCACTAACCTTCAAGATAGCACAAAAAGGAGAAGACAGATTTGTTGGAGAGAATGTGTCTGAACGATTTAGAGTAAGACAAGGACTAAGGTAAAGTTTATACAGCTAATAGTAGAAGGCACAATCTTGGCTAATATATCTCCTCGAAAGGTTTCATATAATTTTATCCGATTTTGATATTTCTTATTATTCAATCTATATGTGGCAGATATGAAGAGAGTGCTAGAATTAGGACAATCAGGGGGAGTCGTAATAGGGTCATCCAAAATTTGAAGCTTACCCTACGCAGATGACGTGGTAGTGTTGGCTAAATCGTTTAGTGAACTGCAAGAGATGAGTAAAAGGCTTGAAAGGTACTTTGACAGGAGGAAACTAGTTATGAATGTGAAGAAAACGAAATGGATCGGAATGCGGGAAGAAGAGGGAAAGTAGATGAATTGTTCTGGAACCGTGAGCGTTTGGAAAGAGTGAAAGAGTTAAAATACCTAGGCTTTATATTCTCGGAAACGGGTAGTAAAGATAGGCATATTGAGTATGTTTGTAAGAAAGCGAGAGTGACGATGGAGCGGTTGAAGAGAACGTGGGAAGATGTGTTAGGAAATAATCTGATAATGCAAATGATTTGGTGGGATACATGCGTTAGAACCGTGCTACTAAATGGAGCAGAAGTGTGGGGTATAATTGCAGAGGAAAAGATCGAAAGGTTGCAACTGCAGTACCTCAAAAGTTGCATAGGATTGGAGAGGACCACACCCGGGTGCAGGAATGCAACAGAATGTCTGTAGCATGCATGGCAGCAAAGCGAGTGGTGAAGTTTGAAAGGAGGTTGAGTGCAATGGAGAATGTAATATTTGTGCAAGAAATTTGGAATGGGAACGAAAGCACGGGTGTACGAAATGGATGCAAAAGAGAGCAAAACTGTATGAAAGAGCTGGAATGTATGTGATGTATGTAGAGGAAAAGCTAGGGCGGGGGCAGAAGTTAGAAGAAGAAGTAGTAGAAAAACTGGGGACAGAAGAACTACAAATTCGACAAAACAAAATAGCAAAACGTCGGACCTGCCCGAACTACACTTAGCTTAGCCGAGGTGTGGGAATGAAGAAAGAGGAAGAAAGGTATGGATGGGAGCAGAGTATACGGTGTGTGGATTTTGTACCAGGGGAAAAGACCTGTGGAAGCATTGGTTGTATGAGTGCGTTGAGGGGTCTAGTTTTAAGAGTAAGAGTGTAATAAGGTATTGTGTGAGAGTGGAAAGGGAATTGAAGAGTGTAGAGAATTGATGAGAAGGAGATCAGTGAGGTGTAGCTAGAAGAAGCTAAACGAAAGTGCTAGTTTAAGAATGATTAATTGTTTTATCTATTACTGGTCGCATTTCTTTTTAGTTTTACTATTATTTCATTGTTTTAGTATATGGTTTATGGGTTTGTATACGTTTAGAGCTTGTAATATTGTAGTATGCTAAATTAAGGTTAAATATATACATATAAATTTAATTAATTATAAAATTAAATTTTACGTTAATACAAACATTTAATGATTACTACGTTTTTATTAGGATTTATTATTTTTACTAGTGTTATCATTTGAATGTTTCAAATTGATCATATGTAAATCTACTTGAGTTGAATAAATTTCAATTTGAATTATCATTTAAATCTTAATATGTATTAAGACGTAGTGAAGATCTTTACCGTCCTAATATTTTATTCTGGATATTTAAATTTATTTGATTTAGTTGATTAATTTAGAAGAATCTTTCTTTGGTGCTTTTTAGAAATTTAATCTCATTAAATTCAGGCGATTTTGTAAAAAAAATAATTAATCGGGCACTTTATTACATTATAGTTTCCTTAAAAGTAACTATAAAGACAATAAAAATGGAAAATACATTAATTGAAATTATCTCTTTATAGAGAAAACACATTTAAAAAAAATCATAATAGCATGTAATTTACTTATTAAAAAAATTAAAACTACACATTTAAGATTATTTTGCGGATGAAATTGTTTAAACGATTTACATTTCATTCACGGAAAATCACGAGCAGTTATAAATCATAATAATCTTAAGTATCATGTAGACGAAGTAAATAAGCAGAATGGTCATAAAACACAGTCATTATACAAGAATAATTGCTAAACTAACAAGATTAAAGTTCATTAATTTAATCAAATAATCCCGTTATCTTTGAGCTTTATCAAATAGACGAGTTACATTGTAATTAAATGAATGTAGAGAGACATTTTTTTTACACATCTGGATGTTAATTAATGTGCACACTACTAAATAAACAAAAACAAAATAATGATAATCATAAATGAGCATCAGAAGGATTTCATTAATAAGATTTAATAATTCCGATGAATTAAATTCTCACTTATCCCGTGGCGAAATATTTTTATGTTAATTAGAAGGTTAATTAAACACTTGGTTTTGTTTAACTATTTTTATATTTCTCCGACTAGTTTCGACCGTTGGTCATTCTCAAGGAGATATATAAAAATAGTGAAATAAAACCAAGTGTTTAATTAACCTTCTAATTTAATAATTCCTTTGAAATAAGGTAAAAAATGAAAACATGGACAATATAGTCCTGAATTGAATATTCGCATGCTAAAAAGTAATCGGAATTAATCGTATGAATATATGCGTATTTTTAAGTTATCAAAACGATAAAGATTAGTTCATTTGCGAAAATAGAAATGATATGAATTAATAGGGTGTGACAATATTTATAATAAATCAATATCTTTATATGCCTAGCTTTTAGTGGTTTTATATATATTTATGCTCATGCTATTATGAAATGATTTAAGAAATCTTTCATCTCTTTATTAAAAATAAATTTAAAAAACCCTGTTTGATTGTAACAAAATATTTTTTTTTAAATTATAAATGAAAACATCTTTTTTTAAATTTTGTATAACACTTTTTATTTAACGGTGACTTTAATTTCGGAAATTTTAATTTTTAATAAAAATTCTAATTAAATAAAATGTATTAACTAAATTACTAATTTTTGTTTCCATTGGGGTAAAATGATAAACGATATCTTTTTAATTTAATTACTAATTAATGACAGAAAAAAGTTAAACGTTTTTCTGTTATTCATTAACAATGTACTACGAAGTTAACGCCTCCAAAATTCAAGATATAATTACTAATTATTGCAACTTGTTGCGTAAATTTAATTACTGACTCATATAGTTCGTTACTTTAAATAATGTTCTATTTTTATTGCCGCATATTTATACACTGTATTCGCATGCTATAAATAATGTAATAAAATATTCTCTGCAGTTTTTTTTTTAATTTTAGCATATGTTTATAATATTTTTGTATAAACTAAGCATATAAATATAAAGAATTTAATGGTCATTATAGGTATATTAAAAAATAGAAATAAAATAAAAGGTTAATTAAATTCTAATTAATAAAAAAAATGTTTTGCCACGGGTTAAGTAAGAATTTAATCCATCGTATAGAAATTAAATAAAATTATCGAGTTATCCTTGAATCTACCGACATGGTAGATTAATAAACAATAATTATAAAATTAATATATGATTTAATTATTGAATAATAAATTAATTAATTAGTTAAATTAAAATTTGTTTAAGGTCATAAAATACATCGCATTCATGATTTAGCTGGAAATTTTAGAAGACGCTTTAATTTGCGATATAAAATTGTGGCGGACATAATTGGATAATTAATGTTATTGGCTAAGACTTGAGGATGGACTTTTCGAAAATATATATTATTATATTTTTTTAAATTTTAACTAATAATATATTAACAGTTACGGTGAATTAGTGTTTAATAAACAATTAATATCACAAAATATATTGCGTTGATGATTTTGCTTTTTCTTATTAAAACAATTTAAAATATGAATTGAATTTTATGGAAATAAAGCGCACTTCACATAAGAGTTTAAATTTTAAGGATATACCTTCAGTTTTCTTACTTTTTTCATGGTGATGATGGCAATATTTCGTGGTACATCTTGATCAAATTGTAATTAAAACACGGTGACTTGGTTTTATCATTATATTTTATAATTATTATATTCCAATTCATTTTTTCTATTCTTTTTTATCGAAAAATGATTTTGCTTTAATGATGAAGCTTAGATTATTATAACATTATGATTGGTAATATATTAAACAAACCGAAAATACCAAAATGATAAAACTCTGTTTTGCTTTGTAAGGAATATCATATTGACAAAGCCCTAGATGTTTGCAGTTTTTCATTTGTCACTATCAACAAGCAGTCCAGAACTTTTCCAGTCCCATTTTAAGGTTCACCTTATTTCAAAAATCCAGCATTATCAATAAATAAATTCTGGGAAAGGGCAGCATTTAAAAATGAATTGCTGACTTTATTGCCTCGTTAAGAATCTTCTAGAATTCTGATGCTTTATTACACACTAACATCACAACTTTCACCTTATTAAGAAGTTGGTCTTCCATCAGTACCTCCACGTTCGACTTCGATAATTCTTTGACAGCATTATTTGGTAAACAAGAGCAGCTATGACTTCCTTAATGTACGCAGCCTTCGAGGTTCCTACCTAGGAAAGTGGTTGCCCAGGTATTTTAGAATAATGATGATCAACGATCTTCTTCCACATCTTTCCTTAGTTTTAGTACATCCAGGTCATCAATAGCTAAAGGTCTGCACTTGACTAACAAACTTCTTGTTGAATTTTCTATTTTCCTTACTTCCGCCACTTTCTCCTTTGCTTCTTCATAAAGCGCTTTATATTTTATGGATAGATGAAAGGGCAATGCAGGATTATTTGCAAATGCAGTTGTTATTTATAGGAAGGCCGGGTTAATAAATGTTGAAGATATAAATCAAAATAGGCAGAGAAAATGAGATGAGTATTTTATCTTTAAGGGTTCTACCTAAATGAAATTGCTTTAGGTTAAAAAATAATATATATTCTGGGATGTAAAAGATATGATACAACAGACCATAGTACCAGAAACAAAAGAGGGCTTTGTATATATTTCAAATTCACTATTTTAACCATAGTCTTTCAATTCAGCTTAAGCATAGATTAGCAGGTAGTAACGGTCGCAATCATTTTCTTCTTTAACTGTCTTCAAGTAATGTGTATTTGTGTATTTAATTGATGATGCTGGGTGAGAAGATTGTCGATCGTTTGAGAAGACAAACAAACAAGCCTTCAAGCCTGTGATCAGAGATGTAAGACATAATTTTGTTTTTAAAAAGCGATTTGTAGGATTTACTTGGAGGTAAGTCTCGTCTTATCTGGGAAATACAAATAATTAAACCAAAATTCCATTCAAAGAGCTTCCCGAGTTAATAATCTATAATTTTGTCGATATAGTCGTGGATGTGAACCCGTAGAGGTTTTGGAATGAGTCTAGGTACAAAAATGTATGTTTATTGTGCTTACAAAATATATTCAAATATGTCGTTTGTATATCGAGTTCACTTCTTGTGTTCTTCCACTCACGCAAACATACTAAACAGGCTCAGGACATTAATATTAGCAACCTTCATCGGTATTATATAAATTTATATTTTAATGTATTATTTGTTGTGCTGAGGTGTTCACTCTGTATTATTATGTAAATTCCGTGACATTAAAGACTCAACAACTTAAAGACTATTAAGATTGCATTTTTGCCTTAAACTTGAGCAACTTTATACTAAAATTGTCACTTCTAAAGTAATAAATTTTATTGAATATTGGGTTTTGCCTTTCTTTAAAGCATGTCCGTTTAATACTTTTCGTTAGTTCTGAATTCTCGTTGGATCGAAAATATTCATTATACTACTTTTTAACAGATGAAACTTTAACACCATTTTCTATCTATTCTTCAGGCGTACTCATATTTTTTTTAATTTCATGATTATAAAATATTGCCAATCGTACTCGAGTAAACATTTTAAAAAAAATCCCCACCTGAAGAAGCCACAGTGTGACGAAACAGATATAGTGTTTAAAATAATACAAATTTTCAGATTGTCGTTATCTTAACTTTAAAAAAATACATAAAATAAATTTGTACCTTAGTTTAGTACCAAGTTTAGTATTCCAAATGCAATACGTAAAATTATCAGTAGATTACACATTTTAAAAACAGCATAATAATGTGCTTAGCGTACTGTGACAATCTTACTATTGCATAAGTATACCATTTATTTGTAAATTAGGGCTATCTTATCTTCAAATAATAATAATAATAATAAATAATAAATGTTTTCACGAAAACATCTGTTTTTAAAATTACATTTTGCTTACGTCGTAACAGAATTTAGCCTACTTTTGTAAATTTATTGAAACATTCTACAGAATTTTTTTTGATATTACTTACAGTGGATATAATTTAGAAATGAAGGATACATTTTTTATAATTAATAAAGAAAATGATTGCGACCGTTACTACCTGGTAATCCATACTTACACTGAATTTAAAAATTTTCTATCTTTTAACAACACAGAATGAATAATAATAACATATTATAATTACTTATTTCAATATTTAACTTTATTTAATCATGAAAATCTATTGTAAACTAATAATAGAAAAATGTGGTAAATAATTCTGTTAGATTTCCATCGATTTATACTATAATTTAGATTATAACAGAACCTCAATAATCTCAAATAATTAATATTAACATTTTTGAATTCGGGTTAATTTCTGATATAGAACCATCGGTATAGGTTTCATAACTTATCCGATATTGGTCAGAATTTAGTAATGTTAAGGCTAATTATTTACCATTTTAATAGCAATCTATTCATCTGATTCAGAACGTCCGAGTGATGAACTAAATAATAAAGAGAAATCAAACATAAAACTTTCGCGAATATTATGTGAAAAACTTTTTTTACTAATAGCCATTAAAGTAAAAGTAATTTTCACTTCGATTAATTTTATTAATTAATATATTCAGCGTCCTAAAAAATATTTTATTCATTTTTTTTTAGCAAAGCTAATTGAAATTGAAATATTAAAGAAATTAAGAATTAAAATAAGAAACCTGTTACGATAAGAAACAAGCTTTATCGAATGATTATGTCTATCAAAAATTTAATCAATGTTTTATAAAAATAAATATGAATATAAGATTAACCTTTCATAATAACTACAAACAAAAATAAATGGTGGCAGATATCTCTAAAAATTTAAAACATATTATTTATATATAAGATTATTTATTAACAAAATACTACTATGTGCTCACAAATACAAAATAGCTTAGAAATTACAACCAAACTACTCTGATTAGATTGTTGTTCCAACAAAGCATCGATATTTATTTTTTACCCTCAGTATAAGTTTTTGATTTTTGCTTTAGTCTACTCAAAATTTGTACACAAAGTGTAGAAAATTCTAAAAAGAAATCATAACTAAAAAAATAATGATGCCTATTAGGTTTCTCCAGAAATATTATTAATTTACTCTGCAAATATATTATAAATAAATTTAACAACATAAATGACTAGTTTTAATATTATACTCAAATTTCTGATGTATGTTTCGAACCAGTGTTAGTAACTTATATAAAAAATATATTTAGGGTGGGTGGGTGTCCTCTGTTCCTATTTGTAATCAGTAAAACATATATAATGGTTTAAATAAAGTAAAAAACTCAGTTTGTTGATATCACACTATTTATTTTTTTAAAAAGTGACTCGAGTTTCGATCAAGAGCTGATCATTTTCAAACTTGTTGATCGAAACTAGAGTTACGTTTTTTTTTAATAAATAGTGTGACATCAACAAAGTGAGTTATTTTTATTATATTTAAATATTCAAGATCACAAATATCACAAAGTGAACGCCTCAGCCATTAAAAAATTCATATATGATGGTTTCACTGAATCTTTGATGGAATACAAAAATTGAAATGAAAGGATTTACCAAATTATAAACGTAGTGCAATCTTTTGTTACATTTTATAGAATGAAAGGTGAAATAGAAGACATCCACAATTATCTATATTTATTATTTTTTATTTTAGGTAAACAGTTATACTGAATTATTTAGTTTGAACAATAATTAAATTTGTAACTATTTCTTTGTTAAATTATTGTTTTTTTTTATCACGACTGTTATGCAAAATCTAATTCTCCGTAAAATAAAATTGTTGGTATTAATAAGAAAGATGTACAAAGAATAAATAAACATAAACATAATATTATATTTTACAAGTTTGAGTTAAATTGTATCCACCTACCAACATACATTTGTATACTAAATTTAATTAGAATAAACGTTAAATGTTTAAAACTTGTACACAAAATTTTGTTGGATGTTTTTTTTTTATCACAAAAGTATGCTTTTAAGTTAAGTAAAAAATACATCCACATAGGATAGATGGGAGGCCAGTATCCCACCCTTTAAGAACATACAATTTGTATATGCGAAGGTTGTACTGAAATTTTTAATAAATTTTAAAAAAAATGATGCATGGATTTTTTTTTACAAGATAGAAGTGGGATATAAGCCACTCACATATACATATTTACTTTAATAAGAAAAAAACACGAAAACGTTTCGTAAATCTTATATTTACTTTAAATAATCAATAAGCTTTTTGTGATTTTTGAAAATATTAATTTTAGAGATTTTTTATTTAAAAAACAAACTATTTCTATTGCATGTAAGGAAATTTATGAAGTGTTGTTTGCATATAAAATTTTTTTAATAAACTGAAAGAATATAATTCGTGTGTTATTAAAATTTATTTCATTAAATCAATTTTGTAACATATTTTTAAATTAAATTATTAATGCTATGAAAATTATATTTTTTGCAAATGTTTTCCGTAAAATAAAATTGTTATTTCATTGCTATAAGAAAAATTCTCCAAAATTCCTTTCAACTTCCATATGTTAACCCAATAAAATCCTAATTCAACCATATTTGATTTCATTTCATCATTTGATCCTTTTACGCATTTATGACTGACACCATATGACTGGATAAAACAAGGCAGAAAGACCTCTGGTCGATAGCCTTTTGACAAATTAATACAGTAACACCTCATTCATTAATCATTATTACAATATAAATATGTACAAAATTTGTCAATAAATATATATTACTACTACTATCTGTTTTGAAAGGAACTGAATCTTGAGGATGAGGCAACGTTAGTGTATGAACTCAAAAAGCATGGCTACATATTGGACGTGCCAAACTGGAAGCTACCGCTACTCAAATTGAATAATATCTAAATAAAAGATTTCCACTGTTGAGAAATTGGAAACAAATAGTAAATTTTCGTCTTTAAAACTCGGAGGAGATTTTGACCCTTTCATTGCAGTTCGAAGATTAAATTATTATTTTCGCCCAAAAATGCAGGAAAAAATTTAACAAAATAACAAAATTAAACAATAAAATAAACTTATTACATTTAAATTCACAATGGTATACAATCATAAATTAAACGAAATGGAAAAATTCATTAAAAATCAATGCGAAACTATAGATATGTATAACCAAACATTGATTACTAAATGATTAGATACAATACTGTAAATTTAACAACTATAAAGTTGCATCGAGCTTTGCTAGCATAAAAACCCTTCAGAGCATGCATGATTATGTTACGCAATCATCTACCAATTACTAGACTAAACTCTATTTAAAAATTATCTGTTGAAAATGCTTGTAAAATGAGTGTTGTAGAAATATCAGACTTAAATACTCGTACATTTTCTAAAATTATCTAAAAAATTAATTATATCAATATAAAAATACATTATTGTAGTAGGTGATTTTAATGTTAATTTGGAACTATTGATAGGGATTATATTTGCTTTGAAGACACAATACTCTCATGGGATTTTGAAATTACAATCAAAAATAATACAAGGAAGAATAACTGTATTGACAATATTTTAATAAATAAACATATATACTATAACTTGAAGTATAATTCCGCTGTCAATAGAACCGTACTCTTAGATCACAATGCACAAACAATTTTCCTTGAAATGTCTAAAAATAAATAAATAACTATAAACTTGCCCTAAATGAAGAAAAAACAAAAATTATGATATTTGGAACTAGCAACATTGATCCACATTATAAAAAATACAGAGTTACTAGGACTTCATTTTGAACCGACTTCAACTTGGTTTACATAATGTAATGCCCAAGAACTAAATTCTCTTATTTTTTTTGTTTGGAAATATTGATGCTTCTCAAAAGGTATTACATACTGCATAACCATGCACTATTTCAATCCAAAATGACATATGGTATACTAATACTTAATCTGACAGAATTTTTCGTTTACAAAGAAAAATAATTCGAATTATTTATAGAGTCCATTACAGAAGTGAAACAAAAGATTCATTAAAAACATTAAACATTATAACTTTTTCCGAGTGTATACATACTACATTACCTGATGTAACCTTCCTAATCATAATTTAACTAACGGGTGTCCAACAATTATTGCAGTCCCGGGTGGCGTTGGAATAAAAAACGTAGGTCGATTCTTACATGTTGCAAATAAATGAACTGACATTTTTAATACACGTTTAGGTTATGTTTGACAATTAATATGTCAGTTCATATATTTGCAACATGTAAGAATCGACCTACGTTTTTTATTCCAACGCCACCCGGGACTGCAATAATTGTTGGACACCCGTTACAACTCTGCATATTAAAAAAAATAATCTCAGATTTTTGATGGAATGTTTTAGCATATACAAGTGTTTGTAAAATATATATAGGGTGGATAGATGTCACTATTTCACCCTCCAATCTGGCAGTTCTTCTTAATCCTTAATGGATAAAATATAGTATTACAAGAATTTCTTACTGAATTATCAAAGTGGTAAAATTTAGTTTCGGTTAGACCCTTGTGTATATTTTAGTATAGTGGTATAATTTATTTTTTCCAATATGCTTACACAACATTATGCAAAAATATTTGCAAGGTGGGTGAGTGTCCTTTAACTACAACCAGAAAGATGACATTACACAACATTCCAAAATTAATTAATTAAAATCCATTAATATCAACAAAAATGTCAGTCATATATGGAAAGGGCAGAGTTCACAATAGAAAGTTCTTCAACTCGTACCAATACTTTCTTCCACGAGAAACTTGATTCTTTAAGCTGTTCTCAAAATATTTCATCTTTGTTTTAGCCAAATTCGCCATATTACATCCTCAAAAGGAAGGACTTATAGATTAAAGGATGAGCTAGAGGCCACCCATTCTATATGTACACATTTACTTCAACTAAACAGGTATTTGCACTAACACACTTTACAACCAGGAAATATGTTTACCTTTGACTAAATTTTATTGAATTGAAACAACATAATTGATGTCTTTTTCCATTGAATACTTAAGTGGGTGGACTTTTTATATTTTATATTCTATATATACTTTACTAATATACAGTAGATTAAATAACAATATGTATGTCCAAAATAAAACGATTAACTTTGTTGGTATCATTTTTTATAATAAAAAGTGATACAAACAAAGTTAATCGTTTTATTTTGATTATTAAAATGTATCACGAAGCGAAATCCTCTACAATCAAATTATTGATTAATGTTTTGTTTTATAATAAACGAGTGTTTGTAAATGAAGCAAAACATATATGTAGGGTGGGTGGGCGGCCTCTATCCTACACTCCAATTGGTAAAACATATACAAAGGTTGTACAAAATTTTTAAATTAATTAAGAATGGCAATTCATGTTTATTTTATAAAATAACAAACGTTGTTCAATTTAATTTTCATTCGACCCTCGTGTCTATTTTGTAGATTGGAGGATTGGATAGAGGCCACCCACCCACCCTACATATACATATTACCTTCAACTGGATAACTGTTTGCGATTTCTTAAAATTTTAATCCTAAATTATTATTATATATTTATTTATATTGTAAATAAAAAGCGAGTCTCTGCATCTTATATAAAAAAATATATGAATGATGGGTGCCCTCTAACTCAATTTATAACAAAAAATGAATAACAGAAAAACGTTTAACTTTTTTATACTACTTTTTATTTTTATACAACACTTTGTGACTAGTTTCGAATTATATACACAGTAATCATTATCAAACTACTTTTTTACTTTTACTTTTTTTTAGTTTGATAATGATTACTGTGTAATTCGAAACCAGTCACAAAGTGTTGTATAAAAATAAAAAGTAGTATAAAAAAGTTACACGTTTTTCTGTTATTCATTAAAAATGTACTACGAAGTGAACGCCTCCAAAATTCAAGTTATAAAAAAAATATATGTTTGACTAGATATTTTATTCTAAATTTTATTTATTTATTTTATTTAAAAAAAAATCAAGATGTGTATCCTCTATCTCACTTTACAACCAGATAATATGTTTAGCTTTGACTAAATTTTCATGAATTCAAAGAACATAATTGATGTCGTTTCCCATTGAATACTTAAGTGGGTGGACTTTTTATATTTTTTATATATTTTATTAATATACATTAGATTAAACAACAATATGTTTGGTTTTGAAAATATTCTCAATTTTTTGATGAATGTTTTGTTTTATCATAAACGAGTGTTTGTAACTTAGAGCAGAATATATATGTAGGGTGGGTGGGTGGCCTCTATCCCACACTCCAACTTGTAAAACATAAACAAAGGTTGTACTAATTTTTTAAAATTAATTAAGAATGACAATGCATGAATATACGTTTTACAAAATAATAAACGTTGTACAATTTAATTTCCATTAGATCCTCGTGTATATTTTACAGATTGAAGGATGGAATAGAGGCCACCCACCCACCCTACATATACTTCAAACTTCAACTGGACAACTGTTTGCGATTTCTTAAAATTTTAATTCTAAATTTAATTTAGTTATATTGTAAATAAAAAAGCTAGTGTTTGCAAATTATGTATAAAAAAAGTATATGAAAGATGTTCTCCTCACTTCATAAACAAAATATATGTTTGACTAGATTTTAATAAATTGAAAGAGTATAATTTATTTCTTCCTAGAATATTTAACATTTTATAATTTAGTTTTAATAAAATAATAAATCTTATATTTACATTTTGAAGGGTGTGTCCATCCACTTATTCTAGTAATATATACTAAATTAAACTACAATAATGCGTGTATTTTCAAAAATATACTCAAATGTTTGATTAACATTTAATTTCGTTTCATCAAGAGTGCAGTGAACAAAGTGCCTACCCTATGATAGATGTTCTTTATTATGGACGAGTGTTTGTAACTAAATCAAAAAATAAAATACATGTAGGGTGGGTGGGTGATCTCTATCCTACTCTCCAACTCGTAAAATATAAACGAAGGTTAAATTGAATTTTAAATGGATAAAAAAAATTTGAAACATGGATTTTTTCACAAAATTATCAAGGAGGTAAAATTTAATTTTTAATAATCCATTACTGATGAAAGTTTAAATTAAATTACACTTGGTTTGATTCGCAATTTTTCTCAATTTACTCGACTAGTTTCGTTTTTAAGGCATTATCAAGAGAGAGTTACAGAGGAAGAGTTTACATAAATTTGTCAGTTTTTTTTCTCTTGATAATGCTTTAAAAAGCCAAACCAGTCGAGTAAATAGAGAAAAATGGTGAAACAAACTAAGTGTTAAGTTAGGTTAATTTAAACCTCCATCAGTAATAAATCAAAATGTTTCACAAAGTGATAAGTAAGAAAGTCATTCAAAATTTTTTATTAATACCTTTTTCATATATCTTATAAGATGGAGAGTAAGTTAAAAAACACCCACCTACCAGACAATATACATATTAAACCAGACAATTGTTTGAGATTTCTTAAAATTTTAATTCTAGATTTTAGGAATTATTTTGTAAATAAAAAGCGAGTGTTTGTATCTTACATAAAAAAAATATATAAAAGGTGGGTGACTTTCCTCTAACTAACTTAACAATCATAAAGATGACTACATTTGAATAAATTGAAAGAATACTTTTTATGTTCTTTTTTCCTTGAATTCTTAACTTTTTATAATTTCTTTAAATAAAATAAAACAATCTTGCCTATTTATTACAGTTTGAAGGGTGGAATAAAATTAAAGTTAAAATATAGTAAATTAAACGACAAACATTTGTATGGTTCCAAAAATATCTCCAAATTTTTTGAAGATGATTTTTTTATAACAAACGAGGGTTTGTAATTGAAGCAAAAAATATATGTAGGGTGGGTGGGTGGCCTCTATACCACCCTCCAACCTGTAAAACATATACAAGGGTTGCACTGAAATTTTAATTTAATTAAAAAAAACAATGCATGTTTTTTCGTAACAAAATAATAAACTTTATACAATTTATATTTGTTTAAAGTGGTAAAAAAAGTACAAGTGTTTCATTTATTTTTAATATCGAAATGTACCATGAAGTGAATGCATTTAAGATCGAAGAATTTATATTTATATCTTATAGATTATAGGAATTTCAGTGAATTTTTAACTTGTTATAATTTATTTTAGAAGGGGTTCGACTTCAAGTTTCTTTATTTTATTTATTCAGAACTTATTTAATTATCATAAATAAAATTACTTAGCAACGCTACACATCGTAAATAATGCTGGCAGTGCGAACGAATAATATTAGCACCCATAAATATATTATGATACAAAATTATCATTTCTAACCGAATAACAACTATATGTAAACAATATACGTCGACCTTAAGGTGCGCAGTTTGTTTTTACAAATATTGAATTAATGATTTGAACGCTTATGCCAAGTTTAATTTATTTATACTCAAAATTAATTAACACTATTAAAATAAAGAAATCGAAATATTGAATTGAATGATTTAATCGGTTATATAAAGATCAATTCATATATAAAGTTATACATTCACACTTTTAAAATCAATTATTATAATAAAGATAACAATTAACTGTTTATAACAGTTTCTAAAAAGGGATAAACATATTTATTGAAGATGGTAGATGGTTTTTAGTGCTTTTTTAAGTTATTAATATTAGTTATTTTATTCACTTCTTTGAAATTATTATTTTGATTGCTTTGATCCTTTGAATAATTTTCCTTACTTTGTATTTTTTTTGCAAAATGGGTATTTCCGTAAGTTAAATAAATAAATAAATTTAATACTAAAAATATGGGTATATAAAATCGAAAGAAGAATAACAAAGCAAAAATTAAATCCAATTATAGCTATATTCCTTATTTAAAAGTTTTATTTTAACAGTAAGTATACATTTCGAAAACTATGTGTCAATTACCTGTTGATAATGAACACATAGTTTTCGAATTGTATATTGAAAATAATTAATATTGCGTATAATTATTGATTTATTCAACTCGACATAACTTACAAATATATATTAAGAACAAAAAAAACGACACATTAAACCCAATTATAAAATTCTCAATTAGATTTCTGTAAAGTAGGCTTATTTAATCTAATTTTCAGAAATTGTTTTACGTCTAAATGCATAAATTAATAAACACTAATAAAAACACTTATTACGTTTTTACCGCTAAAGTGAGATTTTTGTTTTATGTTTATCATTAGTTACTACGTAGTTACGATCTAAACCGTCGTCATTAATTGTAATAATAGTAATTGTATTTTTGCATTCGGCTCATTAATTATCCATCACAAAACGGTATTATAATAAATTTCGTATGGTAAAAATCCATTATTTACTGTGTAATATTTGATTTTAGAAGAAGGGTGTAATTTTACAGTATTTAGTATTTATAAATTTTATTTTTATTTTCTGTATTGTTCTCGAAACTAGTACAGAAAATAAAATTTATAAATAGTAAATACTGGAAAGTACACTAATCGACACCCTTCTTCCAAAATTATAATAAATAACTTGTTTTTTCAATTGGAAGAAGTAATAAACTTGTTCTATTCCATATAAACTTTTATTATTTATAAAAACCTCATAAAAATTTTAACTACGCCATGTATGGTATTAACAACTGCACGAATTTATTATTTCTTATCTGTTGAATGTGACGCCAGCTTACCTTTTTGTTGGTTAACATGGACATTTTAAAGTCTTCTCGCACTGGGCACGTTTCGAGCGTAGCAATAAATGACTTCACTAGGAACTGGTTTGCAAATTTTTTATTTTGATAGTTTTTTTTTATTTTAGTTTATACGTTTGTAACGTTTTGAAGAGTAGATGTACACTTAATCACAGCAAAGTAAGAACTGGACGCGCGCCGCTTAGCCGTTCGGTTTAAGACCCGAGTCGATTCCGGTTTGGGGAGGGGGGAATGGTGGGGACTTGTCTCGGCCGCAGGTAAGAGTGGTGGTGGTTTACCTGTCGGGAAAATTCCGCGAATTGCGATTGTTCTGGAATAAATGTATTGTTGATTTGTATACATTTTGGATGTATAATCTTTTTGTTCCCATTCCGGAAGGTTTGGATGGAAGAGCAGCATTGAGGATTTACTCAAAGCTGAATCCGATCTTAGGATTTGCATAATATTCACTTTTTAGCATTATATTATCTATTTTACTATTTTAATTTAAGTCATTAATGTGTTCTTTTTGTCTTTGTTTACTATTTTCTTTGTTTATTATGCAAATAATAATAACGCCCAAATTAGTGATACCACTTGTTCGACCAAGAAACCTATCATTAACTGCATAATCAAACGTTACAGGTGAGATGTTTCTCGTGTAGGATACCACAGAACATTTATCTGAATTAAGAGAAAGTTCATTATTTGTATACCATTGATTAGGTCAACTTGCAGAACATTGAAATCATCTTCGCACTGAATAGTTTTGTAGATTTTTATATCATCTGCTTATAGTAATATGTTGCAACCAACTACATCAACCACGTCATTGGCGAATAGTACAAATAACAAAGGGCCAAGTTTTGATCCTTGCGGTACACCACTTTTTGCAATATAACTATTTGATGTATGACCCCTAACAATAATACGCTGTGGACGATCTGTTAAATATGATCTAATAACCTTAATTATATTATGTGGTATCATGTGACATGGGGGTCAACATATATTACATCTGTTTGGTATCCTTCGTTCATACTGGAAAATATATGTTGAGTACTGCACAATTCGTTAAAGTAGATCGAATTGGTACAAATCCATTTGTCTGATATTTTGCATTTTACTGACATAATTATCTAATAAGTAGCGAGTATACGTTCAAAAACTGTATCATAATAATGATACAGGTCTGTAGTTATTACTGTCGGATTTATCACCTTTTTAAAAAAACTGGGACTACCTGAACTATTGTCCAATATGAAGAAAAAACACCAGTCCGTAATATAATATTAAACACATGCGTAAGTGGTTTAGCCAAAATAATAGCAGTATCTTTCACGAAAAATTCCGGTATATTATCTGCTCCCATGGTGAATTTTGCCTTGGATCTTCGTAATTCCTTAAGCACCATCTCTTCGCTTATTTTCAAGTTGCCTAAAACATCGAATAGGGCGTCATCCGATCGATTTGATGACATGTTGTAATTGGCATTAAAATGGTCGGCAAAAGCTTGAAGTATTTGAGGATATCGATCGAGGGATTTTCCATGCCACGCCATCACTGATGGTATTTGGCCTTGTTTTCTCCTACTATTAAAAAAATCCAAAATTGAGTAGGATCAGAAGCTATGTTCAGTTCTGATGATTCATTTTACTTATTATAGGCACGATCAATTTTTCTTTTTACATTAATCTCGGCTTCTTTAAGTTTAGTTTTTGATCGCTGACACTTTAAACGATGGTATATCTTCTTCTATATTATATTTATATATGTATGTTTGTGTTATTTTTTAAATAGATCTTGGAAAGTGAATAAACTAAACTAAACGTCTATTCTTGAGATGTATTGAAGTAAACTGGATATAGGTTTAGTTTTCTGAGATTTATTTTTGAAATTCTTCTATGCATGGCCTCATAAATATTATCATCTAAAATCTTACAGGCTTCCTCAGTTCTATTTATTTTATACAAATTAGCCTAATTAATGTCGCAAAGGTCTTGGTAAAGTAATCGAAGATCAGCATTACGGAAATTATATTTGAAGTTGTTTTCCGGAGGGATGAAGTTAGGCAATCTATTACCAACCCAATTAATGGCGGATGGTATATATCAACATTGATAAGGGAGTTGACACTTCTTGTTACACCAATTTTAAACCTTCTAGAGCTAATCTTATCTAATTTAGATTTAAAATCTGCTCACCTTTTGAATTTCTTTTTCTTTTATTCTAATTTTGTAATTAAAGATATTGCAAACCGCGAGGCGATCAGTAATTAAAATTAATATGTATATGTAGGGTAGGTGGCAGGCCTCTGTCCCACCCTCCAGATAGTACAACATCATCAAAAATTATTTGAAAAATTTGTATGAATAAATCTCTAAAAATTGCAATATTTTGTGATTATTTATATTTTACAACTTTTAATTAAAACCCTCGCTTATATTTTACTGATTGGAGGGTGGGATAGAGGCCACCCACCCACCCTACATATACATGATAACTTTAATTGCTAATAGCTGATGGTTTTGCTGCTAAAAACAATCAAACCCTTTATGAAATAAAAAATTAAATAAAATCAAAATTTAAGTTTAAATATAAATAACTTTCTATAGCTAATCTTATCTAATGTAGATTTAAAGTGTGCCCACCCATCGTGCATAAAAATTGTATTAATTTCCTCACTCAAAAATTTAAACTTTTGAATTTCTATTTTATTAAAACAGTTTTGTAATTAATTTTACTCCAATTCGCGAAACGATCAGTAATTTAAATTTATATGTATATGTAGGGTGGGTGGGTGGCCTCTATTCCACTTACCAATCAGTAAAACATCATCAGAAATTACTTGAAAAATTTGTATTAATAAATCTATAAAAATTGCAATAATTTTATGTTTATTTATATTTTACAACTTTTAATTAAAACCCTCGCTTATGATTTACTGATTGGAGGGTGGTATAGAGGCCACCCACCCACCCTACATATACATGATAACTTTAATTGCTAATCGTTAATGATTTTGCTGCTAATAACAATCAAACCCTTTATGTTATAAAAAATAAAACAAAATCAAAATTTAAGTTTAAATATAAATGACTTTCTATAACTAATCTTATCTAATTTAGATTTAAAGTCTGCCCACTCACCGTGCATAATTTTTTTATTTATTTCCTCACTCAAAAATTTTACCTTTTAAATTACTATTTAATTCAAAATGTTTTGTAATTAATTTTACTCCGCGAAACGATCAGTAATTGAAAATTATATGTATATGTAGGGTGGGTGGGTGGCCTCTATCCCACCCTCCAATCAGTAAAACATCATCAAAATTAATTTAAAAAATTTGTATTAACAAATCTCTAAAAATTGCAATAATTTTGTGTTTATTTATATTTTACAACTTTTAATTAAAACCATCGCTTATGTTTTACTGATTGGAGGGTGGGTCACAGGCCACCCACCCACCCTGCATATGCATGATAACTGTAAATACTAATCCTTAATGATTTTCCTGCTTACAAAACAATAAAACTTTGTATGTAATAAAAAATAAAGCATAATTCAAATTTAAGTTTTAATATAAATTACCTTCTATAGCTAATCTTATTTAAGCTTGATATAAAGCCTTTCCACCTATCATGTATATAATTTTTATTAATTTACACAATCAAAAATTTTACTTGTCAATTGTTTTTAATTCAAATTTTGCAATTAAACTTATTGCAAACCGCGAGGCGATTAGTAATTAAAGTTAATATGTATATGTAAGGTGGTTGGGTGGCCTCTATCCCATCCACCAGTCAGTAATACATCATAAAAAGTTATTTGAAATATTTGTATGAAAAAAATGCAATTATTTTGTGTTTGTTTACATTTTACAACTTCTAACTCAAACCCTCTATTATATTCTACTGATTGGAGGGTGGGATAGAGGCCACCCACCCTACATATACATGATAAATTTAATTGCTATCAGCTGATGGTTTTGCTGCTAAAAACAATCAAACTCTTTATGTAATAAAAAATAAAACAAAATCAAAATTAAAGTTTAAATATAAATGACTTTCTATAGCTAATTCTGTCTAATTTAGATTTAGAGTCTGCCGACCCATCATGCATCAATTTTTGTACTAATTCGTTCGTGATTTACTGATTGGAGGGTGTGATAGAGGACGCCTGCCCACCCTACATATATTTTAAAACTTAAATCACTCTTAACGGTTTAATTTTCTGAAAACTTAAGCAGTTAACTGTGAATGTTTACAAAATGTTTAAAATCATCGTTTTGGTTTATAATTAAAGTGTATATCTAGGGTGGGTAGGTGGCCACTATCCCACTCTCCAATTATTATAATACACACGAGAGTTCATTAAGAAATAAATCCATTTGAAAAACCGTTAACACAATTAATAAAGTACAGTTCTTCTTATAATTTAATATTCATTAATTAAAACTAGCGTTCGTGTTTTACTGATCGGAAGGTGTGATAAAGGACACCCACCCACCCTACATATATATGAAAACTTTAATCACTCTCAAGGTTTTAATTTTCTGAAAACCTAAGCAATTAACTGTAGATGTTTACAAAATGTTCCAAATCATCATTGTAGTTTATAATTTAAGTGTATATGTAGGGTGGGTGGGTGGCCACTATCCCACCCTCCAACTATTAGAATACCCAGGAGAGTTCACTAAGAAATAAATCCATTTGAAAAACTGTTAACACAATTAATAAAGTACAGCTTTTTTATAATTTAATATTCATTAAAACTAGCGTTCGTGTTTTACTGATTGGAAGGTGTGATAGAGGCCACCCACCCATCCTACATATATATCAAAACTGTAATCACTCTCAACGTTTTAATTTTTTGAAAAACTAAGCAATTAACTGTAGATGTTTACAAAATGTTCCAAATCATCATTTTAGTTTATAATTTAAGTATATATGTAGGGTGGGTGGGTGGCCACTAAACTTTCTAAATATGGAAAGCTTCATTTTTTATTTATTTTTTTCTATAGTAAAGATAAAAATATTGCTTAAGCAGGAAACAAATCATCCGGGGTGTATGTACAAGTTATACAATTTTGGACCGTACCAATTGTATATGGAGAAGATGTAGTAATAGAGCACCAGTGCTAAATCTGGTTTACCAAATTTGGATCCTGCAATTTTTATCTTGAAGCTGAAGAAGACACAATAAAAGCACTCATTGATTCAAACCCGGCAATAACAGCTCGTGAGATCACTGAGGGATTAAATTTATCGAATTCGACCGTTCATTTGAAACGCCTAGGTTGTTTATTATCAAAGCTCAGCATGTTGTTGTGTCTTCTGCTTCTTAAACGACTAGAAAATTATACATATTTGAAACGCATCATCACTTGGATCTAGAAACAAGTTCTCTCTTCTATTTTTCCTCCATCTCATTTCTGTATTAGTTAATATAATAAACAGTTTATTTAAAAGAAAGTCATAAATACAATACATAATATATAATATTATATATTATATATGGACGGTTCTATCCCTCGTTCTTTACCTCGAGATCCTAGATTGATTCCTACCCGGGTTAATGCTATTGAGGGATGTTTGTTGTTTTGTCTAATTTTGCTTAAGTGTTATGTTTTGTCTCTCCGTTTACAATATTTTTATTTTTTATTTTGTTCATTTCTGTTTTGTTCGATCTACCACATTTCATCTGTCATTTTATATCTATCAACACAACAAGATAATTTTTCATCTATTAATTGTTGTGAGTTATTTGTCATTTATTATTTTTCCTTATCTCCTGACTTTGCACTTCCAACTTTGGTTTTCTATTATCTCTTTTTTCTTTTCTTTTCGACGACTATATCATGTCCCCAAGACGCCCTCGATACAATAGTAAAATGGTGTCTAAGGGAAGGCTTCAATGTCAATTCTGACAAAACTGTGGTGGTAACCGTCACTAATCGTAGGAAGCTGAGGAAGTTCCCAAAATAAAAGGATAAGAAATTGTGCTGTTAGATTAGGTAAAATATCAAGGTTTAACACTAGATAGGAAATTTTATTAAAACTCGCACCTAGAAAAAAACAATCTGCAAAAACTACAGAGGCACTATGGGTATGCCACAGACTCTTTGCAGATCATAGACACTTAAACCCAAAATGTTACATTGGCTGTACATTATGGCAGTAAGACACATTATTACATATGGCTCAGTAGTATGGCGGGAAGCAATAGCATTAAAAAAGCTTCAATCCCTTCAGAGAATGGCTTGTCTTGGTATCACGGAAGCAATATGGTAAAGCTTTTTACTAGACCTATCCCAAGCACGAACAAATGAGGAAAGAAGGTATATTGAGTGCGTTGAGGCAGTACTGGCATGGTACAGGACGTCAATCAAAAACTAAAGCATAACTCTGTTAACTAGTTTACAGATGCATCAAAAAAGGAAGCGGGGTTCGGTATAGGAATATACGGGCCGAAAAGCAGGGAAGTCCGAAGTGGTTCAGGTAAATCGCAATGGCAAACAAGTCTATATTTCAAGACAAATATTGGATTGGCTATCTCAGTGAAGGGGGTACTGAGATAGCCAATCCAATATTTGTCTTGAAATATAGACTTGTTTGCCATTGCGATACGGTCATGTAACAGTTTCTCTCGAACTAGGCCCATTACATGCTGAAACTATAGCGTTGGAAAGAGGCATACATCTGTTTGATCTCAGACAGCCAGGCTGCCCTAAAGAACTTCGGCGCACAACTTCAATTCTAAAACTATTTGGCATTGAAAACAAGTTCTCAACCAATTTGCAAAAAGCAACAAATTTATTTTAATGTCAAAGGCAACGAATATGCCTACGTACTTACCAGGAAAGGAGCTGCGTCTACCATGATTGGACCAAAGCCTATATATGGACTATAGAAAACACTTAGGAAGGTAGTGGTCCAATCTTGGGAAAAAAGTGAAAAACAGGGCACTGATAAATACACCAGGTCAAAGGCAATCCAAAATGTTTACAAACTTCTCACCAACTAGCTAAACAGCTCTTGAGCTTCACTAGAAGCGAGATAAAACTGATCACGGGTTTCCTTAGAGAATATTGTCCATCTTCACAAGATACGTAAAGTGGACCCTTGTAGACTGTGTGGATTGGCAGAGGAAACGGCTCAGCACATTCTATACATATATGTGTAGAACTGGCCCTAACCGGAGAAATGGAAATAACGCCAGAACGGATCATGGCATGGCCTACTAGGAAGTTAATTGACTTTAGCAAAATGATATGATAATGTAGTTGTAGTAGTATATAATTTCTATGAATAATTACAATGTATTCTGTAACCAAGGCGATAATTTATTTATCACAGCGGTGATTGAAATATCAGGCTAAAGCTACTTAAATATTTAACCAACTCAATGATAGATGTCATCTTTATCGGAAACGTATCTCACGATATCGGCGGGCTTCAACATTTTTTCAGCGTCCGCATCTAGGATCTCGAAGCCGAGCAAAAGATCAACCAGGTCCCAATGCTGTAGGGCTTTCTATAGCCAAACAACAAGGTTTCTTCTTAGGGTGCCTACTAATGGAGGTTAGCTATCATTATGATAATTTTCACTTTAGATGCAGCGACTCTAAATAGTCCGGTAGATGTCTGTCCATACCACTCTCGTAGGTTTTTGAGCCAGGAAGTTCTTCGATCTTTTACTGTCTATTTTTCCTTGCATGATCAATTCTGGAATAGAGTATCTTTCCATATGTCCAAAATATTCTAATTTTCGTTTCTTGATGGTCTGAATATAATCTATTCTAATATAATCGTCTATTTTCCATGGCAACAAACACTTTCCTTTTAGTTTTCGATTTCGATCGTCTATCTTCTTTTTTCAGTATGATTTCAACTACCACTTACCATGTATTATTTATTATTGATCGTCTACTGTATATCAACTATTCTTCGTTCTTTATTTTCTCACCTTCCTGTTCTGTTCTGCCTGCCTTCTATTTTCTTCTATGTTTATCTTTATTTTATAATTTTAATAGATATACATATTCAAGACTGTTATCATACGAGGGTCATCTGAAAAGTAGTATCCGTTTAGGAATATAAAAAAAATAGTATTTATTAACAAATATTAACGTTTCATTTATAAAAAGGACTTAACTTAAACTACTTCTCTACATAGCTAATACGTAAATGTAAGCATTTGTCGTAAGGTGTGATGAATTTTTGTATACCGCCGCCAGTCTATTAAGATAGTAATCTTTCTTTCCTGTCATAAAATCCTTTAGTTTTTTTTAACAGATGGTAATCAGAAGGAATTGAATCTGGACTATAGGGTGGATGATTGAAAGTTTGTCCGTAATGACTGAAGGCCGTCCCGAACGCTCATCATCATAGGTATTCCTTCTTCCTAACCCTGATCTTATTAAAGATTACTAATAATTGTGTCCAATGAAACAAAATGCTTTTCTGGATTTTTTTATTTGATAGTTAAAAGATTTCTAACTTCAATTTCAAATTTGTTATAATTCTATCAAATTCAAAATCACAAAGGTAGACAATTTTGAGATTAAGATTTCCTTAAATCAATAGCTACTTTTGTTTAACTACGTTTAACTT
This sequence comes from Ontholestes murinus, assembly GCA_963969525.1. Lineage (NCBI taxonomy): Eukaryota > Metazoa > Arthropoda > Insecta > Coleoptera > Staphylinidae > Ontholestes > Ontholestes murinus. The sequence continues at coordinate 17,469,951 of OZ018396.1, forward strand.
TCGTTTATTACAACTATCTATACACTTGTAAATTTTTATCGATGCTGTTTTAAATAAATTTACAAGGTATAAATATTGAGAAAATATTTATTGAAACTATATTAGAAAATTACACTGCAAAATTTGTTCATTAAAAACAATTCAGTATAATCTACGTTAGGCAATCGTTGTTTTTTTTAAATAAAATCGTTCTCTTTACACGCCGGTGGTGGCGCATCGGTTACGGCCCCGAACTGACGTGCAGCAACGTTGGTTCGGGTCAGTAGTCGGATGGGTGACCGGTACCATTCACCATTGGGATACAATTAATGGTGCTTTAGAGTGACGGGAGCGATCCTTTAAAGTAACAAGCTCATTTACACACACACAAATACACAAATGACACATGGCGGAAGGACCACGTGGTCGATAGCCTAACACTACTACTACTACTTCTACTCGTTCTCTTTTTCTCTCAAAATTGCGTTTTGTAGTTTTCTTTTTGTGAATTCTTGTGAACAACTCCTACTTCAAGGTCCAGCAGTAATCAGCCATCATTCTAATATCCCATCTTCCTTGGTAACGTCTCTCCATATCCTTTATGTCTTGATGGAACCTCTCTCACTGTTCCTCGCTGACAGCTCTAAGGTTTTTGAGAATAGAGTCAACGTGGGAATTCAGAAAATGGAGTTTGACGCTCCCAGTTTTTTTATAATTTTTGACCATGTTGGCTGCAATTTCTTTGTAGTTTGGAGACTTGTTGTTCCCAATGACACCGTCTATGACTTCTACGAAAGAACTCCATGGTTAAATTTCAACCTGAGTCATTGTACTCTGGAACTATCTGTCCGATTTTAAGGTTCGGAATTCAGGGCCTACAAAAATTCCTTCTTTAAGTTTAGCTTCAGAAAGTACAGGAAATTTGTCGCACAGGTATTTAAGGCAGTCACCTTGTGTATTTAAAGCTTCATCAATCCTAACTTTATGTGAAGAGGAGGCAAAAGAACTAATTTTGGGTCAATTAATGCATCACGCAGCACAATTTTTTGAAATGAAGTAAACATAATATTACACTCAAATATTTTCTATCGATGTATCAAGTATTTTAAAGAAATAATTTTAATGCAATTTAGGAAATATCATAAAGGTACTTATTTGCTCTAGAATAAAATATCTCACAAAGTTTTTTTAAATTTTGTGAAAAATATTGATGTGATGGGCCAAAACCAAATTCACATTCAGAATCAACGTACCCATCAATTCGAAACACCAAAAATCATGTCATGTGTAATTAACAAATAATTTTCAGATTTTTCGAACTCAAATATCAGTTGACTATTGACCTTCAATCAAAAACTTAATTATATATATATATATATATATTATATAATAATATAATATATATAATTATAAAAAAGGACCTTAATTGCATGTTTTTAATCACTGAGAGACAAAAACAGCGCGTCGTAAAAATTGAGATGTGTCGAAAAAACAAGATAAGTAGGCAATTTAAAAAAAAGCAATTAAATTCGTTAGCCAAAAGGTAAATGCTATTGTTGACACTTGTGGACGTGTTGTGTTAACATTTATTTGCAATCATGCTTCCTATCTCAAACCAGACAGCCTTATCTTCTAGAAGATTAGTTGTCATTTAGATAACCTACATGTTTTATTTCCTGCGTTGCATTTTTCTTGCAGACGAAAACAAAAACAAGGGACGGTAATTAAGTATTTGTTTATGACAAAATATCAACAACAGTAATTTGTATTTAACCACAAATTAAGAATTGACGCAATTTTAGGTAGATGTAGAATAGGGTCAAATAAAACTATTGACAATAAATAAATCTGTCCATAAAGTAATTTTCTCTATTTTTTTTCCAAAAACCAAAAAATATATATTAATTAAAAATATAGTGGTAAAATAAAGTTATTGTGTTACAATCAAATATTAAATCAATGCTAGTGTAGCAGAAAAGGCGAAGACGTGTCTCAAATTACGAATTAAAAACCAACACGCAAATCGAACAGACGTACTAATAGACAGAGATCAATTCTTGAATTCTAGAATCCTAGATTAATCGTTATTTATTGCTATATCTAAGATTATTTGTAGAATTAATCAGAGATTATACTGACTATTAGACGCGTTTTAGCCCGATCCAAGGATTTGTCCTCAATCTCGGATTAATTCGCGAATATTAGTACGGTTGTAAATGCAAAATTTAACCAACAATGCTTACAACTGAACGTAATCCCCAAATTTGTACAACTGATCACCAAATCAAAATCAACAGCAGCAAAGAAAACCATCCAAAAGGCCAAGAAGCCAAGTTTTGGTCCAAAAGAAGGGACATAATGATGATATATATTAAGATTCTTCACACCGAACTGACCTACCATCTCCACCCAATCGAATTCGACCTTTTCCATGACTACATTCGAGGAAAAGTAAGCAGAATCGCATACCAGAAGTCAGCAAGGCAGAAGAAGAAGCTGGAAAACCTAAGATCCCAACAAAGAGTAAGACTGTTACCCCCAATCCTACAAGACTTTCACCCCAGAAAAATGATATAAATGTTATTTGCAGCAATTATTTGTATACATTGATTATAATTATAGAATCAAAACTTAGTACATGTAACGACGTCAACGAAATTACCATAATTCATTATTGGAAGTGTCAGAACAAAATAAGTTCACATATAATTACAAACATATTACTACTTAAGAATTACGAAAGCAATGATCGATTTAAAGAAACCTATGAATGAATGTCTTGATTGGGATTTAGTGCAACGCTTAGGCAATAGATGGCACCTTTATGGTAACGTCTTTATTAATGGCTTACCAGGACAGTTAAATACTTCTAACTCGTCAACCTGCAGCCGTGATCAGCATCATTAAGAGAGGCAAATCACCTCGAGTTATCGCCCCATCAGCTTGCTCAGAGTATTATATAATATTTGTCATTATCATACATGCTTTTATAGAAGAATATTAACAAAAATGGCTCAAAAAAGTACATACATATAAAAAATATAAATTTTATCAGCATGTTGAAGGGCGGAATTCATTTGTATTAAATGTTCTTCCATTCAAACCCAATATCTCATTTCTCCGCTGTTTCAAACTGATTGAAAAGAATCTGCTGAGTCGCATTTCGATCTTTTTTAAATGATATAATCTCTGACTCAGAAGGAGGCTTTCAGGCCGGCATGTCCACACACCACCGAGTTTATCTCAGAGAGAGATATTGTCGCAGTCTTCCTCGACATCTCGAAAGCATTTGGCATGATGGATTCATCTATAAGATGATCCATCTTTACTTTCCAGAATACTTAATCAGAGTCATGGACGACTTTCTTCGTGACAGAAAGTTTCGATGCTAGATCAACAAGACGCTATCTAGAGAGTAATATTTGTGCGAGTGTTCCGATAAAGAATGAGATTGAATATCTCGGCATAATCTATGACCACCACCTCTTGTAGCCAAAGACAATCACATATCTCATACAAACGGCCAGAGCTTCGTTGGCTAAGCTATCGCTCATCATCAACGAGAAATCAACCTTGTCAGTGAAAATCAGTTTTTCCAAATATTTTGGAGTTTATATATCAATCAGAGAAATGCTCCATGAACTAAAGGTTATAAAACTTAAAATCTTGTGCAATAGCTAGCTTCCAAATGAAGAGATGTATTTCCACCATCACGAAAAATTGCGGTTGACGAATCCACTGTTGGAATCAAAGGGAAGGCGATCTTCAAAGTTTATAATCTGCAAAAGTCGCAGAAACTTGGGATAAGAGTGTATGCTTTGGCGGAATGTGCAACTGGATACATCTCTGCATTTGAACCGTATTTTGGCAAATAAACGATTAAAAAATTGGACCGCAGTGATTTACCATTTACGTCTAGAATTGTAGTCCACCTTGTGAATAAACTACTTATTTCCACTGAAACGGTTTTCTCTTATATACCGACAGATTCTATGCAAGTGTGATTCTAGCTCAAGAGTTGCAAAAGTTGAAGGTTCATTTGACAGGAACTGTAATTCCTAGTTGCAAGAAAATGCCAGTTCAACAAAAAAATGAAAACTCACCAAATCAAAGCATATACAACTCAAAACCTAACTGCTTTAGCATGGAAGTATAAGAGAATTGTCCACATGTTGTCTTCTATCCATAATGCGGATTTGGAAGCTGAAGACAGATATAAAGCTGGTGTATATTTACAATAAATAAATACTATTTATTTACATAATAACCCCTTTTTTAAGTAATCCTTTCTATAATTTTTTTTTAATATAACATCATTCTTGTACCAAGATATTCACAGTCTTTTTATCAATCTGTCGTTATTCAGGAGCAACAGGAAAAATTTCAAAACCGGTAGTAACAAATGACTACACTGCTAAAATAGGAGCTGTGGATAGAGCGGACTTTATTGTACCAGTTACCCTTTTCAAAGAAGAACCCTTAAATGGTTGTTAGAAATTAGTGTTATCAACAGTTTCATAATTTACAACCAATATTTTTAACAAAACAATGAAACCAAAGTGAAACACCAGAAATTTATAAAACGGCTAATTTTGAATTAGTAGGAAGACTATTAAGGAATAGAGGAAGACCCAGTTACCTAGATAAAGAAGAAAGACTTGGTAGGAATCCATATTTTACAGCTAAATTGGAAGGTTCTTCGAAGGATTGTGCACCTTGCAGGAATAGAAAAATTCCAGGAGGTAGACGTGAAAGCGTTCATCCAGAAGTACCACACAGAAGAAAGATATAAATAATCTTGTTTTTATCTAAATATAATATTACTGCACTAAAATGAATAAATAAATTATATTTGAGTGTAAAGGGGTAAGGCTGTTCACCATGATGACAAGACCGTAGTTTACCTACGCTGCATCCATTTGGGGCTACTGTAGACCCACTTAAATATAACTCTATTCGTACACTTTTGCGTAGCAAAATGTCGTTTTGAGACGCGTACATAATGTAAACTTTTACAGCAAAATAGATGACAATCCTCCTGCTGGAATTAAATTTCCAAAATACGACGTCATTGCTGCTTGTAAACGTCGAAATCCGTACGCAATTACCACCCTAAAAACTAGAGCCACCATAATCCGACCGGTGACGCTGTTCCTTTCGAGGAGAGCCCAACATAGGACGACCGTATTCCCCCAAGTCTTAGCGATCCATCCGATTAGAAAGGCCCTGGACTAGTCACAACAATGATCATAGAGGTAAGGTTTTAGTCGGTAGAAGTCCGACACTACCCTACTATAAGGATGTCAGTGCAGGATTTCCTCTCCTCTAATCAAAAAAAGTTAGAACAACCTTAATCCGATAGGTGACGCTGCTCCTTTCGAGGAGAGCACCACATAGGACGATAGGATCCTCTAAAATCTTAGAGATCCATCGCTTGAGATACGACTAAAAATATTTTGGACCTAAACTAGTCACAACAACAGCGATCACAGAGGAGTGGTTTTAGTCCAACACTACCCTACTATAAGGGTGTCCTATTATGGGTCTCCTCTCCTCTCTTTAAAAAAAATGTTTCCCTGCACGAGATGATGTTCACAACAAGCTGCTGAATGAAATTCATCTTGGTGAACGTCGACGACCTAGAATTCAGGGTTTTATCTCGCACTTTCAAGACCACAACAACGATATCCGTCGTGGTTGCACCGTCATTTATGTCTAAGGGGTAATAGAGCATTCCCATTTTCAACTAAACGCTTTCGCAAACCTCGAGTAAAAACTGAAATCGGATTACTTAAGATGGTGTCAGCTTACCAATCACAGAACAAGCTGATGCTGGAAGATGATTTAGACCTTGTGTTTACTTACAACTCGCCCAGGATCATGGCCGGTGACCTTAACGCTAAAAGTCCTAGCTGGAACAGCAGGGTCACTAATAGAATCGGGAAATGATTAAGTGATTTCCATAACAATTCAAGACGTAACATCAGAGCAGTCCAACGCAATACTCCTCGACTGCTCACTACAGGTCTTATGTGATCGATTTTGCCATACTCTTTCGAACATTAACTCAAACCATGGCATTTGGACTACCGACGACCTGTTTTTCGACCATAATCCAGTTTTTCTGAATCATGCGTTCGGCATCAACAGACCAACAGAGAGGTGAAGTCCTCTAATTGGCTTAAATACAGGCGAATGGTATTGATCTTCATATCTCCTCTTAGATCATCAGATCTACAGTAGATCTCGATGCAGCTGTCGATAAGTTCTCATCAGCAATGATATCTGCTGTTAACGAGTCCATCACCGAACAGGAAGATCCCATAGCTATTCCATCAGGGCTAAAGTCTCTGATTAGCCGGTGAAAATTTATCAAACTAGCGCTTAAGTCAGAGATGAAATGCGAAAATATAAGAATAACTGTTGGGAGCGTCGTCTAGAGTCGATGAATGACCAACCAAACTCTGGTCGGCAGTTCGTTCGGACGCTAAAATGTCAAAACCATAACAACCAAACGTTATTAGTTGTGAATGGCTACGTTTACAGCGAACCCAATGAAGTTGAGGTGTTCGCGGACGCTCTTGAGTGTCAAATCACCCTCTATGCCAAAATAACAGAAACAGGCGCGAATTACCTAGTTAATTTCAACAATCAGAGGTGGACCTATCAACGGGCCTCCTCTGAAGTGCTAAACTTTGATCTTCCGGTGGCAGAATACGCGCAACCCGTCCTTTCGTACGGAATTTAACAGACTAACGCTTAAGTCAGAGATGAAATGCGAAAATATAAGAATAACCATTGGGAGCGCCATCTAGAGTCGATCGGCAGTTTGTTCGGATGCTTAAACGTCAAAACATAACAACCAAACGTTATTAGTTGTGAATGGCTACGTTTTCGCGAACCCAATAAAGTTGAGGTGTTCGCGAACGTTTTTGAGTGTCAAATCACTCTCTATGCCAAAATAACAAAAAACCGTCGGCCATCTCTGAAGAGTTAAACGGGTTAAAGCAGCTTAAAATTGGAAAAGCCCTGTACACCATCTCTTAAGCTAATAGGCTCATAAAGCAGCTAAAATTCGAAAACCCCAGGGTATCTCTACCGCGATGGTTAACAACCCACAATGCGCCTGGGACGTTTCTTCTCAGCATGGGAGCTAGCCGCCTTTATCAGCATTCTCTTCTTCTCCCATCGATCTATCGTCCTATTAGATTGCTATGCGTGTTGGGCAAACTGATAGAAAATATTCTACTGAGTCGTATTTCGGTCCTCCTTGAAGACCACCACATCATTACTGATTCTGGCCCGGCATGTCCATAAACCATCAGCTATCTAGGATGACCGAATTCATCTGAGGGCTTCTCGATAAAACTCGAAAGTGTTCGACAGGGTTTGGGATGATAGACTCATTTATAAAATGATCCATCTCAATTCTTCGCGACAGAAAGTTCTGACGTAAAATTAACAACACGCTATCAAGCGAGCGTAAGATTTCTGCAGGTGTACCACGGGGTTCTGTTTTGTCTCCGATGTCTCTTAAGGACGGAGAAACCGTAAAGTTCATTACGAGTAGTAATCGCAAATTTATCTTATAACTCTAATGAAAAAATATGTTTGCAATGTGCTCGTAATTCATTCTTAAATATTGAAAGGTAATGCTTTTGTACAATTATATTCACACGGTTATTATTCTAGCACATAATTACTAGACACGTAGATGTAAATAGAAAAGTTTATTTTTTATTAGCCATTGTATTATCTAATTTAAGCCAATTTAATGTGGATGTATGTTTCAAATTTTTAAAACATAGTATTTCATTCTTATAAATATTATGTAACCTATAAAAAATAATATTTAGTTACCAAAATAAAATTATAGAGTAGTTTATTATACCTTTATATTTTTAATCCACGTAAGTTTATTATTACCTTATTTCTCACTAGCCTAGAAGAGTTGAAGTGTAATTAATTTCTTAGTTTCTTAAAAAACTAGCACATAATCGAGTTAAAATTGAGATTCCTCTATAATTATTTCGATAGACACAGTAATAACAAATTATATTCATATCATACACCTCTGTCCAATTTCAAGCCACAATTTCAGGCAATTTTCCCGAATCCAAAATTGCACGTAATTGCAAGATAAGAACAATTGCCGGGTTTTTCCGCAATTGCCCTTTTTTCAACCTCAAGGTGAATACGTTTATTATAAAGTCGTTCCCGGTATACGGTTATCTAACAACTATTATTCGATTATATCTTGCGACGTAATAATGTGACAATAAGTAAAAAAAAATCAAGACATCTCAGCAATTATGTATATACGTGAATCAAACTGGTTTTATTATTTATGCTGAAGGTTTTTTCACTTTGTTGTATATTTATAATGGTATAATTAAATGTGTGTTAAATTAATTCAAATAAAACGATTAACGAAGTTAATTATTCAAAATATAGCATGAAGTCAGAGCTTCACAAACACGTGTTTAAAGTAAAATTTTATTATTTTTAAGCCTTATTTTTGTAATAAATATTGCTATTTTAACATATAGGTGATTAACATTAAAATGGTTTAAATATATAATGTATTTAAATTATTATTTTTTATCTACGTTAATAGCTGATATATCTGCTAAAATAGTGATAATTATGAATATACCTCCACACGTGCCAAAATAGAAAAAACAAGGACAAAACTGAAAAATAACATTCGCAAATATTAATGAATTTTAATGAAAATTAATTAGTTTTGAAATTAAAAATTATATAAAAACATAAACTAGTTTAATTATATATCTTGTATTTGTTTCTCATTAATCACTCGGTGAAACATTATGTAAATAATAGGTAGTTGATAAAGTGAAACGAACCAAGTGAATTTTTAATCATGTACTTATTAGTTTAATTATGTTTTCTTTTGATATTAATAATTTAAATAGCCGAAACATGACTACAAAACAAATAATTTATTGAAACAACTATTTTCCTAGTTAATACACGACAGATATTAAATCATAGAAAACTTTGCGTTATTATTACACAATTACAAAATTGAATAATGTAAAAATCATTTATTTATTATTATTATTTATTAAATCTTACCTTATTGGGTCTGTTTCATTTGATTATAATTTTTCTTCAATCTTCAAGTAGTTTTACATCATTAATTCATTTGAATTTAAACAGCTGTAATTATTTAATAATGTTACTTCTGGCTATAAAGAAGATTATTTATCATAATTATTAATTTATTTAACTATATATAATATTCATGATACATATAGCACTGTCATAATAAAAACAATAAATATACAGTAAAACAAATAAATAAAAATTTCAGCGAAATCTGCAATAAATTAATATCAATTACATTATATGTTAATATTATAATTTGCATACAATATATTTATACAGAGCATATCTTTCATCTCCGTGTAGAGGGGGTGTTCCGGATTAAGCGCGTTAATAATAACCGAAACTATATTCGAACAAGGAAAGCCCAACAGAAAGGAATTTTATTTTTATAGACATTTAACCTAGCAGTTTGACTGCGTGTGGTGCGCGCGGAACACCCCCCGTACGCGTTATTGGGGATGGGGTACGGCGTTGGGCGCCATTTCTCTCTTTTTTTATTAATATCATTTAAATTTTAACTTGACTAGATCGGATGCGAAAGCGCGCCCCAAGCGAAAACGTTGGGGGTGCCTCATTTTTTTTTTAAGTAGACTAGAAAACATGGCATTTACGTTTGCGGCGCTTCGAAAATAAGTGATTTGTTCCGGCATACAAAAATTGCCGGGATGCAACTGTCAGCAAGAATCACTTTACACCGAAAATGAAATTAATATGATTGCTTGAACTCCTCAATGGCCCTAATCACCGGAGCAACCCTACAAGAAGGAGTATCCTCGGTTGGATCGCCGAATAATGTCCTGACACCGAATAACGATTAAACACGATTATTATTACTCTAAACCCGGGCACATGTTCCTGCAGTTATGCTTCGACATTGATAAAGCTTGTGGCACATGTTATGAAGTATTTGAAGGAGAAAAATTAATCGTTGGCCGTGGTCCAAGATGATCTACCGAATGAACACAGGGTATAACAACGTAAATCACATGCAATTTGCTGCTCCTGGCCCCGTATAAAAAATAAACAAGCCGCCGGGCCGGAGCCATCACAAAATCGAAACAATGGGGTCGATCACTTAGGAATATCAACTAAAATGGCATCTCTTAGTAGTACAAAATAAAAACAACACAACCATTTCTCACGGACAGTCGGTGAACGTAACAGTAAAAAATCTAAATCTAATTTCCCAAATAAACAAGTGTGTGTTTTGCTACGCGCTAAAATCTTTCGATTTACTCCTAATATATCATTTTTTTTTGTTAATTAAACTATCTGCCACGAGTATATATTTAAATGTAAACGAAAAACCTAACGAGAGAAAGTTGTCTCCATAATCGAATCACATGTTTTTGTAAGCCGCGCGCGCGCCGTGTCCGCTCAAACAAAGGAGAGGAGAAGAAGCAACACTTGGGAATTATGGGGGGCGCCACTGGCTGCCCGCCCACTGGACGACTCGATTGGACGGCGGCGCGCGCACCTCTTCTAAGCAAATATATACATACACCATTCGCTCTTTTTCATCTGTGTTCCTGTGTAGTTTGTTTAATAATCCAGTTTGAAGGCGCGTCTTTCAAAACCGTGCCGCACGTGGAGTAAAAACAGGTCCCCGTTTTGAAAAGCGACGCGTTCAAATAAATATGTAATATACGAACTAGCCTAATGTAAATATGTCACTACGTCACTGGTCTGAACCGTCTGCAGCGCACCGTCGACTCTTGGGGTGGCTCGCCCTCTGGCGGCGGCGGCGGGCCCTCTGAAGTGTCGGGGGAACTCTCCGCCGCTCCGATTAGGCACGTCGGGACGCCCCGCACCCTCGCACCTAAAATAATTTCAAACATAAATTATATAAAGATTAATTGATATGGATGGGTTAATTGGCCAATTAAAATTGGTGGGTGATTAGTTGTCCACTCTCCTTCAAGTCATTACATGTTTTCCATGTCCACTCTCGCTCGTTTGGTTAATCAATGCGCATGCGGATTTTTACGTTTAAGGGATATTCTTCTACGTACACTATTTAAGTTTTTAATTAGTTAAGTTTAGCACGCTTGTATTTTTTTTAATTGTATTCAATGTTGTTTATTATTAGTTTACTATTACTTACAAGTAATAATTAAAATCTTATTTCATTAATGAAATTCACGTATAACACCTAATTTGTAAATAATTGTAAATAATTAACCCCTTTAAAATATGTCTAGGATATAATTTCTTTTACTTTATCTATTTTCAATAAAATTAATTAAATAAATTCGACTTAGTGTGCAAATGATAAATCACAGGCAATAAATCTGGTTTTCAATAATTAAACATTAACAAATGCTTATTGTGTAAGTAAATGATTAATCTACCCTTTATTCTCATAATAAAATATTATAGTCCACATAGTTATGATAGTGTAAATATATTTCTTATCTCATTCTTAATAGGGATTTTATAATAAGATCTTTCAGTCATGGCTAAAATATATATTTTAAATAAACAACATGTATTAACAACCAAAAAAAAAACACAAGCACACATAAAACTTAATAAATTTATGGTGTACTGATTTATCTTGTTTATTTATATTTTATTTTTTAATACATAAACTCGTATTTTAGTATACTACTGACGTGCAACTAGAGCGCATGACATTAACATGTGCTGGCGTTATTCGATGGTATGGTTAATCAATCGTTCTGTTTTGTTGGAAAATCGTTAATTCAAAAAAAAAGGACTCTTTCCGTTCGTGGGACAGATTAAGAGATCTTTTATCGAGATCTACCTTCTTGTGTGGGAGTGGTACACGTGGAGGTGGTTGTTGTGGTTGTATCTGAGGTATCTGAACTATTCGTCGTAGACGTTGCCGAATCGTCTACTATAATAATAGGGGGCGAGCCCACAATAATGGGAGGAGGCGTGTATTCAAAAACTACAAATAAACCAGGTTTTTTTTAGAGTTCACAGCCAGCCAGCAAGGAAATCAGGAGTGGTTTTTTATTTTTTTTCCATATGAAAATTTTATTTAAATAAATACCATCAATATATCAATATAAGGTCGATATGAATTAGTTAATTTACAGGTGCAAAAGTAATGTATCTTATTTTGTATATTTTTTGTTGGACTTGTAAAGTCAATAACTAACTAACTAATGTAGATTATTAACACACTAACACACTACTAAATATTTTATTATTTAGTTTTGCATTTGCATTCTATTTAGAAAAGCAGTACAATTGTTTTTTTTTATTTCAGCAGTAAACTCAAAACATTTTTTACTAAGAACTAACCAGAAAAGATTGTTGTCTTTGATTAAAACACTAACAGCCGTACTAATAGTCGCGAATTAATTCGAGTATAAGGATTATTCCTTTACCTCGGATTATTTTTAAAGATAAACGTCAATTCAATAATCCTGCGCGACGCAAGATTATTTCGAGATTATTCGCGAACTGTCAATTTTTTACTTGTCAACAGATATTTTTATAATTCATTGTAGTTAATATATTGTTATTATAATTTTACCTTTATCCATTTCTGTAAAACTAATTACCATTATTATGTACCATTTCCATTAAAAATAAGTATTAATTGTACTTACTATATTCGTAATTTAATAAATGGCGCTCTTCAACTGACAGAACATGACGATTCTGCCAACGTAAAACCAGTAATAATTAAATGTCACTAAAAAGTTCCCGTATAGTGCCAACGTAAAACCAGTTATAATTAAATGTCACTAAAAAGTTCCCGTATAGTGCCAACGTAAAACCAGTAATAATTAAATGTCACTAAAAGTTCCCGTATCGAGGATAATTCTTCGAAGTCGCCGAAACTACCCGTAAATACCCGACTAATAAATACGACAAATAATTCAGGATTTTTCAGTTCGAGAATTAATTCACGACTATTAGTACGGCTGTTAGAACCTTTAATCAAAGTTATTATTATCTTCAATTAACTCAATCGACCAAATTAAAGATTGTTGTTTTAAAATCCAATATTTTCACTTCGAAAAGTGTTTTGTGCTATTTTGTTGATATCTAGTTACTGAGAAATGATAAAAATCCTATAGGTTGTTAAAACTAATAGTAATTTCAGTGTATTATCATTAATTAAATAAATTGTATACAGAATCGTATACAAATAACAATTTTTGTGAACATAAAACCTCTCCTGATTTAATGCCGTATCCGTGCTTTATGCATATATGTGTACAGTCTGTTTTAATCAATCAACTTACCCCCAGGCCCTGCGGTCGAATGTCGCTTGAATCTCAGATTTAGCTGACTGGGGTCCGTGACATACTTTTCGTTCTGGCGACGTCTTCTAAGCCCAGGGGTCAGGTCACCAGACCAGGACATGCACTTCGCTAGCCTTTGCCCACCACCGACAGCCACCGGTATTCTCGAGACCTTGGAACCGTCCAGCGCAGGACTAACCTGCTCCATAATGGTATGGTTAGGAAATGCTAAAGTTTAGAACGGTTAAGAACTTACGGATGTTTCTCGCAATACCTGGCTGACGTTATCGACACCGCTGTCCTCATCGTCCTGTTCTAGTTTCTTGTCTTTAAAGAGGGGATTTTCTGTTGCGTCAAAATATTCCGACTGCTCCTCCACGCCCGGACTCAAACCATTAGCTACTGACTTTTTACATTTACTGTAAAAAAAAATAAATCATTATAAAAGTTCTAGTTTTATAATGATGTAAAATAAAAGCAGTGCCAGTTAAACCAAACTTAATGCAATTAATAATGCAATATGTTTCAATTTAACGTTTTATTTGCAGGAATGTTAGTGTAGTCAAAACCTTAGCGTGTGTGAATGTTAAGATTGTTAAAATGTGTTCATACCTACAAGGTCACTTTAAATTACTGCAGCATGCTTGGTTTGGAATCTCGCGTCGCTTGCGCGTCTTTACAAGTACTTGCCTGGCTTCTAAAATACTGTTGGCGGTGACGTAAGTCACAGCAGGATTGGAAGTCAAGTCTACGGAAGGGCTACCGTGCTGCTTATCTGCGTCGGATATCCGCAGGTTTTCCATCGCCTTCTTTCTATCCAGAGGATGCACCTTGCACTTGTCTGATTTTGACGAACTACTTTCAGATCTGTAACCAAAAATCACAGTTAACATAACATAACACTAATTAAAAGCCTTCAAGTTGCAAATCATGCATTTGCGCATATAACTGATAAGTTTATATAAAAAAGAGTTTACACACAAATAAAAAATAATATGATGAATTAGTTTCTCACTTAACCCATGGTGAAACATTTTTGTATTAATTTGATTGAATTAAAACACTTGGTATGATTTCACTTATTTTCTTCTCCTTGAGAATGACTTATAGTCGAAACTAGTCGGAGTAAAATAAATAAGTGAAATCATACCAAGTGTTTTAATTCAATCAAATTAATAAAAGATAAAACATTTTATTTATAATAGCACTTTTTTAAGCTTAACTGAATTACGTTCTGCATTCGTTAAATGCTAGTTTAAAAAAAGGAATAAACGAAATGAACAGATAAAATTTTAATTATCTATAAAAAAATTGATTGATAGGTTACTCTATGATTTCGTCGATTATGCAACCTAACATGCACCTGTAAGAATAAAAATATTCTATTATTATATTTCTCTATCGTGCTTTTATATTAAAAAAAAATATAAAGCACAAAAATACATACATATAAATTAAAAAAAATAATATCTAATTGTAATATTTTTTCTGGTTTCTGAAAGATTAATTATTCTGATTATTTATAAATTTAAAACGATATTATTTATTATTATAATCAATGCCAATTAATTAAGTATAATTTTTACATGTAGCTATAAAATATATAAAAAATTTCTTACCTATTATTAGCATCCAAATTATTCTTCACCCTCTCGTGCGCCTTCGACTTGGCTCTAAGCGAATTGTCCCTGCTGCCTGCATCTCCCCTGTCGATATTAATGTGCGAGTTGGATTCACTGTGTGACAATTTGTAAGTTTTTCGCCTGTCCTTTTTCCTAGCACCGGAATTTTTCTCATTCGTCTCTGAGCTAACCGACTCGGCGTCTTCGTCATCTTTCGGTTTCTCTGGAATCTCCGCCTTCTTCTCCGCGACTTCCTCCACTTCATCAACGGCCTCCTCTTCCTCAGCCTGAACCTCCTCCTCGCCTGCCGGTTGCTCGATCGTAATGGCCGGTTCTATTTTAACGTTTGGAATATCAGATTGTTGCTCGGGATCTAGGCCAGTTTCTACGACTATTACTTCTTTTTGTTCTGAAATATAAGTAATGCATAAATAAGAGTACATAATATTTTAGGTAGAAAAACCCATTATAGAGAAATAAATACGTTTATTAGATAGCAAATAATTTTACTTACCTTCTTGATTAGCATCAAGATTTTTAGCTTTGTCATTTTCTATACTAACACGTTTCTCCAGCTTCTTCTTTTCCAAATTGTGCTTTTCTAATTCATACTCGGGTGCGAAACTAATCGCCTCCCTTTTGGGGCTCTGTGGTTCGCCGTTTTCGGCCCTTTCTCTGCTGCCCTGTTTTAAAATACTTTTCGTGCGTTCTAGTTTGATTTTCGGGGATCCCTGCGACTGTTGTTCCTTATTGCCGCCGGATGGTGGTGGTCGGTTATGCGTTTCTTGTTTAGTGCTGGAATCATTTTTTACCTCCTTGGGGACTACGCGGATTTCCAGTTTCCCTGCAACCTGGTTTTAATGTATTAGAAGCGGGTCAGGCTTAGAAGTTTCATAGTGTACCTCCTGTAGTCCTTCGTCTTCTTGGCTTTTGAACTGCTCCTTATCGTTGAGGTGTATCGTGGGCAGGCTGCCCCATTTGTTGGCTTGGATTCGCGCCTGGTTGTCGTTAGGTTCGTTATTGGCTTCGTCTACAACAGTTTGTCGTGAAGCGACGTTGCGCATGACGTCTACTTTAAACACGAGGTCGTCGAAGGCAGCCTGCTGGAGTAGCGGCGGCTTCAGACCGACCCGCACAAATGGCGACAATGAGGGTGTCGACCATGCTCGTGGAAGACCGCCTTCGGAGAGAGATAGACATGGGAATTTTGGGGACATTAATTACACACATGTATGATATTAATCAGGGGTCGAGAGTCACTATATCTAACCTAACCTAATTGTTTATTTACACTAATACTTCTAGTCTCGGCTACTCGACACACTGAACGGGTATAGGGTCAGACATTATTTTTAAATTTAGTTTACATAATTTAACATTGTTAGTCAGAGTCAGATGGAAAGATCGGGATGTCGCCTTTGTGCGGGGTTGGCACCTTCCTTTCCCTATTACTGTGTGCAGAAAGACACCGCAATTAATATCTGACGCTATATCTGTTCGTAACGCAACACGTCATCATTTGGTACTGACCGACTAGTTCCGGGTAATCCTCGATGCCGGCTATATTAATGTACTTTTTGTGACTGGTACGGGAATCTTCGCTTATTCGACTAAGTGCTGGTGGAACGGCCGCGGCTTCTGAGACTCCAACACCTAGAGTGTTGGTGCCGGCGCGGTGTTCTGGGCTCTCGGGTTTCCATTCGTTATCGGTGGTCTCTTCACTGTCGTCGAACTGCGACTTCCACTGGCTGGCCAGTGTGAGAGCTCCACCCCTTGTTACCTGTTGACTGACGTTCTCGTCGTCCATAACTGCGAACTGGGTGAGGCTCTGGTCGCGTACGCCGGATCGGGAACTCCTTGCGGCGGATGGCTGTCGCCGCCTTGGACGTTCTTGTTCTGGAGTAGCGGGCGCCTCAACTACGCTACCTGAAATTTACGAAATAAATATATTTAGTTATATACTTTATGCATTTTATTTTCCCGTATGGAGATTACTAAAACAATTTTATAAGCATATGAGAAATACCGACCTCCTTGTTGGGGTGACGGTGCCACCCTCAGTCTTCCAAGAGTCGCCACACCTGATTGGCTCTTCCTTAGAGGCACAGGTTTCACATTCGCATCAGAGGTAGAACGTGCTGAGGCAGCTGTCTCATTATCCAGTTTCTCCGGTGCTTGTTCGAGGTAGGATGTTGCTCGACGTCTTGATACTAAAACGCATTTGTTATTAAAAAACCATTTTAATACGAATAAATAATAAAACCGAAACATTTTACACATTGATTTATTAAATAATTCAGTGAATATATTTGATTAATCTTACCTTGTTGTACCTGTTCTACAGCTGTGGCATTGCAATTCTTATCAACTGTGGGTCTGGTGGCATTGATCTGAGTATCTGTAGCGAGTGGAGCTGTATATTCCGTTTCAATCCGTTTCCTTCGGGCCTCCAGCTGCGCCTAAATTCAAAACAACACATCAACTTCGATAACACCAATACTATAATGAAAGAAGATAATATCAATGTTCAACGTCGGTTAAGCTAGAATCAACTTGGATAAACCTAAGCTACAGTCTCGTAAACATACTTCTCTAATTTTTTAATGATTGTTGAGTTACTTCTCTAAGGTTAATGAATAGTTTCATAAAATTATGAAAGTCACCTCTTTGTTGTCCGTTGGCTCAATGTTCTCTTGGTTATTGTCAGTGGCAGTGGTGTGCCTATGGGCGTTGTACCTCTGCAGCGTGCTAGGCGCCGTCGGCGGGTGCTGCGCCTGCGCCGCCGTCGTATTTACAGTCGTTGTGTTGGTCATATTGTCGCCAGAAATGGCCTTCTCCCAATCGTAGGGATCCGACTCTTTAACGCCGCGCCTCTTCATACACCTTTCGAACAACGATATCAACATCTAGAAAGACACAATCTTTTATTCCCGCACTTAATCTCGATGTGTTGTTTTTTTTACTCACGGCATAATCGGGCTTGTCGGCGTACTCTAGCGACTGTATATGGTCCAGGAATTGTTTGAGATCAGAAGGTAGGTGCTTGAGTAGGAGCCGGTGGTCGTACTTCTCCTTCATGAGCCCGACCTGCTCCTTGTCCTTCACTTTCCGCCAAGGCAGCTGGCCGTTCACGAACTCGACCAGCATGTAGAAGAGACTCCAGAGGTCGTCGTGCCGCCCCATCTCGCGGTTCCTGTGTGCATTTATGCTGGCGTAGCGGACGGTACCCCTGAAACCGGCCGCCGCCCTCGGGGCTCTGACTTCGCCCGTGCTCGTTGTATACTGTCTGGCAAGACCGAAGTCAAGCATATAAACTCTTCTACAATTGTAAGGTAATCTACAAAAGAAAAAATAGCTAATAATGTTTTTTTAAATTAAAATACAAAATTATATTTTAAAAGTCTTCTGTATTGTACGTCCAATTAATTAAATAGTTAAATTTCATTTGTTTTGGATTAGAATTTCAATTGGTTTTTTATACTCCAATATTAAAAAAAAATGAAAAAAATCTTTTCTAGCTAGATGATCCGGCTTGAAGATTCACGCAAATTAATTGATTAATGGTGAGTAGAAGAATTTTTGGGGAATACAGAATTTGATTAGGTAGCCTTATTTAATAATAGGTTCAATATAAGCGTTCTTTTAGGTGGTTATATACAAACGATCTTTTGGCGAATTATAAAGTGGTCTCCATAATCTCTCAAATATATTTCAAGAGGAGCATCTTCGACGAAATTAAAGAGGTTAGAGTGGAAGAACATTCTTCAAGAGTGAACTCCTTTCAGCTTGTATTTTTGGTTTTGTTTACTGTTTTATGTATTTCGAATTACTTTTATAAAGCAAGTTTTCTAAAGCAAGTCTGATAAAATAAATAAATTGCAGAAATAAACGTTTAGGGATCATAATTACTCGTTGAATTTTAAAAAAGGAACAAGATTTAAATAACCAAAGAGAACAATAAAAATGAATCAAAAAGTTTCGATAGTTGAGGTTGTATGGATTTTTGGCAAATTTTAAGGAAATGCCTTTTCTATTAGGATTATTTTAGTTGATTGATATAGGACAGGCAGTATTTGATGGATTGTATCTAGGATTTAGAGAATGTGTAATTTTTTTAAGAATATGAAAGGCTTATTGTTCAGATACCTACAGGTTGTTTAGGAAGACAGGGTGGGGATTGATGAGGAATTGGACGACGTCAAATTATCTCATTGAGGTGGACTGCAGTTTTTGTAACAATTTAAAAAAAACAAATACGAAGGATAATTGACTATAGTCAATAGCCAATTACTACTACTACTAATAATAATAAACAAAGCAAAACGTTTTGATTCTTATGATCTTATGATGACAGTGGCGTATTCAGGGGGGGGGGTGCGGTAATTGGGTAATTACCCCCCCCCCTAAGAATTATTTATTCGCTTATTTTGTTTATTCTTAAAAATTACTAATATTTCAAACAAACAAGTTAACTGTTGGTAATTCTAGTCAGCGATCTATGACAGTGCATTTTTCCATGTACACAAATTAAAATTATCTGCGCAAGCACCGTTAGAAAAGTGATGACTTCCTTTGCACGGGGGGTTCCCCTTTCTAATAATACCCGACATATATGGATACTATTCGCCTCTTTGGTATCGTAAATCGTTACATTGTTTTACATTAAAAGAGCGCGATTCACATTTCTTAGTTTAATTTATAATATTTCTTGTCTTACTTGGTTTAAATGTAAAAGATAGAAACCGAAACTGTTTACAATTTATTATAATTCGATCAATTATACATAAGGTATTTTTTTAATTTTAGGAATAATATATGCATTCTTTTAAATTAATTTATTCCTGATTTTTGTTGTAATTAAATTAGTAAATGAAAATTGATAATCTACGTTGGATTCATTTGTTCAGAAAATTAAAAAAACACGATTTTTCAACAAATTAAGGTCGATCTATGCCAACAGTCAATTTAAATCATCCATCTACATCTTCATTGACATTTAGCAGTAGAAATCTTCACTAGGTTGTTCCCATCATGAGAAAAAGAAGCATACAACATGTACATATAGTAATGTTGAAATTTACATTCATATAGTTAAATTTAGTAATGTTAATGAAATTGAGAAATTTCGAATTTTAAATTGTAAAAGATACTTTTGTTTTACCCTATTCTGTGCATAAAAAGGAGGAAGGATATTAAACATTACTTGTCTGGAAAACATTTTAGACAATTTAATTGGTTAATCTTTTCTAATCATTTAAACAGATTCTTTTGCAAATATTGCTTCTTTTTTACAAAATTTGGTGGGTTGCACCAACAAGTGCCATTGCAAAAATAAGTATCTCAGACAGTATCTCAATATTCTAAATGATCAGGTAAAAATGTTGTGTTATAAAAATATTACCATAAAAATTCAATTGTTTATGCGAAATTGTTTTATAAAATCACGAGATATAAGAAATATATTAAATATGGAAAGACTTCGACAAATTGAAGAAAATAGACATAGATTAAAACCAATAATCAAAAGTATCATATTTAGGGGAAACAAAATATTCCGTTACGAGATCATTGTGCTGCTGGTTCTCTCTTAAATACAAAATCTATTACAAACGAGGGCAATTTTTGTGAAATTCTACATTTCGAATTGCATCTGGTGACAACTTTAAAAAATCATTTGGAAAACCATTAAACATATTTCACAAATGTCTCTTGAAATACAGTGACTTTGAGTAAATAGAATAAATAAAATTAATCTTGCTCTAATAACTTTATAAATAACACTATTGATGTTTTATCCAACAAGGGGAAAAATACTGCCACATCTTTTAAACAATTTATAATGATGCAGTCAATATTTTAAACGAATTACAAATTTAAATGACAAAACTGCGAATTACCAAATACCAGAGGAATAGACCAAACCTGGATAAATCTATTATAGCAGATTATTTTTATTTATCTTTTTCCCTTTTATCCATTATGGGTGTCAGACTTATTTTCTACAATATGTCTCAGTTAATTTCTTTTGCACTTCTTTACCACTGTTGCGTAGCTTGTGCTATTTTCTTATTTCTTTCCATTCTATTCCTTTTCTTTCCGCTGCTTGATGCTTGATGTACTTGCTCGTTCCAACCCTTGGTCTTCCTAATTCCCTCTATCTTTCTTAGGTATCTCATTTCCATTGCATTGGTTTTTTGTTATTACTCTCTGTGGTTACTCACGATTCACTACTATAGTCCATCCGTTGGATCTTCCGTCCTACGTCACAAACGATCGCTTCAAAAAACGAAAGTTTTACAGTGCGTTCTTTTTCTAACGCATTTGGTTTACTTTATCAGACTAAATGTTTTTGTGTCGTTTCTCGAAGCGATATTTTGTGACGTAGGACGGAACATCCAACGGATGGACTATATATAGCAGTTAATGTCTTTTATATACTTCTGTTTTTATTGTTTTTGCAATCTCTTTTTTCTCTAAGAATGTTTTCTTTATTGTGTTGTAGATCATTCCTGCTTTGCCTAGTTTTTCATCTTTTTCTGATTCTATCTTCCCTGTTTCCTCTATTGTTGATCCCAGATATTTAACCCTATTTTGTGATTGCTCTCTTTTGATGATATTATATTTATCTTTTCCAGCTCTTTTTTGAATATTTCCAGGTTTTCTTCTGAATCTGCTATTAATGTTATGTCGTCGGCAAACATTAATACATATTTGCATTTTTAATAGTTTTTAATATTTCTATAGCCTATCTTTGTGCTTTCGGCTCTTTGTTTGCTATTTCTTAGTCATTGAGTGATGCAAATAGTAACGGGGTTAATATACATCCTTGTCTCAGTCGTATTTTGGTCTTGAACTCCTCTGATTATTTATTTCCTATTCTTACTTTATTTTTGTTATTTCTTTATTATATTTATAATGCTTTTTTATCCTTCTTGTCTCGAGTATATGCCATATGTCCTCTATTCTTACCCTGTAATACGCTTTTTTAGGTTGATGAAGCATATGTGTAAATCTTTTCCCTTTTTAATCATCTTTTCTGTTAATTGTCTCATTATGTATATTAAATCTTGTTTGCTTTTATTTTTCTGAATCCGTTTTGTTCTTCTCCCAGCTGTTGATCTAATTTTCCTCTTATTCTTGCTTCTATTAACCTAATAAAAATTTTCCCAGGTTTGATTGTGAGTGTAATACCTCTGTAGTTATCATATATTTTTGTGTCTCCTTTTTGTGTATGGATATTATAATTCCCTTGTTCCATTCCTCGGGTATCTTGTGATTTTTGATAATGTCATTTACTATTTCCAAGAATTCTTCCTTCCCCTTTCCCCATATATTTCATTATTTCGGCTGTGATGTGATCTATACCTGGAGATTTTCCTGGTTTTATTTTTTTGATTGCTGCCTCCAGTTCTTCGAATCTTATTTCGTTGATTCCTCCATTTGTTTCACCTTCTATATCTCCGTGCTGGTCTGTTTTGGTTATTTCATTAAAGAATTCTTTCCATCTTTCTAATATCTTCTTTTCTTCTGTTATTATATTTACGTTTTTATCTTTATACTTGGCTGGGTTAATGTATTTTAATTGCTCATTTGTTTAATAGTGCTGTTAAACATCTTTTTGTTTTCTGTGAACGTTTCTTTCAGTTTCTTAACGAACTGCTCCCAGGATTGCTTTTTTGCTATCTTGAATTTTTGTTCCACATTTTTATTTGCTATTATATATCTTCTATAATCTTATTCTTTCCTTGTTTAAGTTTTCCAATTCTCTTCTTTTGTTTTTACAAATTGTTTTACCTCTTCTGACTATCACCTGTTTTTCTTCCTCTGTTTGTTTGATATAGTGATTGTTTCACATCTTTCTTGGGCTGCTTCACTTATGATTTCTTTGATCTTTTTCTTTTCTCCTTCTATTTTGTCTTTTTCTCTATTTTTGATTGGTATTCATTCCTAGTTTCTTTCTTTTCAATTTTTGGCTTTATGTGTTTTTTTATTATTGTTTTCGAGTTCGTATACTTCAAGTTTTCAGCTACTGTGTTAATTTATATTTTTACCAAGTAGTGCTCGCTCCCTATTTCAGCTTGTCTTATTACTTTAACATCTTTCACCTTTTCCATTCTTCTGCGCATATTAAGGAGTAGTCTTTTATTTCTCTTTTCTTGGTCTAACTTCTCTAGTGTGTTTATGTAGGTATTTGAATTTTGTGTTTGTCACAATGAGGTTGTTTGCTATACATAATTCTGTAATTGTTTTTCGATTTTCGTTTCTGTTCTCTTGTATATTTTTTGCTCTCTCTCTTCTTTTAGTTCTTTGTCATTTCTCTCATGGAGTCTTCAAACATGCTCTTTAATTCCTCCATTATAACATCGTTCTTAGATATATTTAGATTTTCCTTCTCCGTGAGTTTTTTTTTCTGTTTTCATCTTCCTTTGTTTTATTTTTGTATCCTGTTGTTATGACAACGTTTTGTTTCACTGCTTCGTTTTTCTATCTTTTTCTATTCTCCATTGCTCATTTGGAATCATTGGAATCCATAATTGGGGCTATCGATATCTCTTTCTCTTTTGTACTCATTTGTTTCTTTATTTCCCACTTCCTTTTAGTTTTATATATTTTAACACTACTTATTTACTTTTTTATGGACTTTTGCATGTACATGATTCGCTGTTTAAAGTTCCTCTGAACTAAACAGAGGATTATTATCGAATTAATATATATTTACCTCTCCTGAATAATATTATTACAGATCTGCAATACAGATTTAATAAAGACACGATGAATTTGTTCAAATTTAACACAACAATACCTAGTGTTTTATTGATAACAAACTGGCGAAGATTTAGATGTCACTTCAAAATCTGTTGCAACATATTTCAATAAAATTTTACCTGAAAACGTAACATGTGCAATAGCAATTAAGTCTGAATTGGCATTTTGGAAATTACAATGGCAAAAGAAAAAGAAAATCAAAGAACAATTACCAGAAAATGCTTTAGATGTATACAGAAAATATGACCCGAATATTTACTGAACATAAAAATAATTTTACAAATATTATGTACTCTTCCTGTTAGCGTTGCTTCTGCAGAAAGAAGTTTTTCTGCACTGAAAAGATTCAAATGGTGGCTGCGAGTCACTATGTCTCAAAAAAGTCTAACCGAGTTAGCTGTATTACATATTCATTGATATATGGATATTAATATTGACAATATTATTAAAAAGCAAAGAAAATCGTTTTTTTAATAAATTTAGTTACAAAAATCTGTTTCAAATTTTACAAAATATATTATTATGATTTTATATGTGCTATACTTATTTCGGGTGTGATATTATTTTGTTTATATTTAAAAATAATAGAATTATATTTTATTTATTTATGGAATAAAAAAATATTTTCATTTTTTCAAATTACCCCCCCTAAGCCAGTTGACTGGAAACGCCCTTGTATGATGATGATGATATTTGTAGTTAAGACAATATTCTTTTTAGTTGGTACATTTGTTGTTAGCTTTTTTTATATTTGTTGATACAATTTTGAAACATAAACAATTGACTACTTTCAAATCAAAATATTGGTGTTAATTTGATTACACACTTACCGTCCCATGGAAAAATTGCTGGGCTTAATATCTCTATGAAGGAAACCTACTGAGTGTATAGATTCTATAGCTTTGAGTATTTGTAAACCTAAGCGTAGTGTAGTTGACAAACTGAAGGCCGCCCTGGGCTGTGCCCTCCGCAGTTCGGCCAAGTTTCTCCCCTGCAGTTGCATCACAACGTAATTAAATCTGTCATTTCTACCACAGCCAATAAATCTGTAACGGTAAAAAATCGGCGGTATTTATACACGAAAATAATTGCGTATGATGCAGGCCGAAAATAATTACCTGCAAACGTGTTCTTTGCCCTGCAGCTTCTTCAAAACAGCCACTTCCATTTTGAGCACCTGTTTCGGTTGCCTGGCGCTCTCCACCTTCAGGGCGACCTGTTCCCTGGTGATGAGGTCCAGACCTTCGTAGATCTCACCGAAACCGCCGCCGCCAATTTTTTTCACAACCTGAAAGAATCGATTGTTTTATTAACTTTTTAACTTAAGAAATAAAATACTAATGGGAATTATGTCATACCTTCCATCGTTCTTTTACGACGTGGCCGGGCTGCAGGAGATCCTCTGAAGTCATTGTGATATTGTTATTTTGGTCAGTCGAGTCTAGGTGTCCCTCCCAGCTTATCTTCTTTCTGCAAAGAAAAACAAAACAATAAATTTAATTTCAATTCCTTTCACTAAGCTAATTTTTCGTTTTCGTTAGGCTCGCCCACACTATAAAACATCGCGAATGGAAACAAAAAAACTCTCGTTTATAATTTGGCATGGGAAGGCAATACAGTCGGCTAGACAAGTCGTAAAAATTCTTCAATTAAGGCGTAAACGTAGAGCTGATGCCAACTGCGTCTTAAAATTTATCGAAATAAAATGATCCACGTAAATTTGTAAGTAGGGTTGCTAAAAAACGAGAAGTTCTTATAAATAGAAAAACATTTTCATTTTATCCATATCATATGATCATAAACACTTTTTCTCTTACTATTTTTTATATACACCTTTGATTAAAAATAAGATTCTAAAATATAGGTCCATACGAACTTCTTAACTCTCATAAATAGATCTGCAGTACTTAATTATTACAAGTTTATAAATTATAACATGAACTCATATTTTGAATTTTAGTTGTCAGTTTAACCAACCAAAAAAAAATTGGATTAAAATTATTCCTTCTTTCTGTATCCCCAATTGTTTTTAGTAACTTGAAACTTGATTCGATTTCTGAATATGTATTTTGGTAATCGATTCGGAAAGGTCATCATCGCCTTGGAGGGAGCTTTCGGTGCAGACTAATAAATCAAAAGAAAAAAGGGGGCGCTTTTGCGTATGCAAATGGAATGCTTTCGCTTAATGCTCTCGTGCAGGTGAATTTCACGTGTAGATTAATTCGCCCCTTTATCGCGGGACGTGTTTTTGTAATGAATAATAAATGGGCGTCATCTTGGAAAATGGCAGGACATGCGACCGGTGAGGAAACGGGCAGGGGATTTATCGCCGCCACGTTTTTCCCCCATTCACACGGGAGAAAACGCCAAAATATTTTGATGTAAAACTCCACGGGGTAATTTCGAAGTAAATAAGAATACGAATTAAACGTACAATTGTGTAGATAAGAATAATACATCATCGTATTAGTGTAAACATAAAAAATGATTTATTTTCATTCACCCCTCATTCCTGATAAAAACAGTTGTCATATCTTCTTTGTGGCGTTTTCGGATCTAAACATAAATACGAGCACTTGAGAGGGGGTTAAATTTAAAAACCTTTTAAAACACATTAAGGGTTGTTTACAATGAGGCACTTGGCTAGCTTAACAATTTTTTTTTGCCTCGTTGTAAACCACCCTTAATATTTTTAAATGTTTCACCACGTGATAAACGAGAACCAAATATTTAAAACACATGATTACAAAATGCATATTGTATAAAATATAGATTAGAGGGTCCTTATTATTCAACTTACTTCAGTTAATGAAGGGTATTATAAATATAAAAATGTATTTTTGGGGAGAACAGAGATTGATATGTTTCTCATTAAAGCCAAAGTAATATTTTGCGTGAGTTACGTGAGGAAATCGACAACTATACGGATTAAGAAGTTATTCAAATGAATCAAAGTCGAGTAATAAAAAAAATATTCTTAATCAATTAATGACTTTGAGTTGATTGTGTTTAGTCCAACGTTATTTTTCAAAAGCAAATTATACAAAAGCATAAAAGCTTAAACATGTGATCGATTTAACAGTTACCCTGCTATGACTTTTTTTACGCCAATTGTTAATAACCGGAGTAAATGTATAATTTATACTATAATTTTCATTCAAAGGAAAGTTTTGTGTCACACTTACAACTATAGCCAGTGCGAAACTAAAACTACACTCTAACAACTACAACTGAAAATATCTACAGAAAAAATATACTATACTGGTTACACCCAAAATTAATATTTCATTCGCACACTAATTGCAATGTCGTGGTAAACACGTTTTTAGAAATGGATATTAATAATCATTATTTAACTCTCTATGGGCTGAATTTTTGTTTTAAATCCAAAAAAGTTTTGTTTGTAGGTTTGTAAAACTTTTCTTCATTACATTTTTCAAGAATTTTCTTATCGGCCTCTAGAATATTTTTCAATATTTTTTTGTAGACTTCAAGAATTTCTCAGCAACTTTCATCACATTTTTGGAGAATTTTTATAAAGGGTTCTTGAAATTTGTAGATGTAGAAGTAGTTGTAGAACTTTTTTTAGAAAGTGTCAATCAGTTTTTCAGGAATTTTCCTAGAGAGTAGAATTTTCTTCAGTTTTTTTTATAGATTTCTAGGAGTTTCCAGTAACTTTAATTCCATTTTTTTTTAAATTCCTGATGTGCCTCTAGAATTTTTCTTAATTTTTGTGGTAAATTTTTAAATCCTTTTGGTAATTTTTATTACATTTTTTGAGTTGAGTAAAACTTTTCTTCATTACATTTTTCAAGAATTTTCTTATCGGCCTCTAGAATTTTTTTCAATATTTTTTTGTAGACTTCAAGAACTTCTCAGCAACTTACATAACATTTTTGGAGAATTTTTATAAAGGGCTCTTGAAATTTGTAGATGTCTAGAACTTTTTTTAGAAAGTTTCAATCAGTTTTTCAGGAATTTTCCTAATGAGTTCTAGAATTTTCTTCAGTTTTTCTTAATAGATTTCTAGAAATTTCCAGTAACTTTCATTCCATTTTTTTTTAATTTCCTGATGTGCCTCTAGAATTTTCCTTAATTTTTGTTGTAAATTTTTAGATCTTTTTGGTAATTTTTATTACATTTTTTGAGTTGAGTAAAACTTTTCTTCATTACATTTTTCAAGAATTTTCTTATCGGCCTCTAGAATTTTTTTTGAATATTTTTTTGTAGACTTCAAGAACTTCTCAGCAACTTTCATCACATTTTTGGAGAATTCTTATAAAGGGTTCTTGAAATTTGAGGATGTCTAGATTTTTTTTAGGAAGTTTCAATCAGTTTTTCAGGAATTTTCCTAAAGAGTTCTAGAATTTTCTTCAGTTTTTTTTAAATAGATTTTTTAGAAGTTTCCAGTAACTTTCATTCCCTTTTTTAAAAATTTCCTATTGTGCCTCTAGAATTTTCCTTAATTTTTGTAGTAAATTTTTAGATCTTTTTGGTAATTTTTACTACATTTTTTGAGTTGAGTAAAACTTTTCTTCATTACATTTTTCAACAATTTTCTTATCGGCCTCTAGAATTTTTTTCAATATTATTTTGTAGACTTCAAGAACTTCTCAGCAACTTTCATCACATTTTTGGAGAATTTTTATAAAGGGCTCTTGAAATTTATAGATGTCTAGAACTTTTTTTAGAAAGTGTCAATCAGTTTTTCAGGAATTTTCCTAGAGAGTTCTAGAATTTTCTTCAGCTTTTTTTAGAAGTTTCCAGTAATTTTCATTCCATTTTTTAAAAATTGCCTCTAGAATTTTCCTTAATTTTTGTTGTAAATTTTTAGATCTTTTTGGTAACTTTTATTACATTTTTTGGGTTCAAGAATTTTCCTATTTTTTTGTAGATTTCTAGAATTTCTCAGAAAGTTTCATTCTTAGAGACTTCTAGAATTTTTTTCAGTTTTTTTTATAGATTTTTAGAAGTTTCCAGTAACTTTCATTCCATTTTTTAAAAATTTCCTTATGTGCCTCTAGAATTTTCCTTAATTTTTGTTGTAAATTTTTAGATCTTGGTAACTTTTATTACATTTTTTGAGTTCAAGAATTTTTCTGATTTTTTGTACATTTCTAGACTTTTTTAGAAAGTTTCATTCTTAGAGAATTCTAGAATTTTCTTCAGTTGTGAAAACTTTTTTTAATTCCATTTTTCAAAAATTTTCTTATGGGCCTCTAGAATTTTAATCAATATTGTTGTAAATTTCTAGAACTTCTAAGCAACATTCGCATTTTTTAAGAAATTTTCTAAAGCATTACTAAATTTTGTAGAATTCTAGAATTTTTAGAAAGTTTAATTCAATATTTCAGATATTTTCTTAGAGATATTTTTTTTGTAAAACTTTCGAGTATGTTCCTCTTGATTTTCTCTCATTTTTTTTTTTTTTAATTTTTAGATATTTTTAAAAACTTTTATTGAATTTTATCAGTTCAAGAATTTTCCTTTTTTTGTAAATTTCTAGAATTTTTCAGAAAGTTTAATTTTTTTCAGGAATTTTCTTAGAGACTTCTAGAATTTTCTTCAGTTATATTTGTTGGTTTATAGAACGTTTTTTCATTCCATTTTTCAAGAATTTTCCTCTGGGCATGTAGAATTTTCCTCAATATTTTCTTTGTAGATTTTAAGAACTTCTCAGCAACTTTCATCGCAACTTTGAAGAAATTTTCCAAAGGGTTTTTGAATTTTGTAGATTTCTAGAATTTTTATAGTTTCATTCAGTTTATCAGGAATTATTATTATTATTATTATTATTATTTATTTATTTATTCCAATATGCTTACATAATATTCCAAGATTGTAATAAATAAAATCCATTAATGTTTTTCAGTTGGTTTTTTATAGATTTCTAGAACTTTCCAGTTACTTTCATTCTATTTTTTAAGAATTTTCTTATGAGCCTCTACAATTCTCTTTAATTTTTTTGTAGTTTTCTAGAACTTCTTAGAAATTTTCATTACACTTTTGAAGAATTTTTCTAGGGTGTCCTGGATGTTTTCTCAATATTTTTTGTAGATTTCTAGAACTTTCCACTAACTTTCATTCTATTTTTTAAGAATTTTCTTATGAGTCTCTACAATTCTCTTCAATTTTTTTGTAGTTTTCTAGAACTTCTTGGAAATTTTCATTACACTTTTGAAGAATTTTTCTACGGTGTCCTGGAATTTTTCTCAATATTTTTTGTAGATTTCTAGAAATTTCCAGTAACTTTCATTCCACTTTTTAATAATTTTCTTATGAGCCTCTGCAATTCCCTTAATTTTTTTTTTGTAGTTTTATAGAACTTCTTAGAAATTTTCATTACACTTTTGAAGAATTTTTCTAGGGTGTCCTAGAATATTTTTTGTAGATTTCTAGAACTTTCCATTATCTTATATTCCATCCTTCGTGAATTTTCTTAAAGTATTAAAACTTTCTTTAGATTTTTTTTGTAAATTTCTAGAATTTCTCGGTTATTTATGAAGAATTATTCTAGAGAGTACTTGAATTTTTTCTTAATAATCTTTATAGATTTCTAGAATTTTCAAGTTACTTCCAATCCATCTTTCAAGAATTTTTCTCAACTTCCTTTGTAGATTTTTAGAAAATATCAGTAAATTTTATTTAATTTTTTGATAGTTTATGATTTTTCAGAAATGATTGTTCTAAAAATTTTTTGTAGTTTGTAGTATCTTTCACTCCAACTTTCAATAATTTTCTTAAAGAATATGTTTCTCAACTTTTTTGGTAGTTTTTTTAGTATATTTAGAACGTTCCGCCGACTTGAAATAATTTAATTTAATTTTTCGAGAATTTTTTAAAGGTTTTTTTTGTAAATTTCTTTAGAATTCCAGATTATTTATTAAATTTTACAAAAATTCCAGAAATTTCCTCAATTTATTTTGTAGGTTTTTAGAACTTTTCCGTATCTTTAATTTTGAATTTTATGATAATTTTCTTAGAGGGCTGTAGAATATTTCTTTTTTTTGAAGAATTTTAGAACTTTTTACTAACTTATTTTAATCTCTTAAACGGTTGTAGAATTTTCCTTATATTTTTGTAGATTTTAAAACTTTCCACCAACGTTTAGTCCATTTTTCGAGAATTTTCTTGAAGAGTTCTAGAATATTCCTCAATTATTCTTATAGATTTATAGTTCTTCCCATAAACATTTATTCCATTTTTCAAGATTTTTTATAGAGGGTTCTAGAATTTTTCTCAATTTTTGATGTACATTTTTAAAACTTTTCAGCAAGTTTTAACCCTTAATCTTTAATATTGAATTTTCATTATTCATATTTTCAAATTTGATCTTAAAATAGTAAAACAAAAGCCACAAAGTTTAAATTTTTTAAATTCCACTTCTCACTAGTTATGCTTTAAAAAATATTAACAGTTGCAAACATCCCTTCTACAAGATTCAAAATATTCAACCCTCAATTGTCAAGATTAAATTTTCATTCATCATATTTTTAAATTTAGTTTTAAAATAGTAAAATAAAAGCCACAAGCTCTAAATTTTCAAAATCCACTCCTCATTAGTTATGCTTTAAAAATATAAAGAATTGCAAACATCCCTCTTGCAAATTCCATAATATCCTCAATTATCAAGATTAAATTTTCATTCTTCATATTTTCAAATTTGTTTTTAAAATAGTAAAACAAAAGCCGCATACTTTAAATTTTCAAAATCTATTCCACACTAGTTACGCTTCAACAAATACAAACAGTTGCAAACATCCCTCGTGAAAATTTTAAAATATTCGAACCTCAATTTTCAAGAGGAAATTTTCATTCTTCATATTTTCAAATTTGGTTTTAGAATAGTAATACAACGGCCATAAACTTTAAATTTTCAAAATCCTCTCCTTACTGATTGTGCTTGAAGAATTATAAATATTTTTAAACATCCCTTCTATAAATTCCAAAATATTCAACCCTCAATATTCAAGATTAAATTTTCATTCTTCATATTTTCAAATTTGATTTTAATATAATAAAAGAAAAGCCACAAACTTTATATTTTCAAAATACAGTCCCCACGAGTTATGCTTCAAAAATATAAACAATTGCAATCATCCCTCGTGCAAATTCTAAAATATTTAACCCTTAATCTTCAATATTAAATTTTCACTCTTCATCTTTGGAATTTGATTTTAATATAGTAAAACAAAAGCCACAAACTTTAAATTTTCAAAATACACTCCACACTAGATATGCTTCAAAAAATATAAACAACTGTAAACATCTCTTGTGCACATTCTCAGAAATTCAACCCTCAATTATCAAGAGTAAATTTATATTCTTCATATTTTCAAATTTGTATTTAAAATAATGAAACAAAAACCACAAACTTTAAATTTTCAAAATCCAGTATGATTCATAAAATATAAACAATTGGGGACATCCCTCCTGAAAATTCCAAAATATACAATCTTTAATTTTCAAGATTGAATTTTCATTCTTCAAAACAAACAAACTTTAAATTTTTAAAATTCATCCCTTCTTCAAGTTCCAAAATATTCAAACTTAAATTTGTATTCTTCATATTTTCAAATTTACCTTTACACAAGTAAAACAAATGCCAAAAACTTTACATTTTTAAAATCCATTCCTCACTGGTTATGCTTCAAGAAGTATAAACAATTGCAAACACCGCTCCTGCAAGTTATAAAATATTCAACCCTTAATCTTCAATATTAAATGTCCACTCTTCTTCCGTGCAATTTGATTTTAATATAGTAAAACAAAAGCCACAGACTTTAAATTTTCAAAATCCTCTCCTCACTGATTGAAATATAAACATTTGCAAACATCCTTCTTGCAAATTCCAAAATATTAAACCCTCAACATTCAAGATTAAATTTTCATTCTTCATGTGTTCAAATTTGATTGAAATATAATAAAACAAAAGATGCAAACTTTAAATTTTCAAAATCCACTCTTCATTAGTTATGTTTTAAAAAATATAAACAATTGCAAACATCCCTTCCACAAGATCCAAAATATTAAACCCTTAATCTTCAATATTAAATTTTAACTCTACACCCTTGCAATTTGATTTTTTATATAGTAAAACAAAAGCCACAGACTTTAAATTTTCAAAATCCTCTCCTCATTGCTTCCTCCAAATTCCAAAATATTCAACCCTCAAGATTCAAGTTTAGATTTTCATTCTTCATATGTTCAAATATGATTTTAAAATAGTAAAAAACAAGCCATATATAAATTCGGATAGGAAAAAGCAAGTAAAGCTAGAAAACTCTGCTACTCTACCTACTCCTGTAAATACCTAGGCATCCTGCCCGACTCCCAACTCTCCTTCAAAGCCCAGGCACAAGCTATAAAGGTCAAGATCAAAACTAAAGCTCGGCATTTTAGAACGCTAACCTATAAAAACCAAGATATTTCTACTAAAACAGCAGTTAGGATATACAAATCCATATGTGGAACTCTAATAGACTATGGTGCAATCCTCTTCAACCAAATCCGTCCCTCCACTCTCTATCACTTTAATGTAGCCGAAAGATCAGCTCTACGAATCCTTACCAAACTTAGACATCCAATTAACCCTTACAATAAACCCCTAAATGTGCTTTTTTTACACGCAGGTTACTCCTATTTTCCAACGTATACATAGCCTTGTTTATAAATTCGTCAACAATCCTTCTAATGTAACTTCTTAACAAATTTTGCATTCTCCGAAATCCCAATATCCCACCCAAATTTAAACACCCTTTAGTTCTACATCAATTCATTAGTTAGAATCATCCAGACAGTTAAGCTAGCAAACAAAGTTATTTATTTATTTACACATAATTAGAGTCAAGAAAAGGCAGAAAGACCGATGGTAGATAGCCCAAACGGACAGACTAACACATCATATATTATTTGTAAATGTTTTTAAATTGTATATTTATATGTTCGAATAAAGATATTATTATCTCTCCCTCTCTAAGAGTCTGAAAGAAAATATTTCTGGAAGAAAATATCGAAACAATGCAATTCGAAGGAATTTTTTTCTAAAAAAACCTCAACCACTTTAAATAATCTGGACCTATTTTTGTTGAAAATTGTAAACCTTTCAAAACCTAGTTAAATTTCAAAAAGAAAAATTACTGAAATAATCTAGAAATTTATATAAAAAATTTCTTGGTATCTTGGACATAAAATTAGTCGATATTTCTAGAACCCTAGTAGGAAATCTGAAAAAGTTAAAGTAATAATGGTCGATAAGAAAAATGTTTGTAAAATTTTTGAATTCTCAAAGAAAATTCTTACAATTTGGAGGAAAAACCTGAAATAAAAATTGTAAACGTTATAAGAGTCTAGAAATAAAGAAAAATCTAGAAATTTTGACAAATTTTGTAGGCATCTCAACTTTAAATTACATTAAAATTCTAGAACCCTCTAAGAAAATCGTGGCTAATCCTGATAAGATTTTTTGTAGCAATTTTTCCTAAAAAGAGAGCTCACGACCAAATTGCTATAAATTTGGAAATTAGAAACTTCAAATTACTGAAATCCCAAGTATCCTTGTAAAAATCCTAGAGATTTTTGGTGAAGAAAAGCAGTTTACAGTTTCCTGACACGTATCAGAAAACTGTAAATAAAAATATCGAACATAACAAGTGCTTTTCTTCACCAAACTTATACATCCGGTTCCATCAATAATGTAGCATAAAAAGCATTACCTTTATTAAAATCCTAGAGAATTTTAATCAAATAAAGCAAGTAAAGCAAAAAAAACTCTTGATGAATGATTACAATTAGAGCGAAAATTTCTACACGAAAAAAAATTCTAGTAATCTAGCAAAAAAATGTTTGAAATTAGGTATTTGGACGAGAAATTACCAGAAAAAATTTGGTTTTAAAATTACTTGTAACTATTTTTTATTTATTTATCGATTTTTAATTAATTATCTCTTGAAAAATTAGGATGAGATAAGAAATGCTGAAAATTTTAAAGTCTCAAAGAATATTTTTAAAAAGTTCCAACACTTAAAAATAATTCTTGCAATCTGGAAAAAAAATTTGAAAAAATTGTGAAAATAAAGAAGAAAAAAAAAATGCAGAAAATTCTAAAACCCATGACAAAATTTCAAGGGATTTAATCATAAATTCTGGAACCCGTTTAGAATTTCACCAATATTCAGAATTTTTACTTATAACCCTTTAAAATATTCGAGGATTTATTTTTGGAAGATTTTCCAAAATTTATAAAGGAAGACATTCTGGAAATTTTTAAGGGCCTAAACATTTGGGGAGTTTTTCATCGAATCTAAAAAAAGGCTTTATATGTCGAAAAGTCTCAACAAAGTTTGTAGAAGCGGGGACACAGAATTACTTGAAACTTTCTAAAAGTTTTCTAAAAAACAAGCAAATATTAAAAAAATACAGTGAATTCTTAAATTCTTAAAGATAATTCTACAGTTAGGGTGAGAAGAAAAAATTCTCGAATATTTTAAAGACTGGAAAGAAAAACTATTAAAAATGCTTGAATCCCCAATAATTTCTAGAAAACTATTATTTATTATTAAAATTATTTCAAAATTCATTAAAAAAAATATTCTTCACGAATTGGTTACATTTTTTCGTCAAATTAAAATCTAAATATAAACTACTTGACATTTCTAAAAGTGATGACAAATGAGGATGTAAAATTACTTGGAAGTTTCTATAAGTTCTCTAAAAGAATCAAGCAAATTTGAATAAGGTAAAACAAGAAATAATAATTAAAGTTTCTAAAAAATAAAAAATAAAATCCAGAAAATTCCTGAACTGATGAAAAATTGCTGGAAAATTTTAAAGATTGGTTAAATAAAACTGTTGAAAATGCTTGAACCCGACAATTTCTAATAAACTACAGTTAAAATTAAACAATGTTTTTAAAAATAAACGCGGTTCAATTCCTTTCTTCACTGTTTTAATTTAATTTAACCGCGTTTATTATTAATATAATCTTCACATAAGTCAAGAACACATACAAATGTTTTTAAAGATTATTTTTGCAATTTTGTGTGAGAAATTGAAAGTATTTAGACATCTAAAAAAATTGCTTCAAAACAATATTTTTAGAAAGATCCTAGAAGCTACTGATAACATAAAACAATGGTGGAATATTTTACGAATCTTAAAAATTTCTTTTCCACCCTACATATACATATTAACTTTAATTACTGATTGCGTCGTGGTTTGCAATAACTTTAATTACAAAATTTGAATAAAAGAAATTGACAAAGTAAAATTTTGAGTGTGTAAATTAATAAAAATTATATACATGATACTTGAAAAGGCTTTGATAAAATTAGCTATAGAAGGTCATTTATATTCAAACGTAAATTTGGATTATGCTTTATTTTTTATTGCATCCAGGGTTTTATTGTTTTCTAAGCAGCAAAATCATCAACGATTAGTATTTAAAGTAATCATGTATATGTAGGGTGGGTGGGAGGCCTCTATCCTACCTTTCAATCAGTAAATTAAAAGCGAGGGTTTTAATTAAAAGTTCTAAAACGTAAAAATAAAAACAAAACAAAAATGGTGATGTGGCCATCATAGTAATTTCTTTACAATTTCCTCGAAAACTATGAGGTTTGCGCAAAATGGCGATTTTTAACAACTTGCTCAATTTTTAATTTTTTACAATTACATGTTATATAAATTTCATGTAACCCCTATAGTTTATTAGCCATTGGCAAAAAATATCAAAATTTTAAATTTTCTCGTAGGTTAAGAATTTTATGGAAAAACATGTTTTAATAAAACTTGTTTAGATACACATTCTCTTTAACTATTGTTTGAATAGTTTCGTAATATTTTTATAATTTAAAAAAATATCGACAAAAAACCAAAAATCACCTTTAGTAAACACCCACTTCCGGTTTATGAATGTTCTTCAAAAGCTTTTCAGTTCCAGTTTTTAATCACACAACCTTAAGTTTAAAGTTTTATCTCAATAGGATCATTAGTTTTTGAGATACAGCGCCCACAGACATTTTCATGCACGAAAACAATACTTCCCCTATATATACTATATAGGGAAAGTAATTACGATGCACCACAAGAATTCTTGGTGATTACAATGGCTCACGAGAAAGATGTGTTCATTTTATTTTTATCTGGAATGTACGTTTGTTTATTGGCATTAGTGTTAGAAATATTTATTTGGAAGTATACAAAGGTATATATTTAGTCTATTATCTACATTATTTTTATTTTGCGTTAAAATTACCCTGAGTAGTGAAAATAGTAAAGATTCGCTTGAAGAATATTAGTAGCTGCTTGAGGTATTTCATATTTATTTAATACCAACCCTTTCTTTCGTAATAACTCAACGCTACTTTCAATTACCGGAATCTCGCTTGGACCGCTGGGGACGGGGCGGGTGTGTCCGGGGATGAAAGCGGCCTTCACCCCCACTATAAATCTAACGGATATACGATGATTAACGCCTTTTGTGAGCGGTTTTCCTCCCCGAACATAAGTCCTCAGTCAACATTCGTCCTTCAGATATCGATTTCGCATTACTGAGGACGCGCGAATATTTCGGAACCTAACCCCCACCTTAAATATTTATAGCAGACAGTTTTCAAGTGTTTACAAAACTAAACAGTAAAGAACTTAAAAAACAACACTTTCTTAATGAACTGTTAATTTGATACAAATTAATTCTTGATCAGTGAATGTAATTAGTCAAAGGTACAACTCTGAATAGATTTCCTAATTTATGATAGAAAACAAACCATAAACTGCACCCGTTTTTATAACCGCCTGGAGGCATTTTTCTAAGATATGGACTAGTCCCGTTTGTATTGAGTCTCAATATGTAAATACCTAAACAATATAATGAATCATTCTTGTGCTATTTTCATGGTGAAATCGTATTTTCCAATTAAAAGTTTTTTATTTCTTAAGCTTCCTGCGTGAACGCAACGAATCCGGTGCGAAGAAGTGTCAATTGGTAGCTTGGCTCTTAGGAATTTTGACACTATAGAGGGTTTCTCGGGGGCGGACCACGCGTTGCTCGTTCAAGAGTTTAACAAAGATTTCAGAGGTTTTCTCCACTTAAACCAGGTGCCAATTATACCTCTCATTTGAAAATGAACGAAGAACTTTAGAGAGATCGGTACAATATTAGAGAAACCAAAAATGGGTCAACTAAGATCATCAAAAATCAGACTGTTCGTAACGATCCAAACCTTTAAATTCAGAAGCACAGAAGCCCTTTAAATATGCATAGATCATCATTACACTAGGACCTAAAGCTGGATTCAATGGTACAAGAATTTAAGCCTCCCCAGGATGAAGTAAAAGTACTTTATTATAAAAATATATTTTTTAAATGTTGTATTTAACCAAGTGAAGTGCTTAGAGTTAAAATTCGTTCACCTCGATCAGAAGGGTTAGAAACTTGATTAAAAGATAAAGAAAACTGTACTTTCTTAATACCCTGAATTGTTTGAACAAAGCAATATCATTCACCAAAATATTGTATTTATACCTAAGATTCTCATCACACAGTTCCTATTGGGGTTTCATTTCGAAGGCCTTATGGCAACCGATCGCGTTCGCGGATTCGTTTTATCGGCGGCCCGGATTTGACCTGGAATCCGGATTTTTGGAAGGGGATTAACAGCGTGGAGAGACTTAGGATCGGCCGGTGGTGTGGGACGTGACGAAGCTTTTCGGGTTGCGGGGGGGATGATTGATAGTGACTTTTAAATCGGAGCGTGCCGAATGAGAATTGATACGTTTCGTTACGATTGCGATTCGCCCTTCGGCGCTTTATTTTCGTACGAGGGGGCAGTCTCTTGCCACTCAATCGAACGATAGCGGAAAAGTGATCGTTAATTTCCTATGTTGGTAGCAAAAGGCTTTAAATTGTTGAATGCATTATTTTCAAGAAGGACTTTTCTGTAAGATTATTCGAGCCAGGAACGCTTAGTACAGCACGTAGTGTAATCTATATGATGCAGGAAAGACCGAAAAGCTCTTTCCAACTTTGAAAGCACAAATATTGGGTTTCATAATTGATAAATGTTTGCGCTTACAACTTCTATAAATTTGCTGTGGGTTAAAAAATATTTGTACAAATTAATCTAATCATTATTTAACTTAGAAAAAGTTTTATAAATCTTAAAGATTTTAAAAGCATCATGACTGGTTACGACCGTTACTACCTGGTAATCCATAATACAAGCACTGAATAAAACATTTAATAAGGTTTCTACCACAAGCATATTTATTAGATAGAAATACATTACATTACTCCTTTTCTACTCAATAAAAACTATCTGATTTATTTATTATTACTTTCCCTTTACTACGTAGTAAGTATTGTTTTCGTGATTTTTAAATTTTATTATTATTCCATTTGTATTGTTTCAATCAGGCAACCAGGAAGGAAGTTAAACCCAAGCTGTATTATAAGGATATTTGTTATTTCAAAAGCTGTACATACATGCGCATTTCAGGAGTTCGATTAATACAGTTAATGAAATAATCACAATTTAGTTGGAAACTTTGTTTGCCATTCCTTCATCGGTGCAGATTAAATTTTGTGTACAATCACTACAGGCACCTAAATCGATCGTAGCCCGGAGCTTTAATTGAAACACCTGGGGTGGACACTCAACTAAAACTCATGAGGCACACTCTAATGGAGATCAATTATCTAAGCAACAAATCCACAGGGTGGATACAAAGAACACTCCGCACTAAATCAATTCATTCTGAAGCAGACTATTGTATCGATGATTTTATTAATGTAATTGTAGAATAAAACATAAGGTTTAAAGGATATTAATGATTATAAATTTAAAAAAATGTACCTTAAAGTAAATCCAGTCTACAATCAATTGATAATAATACTAATAATAAATTTTTAACATTGCTTTAAAGTCTTAGAAGTTTGATATTTCAAACTTTGTAATTTATAATAAAGGGACAATAAAATTACGCCGTTGTATTATTAACTATTTCACCAGAATGCGACGGAAATAGGTTCAATGTGTTATTCGATTAGGTCATGGTTTGACAGGAAATGTGTTTTGATGGAATTTAAACCGCTGGTCCGTTACCTGTCGCCCCTAATTCGCGTCAATGTTCGCTGCGAGCAATTTCAATTTCCAATGTTCACTTCGAGTGATTGCTTTTCACAAATGAGGAGTATATGATGTGGCAGTGTACCAAGATTGATTTTCTCGCAATACTTTTAGACGCAATCAAACAGATAGGAAGGCGAATTCTTTGTAAGAATTCCTAGTAAAAAGTCTGTAAGATTGTGCTAGGAAGGTGGCTTTTATGATGAAAATACATTAAAAATAAAAAAAAGGGTTTGATATTTTGCTGTGATACAAATGTAAAACAGAACCAACATTTCTATTAAATTGAAATATTAAAAGATTTTTTTATATAAAAGTAAATCAAGTAATGAATTGATACAGTTGATTATCACCACAATTTTCTGCTTTATATAAAGAGAAAGGCAAAACCCCTAAAAAATAAATATGTTATTTCAATATAGTTCACTATAACAATGAAGAATTAGTTGGTTTTTAAATATTGGAATGATGGTGTTGAACTCCATTATAAACGTTTGTTTATTGTTGAAAACAATAAACCTAGTTTTTATGTTTAAAACATTTTCTCGCGCTAATTTATTGAATCAAAAAGCAAACTTAAAATATGTTAATGTAGGGTGGTGGACCCATGAATCACGAGGCGAGGACCGAGGGATGGAAACCCTAGGCCACTGCAGAGAAGATTTTATCTCACCCTCCAATTCCTCCAACAATAAATCACAGGTTTTCTTTAGGTAATTTATTGAATCATACACTAAACTGCAAAATTGTGTTTAAATTTGATAACTATACAATAATGTTTGGTTCATGTATTAGAAATTGAAGGGTGGGGTAGGTGACTATCCCACCCATCAATGCCTATTTTTTACAACTTTAACAGCGACCCTGTCTTTAATTTAGATAAAATAATTTACAGATTGTTCGTTTTTTTTATTTTTTACTTGCAAATTTAAGCCACTTTCGTAATAAGAAATAATTTAAATATGGATGGATGACCTCTAACCCACCCTTACATTCCTTTAACAATAAATCAAATGATTTATTTAAGGTGATTCATTAAATCAAACATCAAACTGAAAACAATGTTAGAATTAATTATTTTGAGCATTTCTACATTATTTCAATGTAAAAACTACAAAAAACAACTAACAGTTAAAACCACTACTCCTCGTGCAAATGCACCGCCAAGTATTGAATTACATAACCGTTAGTTATCGTTACATGTCTGAAGTTATATTATATGGAATTAATATGACTATCCGCAGACACGTGTTCCTCTTTATCACAGCTCATCAGTGCAACTATGTCATAATTTTGATGTTCCATTTTCAAGGCGCATTCAAAAAACGATATCACCACAGATGAAAAGCCCCTTCTTGGCATTTAAAAGTTTTTTTTTCAATTTTTAATTTACAAAAATTGATTTACCCTAAAAATCCATATTTGATAACATTAGTGTAAATCTTTGTTTTATTTTGATTTTGACTGAATGAAGAAAAATGTAATTTCTTGTTAAAAAGATTAAGTATAGCATACGGGTCACTCTCCTTATATTGCTCTTAAACTTTAAGAGAAACCTTGTCTTTAATTTAGTAAAAATCTTTTAGAATTTTAGTTTTTGTTATTTCCAAATCTAAGTCACTTTTGTTATTGGAAAGAATTTTAAGATGTGTCAGTTGAATGGTTAGCCTCTAACACATACTTCAAATCCTTAAATTACTGATCAAAGGTTGTCTTTAAGTTAATACATTAAGTAAAAATGTCTGATAACGTTATAGTTAAGTTTGGTTTATATTCTGATGATTGGAGGATGTAATAGTGGCCACACAACAATTGGTATCCCTGTTATTAAACTGTAATAATAACTAACAAACATTTTGCATCTAAAACAGAAACACTGTTTAACTTTTTATATCTAGGTTGGGTGAGTGGTCTCTATTTCACCCTCCAATTCCTTTAACAATTCAAAGGCTTTTTAAGGTAATCGATTAAATTAAAAATCAACTGAATGAATTGAAGCAGAAAAGTTGAACACTGTGAAATTAAAATCAATCAATTTTTAACACTATTTTTTAGTTGTCGTTGAGTTTGGGCGGCTTGTGATCAGTGTTTGTTTGATAGCAGGCTATTTTATGTTCAGTTCTACAAGGGCAGCAGCAACCACATTCATAATTTTCATTCAGGTTCAACAGATTCAATTCTGCAGGATAGATAATCGATGCTGGATTTGGGAGGTCGAAAATTTCGTTTGTCTTTATCATATAAACTATTACTTGAATTACTAGCTGAATTTTTCACCCAAGATTGATACATATGCTTGTCGGCATTTTGTTTTTTCTTCTCCCAACCTACACATCGGAACAAAAAATGCAGGGTTGATATGGAGGACTATGAATACATCGAGGACACCCGAAACAACAGGAAAAACATGATATACTGCCACGTCTAATTTTATGACTAGGTAGACAATAATATGGTTCTGCGAATTCAGTTTTAGGTCGTTCTTCGTATTTATCATATGCATCCCATAGTTCCATCCTGTAGAGAACAGGAAGCGGGTGACTAGGACACCTACACAGCCCTTCCAAATACTGGCCTATGCGGATGATCTTAATATCT
The DNA here is from genome assembly GCA_963969525.1 of Ontholestes murinus. Classification (NCBI taxonomy): domain Eukaryota; kingdom Metazoa; phylum Arthropoda; class Insecta; order Coleoptera; family Staphylinidae; genus Ontholestes; species Ontholestes murinus. Next base: position 17,512,401 of record OZ018396.1, read on the forward strand.
TGGGCAGAACAGAGAGCAACCAAGAAAGCCTTCGTAAAAATCGAAGCAAGTGCAGGAGACTTTGGATTGAAAATGAACGAAAGTAAAACCAAATGCATGTGCTAAAGTTAAGGACATAGGGAAATCATCGAAGCAAATATAGTATTTGGAAACTACAGCTTCAAGAGGGTTAGGAATTTCGGCTACCTAGGCTCCAACGTAATGCCCAAAATGATGGCAGATGAAGATAAAAGAACAAATAACAAGCGGCAACTTAGCCCTCTTCTTCTTACTACTAATTATAAAGTCTCATCCGTAGAGGCATACAATACCCTCATCCGAACAATAGTATACTATGAAAGCGAAGCGTGGACCATCATCCATTGAACTATTAGACCTATTTGAGAGTAAGGTTCTGAGACGAAAGCTATTACGATACACGATAATAAAGAGTGGAAAATAAGATACTGATAAGACTAATACGGTTCAGGCATATACAACGCATATCAAAGGTACGGTTTGCAAAAAAGGTACTCATAAGACAGCCAGGAGAAAAACGACCAGCTGATAGACCAAGAGCAAGATAAGGTGTCAAAAGACGCCCAAGAATTTCTAAAAATAAGGAATCGAAAATGGTCAGCTAATGATCGTGAACATTGGAGGCAAAACATCCAGGAGGCCAGGGCCAAGTCGGGCTTTATTGCCAGCGAAAATGAAGAATTAAATCCTACATTTCATAAAATACTGACAGAGTATATAGTTTCAAAAACTTTTTTATTACTCTACTGAAACATTGTTTCACCACACAGTAGCTTCACAAGGTGGATGAAAAATATATTGTTTTTGTAGAGTAATCAAAACGTTTTTAAAACGTGTCTCCCTCCACAACACTCCTTTGCCCGTCTTCTTTCAATATCTTTTCTTATCTCCCTTTAATTCTCATTCCCAAAGTAGTACCTTGCTTTCTCAATCCATATCTACTCCAACCTACGACTCCTTCCCCCTTGATAGTCCTGATTGTGGGAAGAGCAGGCAATCAGAATAGTTAGATTGCCTGCTCTTCCCACTATCATCCCTCTTCCTTTCGTTGCATTCTTTCTTGCGTTCTTCCTTCCCATTTGAAATCCTCCAGTAGCTCCCTTCTCACTTCTTCTCATTCCTCCTTCATCGTCCATATTTCCACCAATCCCACTATGTCTTTTACTTTCGGCCACTATTCACACACACTATTCGTGCGATATGGAGTTTCAACAAGTAACAGCCTCATCAATCTAGTATTTGAATCCTAAATATTTGTTTAATGCATTTGGAAATCTATATCTATATCTATATATTTCGTCAACGAAACAAATAGATACGCAACAGAAAATATAAAATCAAAAATGACATTGCCACAAAAATCCGTATGGAATACTTGGCAGAAAGTGGCAGTTTCCGAATTCAAATCTGTTCTTGGCATTACATTCAAATAAGGGGGCGATAGGACTTCTGAGCTGTACACAAAGACTAGCACGTCTCAGTATAACAAGATCCCTTAAGCACCACTCCAACAGCAGCCCTAGAAGCTATCTTGAACATACCACCATTACACATCTTTATTCAAGAAGAGGCGAGGTCCGTATCATATAGACTGATGCAAGGACAAACGCCCATAATCCGATCAGATGGAAAAATACACCAACAGCTAGAAGTCGAGCTGAAGGCTAACGCGATCACAGCGATACCAAGTGATGCTATTGTTGCCATGAATGTAAAAAAAACGGCACAAGATGTTTTCTCCAAAGAATGAATTGACCCAAGTTTTTTTTGAAAATCCTCGTTCTTCTCATAACATAGAACGAGGATTTTCAAAAATCTTGGAGTTTACATATCAATCCGCCGGCGGAGGGATATTCTCCAAGAACTAGAGGTAATAAAACTCAAAATCTCGTACAATATCTGGATTCCAAATGCAAAGATGTATTTTCACAATCTCGAGAAATTGCGATTCCACGGTTGGATTCAAAGGAAAGGCGATCTTTAAAGTTTATAATCCGCAAACGCCGCAGAAGTTGGGGATAAGAATTTTGGAAAAGAAACGACGGCAAAAATAGACCGATATGATATACCATTTACGTCAAGAATTGTAAATAAACTACTACGTTTTTCACTTATATACCGACAGATTCTATATAAGTGTCCAACTAGATCAAGAATTGCAAAAGATGAAAGTTCATTTGATAGGAACTTTAATGCTTAGTCGAAAATTTATGTTCAACTACAAAAAATACTCTGAAGTTGAAAACTAATCAAGTCAAAGCATATACAACTCAAAACCTAACTGCTTTAATAGAAAGGATAAGAGAATTATCCACATGTTGTCTTCTTTCCATAATGCGGATGTGGAAACTGTAGACAGATATAAAACTGGTATTTCAGGAGCAACTGGAAAAATTTCAAAACCGGTAGCAATCATTGACTGGGAACTAAAAACAGAGTGGATCATTATTGTACCAGCTACCCTTTTCAAAGAAGGATCCTCAATTGGCGGAGAAAACTTTTTTTGGTTGTTAGAAATTATGACACTAATTTCTAACAACCAAAAAAAGTTTAATAATTTATAACCAACGTCTTAAAAGAAATAATAAAACCAAAGTGATATACCAGAAGTTTAGAAAACAGTTAATTTTAGAATTAGTAGGATCTACCAGAGACGAAGAAGGAAAAGAGGAAGATCGAAATCCCTAGATCAAGAAGAAAGGCCATATGGTTTTGCGAAACATGTTCAAGGAAACATAGCCTTCATCCAGGAGTTTGATTTAAAAATACAACACAGAAGAAAAATATAAACAAAAGAGATATTTATTTAAGAGATTTCGATGCAGTGTTTATTATTATTATTATCAGAGATATTTTTGAATGGTATACATAATTATATACCCTTCAATAAATTGTTTCTTATTGGAAGAAATTGGAGTTAACATTAACAACGTTGTGCCTTTTTTTCAAAAATTCTTGATTTTACCTAAATGCAGGTATTACTGAACTAAAAAGCATATATGAATAATATTTGAGTGCGAAGGGTTAAACATGCTTAGGATATATAGGTGATCTCTAACTCACCTTCAAATTCCTTTAATTATTGTTCAAAGATTTTAAAATTGTTTAAAATTTTTAAAATTTAAATTTGACAACTTCACAATAAAGTTTGGTATATATTCTGATGAATGGAGTGTGTGACCCTACATATTTGTTTAAACTTTAGTTAGTATCCTGTTTTTAATCTAAAAATATCGACAAATTTATGTATGTTTTTATGTCTGAAGCAAAAACACTGATTCTAACAAATTTTTATAAACATGTAGGCTGAGTGGTTGCCCTCCTATCCCACCCTCCAATACTATTATCAATAAATCAAATGCTTTATTCAATCAGATGTTCAAAATTGTGTTAGTTTTTAACTTTTAATTTTAAGGAAAATTATATCTTCCAAAAAAGAGACAATAATAGTAAATTGCTCAAATATATTACAAATGAAGAATTCAGAAGCTGTCAACATGTTTTACTGGGCAATAGATGGGTGTGGGTTTGAGTGGAAGATCATTTAAAACCAGTGAACTTCGCCCGTGATTCTTGCTGTCTAAATTTGTCTACGTGGTTCATTAATTTATGTATTATTTTGTGAATATATTATATGCAAAAAACAAAATTGTGAAGAATATATTTATACAAAGTTAGGAGAAATTATAGGAACGGTTGATTATTTCAAAAGATACAGGAGTTAGCAAAAGATGTCGAATACAGGGTCCGGCAGGGAAGTATGGCGTTTTTGAAAAATTCAAAATTTTATTTGTTTAATAGGTAGGTGTGGATTTGCCATTTCATATTCATGTACGAAAAATAATGTCATCTAAGTGATGTCCGTTCTTTTCCATACACTCCTGAAGTCGAGTTGAGAAGTTGTTCATGGATCCTTCCAACATGTTGTCTGGAATTCCTTGAATTTCTCGGGTGAGAGCATTGAGTCCGTGGTTTTTCAATAAATATGCCTTTAGGTACCACCACAGAAAAAAATCGCAAAGCGTAAGATCAGGTGATCGTTGGGGCCACTCGAGTCTTCCAGAAAAATGTTCTCTCAAAAGTGCCATAGACTCCCTTGAGGTGTGACAAGTTACCCCATCTTGCTGAATTCGCCGTACTGACCAGTCACTCATCCTCAGCGCGCGAGCAAATTGCACGACCGATCGACGTGGACTTGCTTCTATAGCTGCCCTAACTCGAGCCATATTTTCAACGATCAACGATCCTCTAGTGCGAAGATTCTGCACCCATTAAAATTTGAATTGTGTTCGAAATCTGCGTTGTGCAGCAACCACAGTTTCGATGTAAGTTTAGTAAACAAATAAGCGTTGATCTGGTGTCCACGGTTCCATAACGACTAAACCAAACAAAATGGCAAGGTCGGGTGGACACATATCAACTATTTTGGAAAATTTAGGCTGCCCCTGCGTTGAGTTACACGTGTTTCAAAAACATCATACTTCCCTCCCGGACCCTGTATACAAGTTATAAGGCTTTAAAAAATCTACTTATCTGTAATAAATTGGAATATATATGGTGGCCCACAAAATTGTGGTGAACTAAGGTTACATTCTTTTTAAAAACCCTTTATATTACTATTTATTTTGATTGTCTGGTCAATTTTGAACATTTTTTTATTAATCATAAATTATACCTAAATTCATTAGTACAACAATGCGATATTTGAATGAATTGCAGTTACCTGACCAACAAAAATTAGGTATAGCAAATAATGTGAAAATCGAGTTCTGTCAAAATTAAACAAACAAGGAAATTGAAAATTGTATTAACCATACGTTACACCTAAATTCATTAGCTTCCTATATATTATGTGATTTGATCAGTTACAAAACTTAAAATGAATTCCAATAAACACTTTAATCAGTTAACATAAAATAAAAGGCATATCAAGTCATGACTTTATTTTTAATAAATGTTGAAATGGTTTACTAACTGACAATGGTACAAATTATCTCAAAAATGTGGTTGGGTATGTAAAACAATTTCCCTTGTTAATTTCTCACTTACATTTAAAATTGTAGTTCTTTGTTCTTCTAAATTATTGGATTTGTTATGATAAACATTTTTCAAGTAACCTCAATAAAAGAAATCTAAGTGCGAAAGATCGGGAGACTGTGAAGGCTATTAGATAGGTCCTCTTCTTCCTATTCATTTATTTGGGAACGTGACAAAAATTTTCTAACTTCCCGAGAAAAATGCAGAGGAGCTCCATTTTGTTGATACCAGGTTAAGTTAATATAGGGAGTCCAATTATTTAGTTGGAACTATTTCTTGCCAAAGGAGTTTGAGATATCGTTCACCGGTGAAATTTTCCTCGATCAAAAAGGGTCCAATTACATGTGCCGCAAACAATTCAGCCCAGACATTAACTTTTTCTGGGTTATTTCGCTCCCAGTAGCGCTAATTTTGTTCATTGACCATTTTGTGTAGTGTGAAGCTCCCTTATTCCGAAAAACAATATGGTTTGGAAAGTAAGGGTTCTCTTCAATCTTTCTCGTAATTATTTCACAAAATTGTAGTCTTAGATCATAGTCACCGTCACAAATTTCTTGTACAAGATTAACCTTGTATTGATTCATTTTCTCGATATGAAGATTGGTTTTTAGAGATTTTTGATCAATTTCATAATCAGAAGCAAGGTGTTTAGAGGATTGTCTGGGTTTTTGGATAACTTTACAATAACCAAAATGGTTTATATTTTAGAAGAAGAAATGAATACGTAAGGATTGGCAAAATTCTACGTGTTGCTAGAATCATTGGCAACAAAATAAAGTTGATGATATTCTAAATTATTTAACAGGAATGGTCAAACTAAAAATCATTAAAATTAAAAGTGTAGCTTCCGGCGCCGTTTTATTTTCGCGGTTATATTATGAAAGTGTCTGTAAATAAATGATTAGCTAACGTAATTGGGTCAAGCCAGGTCGACGGCATTTCCTACGCTCCGGACGTTATAAACGGGCGTCGGGTTGCGTCCTGGACGGCTTTAACATTGACATTTTCGAGTATTCGGATTATGCGAACGGAACATTTCCTTACCGCCGAGCTTAATTTTAAACCGGAACAGTGGTCGGCTCTAAATGATTTACAGATATCGCGTGTGCAATTTCAACCCGTCCCACCGTCATTAAGGCCCATTTTAAGAAATGACACGTTATATTCAAGAATGCAGTTCTGACTCACTTATAATTTTCTATTTTCCCCTATAAAAACAAAAACTAAATTAAAGGTATGTAATGTAAGTATTTGTACAACTTAAAATAATTTGGAATATTCGTGGCTTCTTCAGAAATGATTAGTTGAAGTAATCGTACCTAAAGTTGAGAGGAAAATATTTGTGCAATAACTGCAATAACGTATAGTTAATAAAATGTTCAATTTCCTTCTTTTCAGATTTTTTCCAAGGCCATACCTAATTTATGTTTTGTCAGGTAACTACGACTACCTTCGAATATCGAAATTGTCGCAAAAATGTTGTTGGGAATATTCGTGGCTTCTCCAGAATTGATTAGTTGAAGTAATCGTACCTAAGGTTGAGAGGAAAATATTTGTGAGAATATCTTGTTACAAACAAAGATTTAAGGATGGGGTTGATGGACCACCGCCTTGAGAAATAAGACGACTTTCAAGTTGACGTCGTATCTAATCAAATTGGGATGCATTCACCAGCACCATCAATTCCTGTCTTTGATACAAAAATGTGTATGCTCCCTATAAATTATTTTAATGAAGTAAAACATTTATTTGAAAAAAACTATTGCAGTTCAAAGTTAACTAATCAAGGTTAGAGATTTTCTAAAAAACTTAAATCCCAAAATTTCTCTGTTTAAGAAAACATCCACATGAATATCAGTAGGAAAACATTGAGGGGTGGTTTAAACACTGCCTTATTTACATACATACATTTAAGGATAGTAAAGGATACATTTAGTATAGTTAAATTTTTATTTATTATAGTAAATACATTTTTTTGTACTTAGATAAGTTTCAGATAACATTTTCATTGATAGATGTGTAGGTATTAATAAATTTTATGTGGAACATCAACACCGTGCAATATTCCTGCTCTCGTTGAGAAATATGCGAACGTAAATGTGAAGTTAAATCGATAAAACGGCCGCCCCGCGTTCCACCCCCGTACCCGCAAGCAAGCAATGCACACCACGGGGTTGTATCGTTTGCCTATTAATAAATTTATCGTTATTTCCACCGAAATTATCTTATTTTAGATGTTTTATCGCGGAAATTAATCATAACTGCTGTACGATGTGACTAAATTGCGGTTATTATAGACATGAAAATAGAGAGGGGATAAATTGATTATGCCTTTAAGCCACAAAATGGATAATTTTTGTTTGCATAAATAAACACATTACTTTCTATTCTCAAAACTGCTTGGTTTATCATGACCAAACGTCCCAATAAACCAACAAGTTTAGATGTTAGAAGTTCTGAACCAGAAGTTGATGAAAACAACTTTAGCGATGCCAGTGAAATATCGAGCGTTTCTAAACAATCGCAGTTATTTTCTAAGACCGAACTTAACGACTTGAAGACTTTGCTCTTCCAAAGGATCTTTAAGAAATTTTGGCATATAGACTTCAAAATAAAAATTTACTGGTAGAAGACGTCAAAATCTCGTATTTTAGGAGTCTGAGTATTTAGGCTATTTTTAAGAAGAAGTTTATTGCACCGACATTTCCAATCTGATAAACAAACTTGGAAGCACATACAATCCCGATTATTGGAGGCTTCTTATTAATTCTTCCAAAAGAAGCCTTAGAGCTGTTCTCTTAGACAATGGGGATGTTTTTTCATCGGTACCGGTTACCCATTCTGTGCAAATGTCGGAAAGCTACGAAAATCTTAAAGTCTGCTTGAAAAAATCAAATACAATGATCAGAGTTGGAAAATTTGTTGGGGATTTGAAAATTGTGGGACATCTACTAGAACTGCTCTCAGGGTATACGAAATACCCATGTTTTTTTGTGTGAGCGGAACAGTCGAAATAGACATCAACATTGGATAAAAAGGACTGGATAAGAAGAGATAATTTAACTTAACTGAAGCCTTGTTGATAAAAAAAAAAATGTAAAAAAATCTTGTTACCTCCACTGCGTATTAAACCAGGACCAGTGAAACAATATGTTAAAACTTTAAATAAAGGTGGAGACTGTTTCCAATACCTTCGTGGAAAATTCCCCGCTATCTCAGATGCAAAATTAAAGGAAGGAATTTTTGTCGATCCTCAAATAAGGAGATTAATGAAAGACCAAGAATTTGTTAATACATTGAACGAAACTGAGAAAGATGCACGAATTTCATTTGTTAAGGTTATTGAAGGTTTTTTTGGGAAACAACAAGGATCCTAACTACAAGAAAATTGTGAAAAATTTGCTACAAAAATTTATGGAATTGGGATATAATATGAGCATAAAAGTTTACTTGATTACTTCCGAAAATTTTGGTGATGTGAGTGAGGAGCAAGGTGAGAGGTTCTACCAAAATATGAAAGAAATTTTCCCCAAAAATTTTGGTGATGTGAGTGAGGAGCAAGGTGAGAGGTTCTACCAAAATATGAAAGAAATTTTCCCCAAAAATTTTGGTGATGTGAGTGGGGAACAAGGTGAGAGGTTCTACTAATATATGAAAGAAGTTTTTCTTGAAAATGTTGGTGATGTGAGTGAGGAGCAACGTGAGAGGTTCCACCAAGGCATAAAAGAAATAAAACGCAGGTATCAAGGTCGTTTCATGTTTCAATGATGGCTGATTACTGCTGGTCAATAAAAAGGGACAATCGGACCCTGGAATACAGAAGAAAATCCATTAAACGAAGGGTTTCATCCAAGAAGGAAAGATCTTCTGGAAAGAAAAGAAATTAAAGGCTATTTAAGACTTTTTTCAATTGTGTTTACTATATGTAATTTGTTTTTGTCTCTGCGATTATTTGGGCCATTTTTTTTATTAATTTTATTTCAACATTGATACTTTACGTGATAGGGCAAAATGACACTCGGATTTGAATTCAGACATCAAAATTATACAAAAGCAGTCGTCAGATCGAAATCAACTTTCAAAAAGTCAAAATTTGTTAGCCTATGTTATTTAAGAAACTTATTCCAAAATTTTGGTGATGTGAGTGAGGAGCAAGGTGAGAGGTTCTACCAAGATATGAAAGAAATGGAACGCAGAAATTAGGTTCGGTGGAATGTTTCAATGATGGCTGATTACTGCTGGTCAATAAAAAGGGACAGTCCGACCCTGGAATACAGAAGAAAATCCATTAAACGAAGATTTTCATCCAAGAGGGAAAGATCTTCTGGAAAGAAAAGAAATTAAACGCTATTTAAGACTTTTTTCAATTTTGTTTACTATTTGTAATTTGTTTTTGTCTCTGCGATTATTTGGGCCAAATTTGTTATTAATTTTATTTCAACATTGATACTTTACGTGATAGGGCAAAATGACACTCGGATTTGAATTCAGACATCAAAATTATACAAAAGCAGTTGTCAGATCGAAATCAACTTTCTAAAAGTCAAAATTGGTTGGCCTGTGTTATTTAAGAAACTCATTCCTTCTTTAATTTATGAAGGTTTTCTTAACGATGATATTGACTAGAAATTTTCCTCTAGAATCTTCTATTTTCTGAAAATTCTAATATTTTCCCTTTATTTGATAATAGGACAATTACTATGCTTCTTCTTTTCTTGTTTTCTCCATTGGCTATCGACCGGCGGTCTTTCAACCCTTTTCCCCTTATTTTGTTGGAGTTTTCTGGTATCTTCTTTCTTTTGAAAATTCTAAAAATTTATAATTTTTTTATCCAAATTGTAGAAAATTTCTTTGAGGAGAATAATATACATTTTTATGGACACACTTTTTACAGCATTTACACTTGAATAACGCATAAATGATGAGGTGTTAGTGTGAGTGTAGTGTCGGTCAGTTGTTTTTCTGCTTGAAATGTGAATGTGGTTTTGTAAATTTAGGGCTTATATTGAATATATTAACTGATGAGGCTGTTATATGTTGAAAATTCAAACAATTGTTGCGTTTTAAAAAAAATCAATAATAAAGTGTTTTACTTCAATAACTAAACAAGTGGCTTATATTGAAGTTTCTAGAAAAACAATATAGAGATAAAATTTGAAAGATTTTGTAGAAAATTTACAGCAGTAGCGTGAATTTTCTTTGGGTTTCCTGAGTTTACCAGCAATTTCTTTCTTGATAAATTTGCACATCCCATACCTGGCAATGCAGGTTTCAAATCGAAAAAATCGCGAGTCTTAAAATGAGATCAGTTCATATTTTTGACGAAAGCTCTTGAAGAAGAAATGATTCATCATATCCAATTTTTTATAAATATGACGAAAGCTCTTGAAGAAGAAATGATTCATCATATCCCATTTTCTTTTAATATGGCGGTACAGAAAAACTTCCTGAAATTCTAAAACCACTAATAGTGCCATTAATTCAACTCTACAAAATCTTAACCTTCAACTATAGAAATTACTTGAGTTGGAAGTGAAATTATCTCTAAATCGCGAGTCTTAAAAAAAGAGCAGTTAATTTTTTTGATGGAAGCTCTAGAAGAAGAAATTATTCATCATATCCCATTTTCTTTTAATGGGGCGGTACAGAAAAACTTCTTCAAACTCTAAAACTACTAATAGCGCTATTACTATGGCCATTAATTCAACTCTACAAAATCTCAACCTTCAACTATAGAAATTACTTGAGTGGCAAGTGAAATTATCTGTTAACGAAAATAGCCTCCCTGATTAATGGTACTCCGGTCCGATGTATCCGGCAAACAATGGAATGTCTTGTGTGCGCCTATTCGAGTGGAGGAAATTCAATTTCGCGTTAATTTCGCGGACGCGATTGTTGCCTTTATGAAGAGGAATCGGCGTTTGCCCTTCTTATTAGGGCACATTACCCATCGGAACAATGGCCGCCTTACTGTTCCTTGAGGGCTCAATTGGTATTGTGGTTTCCAACGAAACACATTTACAACGATTGACATGGTTAATAGTGAGCATAATTGTAATATCCTTCAAAATATTAGGTAAAGATTTGGATCAAGACTTAATTTATTTCACTGATGAGTGAAACAAACCAAGTGTTGATCAATTCCTTACCTAGATAAGTTATTCAAGAAATATTGTTATGGAAATCCACTACGTAATACGCGAACAAAATATTCAGCCCAAATTATATGCGAACGAGTTTAAAACCTAAAATGTATTCATTTCCGCCTTCTGAATAATTCAACTGTTAAAAATCACCACGAACTTTACATCTCAACCAACGTCAATTTTGATTGGAAGTAAAAAGACGTTATTAAAAGACCGACCAGTTGTTCTTGCGACTGGAAGGAGTACACGTCTCCCACATCTATTATTCATGCACCCAGCAGACGTCTCACTCACACCCTTCTCCCTAGTTTATTGCAAAATCGATGTTTCCTCAGAGCCGAGGAGATGTCAACAAGTGATTACCCCGATCCGTCAGCCCGTAACGGACCCAAGGCCCTTTCTGTGGACCTCCGCATGTTGTAACGATCGCCATTTGTTTCGCCGCCAGGATGGGGAGGGGGAGAGCTCATTTCTGAAATTTTGCGTGAAAAAGTGCGGTCCTGTTGCTGATGGCACGAAACAAGACCTAGTAGCTATATTGCGAAAACAGAAAAAAATAAAAGTTTCTTGCAATTAATTTCGACCAAGAAATATTGCTGGTAGCAATAAAATATGAATCATTGGAAGATGAGATTCAACAATTTTTTTAAATTAAAAAAGCTGTTCTTCGATGTTTGTATTTATTATTATCATTATTTGATTGTAATGATAAAAAAGTTAAAAGTTTAAAAGTATTTGATTGTAATAAGAATAATATTGATTTAATCATAATAATAATGGTACCACTGTTTCTAGTTGGTAATTCATGATAAACACCTAACTAACGGACTTACTATTTTTTTATCACTTTTAGTAGTAAGAAGCAAGTGCGTCAGTTTAGTGTTTAATATTTGTTTGCCCAATAGAATACAAATCTTAATTATATGAATTTAGTAAACTAAAACTTGAAAATGAATTCCTACTTAGTAACAATCGCAAACTTATATTTCAAAGTACTTAATTTGTTGCCTTCACAATGTCTTAAATAATTCCGATAAGATGACCAATAAATTGAATTTATCTTCAACATTTAATCGAGTACGTTTCGAAAGCATCGTCCGTACACTATTCGCCTGAAAATATCTATTTTATCGCTTCTCGACTTTATTATTTAACATTTAGTTCACCTGTAAAGTCGTGTTTTATTGCTGGCCATACGTTGACGCGCTGACGTCAGCATTTATCTGGGTAGGATGTGATGTAATGCTGGCAAGTTGCCAGAGATGGGAACAAATGACCCCCATTAAGCGACCTGAGCGTGAGCAACGTAACCAAGGATCGGGATTATCAAAGTTTATCGCCAATATTCGATGCCGAGACGCGAATTTGCGTGTACGTTGAGAGTTTTTAAGAGGAAGATAAGGCAAAATTTTTGCACACTATTTTTGGGTCATATATCATCCGCTTAATATCTACATGATTAGACAAGTATTAGACAAATCCAGTATGATTAGATAAGTCTTAATAAATCATAATCAAAATTTAAGTTTTTAATTTCACGTAGACTTCATGATCCTTCTTGAACTTAAAAACTTAAATAATAATACGAAAAAATTTGGCAAATCTAAAACAATGAGTCTTACTACGACTACAAAACAAATCACTTATCACTTGTCTAGCTAATACTTCGATAGTTATTGAATTATACAACCAACTAAAGGATTTTATTAAAAACTTAAAGATTCTAAATGAGTATAAAAATAATAATCACTTATAACTCCACAAATAGATAAAACAAACTTTTTTCGATCATTTTTTCGTAATTCTAAATCTAACTCCATAATTTCACTGAAGCGAGTGAGTTATCTCTTGGAAGAATTCAAAATTTATTATCTTGGCAATTATTTCACGTGTTTTGTAGCATAATAAAACTCCATCATTTCGCATCCTCCATGTTATTCACTCCCACGCATATTTCACGTTAATAACTGGCATAGTTCACCGTCTATTCTGTAAGAGCTTTGTTCTTTCGGACACGCAGCCCTTTGTGGGGAGAAAATTGCGATTCCGCAAACTATGCCGCGGGGAGGTTTTCCAGCCGGAGGAAAACTCCCGGCAAATTCATTGGATTCGGCCTAATCGTGGCGCTGAAAACTGGCCGAAACATTTGAATGGCTCCGGGTCTGTGGAATGACCCGGTCCGTACGGACTACACTTTCGCTAATGAAGCTCGCGGGATCCGGAGAAGTTTCCGGATTATCCATTAACGTAATCGACTTGGTTTATAAACATGCAAAGTATAGTTTTGTTTAATAACTTTTTTAAATACTTTCAGAACTATTCAATGTGGTTATTTATAATTAGTTCTATGCATTTAAATTAGACCTGGATCATGGTCTGTAGCTTAAGCAAAGGTCTTTTATTTAAATTTTATACTATTATTACGGTTTCGTTAGCAAATCTTATGTTATTTGTCCATTTGTCAATTATTTTCATTCTTTCATGTATTGTTCTAGCCTTATCAATATATTCAATATAAGTGCAGATTAAATATTTCAGAAAAGAAGATGGAACTTTTTCTAACGCTATTTTATGTTTAGTCATTCTACACAATTTGTATTATTATAGACCTTTCCTATATATGGTATTCAAATCTTCATGAATTTTCCAATCATTTCTTCTTAGTATACAATATCCAAAGATTTTGCATAATCTAAGAAGCAAATTTGCTCCTTTTATGATCTAATTTGTAGATAAAATTGCGCTTCACCAGTTTCAGTTGTTAACATGATTCAAAAGAGTAATTAGTCATAATTATTCGGAATTTTAAACATTGGAATTGCTACGAACTCAGATTTTAGCCAATCTCCCGATATTCCTCCTGTGTTATGGATTCGAAAAAATACCAACATATCTAAATTATCATCCAGCACACCTTCCATATTTTTAAAAGGCAGGTATTTCCCAATTCCTGATGTTTAAATTCAAAAGACTTTTCATCCATCAAACAAGCATAGAAATAATTCTTCTTGTGGTCTAAACATTTTTGCGAAGCAAATTACACTCCTTGTTTTCACATTTATTACTTTCCCTATATACGAAGTATATATAGGGGAAGTATTGTTTTCGTGCATGAAAATGTCTATGGGCGCTGTATCTCAAAAACGAATGATCCGATTGAGATGAAACTTTAAACTTAAGGTTTTATCGTTAAAAACTATAACTGAAAAGCTTTTGGTAAACATTCATAAACCGGAAGTGGATGTTTACTCGAGGCTTTTTTTTTTGATTTTTCTCAATATTTTTCCAAATTCGAAAAATATTTCATAACTTTTCAAACAAAGGTTAAAGGAAATGAGAAACTGAAGTTTTATTAAGACATGTTTTTCGTAAAATTCTTAACTTGTGAGAGAAAAAAATGTAAAATTCGAATTTTTCAGAAAAATTTTTCTTTAAACATTCTTGAAATTTCAGTAATTTCTCCGCCACACTATCAGTTTTTATTGCAACTTCCTTTCCAAAGAATTTTAATTGAGAATTCTACAAGTTTAGCAAAGATTTTATTAAAGAGTTTCAAAATTTTTCAGAAAGTTATTATTTATATTTATTTATAGAAATTTCTTCGTGGTTTTTGTACAATATTTTGTTTAACTTTTTCTATAATTTTCTCAGATGATCCATAGATTTCATTTTAGATTTATAAAACTTTTTTGAGAATTCTAGAAGTCTACAGTAATTTCATTTTCTTATCTAATAAATAAATAAATAGATATTTCCAGATTTTTAGCAAATATTTTATTCGAGAGTTCTAGATTTTTCAGAAAGTACTTTTAAGATTTTGTTTAATTTTATAATTTATTAGGAATATTTTTTCTAAATTTCTAGAACTTACTTAGAGAAGTTACTTCTAGAAGTTTCAGGAATTTCTTCTCCATATTAAAAGTTTTTTACATCTTCCTTTCCAAAGAATTTTGATCGAGGATTCTAGAATTTTTCACAAGTTTTCCTTATAGGTTTCTAGAACGTTTTTGGAGGATTCTGAAAGTTTACAGTAATTTCTTCTTCATATTTCCAGAATTTTTAGGAAAGGTCTTATTCGGGAGTTTTTTTAGAAAGTTCGTTTTAATATTTATAGAATTTTCTTTGAGGCTATTTCTAGTAATTTCTCTTCTAGATTTTAATATTGTCGTATAAATTGCAATGATTTTTTCCAGAACTTTAGACTTTTCTCGAGAGTTCAGAAATTTCCACTAACTTTTATTCAGATTGGAGGCTATAGATTTTTCTAGAAAATCTGTTCGTAGAAATCTAGACTATTTTCATTAATTTCTTTTCCAGATATCAAGATTTTTTCAAGCTGTCGTTTAAATTGCGGTGTTTTTAGAATTTTCAAAAAAATAAAATTTTTATAAATTCAGAACATTTCTAGTAAATTGCTAAGATTTAAATGAAGGCATTTTTAGAAATTTTATTTTTAAAAACTAGACTATTTTTGAGAGAGAAATTTTTAGTAATTTCTTCTCTACATTTCAAGATTTTTTCAACTAGTCTTCTAAATCCTAAAGATTTTTTTGAGGCTCTAGAATTTTTACAATTTTCTTCTAGAAATCTAGATTATTTTCTCGATTGTTCAGGAAATTTGTAGCAATTTATTCTCTAGAGTTCGAGATTTTTTTGAAGTCGTCTTTAAAATTGCAAAAATTTTCTTTGAATGCCTAGTATTTTCTAGAATTTTTTTTCTAAAACTTAACAAAAATTATTTTTTTTAACTATTCTTATAAATTGCGAAAAAAAATTTCAGTCTCTAAATGTTTTTTAATTCGTCTGCTTTTCGAGAATTCAGGTAAATTTCAGTAATTGCTTCTCTAGAATTCAACATTTTGTTACAACTAGAGGCTATAAACTTATTTATAAAGTTCTAAATTGCAGAATTTTTCTTGGAGGGTATAGACTTTTTCAGAAAATTTTCCGCTAGAAATCTTTTCTTATTTTAGAGAAAGTTTAAAGAATTTTCAGTAATTTTTCTTATATTTATTCAACTGGTCTTCTAAATTTCTAGGAGGCTGTAGAATTTTTAGAAAATTTTAATTTAGAAATCTAGACTCTTTTTCAAGGGTTCAAGAAATTTCCAGATTTCTCCTCCAGATTTCAAGGTTATCTTCTTATCTTCTAAATTACAAAAATTTTCTTTGATAATGACATAATTGTCGAAACTAGTCAGATTAAATAAATAAACAGTGAAACAAACCAAGTGTAAATTGTCTTATTTCTATATTGATAGCAATTGTTTTTATAATTTTTTCACACCGCCAAAATGATGATTGCATTGAATTGCCACTTAAACTTGTTGATAGTTTTTCTTTTCATTATTTAAAAACTAATAATTTATTTATTTATTTACGGAAGTCCATTTAAGTGCAATATAAAATATAATACATATTAAAAATGAATAAAACGCTCTAAGTATAACAAATTTTTCTAAAAACATATTTAAATATATAAGAACGTGCACTAACTAAAACTAAGTCTTAAAATAATAAACTATAGGAGCTAATAGAAATTTATATAAGAAGGTGAATATAAATAATTTGAAATTATGCAAATAATTAAGAATAACCTCATAGTTTTAGAAAAATAGAAAAATATAGGGAAAGTATTATGATGGCCACATCACCATTTGTATATAGTATTTTCAGTCGATGAATTATAGGACTAGTGAGTCTCCTCATATTTTAGGGCATCATTTTTTCTAATTGCCATTAATTTATATTTTAGTCTTTCTATATTTAAATTTATCGAAAACGTTACTAAAATTACTAGCCCATTAATTTAGACCATTTCAAAAGTTTTATCATCCTTATATGGATTTCATCCAGTACGCATACTTTATCTACTTATATATGATAGTGTTGGTACTTCTTTATTGTTATCCAATAGATTTTTCATAATCATTATGAACAAAATGATCTCCAAAAATTTGAGCAAAATACGACAGAAATAGCAAAAATATTACTTTAGTGGCTAGAGTAGCCTGATTGATATTATCAACAGATGGGCAAAATACAATGGGTCGAGTGGAAGAACATTAGATGTCGTAAACTCCGCCTTCAAGATCTATGCTCCAAATTTTGAAGTCATTATTTAGTGTATGTATGTATGTATATTATCCATTTCTTTTAAATAGATCTTGTGAAGCAAATAAATTCAAATAAACATTTTTGTAGGGCTTCGCGTTTTCCTAGTCCACCACTCATCCTATTTCCTCATCTAGAATCTTTAATAAATAACTTTATAAACAATTAGTCCTGTCTTCTAACATATTTGGACATTGGTTTACTTTGGAATACAAACTCCAGTCTTCTGATATGCATCCTTTCTCGTAAAAGTTATTTAGCTTATATCATTTTTACATGAATTTGATCCAGCATACATATTTTCCATGTTTTGAGAAGATAGTTTTGGTGCTTCTTTATTTCTGGCCTTTTGTTATCTAAAAGATTTTACATATGTCGATTGACTAAAACAGTTGGTTCTGAATAATTAGAAAAACACGAAAACATTTCGTAAATCTACAACAAATGAGTTTTATTAGGACTACAAAATAAATTACTTATTGAAACGACTTTTCTGGCAGTTGGTTTTGTTACACTATTTTTTATTTTCTCTTCGGCTAGAAAATAAAAAATAGTGAAACAAATCAATCAACATAATCCAAAAATATTTCATCACCACGTGTTAAGTGAGAAATTAGTCAACCAAATAGATTTGTCATAATTTAACAAGCATGTAATTAGTTCTTTTCATCCTCTATACAGATAGATACATATATTTATTGACACATTTTACAATATTTACAAAAAAACATAGTGAATAATGAATGAGGTGTTAGTGAGTTAATCTGTCAAAAGGCTATCGACCAGAGGTCTTTCTGCCTTGTTTTGTCCAGTCATATGGCGTCAGTCGTTAATGCGTAAAAGGATGAAATGATGATATGAAATCCAATATGGTTGAATTGGGATTTTTAAATTTAGGATTTATACTAGGGTTTCTAGGATGACAGTAAAGGGATAATATATGGAAGTTGAAAGGATTTTTGGAGAATTTTTCTGATAGGTATCGAAGGCGTTCTTGAATGGGGATAACTAGGGTTGTATCATAGAGGAGTTGGTTGGTAGAATTATGTAAAGGATTTAGAGAATGCTGGAGTTTTGTTAGGGTACGGAGGAATGCTCGCTCGCTAACTTCAATATTGCGGGATATTGGATTGCTGCGTTTGGGATAGAGGGCACAACCATAGTCAAGTAGTGGGCAGCAGATCATCTTATAAATTTTACCAGCTGTTTTTGTATTGATGCCTTTATTCTTATAAGTTAAGCTTCTAAAGCATTTTGCTCTAGAAGTTATTTTGCTTTTTACTATGGATGTATGTTTTTTAAAATTGATTTTTTGATCTATGGTTATGCCCAGGTATTTTACGGAAACTGCGGGAGGGATCATAGTTTGGGAAATATGGACTTTGTGAGGGGAATTGTTGGCGTGATGGTAAGGAATTAGGAGCTGTGATTTGTGGGGATTGATTTTAATGAGCCATTTTGCAAACCATCGTTGAAGGGAGTCAATAAGCTCTTAGAGGGATTGAAGGGCTTTTGGTAGTGTGGGAGCATGTCCTCTATACATTTTTGTGGTCTTTATGAATTGTTGGTAAGTCACTTATTTTGTTTTTATATTTAGTACATATTCGTTTCAGAAGATTTTTAAGAGAATCTGAAATGCATGATCATTAAACCAATTAGACTTTTCTTACTTTTGAACATTTGTTCTCTTTGGAATTGCTAAAAACTCTAAAATCTGAGTTCTATCACATATTTTATGTATCAAACGTTATTTAAAAATCAACAAACGCCCTCTTTCAAAAAATGTACCACTTTTATATGGATTCCATTCAGCATGCATACTTACTTTTCGTACCCATTTATTTTTTAAACGTTTGTCATTCCAAGAATTTACTGATGAATTCCTTACTGGTCTTAATAATTTTGTGACTTAGTAGTAGATATTTCTTGCTTGTTGGTTAATACTGGTATTAGAGTATAGATTTATAATAACGTATTCTAAATTTCATCCAAATCTTCATACATGATTATTAACCAAAAGTATTGGGTGGTGGTTACATATATTAGTTTGGTTTTTGTTAAAAGTGGAAATGTTTTCCGAATATATGTGGTTCTGTTTACCTAATCAATTTAAATATGTGTTGAAAAGAGGACAGTTTGCTCTTTTTTCTTTTCATTGACATTAGATTTGTTTGTGTTAGATGCCTGTGAACATGTGGGAGAGTAAGGTGCATTTTCGGCATATTTTCCATTATTATTTCAAGAAAGGCAAACGAGCTGCGGAGGCTTACCGAAAAATATGCGGCGTATATGGGGGCGATTCCTCAACAAAACGTACCACTCAGAAATGGTTTGCCAAATTTCGTTTCGGAGATTTGAGTCTTGAAAATGGACTCCGCGTCACATTTGAAATTGGGCAAGGAAACGTTCAAAGGCATTTGCAACATCTTGGCTATGTGTACCGCGTCTATGTTTGGGTACCACAGTCATGGTAAGTTCATCTGCAATTCACTTCTGAAGCGATACGAAAGCGAACCGTTTTTAAAACGAATAGTTACTGGCGACGAAAAGTGGATCGTCTAAGACAAGGTAGTGCGTAAGAGATCGTGGGGAACCACTGGCGAGCCGCCGAATGCCACCCTAAAGGTCAGCCTGCATCCGAAGAAGATTTAGCTATCCATATGGTTAATACGAGCTGCTTCCTCGGGGAAAAACAATAAACATTTTTTTCGGAAGTCTACTGGACGCAGCTAATGAAATTGAACCAATCATAGCGACAGATACGTCCAGAACTAGTCAATCCCAAAGGTCTCATATTCCACTATGACAACCAGAACGCAATAGTGACTCAGTGAAAATTAATGTAACTTGGCTAGGATGTTTAGCCCCACCCACCGTATTCTCCGTACCTTGCACCATCCGAACACCACTTGTTACGCTCCCTGCAAAACCCCCTAAACGGGAAATTGTTCGCTAATAAGATTGCTGTGACAAGGAACCTCGACAGGTTTTTGGAGAGATGGCAAGAGGTCATCAAAAAAACGAAGAATATATATCATTGATTAAAATTCATCCTTTGTATGAAAAAAACCTTGTTTAATTTCAGCCTTTAAAAACCGAACGAATATATGGAACCACCCAATATGAGGAGTACTTTTGGACAATTGTTTTCTTTAGAATTGCTAAAAACTTTGATTTTAGCCAATTCTATGAAATTTCTCCTGTATCTAAATTGCCCTCTTTCTAAATATTTATCATCATAAATTCCTTCCATGTCTTAATAATTTTTTACTTAGTATTTTTACTATTTTTTTAAATTTCGGTAGAGTAAGTCGTATTTTTGTCCAAATTTTTTAATATTCCTGCAGCTTTATTTAATCATTTTCTCTTTAGTTCTTTGTTTCAGTATTCTTCTATTAATTATTTTATAAATTTGCAGATACTTATCTCCTGCTTCTACTCATGGATTTATGATGAAAAATTCTTAATTCCATCCAGATCTTCTTAGCAGTTCTTTTTATTTAACTTATTTCTTATTTTCCAAATTATATTAACAACTGCTTGAACGAATTTCACTGGCTTTTGAATTCTTAAGCTCTAGTTCAGTTGGCATTACAATTCTAGTAGTTTTACTTTTAACTTGATATCGATTTTATGACTTGGTCGATGTCTCTGAACTATAATTTGTGTTCACGGCTACTTGAATATGATCAAAGTGTATTATTACATATGTTTGAACACTTTGTACTCCCTACATAAATCCCTTATTACAATTAGTAGTAAAGACATAGTAAGTGTTTTAGCTTCATGTTTATCATGAATGACCAACGGTCGCAACCATTCTTATGATCTCTTATTTGTTTAGATTTAAAGCCATTTTTCTGGTTTAGAGCCGTGTATTGCTAAATGTATTTTTTTTTTGCGTAAAGCCACATATGGTAATATCGAAAATGCCTTATTCTTAACCACATTTTCGAAATTGGCTTTCCGTTTTCTTCTCATCAATAATTGATATAATGTGACATTTGTATCTTTTATCACTTTTCTTAACTGTTCGTACAATTTCCATTTACATAGAATGCCATAAAACGTGTCATTATTTTTGTAACCAAAGAAGTTATGAATAAATTGTTTCGTAAGCATTTAAGTTTATTTCCTGAATCTTAATTTTGATTTCACCACTTGTCAGAAATTGAAAACAATTGAAAAGTGGCAAAATCTGAATTAAAATTCATAAAATAAACTTAAATGTTCACGAAACACCATTTCTTCAGTATGCTCACCTTATACATCATTATTTTACGTACGTAAAATTTTTTCACACATATCCATTGCATTTTTCTAAAAATCTAACATAATACTGCTGAAATCCGAATCTTTCACTAATTTGCGAGTTTTTTGGACCAGAAAGCATTCTTTGAGTTGGACTTTCTCTTCAAATATATTTAATCTATTCGCCCTTTTTGTTAAGAACTTAAACAAACTTTTAGCGTAAAAAAATAATACACCCAGATGGCAGTTTTACAGGATCTACTAGTATGGTTCATTTATAATATTAATGCTATTTTAAAATAATGCTTTCTATAGGGCTATTGTTTTCTTATCTGATGGTCTAATGTTACCATTCCATAAATAAAAATAAAATAAACAAAAACGTTTGGTACACGGTTCTAAAAATTAATGGCCTTCTGAGGACCAACAACCTAAGTTTGTCATGTGTAAGTCATCTGGTTCACGACTGGTTCTTGGGGATTATTTTTTTTTAATTTTGAGTACTATTGGTAAGACGTCTAGTTTACTTTCGTTCAAACTGAGTTTTGATGTATGATAGATACTAAACTGAACCAAAGCAGCTATAGAAGATTGTGGATGTCTAAGAGTATACTAGCTACCTCATCATCATGATCAAGAAATGGTTTGAGTGGAAGAACATATTCCATTGTGTACTCTGCCTGTGCTTCTTTTGACCAAAATTTTAAGTATGTGTTTTATTTTTGTTAATATGTATTATTTTAAATAGACCGAAGATAAATAAATAAATGTTATCTGTAAATAATCGTATTAGGTGGTTCCATATATTCATACGGTTTTTGAACGCTGGAATGAAACAAGCTTTTTTTATACAAAGTATTAATTTTAATCAATAATATATTCTCCATTTTTATTGATGATCTCTCTATCTTTTCAACAATTTCATTATTCCGCTCTCATAGAAGTTTTCGAGCTTAGAGGCGAAAAATCTGTCGAGGTACTTTTTCACAGCTATCTGATTTCCCTTTGGGGAGCTTTGCAGGGATCGGAACAAGTTGTAATCAGATGGTGCAAGGTCCGGAGATTACGGTGGGTGGGGCAAAATATCCCAGCCAAGTTACTCTAATTTTCGCTGAGTAATTCGGTGTAGCGTCTGGCGTTGTCTTAGTGGAATATGACTCCTTTACGATTGACCAAGTCTGGACGTTTCTGTCGCAATGCTTGGTTCAATTTCGTTAGCTGCGTGTAGTAGACCTCCGAATAAATTGTTTCTCAGTGAGGAAGCAGCGCGTAAAACAGCACACCACGATGATCCCACCATATATATAGCAAAATCTTCTTCAGATGCAGGCCGGCCTTCGGAGTGGCGGTTCCCCAGGATGTCTTGCGTACTACCTTATTGTAGACCATCCACATTTCGTCGCCAGTAACTATTCATTTTAAAAACGTGCCGCTTCAGAAGTGAATTGCAGATGAACACGTGGTTAGCCAAGTTCTCCTCGGTCAATTGGTGCGACACCTAATAATAGAGGTTGGACACGTAGCCATGATGTTGCAAATGCCTTTGAATGGTTCCTTGCCCTATTTCAAACGTCTCCGCAATCTCTTGCACCTTGCTCAACCAGTGCATTGATATCAGACGAATATTCAAGAATCGTATCTCCGGAACGAAATTTGGCAAACCATTTCTTGGTGGAAGGTTCTGTTAAGGAATCCCGCATATCTTTCGGTGAGCTTCTGCAACTCGCTTACCTTTCTTGAAATAATAATGCAAAGTATGCCGAAAATTCACCTTCTTCTTCGATATGTTCTCAGCCCTCTAACACAAACAAATCTAATGTCAATGAAAAGAAAAAAGATGAAAAGAGCGAACTGCCCTCTTATCAACGAATATTTGAATTGCCCGATTAGGCAACTAGAACTGCAGATATTCGGAAAAAAATGCACCATTAACAAAAACCAAACGAATATGTGGAACCACCAAATATATCTATGCTAGCCTATGGCATTAATTTCATTAAAACAGTAATATCTGTGCAATATATAAAGTTAAGATAAGTTTAAGCAAAAAAACGAATCGTTGTGCCCTATTCAAAAGTTTCTATAGTTATACATACAATTTTTGACAATCCGAGGTTTTCAATCATGAATCTTATTTTAATTTTAAATAGTTTCGGTTCGAAAAGGTTTTAAGGAAAAACTCATCACTGTCTATACTCGCAGTTTAACTCATCAAATTCATCGAAGCTTTCTCTAGGTGTAGATGGTTGTGATTAAATCGCATCGGCCTAGCAGGTGATGTTGGTAGAGTAACATAAAATGACTATTCCTGTTAATTCCTGATATATTCACAGCACCAAAATAGCAACATTTCTATAGTTATGAAATTCAAAAGAAATTTTGGGCAGTCTTGAGAAGTTTCTAATTAAATAATAAATCTCATTTTCATTAAATAGTTTTCGAATCGAAAAGGTTTTTGGAACGAATTAATCATTGCCTGTCCTCGCAGCTCTGCTCATCAAATTCATCTAAGTTTTTTGTAGATGTAGATGGTTGTGATTGAAATGCATCAGCCTAGCAGATGATGTTGATTCCTTATATATCCCAAATAGCAAAATTCCTATAGTTACGAAATACAAAAGAAGTTTTGGACACTCCGAGATTCCTAATTAAATCATAAATCTCATTTAATTAAATAGTTTTCGATACGAAAAGCTAAGCACAACAAATTCATCAACGCTTTCTGTAGATATAGATGGTTATTACTAAATTGCATCAGAACATATAAAATTACTATTCCTGTTAATTCCTGATATATTTACCGCACCAAAATATCAAAATTTCTATAGTTATGAAATTCAATAGAAAATTTGGGCAGTCTTGAAATTTCTAATTCAATAATAAATGACATTTTCATCAAATAGTTTTCGATTCGAAAAGGTTTTTAGAACTAATTCATCATTGCCTGACCTCACAGCTCAGTTCATCAAAGTTTTTTTGTAGATATAGATGGTTGCGATCGAAATGCATCAGCCTAACAGATGACGTCGATTCCTCATATTCACACTACCCAAATAGCAAAATTCCTATAGTTGCGAAATTCAAAAGACGTTTTGGAGAGTTCGAGGTTCCCAATTAAATCATTAATCTCGTTTTAATTAAATAGTTTTCGATTCGAAAAGCTAAGCACATCAAATTCATAAAAACTTCCTATAGATATACATGATTGGCTTAAATTACATCCGCCTAACAGATGATGTTGGTAGAGTAAATATAGAATGGCTATTCCGGTTGATTGCAAATATATCGACAACACCGAAATTGCAAAGTTTTTGTAGTTATGAAATTCAAAAGAAGTTTTTGATAGTCCAAGGTTTTGGACTATAATTGGATAATAAATCTCGTATAATTATAGAGTTTCGATTAGAAAAGGTTTTTAGGTGAACTCATCATTGGCAATTCTCGCAGTTATCTAATCAAATTTATCGAAGAAAATGTTGTTATAGTTAATCTAGAATAATTTTGTTGATTTCTTCATAGCCTGAAAATTGTTATAATTTATAGGCTTTAAAATGTATGGAGTTTAGAACTTGTTTTTCTTATTAAAAATTCTGCAATCAAAAAATTGCTTATTTTTTGTCTTCAGTGGAAATCCAGAACACTTCAAATATGTTTGTTTTGTCCAAACCTAATATACTCATATTTGCCTTGGATATTACAAAAACTATTTGGATAGTTAATTAAGGCCTATCTTAATTGATAGAAATTACAAAAAGGAAATAAATAAAGCACGACCATAATACAGATAAGTTGATTTAACTGACCTTTAGTATGAAGTAGAACATGAATTTTAAAAACTGGAGTCGCCTGAAAAAAAAACTAAGAGAGCATTCGAAATCAGAAACCTCCAATTGGCAAAAAAACTGTTAATATATTTCCTGCAACAGAAAATCGTTTGTTTTTGTTGTGATGTCTTACTATTCCCTTTCTTTAACAACTAGGAAATTATTTTGCGTTTTGCTTCTCAATAATGAGGAAATTATTAAAAGCATAACTATTTACTTTTCAAGATGTTACCATAAAGCTACCATCTATTGTAAGCATTGCCCTATCTCGAACTGAGCTGCGCTGATGAGATCCAAAAAGCTCGAAACCTGTCTGTGGATGTTGTTGACAGAGAACAACAATAAATAATTTTTTAGAACTTTTTATGATTTTGTCTAATTCATTTAAACTGTTAGTAAAGCAATTAGTTCTAAATCAAAGAGGCATAAATGCTAAAATCATAAATATATGAAAAAATAAATATACTACAATTAGACACATCTATTGTCACACACATAGTTTTCAGTATACGTTTAATAATGGCCTTGTAAACGTTGAAACTATAGTCACCTAATAAATCCTTTGTGTAATAACGACACAGTGCATTGTCTTTTAACAATTACACAAGATGTATTCCCTTATTTCATCACATCGATCATTTATATTTCGTTGACCAACATCTAACGTTTCTTCGACGTGACTTAATTGACAACTTGACATCACTTATAGGTGGCATGTGCTGTCCCGACCCTTGTGGTATAAAGTGTAATATGCTTTTTTACAGCATGCGAGCGGTTTCGGTCTTTTGCGAATAAAATTTTACGTCTGTGACATTGTGTTCAGTAAAGGGCTTAGGTAAGAGTATTGATTAAATTCTGGCAGACGGTTAGTAGATGGGGATGTCCCGCGCTGGTGTGTAATGCCATAGTTATCGATATATGATTCATCGTTTCATCATTGGAAATGGATGATGGATGTTGTGGGGCCGCAGTTATTATTGAGTTATCAACTGTGCTTACAAAATAATTACTCTAATTTATTGGCACATATTGATTGATGTAGAGAATATGTTCGTGTATGTATTGTATTTTACGATAATTTTAAATTCAAATTATACAGAAAATGTAAAGGCCTGTATATACATTTTATCCTTCTTGCTGAACGCTTTGCATTCCAGTGAATTGAGTAGCCTCGTCATCTTTGTATTTTGAAAGTTCCCAAAGCACCTATTTGCATTTATATGAAGCGGAGGCAAATCCCCATTTTATTTTTTGTGCGTGTGTGACAAGTAAATTAAGGGTGGATAACATTTGGGTGTGTTTAATTTAAATTAATTAGTTTATAATGGAAGTTAACTCTTTATAAATCTAATAACCATATAGTTTAGTTACCTTAGTTGTATCTAACTACGTCGTGCCGGAGGAAAGTTACTCAAATGCGTTGATTTAAACTTAAGCAGCTCACGATATGATACTAATTATACTTGCAAAAAATTAGTTGCAGTTAGTTTCAGAAATGGAATGTACGTAGTTTTGCGGGCCGGTCTTAGGAACTTTGTAATTTGTCTTTCGTGTCGGCGCCTAATTAGATATCTATAAATAGCTTCAATACACGCACACCTCCGACCGAGAGTTGGGGGCGGCGGATCTACTTTAAATATGGAAACAATGCCTTCAAGGAAATTATTAAATTAATTTTCCGCGATGTTAAGTTTTAATCGTTGTATTCATGCGGATAGCTTTGTACTAAAGATCTTGGTTGGATAGTAAGTAATAATTCTAGTTTAATTGAAATTAAAAATATATGAAAATACTTGTTTAAAATTATACTATTTTTTATTCGACAATTCATTTCAATCGTTCAATATAATTTGAATCAATAACAGCCGTACTAATAGACCGAGATTAATTCTCGGATTGTAGAATCCTAGATTAATTGTCGTATTTTTTTAGTTACATTTAAATATCACTGATTTTATGTTGGTATCACGAAACAGCTGATGGTATTGTCAATATAACCTGTGATTGTCAGTTGAGGAGCATTTGCAAAGTTTGTTTGCAAAAACATTAAATGAAAATAATTCTACAATTTTCATTGAAAATAATTATCGACTGTACTTACTTTAATCTTGATTAAATAAAAACAATGCTTATTCCTTGTCCCTTATCACACAAACTAACTTTTTGCAAACAAACATTTCACGTTCTTCTTTACTGACAATCACGTCAGCTGTTCCGTGACACAAACGTAAAACCAGTGATATTCAAATGTTACTAAAAAAGTTACTAAATCTGACAATGAATCTAGGATTCTACAATCCGAGAATTAATCTCTGACTATTAGTACGGTTGTAAAAGCACTAAATTCATGTCATCTCGAACTATTTTTGTCTATTGATCATCTTCAAGAGGTTATCTATCAAAGGGCTGGTTTATGTACTTGTCTTCCAATGTTGCACTATTGTAAGGTTTTTAAGATTTTTATTTAAGAATTATATTGTTTTAACTTTATTTTCTTTATTTATTAGTTCACGATGCCAGCTAATTACGTAATCCGCTGTGAAAACCCTTACAAGATGTAGTAGTCCTTCCACTCGATCGGGAGCGATTTGCATAATTAATTTACCCGATCAAAGGAAACAATTTCCGTCTATCGTTTGGTACAAATGACTTAATTCTCCGCTCTACGATGCCATCGATTTTATCTTGTAGATGCCTACACAAACAACGCGGAGTGTTCACTGCATAAATTGAATTGGTAATAGAGGTGCTTCTGGAAAAAGTTCTGTTAAGTTTTGCCAAAGGTGTAAATATGGAAATTATTATCCTCGACTAATCAAATAAATTCAGAAAATATTTTTTAAAAGATATTGTTCATATTAAAAAAGAGATTTCTTTACAGGTAAAAAATGAAATTATTAGCCAATCAAATTAAATGGTGAAATTTAAACTATGTTTTAATTTTTTTTCTAGAAAGATTTAAATAGTTTTTCAGATTTGTTTCTTTAGGTTATTCAAGTAGAGCACGCTGAATATTTCGTCTTACTTGCATTATGAGAATCTTTGGTGTTGATTTTGATTCAGCAGTTCAATGTCAGAAATGAGCAAAACATGGTGTTTTGTTTCATTAGGTGATTTAAAATGTATTCAATTTTTAAGGAAGTGTATAAAGTTTAGCACCTTAGAGAAATGTTAGCAGGAAAAACGAAGCCAATAAAGAATAAAGAAATGTTTTCTCACTTCTCCTCAATCTCAATTTTGATTTCGGCAATCCAATTCCAAAAATTATGAATAATGCATGGCAATTATTTCTTAGCTTATTCAAAATTGCTTAGGTCATAAAAATAATCATAATTAAGTTGAGAACATTGAAGAAATGTTAACTTAATTCATTCATAATGATAATCAAAGTTAATTACTTGATATTTGATTTTAATTAGAGCAGTTTAGTGTAAAAACTAAGAAGAATGCATAAGATTTGTTGCTTTAGGTTATTCCAAATTTCTTAAGTAATAAAAAGGGTGATAATTACTTTGAAAAAATTAAGAAAAGTAAAACTCTTGTTATGTTTCATTTCTTTATTTTCAGATAACTACTTTTTACTTCTCCAAATTTGAAAATTTGGTTCCATCAAGAGAGTAGCAGAACAAGTATCGATTATATAATTACTTTGAGCACGTTATAGAAATGTAGTCTCACTTTATGCAATCTGAGCGTCAAAGTGGATTTCCTGAATTTTGATTTTGAATTGGGCAGTTCAATGACAGAAATTAAGAAAAATAATTTGATTTTGATTTGTAATTTTAGGTTATTAGGTAATAAAAAGGACGTCGATTAACGTGTTCAACACGTTAAAAAATTGTCTTACTTTATGAAATATGAGTGTCAAAGTATATTTTCTGGATTTTAATTTTGATTTGGGCAGTTCAATGGCAGAAATTGGGAAGAATGCATGCGATTTTTATGTTTAGGTAAATCAAAATTGCTCAGGTAATAAAAATGACCGTGATTGCGTTGAACACGTTGAAAACAATATCCCCTCGTTTCATGTAACAAATGCACCAAAGTAGTTTTCCTGGATTTCGATTTTAGCAGTTCAATGTTAAAAACTGAGAAAAATTAAGATTGGTTTCTTTAGGTTATTCAAAAAGTCTTAGAACATAAAAAATGATGATGATTAAGTTGAGCACGTTGAAGATATTATCTTACTTTTTGCAGTATGTGTATTAAAGTACATTTTCTAGATTTTGAATTCGATTTCAGCATTTCAAAGTCAGACATTCAGAAGAATGCATGGCATCTGTTTCTTTAGATTATTCAAAAGTTCTTAGTTAGTAAAAAGTATGATACTTATGTTGAATACCTTATGCAATATGAGCATCAAAAATCATCTAGAATTTGATTTTGTTTTAAGCAGTTTAATGTTAAAAATTTAGAAGAATGCATGTGCTTTGTCTTTTTAGATTATTCAATGTTAGGTAATGAAAATGATTTCAACAAATGCACCAAAATACTTTTCCTCGATTTTGATTTTAGCAGTTCAATGTTAAAAACTGAGAAAAAATGGGATTGGTTTCTTTAGGTTATTCAAAAAGTCTTAGAACATAAAAAAATGATGATGATTAAGTTGAGCACGTTGAAGATGTTGTCTCACTTCTTGCAGTATGAGCATTAAAGTACATTTTTTAGATTTTGAACTTGATTTCAGCATTTCAAAGTCAGACATTAAGAAGAATACATGGGATCTGTTTCTTTAAGTTATTTAGAAGTTCTTAGGTAGTAAACAGTACGATGCTTATGTTGAATACCTTATGCAATATAAGAATCAAAAACATATTTTAGATTTAGATTTTGCCTCAGCAGTTTAATGTTAAAAATTTAGAAGAATGCATGAGGTTGGTCTCTTTAGATTATTCAATGTTAGGTAATGAAAATGATTTCAACAAATGCACCAAAATACTTTTCCTCGATTTTGATTTTAGCAGTTCAATGTTAAAAACTGAGAAAAATTGGGATTGGTTTCTTTAGTTTATTCAAAAAGTCTTAGAACATAAAAAATGGTGATGATTAAGTTAAGCACGATGAAGATGTTGTCTCACTTCTTGCAGTATGAGCATTAAAGTACATTTTTTAGATTTTGAACTTGATTTCAGCATTTCAAAGTCAGACATTAAGAAGAATACATGGGATCTGTTTCTTTAAGTTATTTAGAAGTTCTTAGGTAGTAAACAGTACGATGCTTATGTTGAATACCTTATGCAACATAAGCATCAAAAACATATTTTAGATTTAGATTTTGCCTCAGAAGTTTAATGTTAAAAATTAAGAAGAATACATGTGCTTTGTTTCTTTAGATTATTCAATGTTAGGTAATGAAAATGATTATATTAAGCACGTTTAAAGGAAAGCTACCATACTTGATATAACATGTGCATCAAGTATATTTCCTAGAAAGCCATTTAGACTATAATACAAATGAACAACTCGAATATAAGATAACTCTAGAAGAACTTAAAATATTAATAAACAAAACACATAATTGGAAAGCCCCAGGAATAGATAATATAAACAACTTTTGATACAAAAAGTTCACATCTACTCACCAACAACTAACGCACCAAATCAACTATGTCATCGAGGAGCCTCAAACACGGCCTACTTTTCTAACAGAGGGAAAAACATATATCATACCAAAGAATGAGGACACACAGAACCATTAGAACCATTAAGGAACAATTCTTGGGTCGCTGGAATGCATGGCCAATTTCTCCTGGAATATTTGTTATAGGAGTAAAAAAAACACATCAAAGATTAAGCAGAATTTGTACAACATCTTTGTTAGAAACACAGTTTGTAGTTTTGTACAATTAAGTGTAATTGCATTAACAGATGGAGTTAGTACGTACTTGTTAAAACTATCGACCTAAGGTCTTTCTGTTCTGGTATTAGAAATGGGAAGCAAAACTAGAGATTGATTAACTGTGGGGATGATACGAACAATTGAACTATTGTAATGCGTTTTTAGGATGTTGGAATTTGTAGTTTTAAATTACATACTCAACAAATTTAATTCAAAAATTAGAGCTGATACATAAAATTTGATAAATTTTTTGTAATCAGTGTTCAAATTTATCTCATATTCATATGAGATATTTCATACAACAGACATACTCTTGGATAGTGTAATTATTATTTAAATAGATCATTGTTTTCAGTAGCATTTCCATCTTATTGACTGTTTTTTTGTCATTTAGAATATGTTTACGCTAAGAATAACTTTTGTGGTTGTCCTTTTTATCTAAGAAATTAATCACCTACCTTTTGATCTTTTCTAAATATACGAAGGTTTTAAACGAAACTTAGTTTGTCGCCATCACGCACATTAGATTTATTTCGTGACTTCGGTTTTTACCTGCCCAAGTTCATTAACAAATTAAGAATTATCATAATAATGATCTTGGAAAGGTTAAAATACTTATATCCACGAAACAAATAACGTTGTATGCGAAATGAATGAAGTTTTGATTCCAAATATTTTTGATTTTGATAGAAACTTTAATGCTATGAGCAGATGAAGCCATTTTATGAATTTCCAAGGTTTAAAAAATAAATGAATACACTTTTCACATTGTTTTACCACAATAGTCTATTCTGATAAAACAATGTGAAAAGTTTATTTATTTTTGATCAAAATGTGTGCACAAAAGGACCACAGAGACCGAAGTGCAGGGACAAAATTAAAATGTACCACTAAGTAAACGCCAACATTCAGGTATTATTTACAAACGACTGGAATGATTATTCTGGAAAAATGTAATTGGGGCATAATTTGATCTATTTTGAATATTATCAGTGTAGCGCAGTTGAAGACAGGAGAATGGAATATTTTTCGGAGTTTCAAGCCTTCAAGCATCTATAAGGATAGACACTACCACCACTAAGGTGACATTTATTGTTTGAATTGTTGAACTAAACTTGTCGGTAGTCTAACCACTCAATTATGGAAGTTTGGCGCAACACCATGGACAATAAATGTGTAGTATCTTTTCTTCAGGCTTAGAAATTTGAACCTATTTTGGATCTCATCAGCGTTGCGTAGTTAAAAACAAGTTTTAAGTCTTTATTGACTCTGGCCGAACATGGCCAACATTAGGGTAACCCCTCTAAGCATTGTGCTATCCTTTGCTCGTCACATTGGGTGGATAAATGAGTGATAGAACAACGGAGGGCTATCCCAGCCAGGAAGGCACAACGGGCTTAGTGAGGCCTAGGTTATCTGGTCAATGATTTGATCACCCTTGGTAAGCTCAATCCATATCCAAAAGTCTTTATGGATCCATAAGGATAACTACTACCATTAAGATGATATCTATTGTCTAAAACATTGTACTTGTCGGTGATGCACCCGCTCAATTAGGGATGTTTAGTACAACACTTTGGTCAATAGATGTCATGTTAATGGTAGTATATATCCTTAAGGTTTATAATTTTTGGAGTACTTTGGATCTCGTCAGCGTAGGCACAGTTAAAGGTAGGACAACGGAATATTACTAGGAGTTTTAAGTCTCGGTGCATACATAAAGATAGTACTACCATCAGGGTGAAATATATTGTCTAAAGCATTGCACTTGTCGGTAGTGTGCCCAATGAACTAGAAATGTTTAGTGCAACATTTTGGACAATAAATGTTAGTATATATCCTCAAGGCTTATGACCTATTTTCAATATCATCAACATAGCGTAGTTTAAGGATAACGAAATATAACTTAAAGCTTTAAGCATCCATAAGGATTATGCCATTAAGGTGACATCTATTGTTTAAAGCATTGCACTTGTTGCTGGTTTATCTACTTAATTAGAGAAGTATAACGTTTTAAACAATAGACATTGCCCTAATGGTAGTGCCTATCCTTAAGGCTTAAAGTTTTCAACTAAAATAATCGCACCTCGGATAAACCTCATTGGACATCGCCACTGAGCAAAGCTATCCTTAAGACTTATAAGTGATTACTATCATCATTATATGTTGGGTTCAAATCTTTAAACGTACCTCAAATCTATAAACGTACCTTCCTGGTACGAATTATATATAAACCGTAACATTAGTTTGATATAAAAGATGTTCAAAGAAGGAGGAAACTTTATCGTAATTGTCAATGCTCACAACAACAAATTTAATTTGATCTCGTAAAATGATGATTAGATGTTTATATAATCAGTAATACTATAAAGATAATCCTGTTACCTTTTGATTCAAATGTCGGATGAAGCATAGAAGCTTTAAAAATAAGAAATGGTGATTTTGGAAGTATCAAAAAAGATCTAAACTAATTAAATATGAATTGAATTATCGATTCCCTGCCAACAACAGCTGCAGAACGGTTTTTATCAATTTTGATTCAATCATGGCTTCGCACAGTTGAAGGCAGGAAAACAGAGTTTTACTAATGAATTGAACAAAAAGTAACTTTTGATATACTCATTCACCAAAATAGATATAGACACACATAGCTGGTTTGAAATAAATACATTGGCATTCATTTAAGTCTAAATTGATCATAAAACGTATTAAAGTCCTTTAGGTCGTTCTTTGCTAATTTAGTAAGTTAAAAATGAAACAAGTTTATCTAATGGATCAAATAATTGAGAGGATTAATGATTGTGTTTAACGCTAAAAAACCTTCACTACACTTAATTAGGATCTAAAATAAAGTAATCAGTAATCCAAGACAGAAAAAAATGGGTCATTTTTCTTATGACATAAACGCTTTGTTACAGTTACCTAAGTGAGAGTCGAAATAAATGTGTAAGTAAGTAAACCAACATATTTCAACTCGCAGTTTACACATAAATCCCCAATCTTAGTGGTACAATAAAGACAAAGAGAAGAGGAAACTTTTCCTCTGACTGTAACAATGCCCACAATCGCCTTTGTTGTATTGATTTAATTCCGCGCTAAGATACATCTTCAAAAATTTAACCCCAGCCAGAGCACCCTTCCCTTGTAGGATTGTGCAGGGCCCATCCTGTCGTTATTTATAGGGAATAACCTTAACCTACTATTGGTATCGCGTCGATATGCAACGGGCCAGCGGCGTCGCGACGTCGGTGTCGTCGGCTCGCGCGAATCCTCGCCGGTTAGGCGTCTTCTGGGCGGACGGGTGGGTAGCTGGCCGTCGGCGAGGCATAATTCACTACCTTTGCTCACACAAGACACACATGACACAATTGTCAGGCAAATTGCCTAAACGTCACGCCGCACTGAAGGGAGACGCACGGGCACGGTGCATAGGGGGCGCGCGCGCTGCGCCACCCACGAGCACGACAGCTGTTCGGCGCGTCTGCGCATGCCGCACACTGCGGCGTTGCCCGACATCATAGAAAGTACCTGTGTGAAGTAATTAGTTTTCATGAATGGAACGTCTTAGTCGACGGAATTACAGATTTTATCAGTTCTATATTTGTAAACTCACTAAATTCTAATAATAATTCAATTATTATTTATATTAATAAAATCATTTTTAATAAACTAAGGATTCAATTAGATATATTAAATAAATCATTATTAATTTTATACTAATAATTAATAAAGAATTGAAAACTGTTAAGTGAAACGAAAAAATTGTTATAAATTCAATTAAGAAATTTAAAAGTTATGACATTTCTTAATTGAATTTTTTTTTTTTCATTTCACTAATACAGTTTTCAATTTTTTCCGTTAAGTAATTAAGTTGTTAAGTACACTTACACTTGTCAATCATCAACAATGATGCCAATTTGAGTTATGAACCGTGAATGTTACACCCGAAACAATAAATGCTGGGAAAATCTATTTTCGTACTTATGACACATGTCACTTTCATCCGTAGTACTATTCAGTCGTCGAGACGCGAATGTTAATGATGCAAGGCCATGACGATCGAATAAATAAATGACGAAATAATAAAAGCTTCCACAAAAAGCACTTCGCGCATCTTTGTCATTTCTATATTTATACATCGATTATTTATGCATTATGTGCAAGATTATATCACCTACATAATGCAGTATGTTAATAATATGGTAAACCAGAAGTGAATATTTTAAAAGGCAACGTTTTAGGTGATCGTCTAATCGTTTGGTAATATTTATAAAAGCAAGTTTTAAAATACAATAGAAAAATTATTTAATTATTATTATTATTTAATTATTGGTTTTATATTCTTTTTGAAAAATTAAGCAAAGATAAAACCTGAAAACTTAAGTGTTAGGTTTTATAACTAAAGTACGATACTTTCTTCAAAGAATTGTGTCTGCTTTAATTTTCAAAATAATTGTTTGCGAATTCTTCGTCTGAAGAAGCTACAGTGTGACGAAACAGCTTTGAAAGTCTCGTGTTTTAATTAACAATCCTAATAAAGGTAATGTTATTCTTGATGGAACCGTATGTATAAGTTTGATGAAGAAAATGACTTGTTATTTTAATTTAATTTTATTTTCATCAAACTTATCAAACCTAATGGTTATATATAAATTAAACGTTCTACAATTAACAGCCAATACAATGAAAATATCTAAAATACTTTCGCCTGAAGAAGCCACAGTGTAGCGAAACAATAACTCTTTGAAAGTTTGTGTTTAATTTATAAAACCTAACAGCACATTTAAAATATTTAAAGTTACGATTGTATTTGTACTAGAAATACTTTATATATATATATATATATATATATATATATATATATATATATATATATATATATATATAGAGTAATATAACAATTTTATGAAATAATATGTCAATATTGACCTTTTTTTTTCATGACTTTTTAAATTGAGTTGTTCTGGCACACAATTGGAAAACACCTGACCTTTCTATTGATCCCAGTATTAAAAATAAATGGGCTTTGTATATATTTTTACCTTCTGCGTATAAAACGGGGAAACCGTTGTGATATGAAATTTTTGACCTCAGATATTTAACGTAAATGGCCGTTCTGTAATCCCTTAAGACGATAAAAAATATATGTGGGCGTGGGAATTTATATGTGCGAATGTGGGGGATGCGCTGCGCGTGGGTGCCTATTGTTCGTGGGTGCTTTTTATATTTGTATGTAAATACGCGTACATTGAAAGTGTCTGGTTTACTTTTAACGTTATTTTTGTTTGTTTTTTTATTAATATCATTTTGAACATTTTGAAACATTACATACCTCAGCAAACAAGCCTTTAAGGCATTCAATAATGCTTGTATATTTTTTAAGTGTTTAATAAATAACAAACTAAATAGCAAACAAATAATTTCGTTTTAAAGTGAGGTGATTGACATTTATTTATACAACAAACATTATTGTACGTTTTGTGCATACTAATTAAATGTGTTTGTTGTGAATAGAATTATTTCGAAGTATTATTTGTGACGATTACACAAAAATATGTGCTTAAAATCTGATTGCATTATAGTTACTTAAAATCAAAGATTTATTTTTCCTTAATATATATCTGTTTAATAGGGTTATCCACTCATATGAGTCTAGTGCAGCGTTTATACAATAGATGGCACCTTTATGGTAATATCTTAAAAACAACAACAGCTAAAAACTTTTATTCCACTTCCTCTGTAATTATACAATAGATGTAACTCTAATGGTAGAAACTAAAACCACCAAACCCTTTTCTTACAAAAACTGGCCCTGATCACGTCTACTATTCCCAATCAGAATATTCTTGGAGGTTTAAAAGTAACAGTAAACCTAGAAAATAAACTAGGAAAAACCAACCCTCCTGAAATCAATAATATAATAATGTATAAATGCCTGATAATTATTTGTGAAGAACGTGTCTTTATTCCAAGCTTCTTAATTAAATCTTCACGTAACTCAAGAACGAACTTTACTGCACTATTGAACTTTAATTCTTCCCACTCCATTTTTTCCTAATTTATATCCACCATTTCTTCTCCATAGAAGAGACAATCCCCACAAAAGCATACAAAAGACCACGTTGTCCTAATCGGAGATTTCAACATCATTCAAACAAAAGCGAGACAGCTTTATATAGAACTCAAATTTTGTGCGTATCAATACTGCCCTACATTTATTATATCCTGAAACCAATTCACTACTCCCGATATCTTGTTATGTACAAGGAACATACAACACCTTCTCCAAAACATTGTCCTAATTGCTGATCTTTGTTAAGATCATTTATCCATCCATTGTTCAATTCTACAGCAAACTTCTATCCCAGATCCTCCAGAAACTATATACAGACAAGACTGTGGAATTAACAAAGTTACTAAAGACTTGAATGATTTCATTGCATCGCACCCACTAGTGTACCCACCCTAAGTTCTCAACAATTATTTGTTAAAAACACACATCTACAAGAAAATATATAATCTCTGCTTCATCTTTCTTCATCCTAAGAAAAAACAAATACAAAAGACAACTTCATTAAGACTACGTTTGATAATTGCGAAATAAAACAGAAACTTAATCCTTACAAAAAATACAACACGTTTAAACAAGGAAAATTAAAAATCTGCCCAAATATATAAAAACTAGCTTGTTACAGAAACGTCAGGACCCAATTTCAAAATCTTCAATTATAATAATGAATGCCTTTGTTAACTTCATAAAACCAGTTAATATTTGCTTAATTACAAAGAAAATTTTCTCTAATAAGAAAAAAATAATACAAAAAGCACAGCTAATATTAAAGAAAAAAACGCCAATAAACTAATGTTAAAAACAATGGAAAATCAGCTGACAAATGATTAATTACTAAGAAAATGACAATTAAAAACAGTTGAAATTAAATAAAAAGAATACAATTATATTTTAAACAATTGTAATCTTTCTAAAAATACACATTAGTCTAATGCTTAAAACAGTAGAAGAAATTTAAAAAAAATAAAATAAGAAATAACAGTTAAAAACTTAACAAAATTTAAATTTTACGAAAAATAAAAAAACAATTGAAAACTAGTTGAAATTGTCATATAAAAAAATTCTTGCACCAATAGATTCCTATAACAAAAATGATATAATATATAAATTAAGCAAAACAATTAATATTTGTGGTTCAATTGTTTTTCAGTTTTTCAGCTATACCTTTTGCAATAATTGGTTAATGGTTGAGGCGTTTTAACTTCGTGATACATCTTGGAAAATTAAACAAAAACGTTTACTTTCTTGATATCACAAAAAGTGTGATGCAAACGTTTTTGTTTAATTTGGCAATAATGTTTAAATCAAAAATACAATAAAATATATTTAAATAAAGTTAAAATCTAAAATTTTCTAATTTTAGATTCAATTGTCAGTTTTTCCACAATAACTTCCAAAATCATTATCGGATTATGGAAATTCTTGCGCCAATAGATTACTACAATCAAATTTACTTAAATAAAGTAAAAATCTAAAATTCGAATTTAAATTGTTTTACAGTTTTTTCACGATAACTCCCAAACGCATCATCAGATTATGGAAATTCTTGCACTGATGAATTCCTACGATCAAATTTATTTAATTCAAGTAAAAACCTAAAATTCAAATTTCAATTGTTTTTTTTAAGTTTTTTCATGGTAGCTTCCAAAATCATTATAAGATTATGGATTTTTTGCAACAATGGATTCCTAAAATCAAATTTATTTATATCATGTTAAAATCCAAAATTCGAACTTGAATTGTTTTTCAGTTTGAAGTGAATTTAAAATATGTTTTCAGAAATTTTCAAATAATTTTCAATTGTTTTTGGCAAAAATTTAAATAATTTAAGCTGTTTTTAGTTTATTTAACCAGACGTACTCTTGACCTACGACAATAAACTATAAGTTAAAATAGCGCCTATTTTTCCCGCTTAAACTCCATCGTACTCTTGACCTACCTCAACGTATAATTTGTTCTGGCGGGTCAGGAGTACGAGAGGTCATTGCATTGTTTGTTGAGGTAGGTCAAGAGTACGATAGAATAAGTAATAATTAAGTTTATTAGGTTGTGATAATATCGTGTTTATTATCGTTTAATGTAACCATTATTACAATATGTAAAAACTTACTGAAAAACAGTTGACATTAACAAACCGCTAAAACAATTGAATCTCGACAGTAAACAAATTTAAATTACTTGAATTTAAAAATAGTTAATACCAAATACTTACATAAAAAAAGTGTTTTTTTTTCTAAAAAAAAAACAATTGCATTTTTTTAAAGTAATTTTTAGAACTTATATACATTTTTTTTAACTTGATTTAAATTTGAAATTAAATTTAAAAAATTGAAGAGTTGAAATGAAAAAAAAATTAATTAAAATTATACCAAAAACACAAGAACACAATTGAAAATTCGAAAATTTATTCAAAGGATAATTAGCAAATTAGTAAACCCTTTTTTTATTTTTGGTATAACGTGAACTATTTTGAAACAAATATTAAATGATTTTTTGATCAGTTTCAACTGTTTTTTTGTTACTAAATTACTTTTGTTTTTTATTTGTAAAAACTGGATATCAAAGTACTTTCCCTATATTTTACTCGAAAACTATGAGGTTTGCGCAAAAAGGCTATTCTTAAAAATTTGCTCAATTTTGGATTCTTTACAATTACTTTAATTTTTAATTTTTTTCTCGCTATGAATTTCTTCGCTGAGAATTTTATGAAAAACATGTTTTAATAAAACTGATTCAGTTTCTCATCGTCAAAGTTACACCACGCACCGGACGGCCAATTGCACAAAAAACTATTTGGAACCATTTGAATAAGACTGGATACAAAACGAATATCCATCAGCTGAATCGCAACAAAGCCCATTTCTGGTGAGTGAGCCGACAGAAACGATGACCAAGCCATGATTGACGGCGTGGAAGATTTTGCTATGAGTTTGGTGGGACTAGCAGGGAATTATTTACAATTAATTGATTGACTCTGAACTGTTAACAATTTGACCATCTGAAGGAAACAATCGCCTACAAGTGGCCAGTTTGGCTAATAGAGGGGGAATCAGGACGACGCCAGTTCACACACATCGATAGTGATTCGCTAGAAGCTCCAGGAGCTTAGTTGGGAGGCTCTTATGCATCCATCTTATAGTCCGGACCTGGCAACAAGTGATTTTCCTGTTCATGGCGATCAATTTTGCTAGTGAAAAATTTGCTTCAAAAGAGGCTGGTGAAAATCGACTGCCCCATTTTTTCCTAATAGGGACGAGGGTTTCTATGAGAGAGGCATAATGAAAACGACAATAAGTTATCAAACAAAACCTAACTATGACAATTTAAGTCTTCAATTTCATGCAAAAATAATGCATTTCTTTTTACTACACCTTATATGACGCCATATGTCTCCTTAACAATTTTTTGGTTTTGGTTTCCTCGAATATCGTTCCACTTCTTTACCACTTTCAATCCTTACCTCTAACTGCCAAACAGTCCATCTAAATCTGCAATTTTTCTACTAGATATTAAAACATCTTTAGATATATTTTATCATCAAGGTTTGCTATTTAAATGTAATTCCTTAAAAATCACACTTCATCTCCTTACTTAACTTAATTAAGAGCTTTTTATCCAATTCACTCCTACAAGTTAAAATCCGAAATATACTATCACGCGCCACCAAGTTGTTCCCCAAGGATCTCCGCTGTCACCAATCCTCAAAAACATTATGTTCATGTTATTTATAACTTTGACCGATATTACCTCAATCCTTCATGCTATTCGATAATGTATGCAGATAATACTGACTTAGTAGTACATGTCCCCACCTTAAAAGGGCTGATCTATACAATACAATTATGGTTCACAAAATGGAGAGCAAACATTAATCATAATAAATCCCATCTCCTAATTCCTTTTCACCGTTCCATATAATCATTAATAAGCATTCTATTTAAAAAATCTCCTTCTTTCAAATACATTGGTATAACATTTGATCTCAAATTACCTATTAAAACATCCGCCCAAAACCTTAAAGTGAGCGTTAAGAAGAAAGCTCGACATTTCAGAAACCTTAGCTATAAAAATAAAGGAATATCAACCAAAAGAGTTGTACAGATTTACAAAATGAAAATAGTTTGATATTTTTGTTCAAACAGTACATATTTTACAAAAAATTAATAAATACAAACTTACGACAATGATAGAAAACAAATAACAAATTATAGATTAAAATTCCCTCATCAAGCAAAAACTCCTTCAAACGTCAATCAAATCCATTCCTGACTGTCAGTTGGGTTTTCTTCCCAAAAAATCTACCATTCTTACGTCCAATATGCAAACTAAAACCTCAAAGGTTAAAAGTCAGCTATACTTTTCTTAGATATTCAAAAAGCATTTGACTTAGTTTGGCATATTGGATTCCTATATAAATGTTTCCTACTAAAAATATTCCATCATTTAATAATCCTTATACAAAACTTTCTTTCAAATAGATCTTGTCAAGTTTCCCCCTTATCCGCTCTCCTATACAATATATTCTGCCACGACATTAGTAATCCTGATCCTACATATTTTAACCCCTCACAATATTCCCTGCTTTTCGTCGATGACACCGTTCTTGTTGCCCATTCACCCTCTCTTCAAATCGCCCAACATTCCCTTCAAAGTTCCTTCGATTCCATAAAAGCATGGTGCTCCAAATGACGAATCAAAATTAATGCCCGACCATAAAATAGTACCACATTCCCCAACGATCCTAATCAATGACACCATTATCTATATCACACACACCTGTAAATACCTTGGCATCCTATTTGGTTCAAAACTCTCCTATTAACTGCATGCACAAGCAATAAAAAACAAAATCAAAATCAGGGCTCGGCATTTTAGATCATTATCTTACAAACAACAAGGAATAACTATAAAGACTGCAACACACATATACAAAACAATATGCCGAACCTTGTTACCAAATCCGACCATCTATCTTCCATCACCTCCAAGTCGCCGAAAGATCCGCCCTAAGAACCCTAACTAAATTTCGACACCCTGCCAACCCACTCCATAACCCCTCGAACGATCTTTTATAGGAAACCACCCAAATCCCATCCATTGTATACTACAAAATGTATCTACTCCGTTATACATTATGCCTCAATAATCAACGATATATTATAATTGTAAGAGAGCTTATTGAAAGGATTTATCCTTCATAAATTTACACTTAAAATGCAGTACCTCATATCGAATAGTTGGTCGCCAACTATTTGATAAAGGTGATGTGGAAAACTGCCCATGTCTAAAATTCATAATGTTTAAATAATAAATTATTTGTGTTTAAAACATA
Source organism: Ontholestes murinus (assembly GCA_963969525.1). NCBI lineage: Eukaryota > Metazoa > Arthropoda > Insecta > Coleoptera > Staphylinidae > Ontholestes > Ontholestes murinus. The sequence goes on from OZ018396.1 coordinate 17,555,031, forward strand.
ATGAATTTTTCAATTCAGTGTGAGTATGGATTACCTCGTGCTAACGGTCATAACTGTTCACTGACCAAATTTTATTTTTTCGATATCAAATTTTTATTACACTGACAGATTGAGTTCTAAAACCTAGAAAAACCACTATTACTAGTGATACTTTATATTTCAATATTTTATCGGAGGATACGCGAGAATTTCTTACACCCTTTAATTAAATAGAATATGCTTTCAGTACTTATTTAATAAATAATTTCTTATTTACATAAAATTTTATTGATTTATTTTAATGCGACTATAAAACATAGGAATTTTTTTCCAAAGTTTTTAAATCAAATTTTATAGTTTAAACTGTATAATTAATTAATACTTTTTTCTAGATTCCTAAAATTATTTTGGAATGTTTTATTGAACTTTCTATCAATTACTCTTCAATTTTAAAGAATTTTTATCACCAATAGTTTTACCTTATTATAAATTTCCAGTCATTTCTTCTTGCAGATTCCTGCAATTTTAAGTTTTTAGAATATTTTTAAAATTTAAATCACTAGAACCTTCTTCAAGGGTTGAAGAATGTTTTACCCAGATTCCTCTAAAAATTTTTCGAAGGATCTATAATCTTTCCAACAATTTCTCTTTGATTTTAAAGATTTATTTTCAAAATTTTTAGAATTCTGAAAAAGAATTTTCTGAAAAATTCTTAAAAATTTCTAAAAAAACTTAAGGCGAGGAAAAGTTTGCAAGTTTCCGAAAAAATCTTTGATTTTCCAGTACTTTCTGTTTATATTTTTAGAAATATTTTTTTCCCGGATTCCTATTTCAAAGCTTTTAGGACTTTTCAGTAATTTCTCTTCTATATACAATCATGTTTATTTGGACAAAGTACAATACATAATCTGAGGTCTTTTTTTCCATTCTCTAATTTTTCTCAAAATTTCTAGAAATTAGAAAGACAATTTCATCTGAAAATGTTTGAAATCCTTAAAAGTTCTAAAACTAGCTTCTTGAATAGCTGGAAGAGGATTAGCCGCCAGTCAACAGATAGATACGGGATCTATAATTATAGAAAGGTCGTATTCCATGGATCCCAGCCCTCTAATTTGCACAATGCACGTAGTTTACTAATCTTTGACATCAAATAACTGTATAAAAAGAAATACAATGGTGTTAAATGAACTAGGGGGTTAATTTTATTACCGAAACGATACATTATATGACCAGGATAATTCTGATATAGTAATTGAATTGTTTTGTGGCCTGTGTGGCATATAGCACAGTTTTGTTGAAACCACATGTCGTCCAGATCAATATTAACTTTTGTATTTAAAATCAATTTTATAATAAAGCTGTACTGAAGAGAGTGAAAGTTTGAAACACGTGTCTGCAGATGATTAAAGATTTGAATGCTAGATTTTTTAATTGCTTATGCTAATTTAATTTAATGAAATCAGTTTAAATTCAATTTTGTTCATAATTTTTCATATTATAGTCATATTTAGACAATCTAAAATAAATTTTATCATTTATTAGTTTATTCAACAGAAATAATTTCAATCAAATTAGTGTTGCTTTGATAGTTGTACTATTAGTAACACGCAAATGAATTTTCTTTCTAATTGCTTCTTCTTTTTCTAAGATTCTACAACTTTCCAGCAATTTTAATTCCAGTTTAGAGATTTTTTCTTAAGAACCCCTTTAAATTTGAAAGAAAATGTTCGGAAATTTTGAAATTTCTAAAAAAAAATTGAAGGCAAAGAAAAGTTGCTGTAAATTACCGATAAATATTACATTTAAAAAAATTCTTTATAGATTGAATAAAACTACCAGATTTTTTCTTCTAGATTCATATAATTTTCTTTGAAATTTCTCGACATATTCTAATATTTTTTTCTTTCAAATTACAAGAATTTAATTTTGTTCGGCGTTTTTATATTACTAGATTATTTTTGAAGGTTCCTACAACTTTCCAGAAATGACTTTTTCATTTTAGAGATTTTTTCAAACCCATACACATTTAAAAACGTTTAAAGACGACTGAACAGTTTCTGTAAATTTCAACTTACAAAATTTTTCATTTTCCAGAAATTTCTTTATGTATTTATAGAAATCTCTAGCTCTTTTCCTTTCTAGAATTTTCCAGTATTTTTTTTTCAAATTACTAGAATTTTCTCCAATGGTTTTAGAATGCTAAAATCAAATTTTTTAGAAATTTCAAATATAATGAAATTTTGAAACCCAAAAAATTTTTATATAAGAGACGGGGGGAGAAAAGGTGTTGTTATAGAAAAATGTTTCAATTTCTTAGTAATTTTTATTTAAATTTATGCAAATTTTCAGCTTTTTTATCTTTTAGATTCCACCAAATTTCTTCAAAATTTCTAAAATCCTTGAGTATTATTTCTGTTTCAAGTTTGTAGAATTTCAAAGGTTCTAGAATCGATCTAACATTTTTTCCGGATTCCTTTCTTTTTACTTTCGACGCTTTTATGACTTTTCATCAATCTCTATTTTAGAGATTTTTATTTGGTTCTGAAACCTTAAAGGGTTTCAGATTTTTGCTTAGAATTTTCCAGTATTTTTTCTTTCAAATTACTAGAATTTTCTCCAAGGGTTTTAGAATGCTAAGCATTTTTTCTTTTCGTTCTCCAACTTTTTAGCGATTTCTTTTTCATGTTGGAGATTTTTTTAATCAATTTTTTTAGAAATTTCAAATACAATTTTCTTTAAATTTTGAAACCCTAAAAATTTTTATACAAGAGACGGGGGGAGAAAAGGTGTTGTTATAAAAAAATGTTTCAATTTCTTAGTAATTTTTATTTAAATTTATGGAAATTTCCAGCTTTTAGCTTGGAATTTTAGATTCCAGCAAATTTCTTCAAAATTTCTAAAATCCTTGAGTATTATTTCTGTTTCAAGTTTGTAGAATTTCAAAGGTTCTAGAATCGCTCTAACATTTTTTCCGGAATCCTTGCTTTTTACTTTCGACGCTTTTATGACTTTTTATCAATTTTTATTTTAGAGATTTTTATTTGGTTTGAATCAAATATAAAAGGTTCTAAAAGAAGAAAAAAGCAGGCGATTTCTATAAATTTAAATAGAAATTACTAAAAAATAAAATCTTTAATTTCTATTTCTATCTGTTGGCTAATAAATATTATTTATCTCCAGTTTTTTCTTCTTTTAGAAAGTTTCTAAATTTTTTGAATATTTTTTCTTTTGAATTGGTAGTGTTTCAAAAGTTCTAGAATCTTTAGCATTTTTTCGCTAGATTCTTAGAACTCTTTCGATGCTTTTAGGAATTTTGAGCAAATTCTCTTCTATTTTGAGATTTTAAAGTTTTAAAAATAGCTAAAAAATTATTATTAAGTAGCATTTTTTCCAAATTCCTCTAAAACTTCTAAGATTCTACAATTTTCCAAAATTTCAATTCCAGTTTTGAGATTGTTTTCTTTAGAACTAGTAATTTGATAATGATCTGAAAAATTGTGAAATCCTCAGAAATTTAGAAATTTCTAAAAAAAAAAAAAAATTGAAAAGGCAAAGAACAGTTGCTGCACATCACTGATAAATCTTAAAATTTTAAGTATATTTTCATGTTTTGTAACATAATTTTTGAGATATTTTGTAAGAAAGGAGTACAAAGATGTAATAAATAAATAAATATTATATTTTTGAGTAATTTCTTTTTAAATTTAACAAAACCATCAGATTGTTTCTTCTAGATTTCTACAATTTTCTTGAAATATTTTATTCTTTCAAATTACTTTTAGGGTTCTACAATGTTATCTTTTTCATATTCCTAGAACGTTTTACAACTTGAAAAATTATATTAAATTTCTCTTTGGAAATTTAAAATTTTATTTAAAAAAACACATTGACAATTTATTATAGAACAGTTAACAACCTAAACAGTTTATTGAAAAGTTTTCGAACTCACCTAAGAAAATGTATTTTAACTTTACTTTTTTGCTAATAAAGAATTGAAAGCATTCTTAAAAACCAATTCATTTTCTTTAAAAATACTTCGAATTTTGCAATTGAGGGCAATTATAAATTTATCACACAACAGTTAAAATATTTATCAAAAATACGTTCAACAAAAAAAATACAATTTAATTTTTCTAAGAAGAAACATACCAAAGTTAAAATTTTTAAATTGGGAAATATTTCTTTAAAAACAAGACAGTGTATAGAAGAAGAATCAATTGATTGAGAAATTAAATAATTGTCTCCTTGTTAATAATAGTCACGGAATAGAAATATTAAAATAACGATGCAAGGGTGGGTACTTTTCAAAGAAAAATAAATACATGCCCTTATTCCGGTATTGAGAATCAAGACTTGAAATATAAGTCGTCCGAGCCGCAGGAATAAGCAGACAGCATTCAAAACTTTAAGTGGAAACGAGGAAGGAAGTTACACTTTGTTTTCTTTAGTTCCTAGCTAGTCGGAATAAGACGTATCCCACCGCAGCCGCCCACATCTCATTATTGTTAAGCATTATCCAGAAAGCTTTTCAGCCCCCGGTAATAACTTCCGAACAAACGCAACTTTTCAACTTCCCCCTTTTAACGTACGATGAGTAAACTTGGGAGAGGCCCGAGGAGGAGAATTATCAATCCGCCCGCGATCTCCCCATTCATTACCCCACCCCATCCCCTGGCTCTCTAGACAACGGCTTCGTCTGGGTCTACCGTCGGCACCATTAAAATTCCGTCCATCGGGTCACCCCAGCCGTACGCAACGGGGTCACGCAACCACCCCGTAGCATGCAACAGACAGCGGACACCGCTCGGTTATTTACGGTATTGATTTTGTTTTTATAGTTTCGAGCTGCATACGATCGAGCAGTAAAAAGTATGTTTTTACAACTCGTACATCTCAAATGGCTGTAGTTAAAATACTTACATACGAGGGTTGCAAATTCAGTTGATTGATACACTGTTCTTGAGTCAATTCCATCTTTTGGCCGAGATGAAATGTTCAACTTACTACAAACAATAGAAATAGTGCTCGCACGTTCAAATTTTTCTTCCTTAAAATGACTATTCTTGTAAGGCCACAATAACCTGAGGCTACTCTCTCCTACCTCAATATAAGCTTCTACTATCTTAGCGTTCTTTTGACGTACTTCAATATTTCTTTTCATTGTTCTACCAAACTTTAGGATAATCACATATACTAAGAAAAGCTTTTGACGTTTTTTCTCTATTATTATCAGCAATACTAGAAGGTCTTGAATAAATCAATATTATTCCTTGGGTACTTTTTTTATAGATTGCCGTGTATATATTTTCGAAGTCCTATTGTTATTTAAATATACTGCGTTTTCATAGTAAATTCAAATAATTTATATTCAAAGAATCTTCGTCAGGATATCCCCGTTGTTTATGTTATATTGAAGCCACAGCAGATACGAAAAGCCACCGGTGAAGTGGGTTAATCGCCACGGGGCATAACGTGAACCGTCTGTATCGCCCCCCCACCCCCTAGATTGGGCAAAGCCATGAATGAAACATGCGATTTTTCCGAGCTTTCCTTTCCTGCGCTCTATCGATTACACGCTCCGTTCGTTTTTTTATGCCGCTCCTGTGGGCCTTTACGGCCATCGCAGGAATCACCGGCATGGTGTAAATGTGCACTTGCTTATCGATTTACAAGGCCAGCGCGACACCAGATTGGGATTTGTTGCGGGACGGGCTTCTGATTTTTTTTGATTAGAATCTAGATTGGATTCGGTTTAGTCCTTCAAAATATAAACTGGATTTTATCCATGAAAAGAAGGAGTACATTATGGAGAGAGTGGATAAATCAGATAGGAATTTGCTAATAATATGTATGTCACTATTATTATTGATTAATAATGCATACATTTTCAAAAACAATACTCCTTAACTAAACGCCACAGTATGAAAGTGTTGTGGTCGTTTAAAGTTGCAATTTTTAACACGTCCCAGTTACAACTAATCGCAGAACATTACAACGGCACAAGAGACGCTAAACAAATGGGACAACACAGCAATCCGGGATGATATAGCGAAAGACAACAAAAGCCGCCGTAATTTCAGAAAGAAAGGGCAAAACGAGGCCAGCAGCTCCACGCCCCGTGAAACTTTTCCAGTTTAAGGGTGAATAAAGACCTGCAGCAATTTTTCAATGGGTTTCTCGCATAATCAATAGCGAAATAATACAATTGCAGCACCAACTTGCGCAAACAGTTGAATGAAGAACCAATAGAATTATGAACATACTTAATTATGCTGTTGCATTTTCACCGAATCGATCGTTGAAAATTGCATCATAAAGTTCTATAATCGTTGTTTAAGTAGCAACTGCATTTCACATAAACTTCATTTGCATACATACATACTTAATGGCTGCAGGTATCGAATATGAAATAAAACAATGTTTACAAACTACAGCAAAACTTTATTATTTTAGGAAATATCGGTTTACACAAAATTTCAAGTTAAAGTTACTTTCAGCAATACTATTCGCAGAGTTGTGGTGATAAAAATATAATCAATAATAAATTATAAAGAAATATAAGTTAATTCATTTTCGATTTGAATTGTTGTAATAAAATTAGCGACACTTATAAAACATTCGAAAATAATTACGTAATTTGCGAATTAATCCCGTGGAATATTCATCAACACGAAATTAACAGATGGGGAACGGTTTTCAGTTCCGCAAGGTTTCGTTAAACAAGTAATTCATCAGCGAATGTAAAACCCGGGCCACCGCGACACTTTTCCGATGATATCGCAAACTAATTACGCCCACGTTCCGCCGCCCTTGCGGATTCCCCGGGGATTCGTTTCTTGAGCCCCCGCCTAAGATTGATGGACGTCGCCTGTTCCAGTTTTGCGCGTAATATTCACGGCGAAACGACGCACTTGTCCACCACGACCCGGCGCATCCACCAAATGTGCGCAAAATACATTTTAGTCAGAAACGCTGTTGATGAGAATGAAAAGGCATCATATTATAATTTTAGTACAAAGAACTTGCTTTTTGACATAGCTTAAACTATAGTACAAGTGTATTTCTATTTTGAATGATTCTTGAATTAAGTTAATCGATGCACAATTTGCTTAGTTTTTTTATGGCATTAAAATCCATATTGAATTGCAGGCCCTATTGTTTTGGAAACATATTCAAATTCTTTACTAACTAAACTAAAATTAAATTTTATGCCAAGGCTGAATTACTACCAATACGTCTTTGCTGTTGTTTGTCTTTGAGAAGGCTAAATGACTACAAATACGTCTTTCGACAAGTCCAAAAACGTAAAATCAAGTTGAGAATCTTGATTTCAAAGATGCTCAAATTGATTTTATTGTTGACTTCTTGTATGTCGACCTAGTGTTTGAATTTCGATCAATACATACGTCTTTGGTTTTGATTCGAAAAATGCTCAATTAGACTAAGAAATAAACTGCACTTTGACCAAAAGAGTTTTTTATACCGATCTTATTCAAGTAACGTTTCAACACATTGGCCACATGATGCATAACATTATCGTATATAAAAATAAACTCATCTACAATAAAATAAGAAAAGGATGGAAGAGAATGCAGAATATTTTCTAGATATCTATGTGTTAGCACCATGCTCTAAAAAATCGGAGACTAGAGAAATAACTGTCCGTTCTATAGCAGACCCTCCCTCAAAAGTTTGATATTTAGAAATTGGGTAGTATTTTTTTCCTGAATGACTTTCTCATTTGCTACTTGGTAAAACATTATGAACTGTTAATGATGAAGGTTTAAATTAAATTACTCTTGGTTATTCATCAGTAATATTGGACAGTAAGTTAAAGTTGTTAAATAATTTCCAAGAACTTCCTAGAAAACCAATTTCAACTCTTGCAAAGTCTCTGGTAGGGTTAATGATAAATACGTCTTTGCCTTGATTCCAAATGTGCTTAATTAAATCCAGAAATTGCTGCATATTGCATTGTTTGAATGCCGACCCCATTAAAGTAGTAGCGTATCACTATACCTGTCACATGTGGTCTACATGTATATAAATACATCGTATTTTAAAATAAACTCATTTATAATTAAATGAGAAAAGGTTAGAAATCATTCTTCCAGATTATTTATTATTAATATTATCTGGGAAAACGGAATTAATTAATTTATTTTGTTTGATTCCCTCTATACCTTTTCACGAACTCAGTAAGATCAGTTTACTACAGTGTTGAAAAATTCACTTTATTGTTCAAATTTTAATAATTTAGGATGATTATCAGATATTATTGAAGCTAAAGCGACTTCTGGCTTTGTCTCTGATAAGGCTGAATGAGTACAAATATGTCTTTCGACTTGGTCTCAAAGATGCTCAATGTGATTCAGTGCTGGACTACTTGTTAGTCGATTTAGTGTTTCTAGAGTTTTCTTATAGAACATTGCCCAGTGTATTACCATCTTCACCAGATAGGTAAAGTAGACAACACCACTTGTATACTATGTGGATTGGCAGAGGAAAGGAGGCACATCGTATGCGTGTGTATAGCACTGGCTACCACCAGACTAGCTCTAACTGGAGAAAGCTAGAACGGATCAGGGCATAGCGTCCTAGGAACTTGAACTTCCAAGGAAATTGAATTCCTGGAAACATACTAGTAGTAGGAGATTAGTACAAAGGATCTAACCATGTCGCAGTGCTGTAAGGGTGTCTATAGAAAAACAACCCTGTCTAATCTAACCTAGTCATAAATGCATAAACTATAAATATAAAATACTTTGTTACCACTGTTATAAATACAAAATTGGAGACAAATCAGAATTAGGAAATTATAGACCAATAAGTTTGTGAAACACATTCTCTGAATTATATGAAAAAATCATGTTTAATCGTATATATGATTTTCTAATAAAATATAATATACTTAGTGACAAACAACAGGGGTTTATGAAGGGCCATAGTGTCGATACTGCCCTTTATGACTTTATTGAAAATATTACAGATGCCTTGGAGGGGGAAAATTTCATGTGGACTTTTTCTAGACTTATCCAATACATTTGATTGCGTTGATCATGAAATATTACTGAATAAATTATATAAATGTGGCATAAGAGGTAGAGCCTACGAGTGGTTACCCAGTTATCTTACGAATCGGAAGCAATTAGTAGAACTAATCCAAAATGGTAAAATTGTGAAATCACAAACAAAAACTAAAAAAAATGGGTCTTCCACAAGGCAGTATTTTGGGACCTCTCCTGTTCCTCATTTATATAAATGAATTCATAAATTTATTTAACAATGGAAATCATTTGTTAATAAATTACGCAGATGACACAAATATATTGTTAAATTGTAGAAATATTTCAAGCAATGAAACTCAAGGTGGAAATATAATCGCAGAAATTCAAGAATGGCTAACTTCCAACAAATTACTTTTAAATTTAAATAAAACAAATTGCATTATTTTCAAAACAACACATTCTAGGCTTGAAACACCTTCACAATTAAAAACATTGCAACAAAAAATTATGGAAAATGTTTAGGACTAATTCTAGATGACGTTTTGTGTTGGAAAACTCATATAGAATTTCTGTCGTCGAAATTACAACGAGCACTTTATAGTTTGCGTGTGTTAAAAAACTGCCTACACTACAGTGCATTAAAAACAGTTTACTATTCATGCTTCCAGTCGCTAATCAAATTTGGGATCATATTTTGGGGCCAGTCAATTTATGTTAATAAAATATTTGTACTTCAAAAAAGTGCACTTAGAACTATATTTCATTTATCATTCAATTAATCTTGTCGTGGAAAATTTAGAGAAAATAAAATATTAGCCCTAGCAGGTTTATATATTTATGAAATTCTTATTTTTAATTTCAAACATAAGAGTAAGTTCGTTGCGTATTCTAAAAACGATATTCACAATACCAGATCAAATATTTATATATATCCTCACCATAAATTAAATGTTACAAAATGTTCTCCACTTTATAGTACATTACGATTATTTAATGTACTGCCAAATAATATAAAAAATATGTCTATGTATTTATTTTAAGCAATTCAAATGTGAGATTTATAACTTTATCTTAACATGTGAACCTACAACAAAGATGAATTTATTCAATTTTGTAAACATTGAGTATACTTTTTATTTTCTTCTTTAATTGACAACTTTTCATTTTATTGCTGTAATTTTGTTGTACATTATTGTAGTAATCTTACTGAAATATACCTTATTATTATTATTATTATACCATACAAACACAAATAAAACAATAGTTAAACATTTAAAAAAAACACTCTTGATATTGTGAAAATAAAACCAAAGAAAAAACTGTGGAATATTGCCAAAATACAGTTGAAATTTGAAAATTAAACAAATAACTTTTAATACCACCACATAATAATACTTGTTACTATATTATCGACAACTTAAGCTTCAATATCAAATAGGTAATGTTAACTGTTAAATAAATAATATTGATAAGTTAAAGTCGTCGAAAATAACAACAAAAAAGTTCTTTGTTTTATCTTAAATATTAGAATATATCACGAAGTGGAAGCTTCTATAATTATCTATCCATTTTCTGCAAAAAAATGAGCCTCTAGAGAAATGACTGTCAATTCAATACCTCACTCTTTTAAAAACTCCAAGTCTGAAAATAACTCGTTTGTTTTATCTTCTCCACACCTTCTTTCGAGCACCTTCACTTCACTGTTGTCCGAAAGAAGGTGTGGAGAAAATAAACAAACGATATCCAATGAGTTTTTCCCAGACATCGAGCTTTTAAGAGAGTGTAGTATAAAATGGAATGGAATTTTAAATGCATAAACTATACCATACAAAATAATTGAAGTTGAAGAAGTACAAATAAAACAATGCTTAACCACTCCGGGTATTGTGAAAATAAAAACCAAAGAAAAAACTATTGAATTAAATAAAACACTTTGTTATTTTCTTCCTTTACTTTTATTTTTAAATGTCGGATGTACATTTTGAGTACCATGTACTCATTATCAATGACTAATCTTAATTAGTTAATTAGTCATTGATAATGAGTACATGGTACTCGAAATGTACATCTAACATTTAAAAATAAAAGTGAAGGAAGGAAATAATAAAGTGTTTTAATTCAATAGTGATAATTTCGCACAACTCAAATCAAACCGTGAACGAAACAACTGTTGAATATTACCAAAAATACAAATGAAATTTGAAATGGAAAACAAATAAATTAGCCGATATAAGGGAAAAACAAAAAACATACCGTCGGTTTTCGGTTGCACCCAACTAGCGTTAACGAGAGTGCAGCATCGTTAGTCCGGGTCAGCAATTGGATGGGTGACCGGTACCATTCGCCATTTGCATACAATTAATGGCGCTTAATGGGTGATCCTTTAAAGTAACAAGCACATATACACACACACAGCACAGCAAAAGAACCACGTGGTCGATAGCCAAACATTACTAATACAGAAAGCCATCAACAATACCAAGAAATATGATTAAGTTGAGGAACCGTCCAAAATGAGTTGATATTCAAGACACGAAAATAATAATGCCTTTTTAGCTCCATTCGCGTATTAATTGTATCATTTGTCATTTGTATTTTTGTAATTGTATTTTAATTGTTCTTTTTTAATGGTAATATTTAATCTGTAATTGGCCTTTTAGCAGTTGGCTAAAAAATCGATAAAAAATAATAAATAATTCTTGAATGATGTCGGCGTTAACTTGGTGGTACATTTTAATAAGATAATTAAAACACTTAAATTAAACACTTTAACTTTGTTTTACCACATAAATTATGTGGTAAAACAAAGTTAAAGTGTTTTAATTATCTTAATAATAAATAAATAAATGAGTAAATTTTCATTTGTTTTTTAATTGCTTTTTTAAATAAATGTTTAACTATTTTTATTGTAATCATAAAAAAATTGGTAATTTCAAACGATTTCAAATGCTATTTACAAAAATTTCACTTTAATTTCAAATTTTAAATTATTTTATTTACAACTGTTTCTTTTTCAAAACTTTCAACTGTACTTTGTTGTCTAAATTTTTTGTTCTAACTTTTTACTTGAATTTCAATTGTTTTTGGTAAAATAAAATAAATGTAGACAAATTTAGAATTGTTTTTCAACCGTTAGTTTAAGGTAATCTTTTTAAAACTCTTTTAGGAAACTGTTGATATTTTTTGACAGAGGAAAATAAACTTTCATTTATGTTAGATCCTTAGTTTTCAACTATTTTTTTTAAAAGAAATAATAAACTGTTTTCATAATTTTTCCTTCTGCATTTCCACGGATTTTAATTTTAAATTTTCATTTGTTTTTACCAACAGTTCAATTGTTTTTTGGTAAAATAAATGTATACAAATATAGACGTTTTTTCAACTGTGTTTTTTTTTAATTTATGATGCTCTCTTTTTGAAACTCTTTTTTTGACAAAATAAAAAAAACTAAAACTTTTATTTAAAGAAATAATCAACTGTTTTCATATGTTTTGTTTCTTTTTCTTTCCAAGGATTTTAATTTTAAATTGTTTCATTTGTTTTTGTCAACAGTTCAATTGTTTTTGGTAAAATAAAATAACAGTTTTAAATAAATTTTTTAGTGCATTTTTAACAATATTTTCGAATGTTATTTGTTGCAAATTATCAATAGTTTTTTTTAAATTTAATCCCCTTAAAAATCGTTAGATTCTTAAGTTTTCAACTATATTTAAAAGGAATAATAAACTGTTTTTATAATTTTCTTTCTGCTTTTCCAAGGATTTTAATTTTAAATTTTCAACAGTTCAATTGTTTTTTTGGTAAAATAAAATAACATTTTTAAGCAAATTTTTAAATGCATTTTTAATAAGTTTTCGAATATTCTTTGTTGCAAATTATCAATAGTTTTTAATTTAAACCGCTTAAAAAAATAATCGAATGTTTCTTTTTCGGAAAAAATTCAACCGTTTATTTTTAAATATTTTCTATTAGAGATAGATACGCATCTTTATTGGTAAATAGTGTTACATCTGATAATAGGAAAAATTACTATGCTTCTTCTCTTCTTATTTTTCCAATTACTAAAAACAAGAAGAGAAGAGTAAACAAAGCAAAGTAATATTTTCCATTATTATTTTCTAATAAAGTTAGTAAGAGTAACATTTTTTTGTTTATTCATGGCGTTTCACGTGAATTTTTCCAGACAGTAAGTGAAGTAAAAAATTAATAAATTAAACTAGCTTCATTGAATAAATCAGTTTGCTTATTAAAGATTAATTAACTAGTTTGTGTGTATGAAATATTTACACATATTTTTTTATTAAATAAGAATACAATGAGGTAATTAACTGTAACAAATCATTTACTTTATTTGAAAGTAATATCTGTAACAATTAATACAATCCAATATATTTTAAAGTAATAAACTATAATTTTAAGTTTGATTAAAATACTGTGTTTTAATCAAAGTTATTATTATCTTTAAGTAACTCAATCTACCAAATTAAAATTCTAATTGTAAGAACGATAAAAAACTTCTTTTCGATCGAAACACACAAAAGATAAATTATTTACTGGGATGGGTAAAGAGTACGCTAGGATAATAAAACATCTGGGGGTTAAACACTTAACTAACGCACTTACTATGTTTTAACCACTAAAAAATTATAATATATATGTACATATATTACAAAAACACACGACTTAAGTTTCGACGGTTTAATGTCATTATCAAGTAGTAATATGTATATATATTACATAATTTTTTGTGGTTAAAACATAGTAAGTGCGTTAATTAAGTGTTTATCATGAATTACCACGTAGTAACGGTCGTCACAATCCTTATGATCTGGGGGTTAACGTTAAATATCTAATTTTAATTTCAATTCTTTTTTCTTTAATTTTACAACTTCTTGGAAGAGAAATAAGGGTAGAATATAATATTGTTAATGAAATAAAATTTATATCTTTTTTTTAAAAGATGTTTTACTGGTTGGAGGGTGGAATAGAGGCCACCCACCCACCTTACATATGCACCTTTATTCAAACTACAAATAGTGTTTGATTTAACAGAACATAAAAGCAAAATCGTGAATGATGATTTAAAAAATATAAAACAAGTGTCTTAATGAAAGTTCAAATGTATATGTAGGGTGAGTGGGTAGTCTATCCCACCCTCCAATCAGTAAAACAAAAAACGATGTTTTATTAAATTATTAGTGATCATGCAGTGATGTATATGTAGGTTGTGTGTTGTCAAATGTTCAATTGTTTTTTAATAAAGTAACTTTTCGAAGGAAATTTAAAACATTTTCAGCTGGATTGAGCTAATTTTAATAGTATTTGTTATTAAATTTAATTGTTTATATTTATATTATAACATCAATTAATTTAAATTTAAAACAAAATCAAAACTTGTTCTTATTAAGTATTCACCAAAAACAAAAAGTTAATTGTAATAAAAAATTAAACAATAAAATATAATAAAATATATAAGTCCTTTACGTTGTAGAAAATTAACTAATAATTAGAAAAAACACGAAAATATTTACGAAATATTTTCGTGTTTTTTCTAATTAAAAAATTAAACATTAAACTGTTTTTTTTTAACATTTTGCATAAATATGTGAGTAAAATTTATCAATTATTTTTTTAAAAACTCAAAACTTTTGTTCTAGTAATCAACTTTTTCTGTATAAAAAGTGTTTTGGCTGTTGTTGACAAGAAAAAAAAATGTAATTATATTATTGGCAATTCCCTTGATTTGTAGGTTGTTATCCACTCAAACAGGGATCTAGTGAACCACATTTATGGCAATATCTTGAAATCTAATTGTAGAAATTGCTACTTATTCCTTATTAAACAAATAAAATAAATAAAAACATGTATTCAATTATTTAGAAAAAATTAGACTATTACTGACTATTGAATATACTATTACCTACCCTTTACGATTTCCTCGAACACCTAAATATAAAACGTACAATATAAGTTATTAATACATTATGGTTTCTGAGAAGATTGCGAATTTAAAGTTGCGATTCAGTTAAAACAGGTTTTATGGCAATAAAACCGTTGCAGTCCGTACACATAAATAAAAGGTGAAGTTCAGCTGAAATCACGCGATTGCATCAATCGTCCGATCTAATATGACTGCAAACATAATTTCTTATTCATAAATTTATAAATAATCCGGTGTTAATAATTACATGGATATTTTCCTAGATGAACTTTAAATTATGTAATATTATAATATAGACCGTCAGTGGAAGAAGTGTCAACGAAACTAAATTGGGCAATAGTTGAAGATTATCTTATTGTGAATTCAAGCTTTTTTTAAATTTTTACACTCTTTATTATTTTTCTTAAAATTCCACTACAAAAAGGTTAAATCTGTGAAGATCAATATTTGGTGGCATTAACTCTGTTATAAATCCATTGCTGTTTGCTCGAGGGCTAAGTTCAGTTTATTATCATTCTTAAAGGTAGTATTTTATTTATTAATGACAGTTCTGCGTTCTTCTCGTCGACATTTTCAATTTTCATTCACGATTGGTCATGTTCTATAACCTCTAACTACCTAAATGTTCATAAGGAGTTGTGCATTCCTCTGGTGCTAACATGCTGAAGTACAACTGTCCAGAAGTCCTGCGGTACAGGTGGTAAATGCTACCAGGAACTTTAACAAAATTGCAGGCCACTTGATGTAAGACACTGTTAAATCTGGTTTCCTCCACCACACGGATAGCTTGCTGCTTCAAAAATCTCATTTGTTCTGTAATTACTTAATTTACCTGCTGTGGCTTGTACGAGTTTGAAAAGTCCGAGCAAAAATAAATACTACTAACATTTTTGGGGTAAACCTTTTTTTATTTTTCGACATAGTCTCCTTTTAGGCTTATACACTTCGTCCAGCGATGTTCTTGTTTGTTAATAGGATTTGTCCATGTCTGCAAAGTACCCATTAGTGTTTGCAATCACTTCCTCGTTTGAATAAAATCTTTGTCCAGCAATTTCTTCAATTTGGCGAACAAATAGTAGTTAAGGGAGCCAGGTCTGGAGAATAGGGGGATGTGAAACGAGTTGGAATCCTATTTCCATTAATTTTGCGACCACAACTGCTGAGGTGTGTGCTGGTGCGTTGTCGTGATGCAAAAGAACTTTCTTGTGGCCATTCGCTTTCTTGCAGCTCGGTTTTCAAACGGTCCAATAACGATAAATAATATTTACCTGTAATAGTTTTACCCTTTTCCAGATAGTCGATGAGGATTTTCCCTTGCAAATCCCACAAGACAGTCGCCATAGCCTTTCCGGCCGAAGGAACGGTCTTCGCCTTTTTTGGTGCAGATTCCCCCTTGGTAACCCATTGTTTAGTTTGTTGTTTGGTCTCAGGAGTATAGTAATGTATCCATGTTTCATCCACAGTGACGAAACGACGCTTAAAGTCCTCCGGATTCTTCTGGAACAGCTGCAAACCATCCTTGCAACACTTTACACGATTCTATTTTTGGTCAAGCGTGAGCAATCGCGGCACCCATTTTGCAGATAGCTTTCTCATGTCCAAATTTTTAAGCAAAAGATTATATACCCGTTCAGTCGAGATGCCCACAGCACTAGCAATCTCACGCACCTTAACTCTTCTGTCATCCATCACCATATCATGGACCTGATCAATGATTTCTGGAGTTGTAACCTCCATAGGCCGTTCAGAAAGTTCAGCATCACTTGAAACCACTTATAAACTATTCTAATCGAAGGTGCAGAGTCACTATAATGTTTATCAAGCTTCTCTTTAGTCTCCTGAGGCCTTTGCCTTTCATAAAGTAATGTTTAATCACCACACGAAATTATTTTTCGTCCATTTCTTGAAAATCACACGATTTCCTTGATTCAAACGAATGCCAAACAAAAATAAATAGACCAATATGGCTGAAACTTGGTGTGCATTCATTCAAGAGATGCTACTAACTAAACATGACCTCGATACGCGCCGGTCTCGCCATCTCTCGAACTTTGCACGGACTTTCAATACGAATTTATCTGCCTTTTCTAATTCTATTGCCAGCTGCACATTTAAAATCAACATGAACAAAAAATGTTTCACCACAGGTTAAGTGAGAAATTAATCAACTATAAGAATCAAGATAGCTGCGATTCTAATAATTATTAAATATAATTGGACAGTGACAACAAATGTTATTAAAGTATGTCTAATAAAAGACTAAAATAAAAATTGAAAATATAAAAAGATACTACAGGAAGTATTCTGAGTAGCATTGATGGTGTACACTCATGGGTTTGAATGGAAGATCCTTCGATGAAGAGAACTCCGCCCGTCCTAAAAATTCTGAGTATATTTATTGTAATATAAATTTTGTACTCTTTTGTAAGTACTACTTTCCAGATGACCCTCGTATATATACATACAACATTAAGCTTAGTAAATGGTTCAGAGAGTAATACATTTATCAAAAAAACATTCGCAGCATTAATCATGAAATGTGAAATTCATCATTCAGAATAAGGCAATAAAAATAATGTAAATTCTTAAAATTCTTTCTTTATAACCGTGTTAATTACGTCATATACTGCGAACATATTAACATAATTATAAACATTAACATATTTTGTTCTGATCATTTATGGAAACTAATTTATCTCAAAGTTATTTTCGTTTACGTTATTTTATTGTATAATTTAATACTCAGTACGAATTCAACAGGTACTCGTATATTTTAAGATGTGGAATTTATTTACTTAGTGGACTTATTATATACTTGGCCATACTAAAAATATAAGAGCCCACGAGAGATGCCAAAATAATCTAAACGAAATGCATTAATAAACAAACCGAGCAGTAGACGACGACGACGACGTTCCCACGGAATTTCCCAACATTCATATTCCATTTGTAGGTCGTGAAAACATTTTTTGATAGTTGTATATGAAATACTTAGTTTGCGGAATGGGAAATGTAACTAATTATTAAATTAGATTACTTACTGTTATCAAAAAGTAATTTCTCAAATATACTGGAAGAACAACTTTAGCAGAACACAAAGCAAGGAGAAGAACGTCTCCACTTGTACTCATTCAAAAAACACAATACCCAAAGCTAAAGTTGCCTAATATTGTGATAATCTAGCCAGGTCAAGCCTTAAATCGGAGAAGAACGTCTCCACTTGTAGTCATTCAAAAAACACAAAACCCAAAGCTAAAGTTGCCTAATATTGTGTTAATCTAGCCAGGTCAAGCCTTAAATCCCTGACTGGTATCCTAATTGGACAATGTAGGTCAAAGAAACACCTCTATGTATGTATTAGAAGTCGCTGAAAGTCCTAATTGAGGAGGGTGCAAAAACTGTTCTTCGGCAGAGCATGTCCTGTCCTATTGTCCAGCCCTGGAAATATTAAGGAAGATCCTGCTGAGGACATCATGATCAAAACCGGCTAACCCGGGAAGCCTATTTCCCAGCAAAATCCTCAAAATAAAGGGAGTAGGGTGGCTGAAGAGCGTACTCTTATCACTGAAGGTGTATAATGGGCCCAACTAGAGGCCTACATACCGTGACTCAATGACTTTTATCCGTAATCCGTATCACTAATGAACTTGATACTCTATAGAGTTTACTAAAGGATATTATTACTTAAGACTAGATTTATAGTAATAATTTACAATTGTAGTACTTTCCAAATGGCCTTCGTAATTACACAAAGCTTCGCGAATGAAAATCGACTGCAGAACTAAGTATAATCTTCGATTGCACCTAATAGCACAACCTGATTACGAATGCATAATGCAGGGTATTCCATTTCTTGGCACGGAGACGCTACCCGATATGGACCTCATAATAATTTTCGGAGTTTCCAGATTAATTTTGACTATCGGAAGAATAAAATTCACAGCCATCCTAAGGGATTACACACACCGCAGTGCAGGGATTTTCAGGCTACCTCAGAAATACGCAGTGAAAATCAAGAATCTTAATATATACAATTTGGGAAAAAAATGTTTAGGATTTAGATAATGTTCAAATTGTTAAATTTTTTTATTATAATACCAAATGATTCTACTATTTAAAATAAAGTGTCGTTTAGAAATTGTGTATCTTTATTAAAAAAAAAGATTCACTAAAAATTTTTATTCGTTATTTTTTTAATATTCAGTATTTAAGTTGGCAATACTTGTAAATGATAATTTATAACGTAATAAGCCGTTATTATGTATTTACGTTGAGAGTTTACAGACGTGCTCGTAAAGCGATTAGGAAACCCCGCAACCGCCAGTAATAAACGTTTTAATTTGAGAGCAACCGCGGGAGATCCTCTGGAACACACTTCGGTCGCCAGCAACCCCGACGCACCGGATTTTATTTAAAGCGGAACCCGAGTCGAGTTAGCCCTTATCGATTGGGCTTTACCGAGCCAGCAGGAGGGGAAACGGAACCGCGCCGTCTAACTTATTCATGCGAAGGATTTCCACTTTCCCTAACCCCCCTCCCCTCCGCCATTTTCCCTTGCCGAAGCCCTTAAGATAAATATGGAGACGAATAAAATAAATATTAGCGGGACAATCTATTATTCCAATGTTAAATGTGTTTGTTGAAGTAAATGAGATTGAAGATGGCACATTAATTTTACGTTTTGAACATCTAAATATTAGTTTTTAGATAAAAATCAGACCAAGCGTATTGTATGTTTACATACCCGTATAATAAGTAAGGATAAAAGAAGCATTTAAATAAACTAATATTTCAAGTAGTATTATTTCAAATTTTAAAGATTTTAGTTGTGGTTTATACTTCTTGGCAATCAGAATTGACCGTCCTACATTGCACTAATGGTTGCTACATGTCGGGTATTTCCGAAAATTAGACGACCATTTGCTTTGAAGTGCTTCGTTTGCGAACAACTTTTGTTGGATTTGGCTCATCTTGAAAGACTCATACAGTCGACTGTTGCTTACTTTCGGGCACATACAAGGGAGACCTGAAATGTTTCCGGAATCGGCAAGAGATGGCGCACGATGGCTGAAGTGGATCCATTGGTTGGCAAGGGCAACCCTTTTTATAGCCACTGTCAAAATTTCAGATATCTACTATCAATAGTTGTTGTTTAAGATTGTGTTTTGTAGAGCAAGTCAGGCGGTTTCGCAAAAATTGATAAAATCGAATTTCGTGCAGTGATAAAATACTTCTGGATGGTTGGGAAAACGGCCACGGAAATTCGAAATATTTTGCTAGAGGTTCATAGCGGATCTACTCCATCATTTTCGACCATCAGCATCTGAGTGAGAGCGGGTACAAACGTGGCCGCATAAACACAAGTGACAAACCACGCAGTGGATGCTCAAAAACCACTACCAACGATGAAATGAAGATTCATAATCGCCGATTGAAGCTGAAAAAGATAGCAGAGATAAGAGACATTTATTTAGAAGAACGCGATAGCTATATCCTACATGAAATTTTGGGAGTGAAAAAGCTTTCGGCGCGATGAGTACCGCGTTTGCTCATACCGTAGCAAAAATAAAAGCGGGTGATCGTTTCGGAGTAGTGTCTAGTCAGGATTTAGCGCAATCCAAGGGATTTCTTCATACGTTTCGTAACCGTAGATAAGACTTTGATCCACCACTACATATCAGAGACTAACGAACAGTCGAAGCAGTGGACTCTTCCGGGTGAAGCAGCTTCAAAGAAAGCAAAGACCGTTCCATTGGCCGGAAAGATCATGGCGACTACTTTTTGAGATTCCCAAGGAAGGGAAAGATGATCACGAGACAATACAATAGCGATTTATTGACCCGATTCGATGTAGAATGTAAGAAGAAACGGACTCGTTTGCAGCGGAAAAAAGTGCGATAATGTACCGGCCCATTCATCCGACATCATCGTGTCCAAATCGAATGAGTTGCGCTATGAATTTTCTCTCATCCTCCATATTCACCGGACCTAGCACCTAGCGACTTTTTCCTATTCCCAAACCTGAAAAAATCGCTGTCAGGAAAGAGATTTGTCTCAAATGAGGGGGCCATCGCTGCTTCAGATGGTTATTTTGCAGACCTTGAAACTACCTACTTTTCCGACGGCTTGAAGAGACTGGAGCACCGTTTGATCTTCGAGGAGACTACATGGAAAAATAAAAATATTAAACCACATCAATACCGTATTTTTCTTATCGATTCCGGAAACATTTCAGGGCGCCCTGGTATATCCATGATTCTTCACCTGTTACCTGTTCAAAACAGTGTTTTGAACCACCTCCTTTCTTTCGACCAATCGACGGGAGCCTGTTTTTGAGCGATTATAAAGTTATGCGGGATCCAATGGGAACAAAATTTTGTGACAGCCAACAAAAGTTTAAGCAATGCTGAATGTATGTTGGTGCCACTAATGTCCAAGGATGTCCCAATCTCACGATTTTGCAATATCGGTTAACACACACCCGATTTTGGAAGACCTTCACGAAATTCATCAGTAAGCGAATTACGGCCACGATTGAATTCCGTATATCATTAAAGTACATCGCGAAATCTTAGGAAAAGGGTTTATATTTTTGGTTCAAAAAACAATAATTCATATGGTCTTCCAATGTTCTAACTAGAACAACTTGCTATGTTACTAGTTGCAGGTTTGATCCTACTATCGGTACTTAAGTGTGTCTATTCTTACCTCATGTTTTTTTTGTCCTCACGAGGTGGTTTCGCTTAGCGTCCCTGCACTGCGGTCTCCGTGGTCCTTTTGTGCGCCTCTGGCTGTTTTTCTCCTTTTGAACTCGTGTATCTTCTAAGAAGTCCAAGAGTTTCTGCCAGGGGATATTCCTTAGCTTTTCTACAGGAAGCATGGGCTTCGCCTTGCGTTCTTGTTTGTATGCTTCGCAAATGCACAGTAGGTGTTGGGGAGTGTCTTCTTCTTCGAGACACCCACAGCATACGGGGCTTTTCTCAATGCCCATCCTATGTTTGTACTTGTTCAGGTCACAGTGCCCAGTGACTAGTCCTGTGATTTTTCTTAGTTTCAATCTGCTCAGTCTAGACAGCGTCAGCATACTGTCAGGTACCGGACCATCTAGGAAGAGTCCATTTTAGTTTTTCCATGCCTTTTTGTGCTCCTCTGCTAACTTGCGTTGGATTATTTCCTTTCCGGTTTCATGGGGTATACCGAAATCGGATTCAGGTCCTATGAATTCACCTGCTGCTCTTTGTTTAGCCAGCAAGCCGGCCCCCCAAGTGTCCAATAATTTTTTTGACCTTGGGTATCCATACTAGCTGTGTTTCTCTTATTGTCACCAGTGCGTCCAGTCTGTTTATGCAAGTTACCTCATGTTACAGAAGGCACTACTAAACCGAAGAACATGAACACGAATATAAAAGAGCCCTCAAAAACTGAAATGTCTAGAGGAAAAGGGAAAAACATTACCAAGTATTACAAAAGATTAATTACTATTTGGTAAGCATATTGAAAACAAACAACGTATTTGCTGTTGCATTCTATAACTTTAAGACGTCTTCCAGGCAGCTAATGAATTCTATCTCGAACAATTTTTACCCATTTGACACAATTAAGTCTACAAGCGATTTTTGGATCTCATCCACTGATTGGAAATGGATATCGGCGTGTTTCATCGATCGTAATAAGTGGCAATCCGATAGAGCAAAGTCTGGTAAATATACCGGCTGCTGCAAGACGACCCAGCCAAGACTCATTATAGTGTCTTTTGTATAGGCAGATGTGTTGCCTGGTATTGTAAAGATTGGTTGTTTGCAACAATTTCACTGTACGTTCTCCTTTGCTAATATATTGCCGCTTTCGTTCCAATTCTTGACCAAAGCAGATTGATTGACGTTAGTAGTATTTCATATCCTTTCATATCCCACAAAATTGAGAGAAGACGCGATTGGGTTTTGCCTATAACTTATTGCGCTTCTTAAAGTGTCCATTGCTTATCGCCTGATTTTCTATAAGAAAGTCTTTCGACGCTGTTTAACGCTGTACAGATTCACTTTGCTTGCAGCACCAGTCGCCCTCATTCTAGATGCGGTTGGTCTAAAGTTTTAGACACGAGTCGTACTCTTGGTTGTAGGTGAAAGGGTTATCTCATCGTTGTCCCACTTTCTAGGACGTTCTTTGTTTTTCGGATAGAAATCACTGCTTTTAAACCGCGTAAACCAAAATGTGCACACATCGTACGATACAACATCTTAGCCGGGAAAGGAACGAATCGATTCGCATGCTCTTGCAGCATTTTTTCCTTGTTGGAATGCGTTAAGAAGAATACTTTTAAAGGTTTTATCTTCTCTATAGTTTCTAGAATTTTGACGTTTAAAATCATTAGTGCTTTATTAGTTACTCCTTTATCTAGTTTATAGTTTCTAGAAATTTAATTTTTCCTTTACTCTAATTTATACAGGGTGACTGACGAAAAACCTTTGGTGCTGTATCTCGCTTATTTTTTTATCCGATTTTAATAAATAAAACATCAAATTAAACCATTTTTAAAAGACTTTAATAGGATCTGAACTGTTATTTTTTCTCGCACCCAGTTTTTGACAAAATACGATCAACATTTTTTTTTTAAATTGCACCCTATATATATATATTTTTATTGATTCGGAGATTTTTTTTTCTGAATATAAAATTGTAGACAAATTTATCCATACATCAAACTTAAGTCGAGAAATTGAGGATTAAAAAAATAAATAAAAAGTCAAGTATCCATTGTAAACAATATACAGACCCTATTTTAAATGTCAAAAGTGACAGTGACAGCCATTGATACAATACTGCAACGATTTTTAATTATTTCATAATTAAAATGTTGCAATATTTCAAACACTGTACTAGAATTTTGTGCTTCTACGGAAATCGTTTTTCAGTTTTTGAAATCTTGCAACATTTTTATTATGAAATTATTAAAAATCGTTGCAGTATTGTACCAATGACTGACACTGTCACTTTTGACATTTGGAATAGGCTCTGTATATTGTTTACTATGGGTATTTGATTTTTAATTTTTTTTTTAATCCTTAATTTCTCGACTTTGGTTTGATGAATGGATAAAATCGTTTACAAATTTAGATTCAGAAAAAAATCTCCTTGCGGATCAGTACAAAATATATATACAGTGCAATTTGAAAAAAAAGTTGATCGTCCTTTGTCAAAAACTGGATGTAAGAAAAAATATCAGTACAGTTCATATTAAAGTATTTTAAAAATCATTTAATTTGATGTTGTATTTATTCAAATCGGATCAAAAATAAGCAAGATACAGCACCAAATACTTTCCGAATTAAATATCTAAGATTTTGATAATTTTTCAAGATTTATATTTCTGTAATCAAAGATGTTCATATTTTTTTCTTATTCACATAGTTGTACTTTTTCCAGCAATTTCTACATTCCAAGAATTCTCTTCTAAGGTTTTAGAATTTTTCATTGAATTTCGGAAATTTTGTATCCATTATTTTTGCAGAGAATTTAGAATTTTCCATTTTTGCTTTATCCAAATTGCGAAAGTTTTCTTGTTCGAAACTCTTTTTAATATAAAATAACTTGTCATCACTTTCTCCACAGTTTATTTGTATTTTGCTAAATTTACATTTCTGTACGATGTAAACATTTTCAATAGCTTTTTTAAATAATTTTTCCAGATTTCGTGATTTTGTAGCGATTGTTTGAGAATTTTCCACCATTTTCTGCTTCATTTAATTAAAAATTTTCAGATAAACGTTTAACTCTTTTCTGTTATTCATTAAAAATGTACTACGAAGTGAACGCCTCCAAAATTCAAGATATAAAAATTTTCAACAATTTTTCCTTCAAATGACGAAAATTTTCTTTAAGGATCAAAGAATTTGTTTGGCAATTTCTAAATTCCAAGGTTTTAGATTTTTTCGTAGATTCTAGATTTCGATTTTTTTTAGTAAATGTTTTCAATTTTTGCATAGAATTGTTTGCTTTATCTTGTTGAAAATTTCCTGTAATTTATCTTTAAATGTGGATGAATTTTATTTTAGGAATATCCATTTCAAAAAGAAAGAGATATATTTTTTTATTAGAATGGTTTAGTAATTTTTCTTGCGGATTTCATTATTTAGCAATTTTTTCTTCTATTTTTTTGGCAAACTTTGCACAAATTTTTTCCTTCCAATGACGAAAATTTCCTTCAAGGATTTAAGAATTTTTTTAGCAACTTCTAAGTTACAAGTTTTTAGATTTTTTCGTAGATTCTAGATTTCCGATTTTTTTTAGAAAATGTTGTCTCCTTTTTTTGGATAGAAATTTTTATATTGTTTGCTTTATCTTGTTGAAAGTTTCCTGTAAATTCTCTTTAAATGTGGATGAATTTATTTTCTTGAGAATTTCCATTCTCAAAGGAATTCTTTTTAAAGATTTTGGAACGGTTTAGTACTCTTGGGGTTTTCCGTTATTAGTTTTAATGAAAACTACTTTATTTTCACTATATTGTATTTCGAATATTGACCTGAGTAAGCTTATTGCTATTAACACAAATAAAGAATTTTAAAAAAAAACTTTTCTTCCGGATTTCATATTTAGAAATTTGTTCTTCTATTTTTTTAAGGTTTCCAGCATACCAACTGTTATTTAAATCACAAACAGAACTTTCTAGAAATCTCACAATTAGAGAAAATACAGGACGTTATTGAATTATGTCTGTTAAGTGTATATTGGTGAGGTTAGTGCGTTTAAAATAATTTTGGGCTTAAGAGCACGGTCTAGAGATACAGTACCCGTAGAGTAAACTATAGAGGATTATTATAAACTTTCGGAGGGAATAGCAAAAATGAAGAACATATAAGTCAAAAAAAAAATGTAGTACAAAGTGTAAATGACATCATTAAAGCCATTTTTCATTCAGACTAAAAAATCCAATAAAAAATAACACTATAAATGCCGGAGTTTTCAGAAATCAGACAGATCTAAATAACCTTAACATTACAACAAATGAATTTGATTGGTTTGCATGAAAGATCATCTGCAAGCGTGAACTCCTCCCTCCCGTCAGAATGGTGTTAAAATTAGATGTATGTTTTTTTCTTCAATATTGTGAAAGTATCATTAATTTATTTGTATATAGTATAGTATAGTATAACCATGTTTGATAAAGTTTAAATAAAGATAATGAAGAACAGATAAGTAAACACAGAAATATTCGAACTAGAAGAAGTTGCACGGGAATGTCTCCATGTCGATTAAATCCTAACTAAATGATGCAACTCCGAAGTAATACTTCAATTCAATAAATGTGACAAAACAAACATGAAACATTATAGATCTATAACCCTTTTATTACATTTATATGAACTTTTTGCAGAAACTATAACTAACTGTAAAACTCGAAGTTAAGATTTTTACCAACTAGTGGAAGAGGTCTAATTTAGGAAGAGATATAACACGATAGACCGGTGCAATGGGTTCAGTTGGACTCTGGTACAAAGAAGACAGGGCTGGTAGACACTGAGAGCCTCCTAGAGGAGGCTGTCAAGAAGACAACCTTCCTTGGAAGAAAGACGGACAATCTGCCACCCTGCTATGTCTTCAATAGACCCTATAATATATCAAGAAAAAGAGGAACCGGGAGAGTAGAGGGTGAGGAAACCCTCTGAATTTACACCAAATGGCAGAGATTGTTGGCATCACCTATGGGACAAAAAAATCCTACACCGGAACATCCAAATCCTTACAGATAGTAGGGCAGCAATACTAGCAGTGAGTAATCACAAGATCACCTCAACTAGTTAAAGAATGTCACAACACCCTGAAACAAGCAGCACAATCAAACAGTATTGAACTGTGCTAGGTCAAGGGGCACAATAATGAAGAAGATGCCTTGCTGTTGGCAGACGAGCTGGTGCGGGCTGGTTCGGCTCTCAGTGATACCACGGACGAGCCCCCGATCGCGCCAACACTGAAATGGAAACCCCCATATGTAGAGCATTTGAAGAAGAGGACGAGACAGGGGAGCATATGTTAACCACCTGCCCGGCTCTCACCTACCGTAGAGAGTCCATGCTAGGGGAGCTCTGGCCGAACATGGCCAATATTAGGGAAACCCCTCCAAGAGTTGTTCTGTCCTTTACTCGTCATCTTGGATGGCTAAATGAGTGATAGAACAACAGAGAGCTGTCCCAGCCAGGAGGGCACAACGGGCCTAGTGAGGCCTAGGTGCTCTGGTCAATGATTTGATCACCCTTGGAAAACTCATTCCAGATCCAGAACACGATAGACCATCTATTTATAAAACTGTATTCTTATAAAAATATTCAATATACAATGTAGTACATGTAGCCTTCATTGACTTTCTAAAAGCTTTTGATACTATTGAAATATAACCAATAAAACCCAAGAATAGATTCAAAATACATTTAAATCAAAAATTGCATATCAGATTGGAATAGACGAAACAGAAACAGGTTTTAGATTGGAGGACACAATCTCACCTAAACTTTTCGCACTCGCTTTAGAAGTATTTAAAAAAGTAATAGCATTAACGTGAATGAGATCAGGCACACTTCAGATTTGCAGATGATATAGTCCGGTAAGGTCATACAACCAGAGTAATTATTGAATGAATTATATATATTATCTGCAAAGATAGGACTGAACATGAACTATAACTATAATAAAATTTACTGAGCACTGAAGGTACCAAAATATACAAATAAAACAATAGGAGGAAACAAACGTATAATATACATAGACCACAATAGTAAACTAAAAAAAAAACTGCAAAAATATATACACTTAGCATGGCAAACCCAAATTGGAATGAGGCATACGAGACTCTTCCTAGATGGTCCGGCATGCTGAAGCTGTCTAGACTGAGCAGATTGAAACTAAAAAAATCACAGGACTAGTAGCTGGGCACTGTGACCTGAACAAGCACAAACATAGGATGGGCATTGCCTATGCCGTGGGTGTCTGGAAGAAGAGGAAACTCCCCAACACCTACTTTGCACTTGCGAAGCATACAAACAAGAACGCAAGGCGAAACTCGGGAAGCCCATACTTCCTGTAAAACAGCTAAGGAATATCCCCTGGCAGAAACTCCTGGACTTCTTAGAAGATGCAGGAGTAAAACAGCCAGAGGCGCACAAAAGGATCACGGAGACCGCAGTGCAGGGGCGCTAAGCCACACTCCCTCGTGAGGATAAAAAAAATGGATAGCTTTTGGTAAAGTGGGACAAATCCTAAAAAACAATAAGATTCCTATAAATTTAAAGCGAAAAGTACATAACACCTGCATGTTGCGTGTAAACAACCCGTCTAAGAAAAACATGTACAAACAAATTCTTAAACACCTCAAAGAGCTATACTAGGCATCTAACTACGTGATGAAATAAGAAACAACATCAGGAGATCAACCAGAGTCGCTGATAAAATTCAAGAAATGAATAAGATGAAATGGCAGTGGGCTGGGCATGTGGCCAAGCTAGATAAAGACACAGGTGGGCACAAATAATAGTGTGAAGGTCTAGACAAATTAAACGAAGTGTAGTAGGACGCCCAAAAAAAACGTTAGGTGGACGATTTTAAGGAAGTGGGAGGTAATGATGGGAGAGACCTATGCCCAAGAGTGGATGAATGCAGACTCTGCGTATTAACCCTTTGTACTCCGTTGTCGTCGCATTTGCGACATTTCGTATGTTAGGAATAAATCCGTTGTCGCCGCATTTGCGACGCGCTTGTTTATCTAACTCAGCGCTCTTAATGCTTAGATAATCAAAAGTGTGTATGTTTGCGTTACAATATGTGTGATCTGCATTTTATGTTTATACAATGGTGTAAGTGTTATTTTGTTTCGTTATAATTATTACGTTATAACCCCTCGTGCAGTGAAGATGGAAGGCGAAAATATTAACGATAGTTGTGAAATAAGTGATGTGGAAGACGAACTAGATTTTGTGTTGCATGGAGATGATTTAAGTGAAATATTACTAGGTGATGACTTTGGGACAGATAGTGACGATAGTGATGTTATAATAGTGAGAAAAAAAAAGAAGAATTCAAATTATTGAATCGGATTCAGAGGAAGAAGATGCACCACCGGCAGACACCAATACATGGAGTGATATTACGGGAAGTGATATTGCCAAGAATAAACTTTTCAACGGGAAATAAAGTTCCAGGGCCACAAATATTCAATATTGATGAACCTGTAGAATTTTTCAAGCTGTATTTTACAGAGGAGTTGGCGGACGAAATTGTATCAGAGACAAATATATACGCCACCAACAAATTACGAACAAAAACTCTGAGTCAAAATTCAATATGGCATTCATGGCGCGACACTAGCAAGGAGGAATTTTGGGCCTTTATTGGAGTAATCTTGAATATGGGTACCATGGTTTTGCCAAATTTGCAAGACTGCTGGTCAACTAGTGACAATACAAAAATACCTTTCTTTTCAAATGTGTTCACTAGAAAAAGATTCCATCAATTGTTCTGGATGCTGCATTTGAAAACCGTAGATCAACAAAGGAGAGATATAAGAACAAGGATTGGACGGGTCAGTAATTTTTTGGAATACCTAAATGCAAAATTCGCAGAATATTTTATACCAGGGCAAAATATATGTGTCGATTAATCTATTGTCAAATTCAAAGGCAAAATTAGTTTCATAACATACAATCCCAATAAGCCAACTAAATGGGGAATACAGATATACGTTTTAGCAGATTCAGAAACTGGATATGTTTATAACATTCTCCCATATTATGGCAGTATTACATCAAATGATCTGATATAACAGGAATTGCCTGTCAGTACCAGAATTCCTCTGCATCTGTATAATAATCTATTGAAGAACGTACCAGGTGCTGAAGGATATCACATGTATACAGACAGGTACTATACTAGGATTGTACTGGCAGAGGAATTGCTAAAAATGAAATGCCACATTACAGGTACTATAAAAATTAACCGCAAGGGCATACCTGATCCTGATGATAAGCTGGAAAGATAAAAGAGTCGTGACGTTGTTAAGCACCAGTGATAGTGCTGGATTGATCACAAAAACAAGATTTTTAAGAGGTGGTGAGCAACAAAATGTTGAAAAACCTAAAGTAGTTGTTAACTACACGGACTCTATGGGTGGTATCGATCGCGCGGATCAGTATGCATCAACCTACTGTTTTCTTAGATAATCCCTTAAATGGTGGAGGAAAATGCTTTTTTGGGGTATGGAGATATCCTGTATAAATTCATACATTTTATATAAATGTATAAAAAACAATGTATTCTCTATTTTAGATGTTAAACGTTTGTCTTCCCTTTTTTTGCTTCCAAAAACTTACATAAAAATGCAATTTCTTTATATATTTAGCAGATTTAAGGTTTTAGCAAGTATAGAACTTCTAAGAATTTCTCTTGCTATTATGATTATTTTTTTTCCTGGTTGTCATTATTGATTATTAATAAATATACTTACATTTTTCTGATTAGCTAATACCAAGAGTTGAAATATTTTGGTAAATAAATAGACTTTAAACACGTTTACATAAATGTATTATTTCCTTTTCGTAGTTCTAGAAAATTATCTAATAATTTAAATATATTAGTTTTCTCAAATCTTTACCATCAAGGAAACACCAACAACATTCAAGAAAAAAATATATACAGTACAGCCTAGTAGCACACATACGAATAAATAAATAATTCATCATGAAGAGAAAGGTTGCGACCGTTACTACTTGGTAGTTCAACTATGTTTTATTTACTGTAACAATCCTCATCGTAAAAGACTTTGCAATGTGAGTGGAAGTCAGTGTAACAAACAAAACTAAATAAAAAATACAAATAAAGCATATTTACACATATTGTTAAGAAACTGCAATAATCTAACTTGATAAAATTGATAATAAAAAATTGTCTCTTGATCTAGCTAATATATTTTTTTGCAAGATTAAACATTATTTGACGTTCATAGGCCGGAAAATAAACACTCGGCTTCTACTTGGACCGTACTTAGGATTATCTACAGCGTGGTGATTTATCGGGGGAAAACCTGTTGATCACTGCGTGGAAATTCGGGAAAACCTTGGGAGGGAGAACGGAACTTTTATTCCGCCAGTAATTTATGGGCCTACCTGGAGGGCAAGGAAGGAATTTTCCCCTGGAGTATATTGGATTTCTTTTTTAAATTGACTGAAACATCTTCAGAAAGTCGGCGGTCGTCATTGCATGACCACACTCAATTTTTCAATTCAGGTTTACTACACCATATACAATACCAGCAATAAATCATCTTTATTAAGACTGTTATGTACACAGACGTAATAAAGAAACATAAAAAAAGTAATGGGTGTGTCTGTCTGAAGGGTTGTCCGTTTTGACCTTGCTACACGTAAAAGTAATAAGAATGAAAGAAATAGATAAGTAGAAATGATTAAATTATTAATTAATTGCTTCGATATATTATTTATAACTGTTAACTTAATGTTTTTATTATAAACGCATGTAAATTACGCATTAATTATATTTACCTAATTAATGCTTCTAAAAATATTCTAATTACTTAAGTAGTTATTTTTATTCTGTTTTTTTTTTAGTACAAGCGCAATGAATTCTAACATTAGACATCAAAAAACAACATTCATATATAGTCTGTTCGTTGGATCTTTGGTCGTACGTCACAAACTATCGCTTCAAAAAACGACGACAGCTTTACAGTGCGTTCTTTTTCTAACGCATTTGGTTTCCTTTATCAGACTGAATGTTTTTGCGTCGTTACTCGAAGCGATAATTTGTGACGTACGACCAAAGATCCAACGAACAGACTATATCTACTCGTATTGGCCATAAAAATTACATTATATGACAAATTGGAACATCTGTACGTGTTCTATGAATTATTTTCTGACGCACAAAATCATGTAATTCCAAACAGCTTTGATATTATAATTAGTTTATTATATCAAAAATAAACTAATACATTTTCAGTTTGATGTCCATCAAAAATTTATCTGCAGGAAAATCTAAAATGTTCATAACGTATTCTGCGAGAGCATTTGAAGAGTTTTTTTTGGATCCTTCGTAATTACGCTTACTTTGTGTATTTTTAGGTCAAGTCAATTGGGGACGCGCTTAATTCGAGAACAGGTGAAAACCGACGTAAGCGGCTGCCAAAAAGTCAAAAACGGCTCAATTTCATAAACTTTCAATGGACGCCAAAGCACAATGCGAAAGAAACGATGCGCTAAACTGTAGTATTTTTGGAGACTTCTCCACGCCGTTAAATACTTAAATTATTGGCCCTTGTATAAATAACAACGTTTAATGGAGCTGGTATTTTTTATGAACAGTTTCCAAGTTCTATTGTATTCCTGGTTGTAATTGGTACAAGACAAATGAAATGTTTGATTATGTTCTGATTTTGGTAGATTTATATTTAATAGAAATTGATTGTCTAAATAATAACTATATAATTTGTTATCGATATCTTGTCTATTTCAAAAATCAAAATTTCATGCAATCTTCTAAATTCATCTGGATATAGGTAACACGATTTGTTTTAGTTTGTATTATGCCCGAAAGATAAAATTATTGCAAAACGCAAAACATAACCTTATCACAATCTAATTGCCATATATTAATATTAGTTCTAAAATAGCTAAAGGTATGCAAAAATAATAAGCAAATATGGTATTATCTTTGAAAGTACTTTTTCAGTGGAATGATTTGTTCTAAAAACTGCTTTTAATGATACTCTTTAATTTATTTAGAATTATCAATATTCTATAGCAATTTTTTTGGATCCCCATAGAAAAAAATCTATCATCCTAAACTAGTCACAACAGTGATCTTGGAGGAGTGAGATTTCGACACTTCACTACAACACATGCCCATGAAGAGTTGCCTCTCTTCTCATCAAAACATCAACATTTCTGCTATGAATTACATTTCAATATTTCTTTTAATTTCCAAATTTTAAACTAATTTAGTGTATTTATGTATGTATTTTAGGCATTTTTTTATTAGATCTTGTAATAAACTAACCAACTAATAAGAAAAATCTCATCGTTACATTAACCCTCATCATTACTATTAATAAATCGAAATCGAATCTATTTGCGTTGAACTTGAACATTTCCGTTAAACTCATAATTTTCGTGGGCTGAACTTGAACGTAACAGGGTTTTTGCCGTTCCTTTTTTTCATCGGCCGAGAGCTATAAACAAGAGCGGTGGAGCAAAAATTTATGGTTCCTACATTCCCGAAATACATTCGCCCGAAAGAATGTACGTATATTTCTAGGTTTAGTCGAAGAGGAATATTGGCAAAAAAAAAATTTTCGGCGACCGCGCGAATATTTTTAACTTTGCACTTCAATTGATGCGACCGAAATATTATTTGGCAGCCCGACTGGGGACCAGAAAAAAAAGCTAGATCTAGAAAACAAACCACGAGGATTATTTACATTTCGGACGATTCTTGAGCGAAGTGGCACTTTATTATCATTTTAAATTTACTCCAAAGTCTACGCAAACACGGTATAAATAGAATTGCTGTGTTAAGACGATAAGTACAATTCCTGGGTTTGTGTTGGATCATCTACATTATCACGTTGTGCTATCAAATATCTTATTTCGGTACAAATGATGATATTTTAAGTACTTTAGTGCTATTTTTAATTCTCGATTTCTGACTTCAAAGAACCACTCGAGTTAATTTGATAACTTTGCATTGGCAAATTATAACACCTTTCTTTCGGAAGAGATATGATATTACCTTTATAATTTGAAATCTGTAAGGTTAATTAAAAATAGAACAATATTTAAAATAAGTTAACACTCTGGTATCAAAAATCTTCAATAGAGGACTGTGTTATTATTTGATAAGATTAGATTAGATTTATTAAAATGTCTCCATTTGATTTGATCACTAATCATGATCAAAATTTGTTGATTGCCTAGAATCGGGAAGTGAGTCGGTTTATTTTTCTTAGAATTCTGTCTGTGATTAAATTATTGTATTTTAACAATTTAGGTGTAAATTAAAAATGTACCTAAAGCAGAAACCTACGATTTCTTGATAGTTATTTCATGGCTCTAAAACTGGGTCACTTAAGAACAGTGCATTGAGATTTTTGGTCCACCCCATGATATCAAATATTTTCAGGTATCTGATTTACTTAATGTTAATCCAGAACTTACGCAGTGCCATATTGTTAATAAACTATCTATAATTTTGTAGGGTGTAGGATGGGTGGGTGGCCTCTATCCCACCCTCCAATCAGTAAAATATAAGCGAGGGTTTTAATTTCATCAAAAGTTGTAAGATATAAATAAAAACAAAATAATTGCTATTTTTAGAGATGTATTCATATAATTACATCAAATAATTTTTGATGATGTTTTACTGATTGGAGGGTGGGATAGAGGCCACCCACCCACCCTACATATACATATAAATTTCAATTACTGATCGTCTCGCGGTCTGGAGTAAAATTAATGACAAAACTTTTTGAATAAAAACGAAATTCAAAAGGTAAAAATTTTGAGCGAGTAAATTAATCCAATTTTTATGCATGATTGGTGGGCAGATTTTAAATCTAAAAAATGGTGATGTGCCTATCATAATACTTTCCTCGTATTATCTATAAAGATTATTCTTTATAAGTTGCTCATATTTTTATCAAATAGTTGAAAATCTTTTCACGTCAAAATTTGTTTACATCTATACCAGTCCCAAAATTAAAAGATATTATTAAGAACCTTAAAGTACAACAGTGCCCACAAGGAACTGAGATGTACACAATGATCGAACACTGCCTAGATCAAAATAATAACAAATATTACATACAGAAAGAGGGCCTTCCTATGGGCTCTCCAACATCGCCAAATTATTCGCGTAAATCTACATAAAATGGTTCGAAGAAAAAGTGTTAAACAGCAGTAACACAATGAGAAAGTACATCTTACATTGGTCACGATTAGGTTAGGTTAGGTTAGATTAGGTTAGGTTGACGTTCCCGCAGGGGTGGTTGACGTGCACAGCCATTTGGGAGTAGCGACCCCACGTACCCGAGCCGTTCATTGCACACATACGCACATCTCACACACACACAACGACACTGACACCCCGTGATGTTATGCCTGATGGCGGTTCCGCGGGGTGGCACACTCACACACACACTCATCTTACACACGCACACATCACCGACGCAGACGACACCCTACACCCCGTGAAGTAATGCCAGACGGCGGTTCCGCGGGGTGTCAGGGCGCCTTGGGGAGGTGGTTTTTAGTGGGTATACCAGTAGTTCTGGGGAGTCCCACACTCAGTCTATAAAAGATTTTCCACCTCCCAGCCACAAAAAAAGGTTAGGTTAGGTTAGGTAGATGATGTTCTGTATATGGGGAGGTTCAGATCGACAAGGCGACATGTTCGTGCAGACACTCAACAACTATAACAAACACTTTCATTTTACAATAGAGAAAGAACTTCCTGGACCTCACAATAAATATTCAAAATAACAAAATGCAGTATGCAACCTACAGAAAGCCAACAATAGACACCATAATACAATCCGATTCTTTCCAGTCACAACAAATCAAGAAGTCAGCACTAAATTCATACCACCGCCTCTTGACCATTCGAATACCAGAAAAAGAATACAAAGACGAATTAAATCGATCATCCAAATCGCCTACAACAATGGATACAGCCAGAACATGGAATTCAACACACTTAAAAGGCAAAGAAGAGCATTAAAGATACAACTACGCGGAAATCTTCATAAAATGGTTCGAAGAAAAAGTGTTAAACAGCAGTAACACAATGAAAAAGTACATCTTACATTGGTCACGATTAGGTTAGGTTAGGTTAGATTAGGTTAGGTTAGGTTGACGTGCACAGCCATTTGGGAGTAGCGACCGAGCCGTTCATTTCACACATACGCACATCTCACACACACGCACACAACGACACTGACACCCCGTGAAGTAATGCCAGACGGCGGTTCCGCGGGGTGTCAGGGCGACTTGGGGAGGTGGTTTTTAGTGGGTATACCAGTATAGTTCTGGGGACTCCCACACTCTGTCTATAATAATCGACAAGTCGATATGTTCTTGTAGACACTCAACAACTACAACAAACAAATTCAATTTACAATAAAGAAAGAACTTCCTGGACCTCACAATAAATATTCAAAATAACAAACTGCAGTATGCAACCTACAGAAAGCCAACAACAGACACCATAATACAATCCGATTCTTTCCAGTCACAACAAATCAAGAAGTCAGCACTCTTGACCATTCGAATGTCAGAAAAAGAATACAAAGACGAATTAAATTCGATCATCCAAATCGCCTACAACAATGGATACAGCCAGAACATGGTATTCAACACACTTAAAAGGCAAAGAAGGGCATTAAAGATACAACTACTATATAATCTAGGAGATAGAAACACATAAGAAAGCTTATACGCAGCTATACCATTTGTCAATAACACAAGCACAAAAATCAAGAAACAGTTAGGAAGACACAACATAAAAACAACAATGGTTAATAGAAGAAATTTGGGACAGAGACGATTTTTACTTGATTTAAATAAAATTCATTGTAGGAATCCATTGGTGCAAGAATTTCCATAATCCGATAATCATTTTAGAAGTTATCGTGAAAAAACTGAAAAACAATTGAAGTTCGAATTTTAGATTTTTACTTGATTTAAATAAGTTTGATTGTAGGAATCCATTTGTGCAATAATTTCCATAATCCGATAATTATTTTGGAAGTTGTCGTGAAAAAACTAAAAAACACTTGAAATTCGAATTTTAGTTTTTTACTTCATTTAAATATATTTGATTGTAGGAATCCATTGGTGTAAAAAATTTTACTAATCCGATAGGTAATTATTTTGTAAGTTATCGTGAAAAAACTGAAAAACAATTGAAATTCGAATTTTAGATTTTCACTTGATATAAATAAATTTGACTGTAGGAATCCATTGGTGCAAGAATTTCCCTAATCGGATAATTATTTTGGAAGATATCGCGAAAAAACTGAAAAACAATTGAAGTTCAAGTTTTAGATTTTTACTTCAATTAAATATATTTGATTGTAGGAATCCATTGGTGTAAAAAAATTCCGAATCCGATAATTATTTTGTAAGTTATCGTGGAAAAACTGAAAAACAATTGTAATTCAAATTTTAGTTTTTTCTTGATTTAAATAAATTTGATTGTAGGAATCCATTGGTGCAAGAATTTCCATAATCCGATAATTATTTTGTAAGTTATCGTGAAAAAACTGAAAAACAATTGAAATTCGAATTTTAGATTTTTACTTGATTTGAATAAGTTTGATTGTAGGAATCCATTGATGCAAGAATTTCCAAAATTTGATAATTATTTTGGAAGTTATCGTGAGACAACTGAAAAACAATTGAAATTCGAATTTTAGATTTTTACTTCATTTAAATAAATTTGATTGTATATTATTTAGTGCAAGAATTTCCATAATCCGATAATAATTTTGGAAGTTATCGTGAAAAAATGAAAAACACTTGAAATTCGAATTTTAGATTTTTTCTTGATTTAAATAAATTTGATTGTAGAAATGCATTGGTGCAACAATTTCCAAAATCCGATAATTATTTTGGAAGTTATCGTGAAAAAACTAAAAAACAATTGAAGTTCGAATTTTAGATTTTTACTTGATTTAAATAAATTTCATTGTAGGAATCCATTGGTGCGAGAATTTCCATAATCCCATAATTATTTTGTAAGTTATCGTGAAAAAACTGAAAAACAATTGAAGTTCGAATTCTAGCATTTTACTTGATTTAAATAAATTTGATTGTCGGAATCTATTGGTGCAAGAATTTCCATAATCCGATAACTATTTTGGAAGTTATCGCGGAAAAACTGAAAAGCAATTGAAATTCGAATTTAGATTTTTCTTGATTTAAATAAATTGCATTGTAGAAATCCATTGGTGCAAAAATTTCCATTATACGATAATTATTTTGGAAGTTATCGTGGAAAAACTAAAAAACAATTGAAGTTCGAATTTTAGATTTATACTTGATTAAAACATATTTGATTGTAGAAATCCATTTGTGCAAGAATTTCCATAATCCAATAATTATTTTGGAAATTATCGTGAAAAATTGAGAAACAATTAAACCTCGAATTTTAGATTTTTGCTTAATCTATATATTATAGTATATATTTTATTATATTTTTGTATAAGAATTTCTAATAATTTTCAATTGTTTTTTTAATTCTTCATAATAAAATTTAAATTTCGTTAAAAAAAGTTTTCAACTATTATTCTTTAGAATATTAGTATATTATAATTTTAAGAATTTTGACTAATACGTTTTTTAGGAAGTTTACAACTGTTAAATACTACTATAATTTTTTCAATTTCAACTGTTTTTAACTATTATTTTCTTAGTAAATGTCATTTGTCAGCTAATTTTCAATGTTTTTTTTTTTGGTTCTTGGTAAAATTGAATTAATATGATATTATTATTATTATTAATAATTAAAAAGGAAGAGAAGGAGTTTAAATGAAATTCATACTAATAAAGTAAAAACAAAAAGGAGTCTAAGAGATCAAATGTATTCTATTTATGATAAAAAAAAATATAAATTTAAGCAAATAAATCGTTTTAAAAGAAGTTCTTCTATACCTGGATATTCCCCTATTAGTAGACAGGGTATGGTTCATACAGAAAAGGAAGATGCTGAGGAAGAGGACGATTATGTCCCATATAGACCTATGAATTTCCATTATGATCCAGAAACGCGTAGAATAATCTACCATAACAAACCTTCAACCACAACTGCAACTCCTGAATATTTTGAAGTTGAAGAAGCAACACATCATCCAAAGAAAGTAACTTCACAGCGTACCGTTTTCTACAAAGACGTTTTAAGCGCAGAGAACGGGCCTACATTAGTTGACTTAGGATCCTTCGTACCATACCATTCCTGATCCAGAGCCAACAAAAGTAACCACAACCACAACAACAGTAACGCCAGGCAAAACTACACCACCCGAATTTTTAAAGTTTTTGGAAACGTTACATAAGAGTGAAGGGTACACCAAAATAGAGAATGAAACAGAGAAACCAAAAAAAGTTGCAACAACAACGACAGAAGCTGCTATTCAAGAAATAGAAGATGTGGAAGAAGAAACCTTGCCTGTAAATGTTCAAAACTCACCCGGAGGACAATTCAATGCGAAAATTTTTTGATATTACAGAATATTTGCCAAAAACTAAGAATTATAATCTAAGAGCGAGCATTGATTATTCTAAATATAAAACGATTGAACGTCCTACGGATAAACCTAAAGAACAAGATGATTATAATGTAGAAGAAGAATTGGCAAGTAATAGGAGAAATTATAGCGAGCAAGAAACGAAAAGCACTGAAATAAGTAGAAAAACTACGATTATTGATGATGATGATGATGATAAGACTAATAAGGTTACAAAAGTTAAATATAATACTATTAGCCGAAATAGAGAACGTCCTGTTGAAGATAATGATGATGATGATAGAGAAAAAGTTTCAACTACTAGTAGTACTACTACAACAACAGAAAAAATAGAGGAAACAACACGGGTAAGAGTTAGGCCAACTACAAGAAGACCTGCAGCTACTAGGCCTGCAACAACGACAACAACAGAGTCTTCAGCGGAAGGTTTATACACCTGCCACACACCGACCACCGAGCCCAGTTTATACAAGACGTCAACGTCCTAAACTTAGATTACGCACAACCACTCCTACAATCGAAAACGATGAAGACGAGGAAGCAGACCGCAAAACTAGACGTACGCTGCAAAAATTGAACGAAAATCAAATGAAAGTCCCTCCGAATCACAAAAAAGTTTATACTCCAATTGTAGTCTACGATAAAATAACGGGTGTCCAACAATTATTGCAGTCCCGGGTAGCGTTGGAATAAAAAACGTAGGTCGATTCTTACATGTTGCAAATAAACGAACTGACATTTTTAATGCACATTTAAGTTATGTTTGACAATTAAAATGTCATTTATTTGCAACATGTAAGAATCGACCTACGTTTTTAATTCCAACGCCACCCGGGACTGCAATAATTGTTGGACACCCATTAGAAGTCGATACTGAAATTATAGAAACGCAAAAACAGCCTAGATTAGTAACGCCTGATATTACCCGCTATAACAGAACTGAACTTACCGATCCTGGTAAGATCAATCCTAGGGAATTGGACGTTGAGGTTTTCAAACAATACAATACACGGCAGCGATTCTTCTGTAATTTCTTAGAAAATTTTGTACGAGGTAATCAATTTTCCAATTACAATGAAACAAATTTATATTTTATATACGTAAATTATCATAATTTCAGAAACAATTCATTACATTCCGCCGATTCGAGCCTTTTGTTTTCCGTGTCTAACCCCCGCACACAATCCCTCCATTAGCGGATTATTTTCTGACGTTGGCAACGATCATGAGATTGCACGGCCGAATAAGTTTCGGCGCAGAAGTACATGAAGTGGATGATTAGCGAGTTTTAATTAGGAGGTCTGTAAGTTTGCGTGACGGGAAAACTTCCAAGAAGCGCAATTAATAATTCCTGCAGGAATTACACTGCGCCGGGATTCGGCGGGGTCCTGCATTATTTATCTGTTGGACAATGGTTCGTTTGAAGGATCGCGAAACTGGGGCGAAGAATGTAAGTAAATTTCAAAGGGTTTACGTGAGTGATAATGAATACTATTTTTTTTTAAATGAATCAACAAATAAGTTACTGCTCAGGATATAAATAAAAATTTAATGATGTTTACCTTATAAACATGTATGTATTATATTATGTAAGCGAGGTGAATATTCTCATTATTTTCTGTTCCACTTGGGAAATATGTGCATGTATGTATACATACATATACAGCAGGTCTTAGTTACGGGTTTGTGATCCTGTCTACATCTACATATATGTCTTTTTTATATATGTGGGAATTGAAGCAGTGACCTTTCGCCTTCCAAGCGAACGCACTAGCTACTGAGATACTATCGATCTCTAACAGGGAATGAGAAAGATCAGTGTTTAAACCCTCCTACACACATTCTCTAGCTTATTAACACGTTGACGCCGGCGTTTTTGTACCCTACGATTATTCTTTTAAAATGACAAAATTTGGATCGCACGCCTATGGTTGTTATGGTTGCTATGGTGACTGAAGTCCTAGATGCGCGATAATAGTTACTTATTGTCACCATGGAAGTAATCAGTGGCGTACCAAAAGCGTAAAAACTCGTGTACCCGCCGGCGTTAACGTGTTAATAGTGTCTAGATTCAGTGGAATTTGATATACTCTTCTTATAAATTTTGGTACTTCATTTTTATGTAAATGGGATTACTTTGTGACCAGCTGATTAACCGTATAGTTCAAACAAATCCTCGTCTGAAAACACCATACTTTTTACAATAAACATCTGTCGAAATCGTCCTTGGAGAGTTCTTGAACAAGGGGAATTTTGTATGGATGCTATATTTTTTGCTGAACTATGTCTAATATCGTACATATTGGCAAGTTCACAAATATGTTCTTCCACTCAAACTCTCCTTGTACCGTAAAGTTTGAGAAGGTGTAGAAATTATGGGGGTGGGTACGACTACTATGAAGGTGGATACAGAGGCTATGGAGGCTACGACTACTCAAGCTATAGCAATTATGGCAAGCACTCGAACAGGCATTAAGTTACCTAAATAGCGTTGGCGTTCAGTAGGAGAATTATGTGATACGTGATAGACACTAGTGAGTGCTGCCATCTGCCGTAACTGCATGCCAACGTAGTTTTGTTATTTGAGCCATTATCAATAGTATTTGTACACCCAGAATGGTTTACATTTCACTTTATTTTGGTTTATTTACCCCTTTTAGGAGGAAATTTTTGGCAATTTATGCCAGCATGGGAAAAATGTATTATTCATCTGATTTAGAATATAATTTATGGTGGAACATTTCTTTGTGAGTCATCTTGGAATCAGGAGCGTCTTTTAAAGTTCTTTACATGGAATCTTTTAATTTAGAATTAATTTTAGATTCACAAATGTATTTTTACCATCTCTATCATACTTTCTTAGTTTGTGGGTGTGGGGAGCCTTACTGTTCTTCATAGTGTGTGGATTTAAACATATTTTTAAATATTCAGTTGATGATTTAAAAGATAATTATTATCAGAAAAATATGATGTCGTTGTAAAAGCCAAGAAAATGCACGAATAAAGAAAGCAATCATAATTTCCGCAAATGAAGCGAAACCTTCGCACACTTAACAAATTGCATTTCCCCAACTGTCGGCTTCCTACGTCCTCTTTACTTCCTCCACTCGCTTCGACCTACTGTTGTCCTTATATATTAATTCCATCCCCATTGGCAATTTCGCATCTGCAACGGGAAATTAAGTCCACCCGGCCTAACCTCGTCCCTCGGGAATAACTGGGACGCGCCCCAATTCCGTTTGGGGCGCGTGCACCGTTTTGGGCGTAGCCCCGCGTCCTGGGGGCTGCACCGGCGGGGCCTAATCACGGTAAAACGAAACTAATTAGCGGCGGTGATAATTATAATACACATACTCCGGTTAATATATAATGTGTTGGTTTAATTAAAGTTTCACCAATAAGGTTTGCGGTTTTGTGCGCGAGAAGGGCCAAAAGGGATTAGCTGTACGGTTAAGTCCTCGTAAACATTTATCAGTAAAGTTTTATACATATTCGTGCAACTTTAATGATACCAGCGGTATGCCATGAAGCCTGACGTAAATCTCTTCCCAGAGCAGACAGCGTAGACTTCGAGATGATTATTGCGTCAGGTAGGGGGAAAGTTGGTCTTGATGTGGAGATGTTCATAAAAAAATCACACCGAGATATACAGCGGGAGGATTGGACTTGATTTTGTGTCAGAATGAAGACGAAAACACATAACTTTAGAGATGAATATAAAAGATAAAATAATGTTAATTATTAATAGAAGTAATTACATTATAAATATCATGAACACAAAATTTGTAAATGCCAAAAAAATGTCTACTAATAACAAAACATTGTTTTAAATAAAGAAATCGAAATCTTTACATAAATTATGCTCTATTTTACAAAGGAGGCTAATTTTACAGCTATCGTTTGGAAGATTGCTCGTTATATATATAATTTTTAGCAAACTACTGCTCCAAAATACCTTTTACGAAATAAACCAGTTTGAATGGTTTTTTGTGTATTGCATGTTGTTACTGAACGATTCTGATTTCAACAATTTAACCTCAGCATTTAGGAATAATCCTTATTTCAAATTTCTTTCTAATGATTGCGTTGAACAAGTTCAAGACATGTGACATCACTTTCGGAGATTTTGATGGAAAATGAGCATGAAAAGACATTGCCTACACCGTTTAAATACTTTCAAGTAACTTAACTGAAGATTTTCAGGCTATGAAG
Organism: Ontholestes murinus; assembly: GCA_963969525.1. Classification (NCBI taxonomy): domain Eukaryota; kingdom Metazoa; phylum Arthropoda; class Insecta; order Coleoptera; family Staphylinidae; genus Ontholestes; species Ontholestes murinus. The sequence goes on from OZ018396.1 coordinate 17,598,469, forward strand.
GAACGATTATAGGGCTGCTGGAGTTTTACTAGAATAGTCAGAGTTACACTTCGTCATTCGACAATAGTGGAAAATCTTATTCAAAAAATTGCAGAGTAATTTTTAATTTAAACAATTGGAGCTCGTTACTAAACGTGATAATAATAATTCGATAATATAAAATTATATTATTTTTTCCTCTGTTTCGATGAAACGATTCCTTAGGAAGGTCGTCGCAATTGTGAGCTCTTCAGTTTTAATTAAGTCCATCGTTAGGGCTCGGCGTCGCGGCAAACAACGGAAACTTTCTCGAGAAACACAATTAATTATTTAGCGCCAGCAGTTTTTTGGTAGTCTTCGTTGGAGACAATTTAGGCAAGTGCCCGAACTTTTAATGGAGGCCCGTCTCAACAAGATTTTCACGAAATTGTTAATTAAGATATCAATCAATATCGATTTATAATGAAGCTCTTTAGTTTCTTGAAAATATTTTAGACGATGAATAGAAGGCATAACACAAAACATTTTTCCAAAAATGAATTCATAAATTATCAATCAAAATCTTTATATATCTATGCATCTATGAGATTATACATCATTAAATTACTAAAGACCTTATCGAAATCAAATGTCACATTGACATAAGTACATGAAATAAGGTCTTCAAAAATTGAAGCTAAATATACCAGAAATAGTCAAAATATTGCCCTAGTGGCTGCATCATTAAATTACGACTGTAAGAGACTAAGTCCTTATTTCAAAAAGTTCTAGCATGTTTAAATAAATACAAATAAAACACGAATTTCTAAAATAAATGTTTGATGCCATTTATGAGACTTAAATATTATTTCTGTTGGAAATATTATCTTATTTATTTAAGTAAATGCCAAAATATTCTTTAGTATATTCAATAAATAATTAAGAAATTATAATGAATTCATTAATCAAGTTTTTAGCAAAACGTCATATTATTCTTGTCTCGTCAACGCGCGCTTTTATGATTTATGCCCCTGTTAATGAAATCTCGAAGGTCACCACCTGACGTCGCCAAGGACGGTCCTCCGTTTTTAATATAAGGGAAACGGCAGAATTTAACGAGCCGGATTATATTCCGGATTCCCCCTTTCTTTCGATTACATTTGAATGGATCCGCCCGGAGACATACGTCGGAGTGGCCCCGTAATTTACCGGTAATGTCGGCGAATTTGCAAATTGGCTTCTTTATACCTTTTGAAACCGTTCGAGAAAGGGAGACATGTAAAGGGAAGCGATTTAAAAGGGTTGTTTCATACGTTGCCGTCGGTGGTGTAACAAGACGTCTGAATGGGATACAGAAGACAAACGAAAATGGGAGAGATACGTTTAATATGTTAACTACTGTAGTTGACAGTTTGGTATTTAAGATAAATTTTAAGGTTTTTAATGAAGTTAGTGTAATAACTTATCTACTTCACTTAATATTTGTGGTTGTATTAAAATAATCTCGCAGAATAATTTATCACCTAATTGGCGCAGTATATAGGATGTAAACGTTCTGTACTGAACTGATTCAAGACAGAAAACGTTTACATCCTATATACTGCACTAATTAGGCGATTAATTTTACTACTTAATTGATTCATGAATTAAATCGCACTATATTTTAATATTGAACTTTATTGACTTGTGGTATAACAAACTTATATTTAATAACTTGATGTAATATAGGTTTAGCAACTATTGCGGGATTACCGTGCCATGAAAAATTGTGCACACACCGAAAATCCGCCCAACACGATCGCTCAGTGTGTTCAGGATAGCTTGTTTATCTTTATGATCCTCGGATATTATATGGGGAGAGACATTTACTCTCAAACTCGGGACAGGCGGCTTCAGAAGATAATAAAGTTAATAACGTTCGCCTTAATCGCCAGCACAAATTCATTTTCATGAATTTACCACTGGGGGTTACTTGATTGAGTTGTTAAATGCAAATCGCAACAGGATCCACTTTCATCACACTGTAAACTCAAAAGATATTAAGAGTATCAAATTCCGATAATAACTACGAAAAGAGGAAAACCACTATGATGAAGAATTAGTTAAGAGTAACTATAGTTAAAACATCAAAGATTTGTGTTTCGCATTAACAATGATTCATAATAGGTTAAGGATCGAAGTGGGCACACTAAATCAAGAATCAAATACAATATGCCTGGAGTAAATTGTATATAATCATTAATAAGAGACATAGAAAGAAAGAAATTAGTAAGAAATTAGAAAAGTTGGCGTTGCAAAAGTTGCAGCAGTAATGAAAAAAAAACTACTTAAAAACATGTAGTAGTCCTGAACGTTTGATGTATTTTTCAATGCCAAATACGTTTATTGCGTTTTCAGTATAAGCGAATTGGACCCTACATCCTCCCTAGATGACATCTTTATAATGTGTCAACTAAAAGTGGTTCTAAGAGTGCTATTTTTCTTTATTGATTAAAGAGTAGATGGTTTACCCTCGAAATTTTTAAGAATGTTAATGTGTTAATATGGAATACCTGACTTTGAAAATAATAACGTCTGTTGGCACAAAGTTCGTTTAATTCATTAAAAGGAGGCGTTAGATTCAAGTCCAAACTACTTTATTTGTACAAAATTTGTTTAGTGGTGCTAATATTGTGATACAATTTTTAATAAATCGATGATAAAAAATTACCATACCTAAGAATCTTAACAGGCTTTTTACATTTTGGTCAAATTTGGTTGACGGTAACTGAATCTTGGTATAATGTTAAATACTTCATTGTCTTTTCTGGAAGTGTTAACGGAATCTTACATCCTCCTTATATTATAAAGTAGAAAATGTGTATATTCTGCGACTAAAAATTGCGCTATTTGTTATACGAGGGTGGATCAACAATATACCTGTTTTATTTAATTTATCGGTCGCTAAGTGAAGTGTTATGTGTAATTCGTTGAAGGAGAGTGTCAAGGTAGGGAAGGAAGCCGATTTAATTCACTAATGCTTATTGCCGTCAGTAGCACCATATCTGAGCACAAGGTAGTTGAATAACACATCATTATTAAATTTTTGGAGCGAAAAGGCGCAAAACCTTCCAAAATTTTTCGTCGACTGACTGCACAGTTCGGTGATAATACGTTTTTGAGAAGATGTGGAATAGTTTGTGAGCAATTGGCTGAAAACAGGATCGACTACATTCTTCGGTAATTGCATTAAGAAACTTCCGCTTCGCTGGGAAAAATTTGTTCATAAAAGCGCAGACTATGTAGAAAAATTGTTGGGGCGAGAGAAATCCCTCTGGTTCTTAAGGGTCTCGTATTTTGTTAAATAAAATGTCAACTACATTTCCCAAAAAAGGGACATAAATACGATATTTGCTTAAAAGTATTACAAAAGAAGCATTCAAAAGTTGTCAACATTTTTAGTGGACAGTGGATGGATGTGGGTCTGAGTGGAAAATCATTGGAAAAAAGTGAACTCCAACCGTGATTCTTACTGTCTAAATTTGTTTACATGATTCATTAATTTATGTATTATTTTGGGAATATATTATAGAGAAGAAGAATAAAGTTGTAAAGAATAAAGAATAGACAACGAAAAAAACGTTTAACGTCTATATTAACAAATAGTTATTTCTACAAGTGTGAGGTTTAACGGCTGTGTGCATGCGCTTTATCGCCCCTGAGCTAAAATAGCTATCCGTTCGGTCACGGCAGGTTAATAATTATGTTAATTCTGGCCCGTCTTTTGAAACACATGTTTAACAAACGTTCAGGTAATAAAAACGGTCCGCAAGAGCAAATAAAAGATGGTGGAAAGTAAGTTCATGAAATTTCAGAGCAAAAAATCTATAATTTATAATACGCTTGAAAAAAATATATTTGATTCACCCTCATAGATTACAAAGTGTTTAATTTACAATCATTATTTAAAAGGAAGCATTGTCATTTAACGTTCAAAACGTTTAAAAATAATAATTTTAATAAGGTGTTAAAAAATACAACTTCAGGAAGTAAATATGACACTAGAGGTACTATCTTTGATAAGTTAACGAGTGGTTAATTTACCTTTAAAATTTTTAAAGTCTAGTTTGAGAAGAAAAAATTTTCACTAATCCTTCAACATGTTCTATATTAACATCTTATAAAGTGTAATTAAGGTCACCTTCCAAGCAACATGTTTTCACAAATAATTAAAACATAATTGGATTGTGCTGAATGTATTAAATGGTCACAAATAGAAAAAATCTCGACATATTCATTCATCGGATCATTTAAAATCTATTTGTAGAAGAACAGAACCTATGTAAATATATAATTAAATCTAAATGGTCTAGCTGGAAAACTATTGAATAAATCAAAGTTTTGGAAGCAGAGGCTTTTAGGCCGAGCCTTACAGACGACAACACAAGGAGAAATTCGGCAAGCCGGTGTTTCCTGAAGAACAGCTCAAGAGCATCCCCTGGCGCAAACTCCTGGACTTCAGAGAAGACACATGAGTAGACAGGGAGTAAAACATCCAGAGGCGCACAAAAGGACTACGGAGACCGCAGGGCAGGGACGCTAAGCAACACCACCTCATAAGAGAAAAAAAATCAAGCCTCAATGAAGCTCTTATATAGGCTCTAAAGAAATCAAATTTATATAGCTCGCTTCAAAAAGGCCTGGAACTGAATTTAAATTCAAATGAAGATGTAGACGGCAACTATTTAGTGCAAGATTTACTGATGTAAATTTTAAGGTAAAATACCTAATAAGAAAGAGAAACAGGTTTAAATTAAAGTTGAATGTATAAGTCATTGTCGAATTTATCTTCAATACTGTAACTGTTGTATACCATTCCACCTGACACTGAGAAATAAATATCATATTGACATATTAACATATAAAATGACGTCTACACAAATTAGACCTTAATACCCCAGAATATGGGAAAAATATTGCCTCAGTGGCCAGAATTATTTGGTGACTATCATCACTAGTTGCCAACTATAATGGGTCGAGTAGAAGAACACGAGGAGTCGTGGACTCCGCCTTCAAGTTCTATACTTCAAATTATTAGTTTATTAATGTATGTATTTTTATGTATTTTTTGAACAGAACTTGTAAAGTGAGTCAAATAAAATAAAGATTTAAAAATAAGCTTGATTTCACTTAAATGTTTCAATGGGAGAAGCTCGCTTCTAAAAGGCCTAGAATAGATTATTCAGAGTAAGAGGATGTTGGCGGCGACTTAAGATTCGTAGTCACATCTTATATAAGTGATTTCACTGATGCAGATATATCGGGGTAGAATATGCAACAGAAAACATGCCTAATTAGAAAAAATGAATAGTCCATAAATACGCCATTGTCTTCAATAATATTACAAAACAAAAAAAAAACAATTCTGCGCATATACTTTTTTCCGAAAGCTTTAAACAAATTTAAAAAAACGATATGTTTATCCTATCTTCTACAAAAAGCACTATTTAACTGGGATGAAAATAAAATGTGTCTGTAATATTTCTACAGGAAATAAGAGTGCAAAAAGGAGATTCTGGGGAAAGAGCATTTTTTAAATTTTGTAATGATGAGTATACAAAGAATGTAATCTGATTAATATTTGCTTTTAACTACATTTTAGATAATACTTGTGATTCGTAATATTATAAAATCATATCAAACACATCACAAATCTATTGGTGGAAATTACTAATTTTTTTCTTAGGTTTTTGCTCAAAGTTGAAAAGAGCACCAATATTTATATATTATTCATTAGGCTATCACCAATAATATTAAAACATGTCTTGGCAATAAATGGACCATGATTTAATAAATAACAAACGAATCAAATGATAATAGCAAAATGTTGATGAACACTTTGGTAGTTTTTTCTATCAGGAACATTACGTTCAAAGTATAACCGCCTAAGTTGTAATGAGTCATCTCGGCGTGCGTATAGCGATTCATGATAAAGGACTTCACTAATAAAAGTTTAACTATTGAAGGTAGAAAATAAGCGTCACTCTACTGTACGTCGTCCTTTTATGTCGACAACATTTAAAATATGAAAAATGTTGGATTGATCAGGCTGATACTTGTCGAAACTCATGCAATTATTAAATAAAAACACGACTGTTTAGAGTTTTGCTTTATTTGTAGATACACTACTACAATTGTTTCACCACACTCCGGTTTCATCAGGCAGATGAATAATGATTTATTAATGATGACTGAACAGTCGTGTTTTAATTTAATAACAGCATATCAAAAATAATTTTCTCAAAAATCTTCGAAACAAAAAACAAAAATCATAAAAGGACAAAATATTCTTAAAATAGCCCAGGGAGTAACCTATGGAATTTTTGCCGTACCTTTAATAAAATATGTAAGTGTAGGTGTATATACATTTATTTTGGTTAAAAGAAACGTATTTTTCATTTATATTTTAAAATTAATGAAAAACAATTATTTAAGGCTGAAAAACCTATGATCGATAGCCAAGAAGAGGATGAAGAAACATAATAATTATTATAATTATATATTGTAATACTATCTACAATAAAGATGTTTTCTGACTTAAATATTTAATTATTTTCTTTCTTTAAATAATTTTTAACAATTGTTTCTCTATCAACCTGCTGTTCTAAAAGCAAACAATATATGTTCTCCATGTGATATACTCTAAGACATAATACTAAAACTTGTTTAGCTTTATTTTTAAAACTTGTTTCAGTCTGTATATATACTGTTTAATATAAAATAACATTTTTCACTGCTGGCATTTATTAAATAAAATCAAGATTCTAGGTGTTTAAAAACCTATAAGAGATTTGTAAAAGAAGCAACCAAAATATGATAACTCATCTTATAGGCAACACATTGTACACTGATTGTCAACAGAATATATATAAAAGTGTAAATTAAATATTGATTTACAGGTGCAGTATTAATAAAAATAAAAGTAATAATTAGAATTGGTCATTTTGAGCGTTTCTGCACTGCAGTTTTACATTATTAAATGATGATAATATTAATAATGTAAAACTGCGGCACAGAAATGCTCCAAATAATTAATTCTAATTATTACTTTTATTTTATACTTCATATGTGTAAAACATAAGGCCAACAATATTACTAAGTCAAAAGGATGGAAAATAAGCATGAAATAAGGCAAAGACAACATAGAGAATTCTTGGATTTTCCTATCATAAATCTGGGTTAGAGTGGAAGAGCATATCAGCCTAATGAACTCTGTCCAGCTTCTTCCATACAAAATGTTTGTTTATATCTTGTCTAATATTTTTGTATATTCATCTGTATGAAGTAAGAAGAAAGTAAAAGTGTTAATAAACAAATAAATAAATGAATATTTAGTTTATAGACAGATTATGGTCTGTTTCCTTATAACATAAGGTATAAGTGAAGGTGAAAATATTTAAATTAATCAGACAGATGGAAAAGTACAAATAGTCAGTCAAATAGCATTAAAAAACTCAAGTAAATAAAATAAGATTGTGCAGCATTCATAACCAAATGATGAAATAAATTAATCGCAAAAGGCTTTCTATAACACTTTATTTACAATGTGAAAATGAAATTTATGAAAGATTGCATTCTATAAACTAGCAAATTCAAAACAATTTTAGAAACCTGAAAGAAAACCATCTAAATTTAGACGTAGACAAAAAATGATAGAAAGTATCGTAGAATTACAGAACTTCTAAAACGTTGGAATAAAATGATGTCGTTTTTAAAAAAAAAATCAGTAATTTTTCTTCAAAATTGCGAGAAGAAAATTATTTAAATGGAAGAGATTTTGCTGGAAAGACCTTCTAAAAAATCTAAGTATCTGGAAAATATTCTAAACATTCTAGAACTTTTAAAAATAATTCTAGTAATTTGAAAATACTGAATAATTCTAGAAACTTTGATGAAAATAGCAGGCATTAAGAATATTTCTAGAAACTTTAAAGAAAATTGTAGTAATCTAGAAGAAACAATCTGATGATTCAGCTAAATTTAAAAAAAGAAATTACTGAAAAATATAAGATTTATGATGTGCACAAACTTTTCTGTCTTATAAATTTTTTTAGAAATTTCTATATTTCTGACGGTTTTACAATTGTTTAGATCATTACCTTTAAAATTTCTAGAAATTCTTAAGAAAATAATCTCAAAACTGGAATTGTAATTACTGGAGAATTGTAAGAGTTTTAGAGTAATCTGGAAATAATGCTACTTTTCTTCATCTTTTCAATTTTTTGGCAATTTTTAAAACTTAAAAATCTCGAAATAGAAGAGAATTTGCACAAAATTCCTAAAAGAATCGAAAGAGTTCTAAGAATCTTGAAACTCTAACAATTCGAAAGAAACAATATTAGAAAATTTTAAAAACTTCCTAAAAGAAGAAAAAAATTGATACATAGAAATTACTAAAAAATAAAATCTTTAATTTTTAGTTCTATTTAAATTTATAGAAATATCTTGCCTTTTTTCTTCTTTTAGAATCTTCCAACTTTGATTAAAAACAAAGATTTAAAACCTTTCAAGTTTTAAATATTGCTAAAAAATTGAAACGACGAAAAATGTGGCATATTTCCAGATTCTAAGACTTCTAAAATTCTACAAATTCCAGATTAGAGATTTTTGCAATAACATTGTAGTTGTAGAACAAAACGGCTCTAGAGGAATTTGCCCAACATTCTAAAACCGAAAATTCTAGTAATTTGAAAGAAAAAATATTGGAAAATTCCAGAAACTTTGATGAAAAGTGTAGGAACCTAGAAGAAAACAACTGCAGATTTCTATAAATATAAAAAAATAACTGGAAAATCGAATAGAAATTTGTTGTTGAGTTACGTGAAGATATAATTAAAACTTGATTAAAACACTAACTCTTTCTTCACAATTAATTTTTATTTCGCTAGATGTACATTTCAGGTACTATGCACACGTTATCAATAGCTTATAACTAAAAATCGAAGATTTATCAAAAAAGAACTCTAGAAGCTCTGGAGGAATCTGGAAAAGATGCTACTTTTTTAAATTTTTTTGCAATTTTTAAAACGTTCAAAGGGTTTCAGAATCAGATAATTATCTTTTCCATAATTAATGAATAATAAAATTTCTAAAATAGAAATTGCTGAAAATCGTACAAGCGACAAAAGAGTTCTGGAAAACTGAAAAAAAATTTAGAACTATTTTAGGACCTTTGAAAAGGGAATAATACTAAAAAAATTTAAAAATTTTGAAGAAATTTGAAAAAAGAAAAAAAAGCTGAAGAAAATTTAACTAGATGTTACTAAAAAAGTAAAGACTTTTTCAGAAATTTGCAGTACCTTTTCTCTGCCGTATATATTTTTTTTATTTTTAGGGTTTCAAAATTTTAGAAACTATTTAAAATTTTTATAAACAAATCCCTAAAATGGAAAAATAAACTCCTAGGAAGTTGATGAACAAAAAAGGTCTAGTGGAATCTTGAAGAAAAAATTCACAACATTCTAAAACCCTTGAAGAAAATTCTTGAATGTTGTCGGCGTTAACTTGGTGGTACATTTTAAAAAGATAATTAAAACACTTTAACTTTGTTCTACCACTGTAGTAGAACAAAGTTGAAGTGTTTTAATTACCTTGAAGAAAATTCTAGTAATTTGAACAGGAGAAAGAAAATAAGATAGAGATTTAGGAAGTCAGGCAATAAAGAAGTTTGACTGAACGCAGCCCATTTTCCATTGTCAATATAAAAAAAGTATGCACTAATAATTTAAAACTACAAACCTTTTCATAAATCTTCAATATGAGTCTTATCAAGACTAAAAAATATATTAAATAAAAATAAACACACTTTTTACTTTGTTTTGTACAACAGATTTAAATTTATTTGGTGACCAATGGTTTCGATACATTAATATACCATTTTCAAACCGTAAGTAATAATAAAATAATTACCTGTTGAAATACTACTTCTGTGCTTAATAACAATAACTTAATAACGGACAATAAATGAAACAAGAGTAATTTATGTGTACTCTATAGTACTACCATAAAAGCAACATTAGTTTGACTATACTTATCTTTGACAAATAATTTGATTGTTGAATTAAAACACTTGGTATGATATCACTTGTTATTTATTTTACTACGACTAGTTTTGACTATAAGTCATTCTCAAGGAGATATGTGTCTGATCGTATCTCATATCTCCTTGAGAATGACTTATAGTCGAAACTAGTTGGAGTAAAATAAATAACAAGAGAAATCATACCAAGTGTTTTAATACAACAATCAAATTAATACAAAAATGTTTCACAAAGGGTTAAGTGAGAAACTAATTCAACATATTTGACAAATAAGTTTTTAAATATTATAATTGATGAATATTAACACATATTGCACAGTCATGCTTGTGTTTGGGAGTTAACATTAATATAAGATTAAAATGAAACTTCCACATTAAGTATTTATAAGGAATATTGGCTAAAGTTAACTTTATTTCTTTATTTTTCATTAAACATATTTCAACTGTCATATTTTGCACACTTTAAGTTCATTGTCAGATATGGAATATTACACTAGGGGAAGTTTGCCTGAAATAAATAAAATTTTCATGATACTTAGGATTATATTTGGTCTTAAAAGCTCTACACCTTTTAACTTTTTATTAGCAATAAATAATTTATTAACTATTACTGGTATTTATATTGTAGAAAGGAAAAAAGTCATATTTTTGTATGGGAACGGAAACATCTGCTTTCGGATAGTATGCAACCACACATTTATGATACCCAAGATAGATACTACCTAAACTATTCATAAAAAATATTTTAATTTACTAAAACAAGGTGTAAATTACACATGCATTAACTGTCAGCAAACTTAAAGACTGAGTGATGTTTAAACATATAAATGAAAAATAAGAGCACTAATAAGAGATTATTGATATACTGTACAGTTTTTGAGTTAACGTGATTAATTACAATAAAAACACAGTTACTCCTTACTTCACTTATTTATTTGTACCATTAGATGTACATTTTTAACACCAAGTGCTCATTATCAGTTTGTTATTGTAAATGAGCACCTGGTGCTTGAAATCTTCATCTAACAGGACACATAAATAAGTGAAGTAAGGAATAACAGTGTTTTTATTGTAAGAGATAATTGAAACATCTGTTATATAATTAATATTCATATCCTTGTGTCACCTACCCTTTAACTAAATATTTATGTATATATTTTCTATGTTTTAGCAGGTTATCTGTTTTTGTATTGTCATATTTGAAAATTATTGGTCTATTTTTATGTAATTTATTATATGTGTATATTGATGAGTTAAAAAAACGTTTTAACAAGTTATTTTAATAGATTTTCAATTTAAATAACAATTATTATTTCATTATATTTCTCCTAATAAACTCATTTAATAAAATATACATGTAAATGATTTTTTCTTTTAATTAATGGCAAGATTCCTTCATCAGTTTTTGCACAAATACTATTCCAAATTTATAAAAGATGACAAGAACCAGAAATATTTCAAATAAACTAGCACGTGCCAGACAGCAACAGAGGAGGAAGTAATAATTTCTAACGGTTCTGTGTTTATATGTGCAAGTCAATTGGTTTCATTCTTGGATCTTAACAGCATTGACTTTGTGGTACATTTCAATATTAAGAATAAAGAAAACACTTTTACTTTTTTATACCACTTTGAATTTTATTTTAGGTAACTAAGTTTGATAATGATTACCGTGTAGTCGAAACTAATCACTGAAAATAAAATTTAAGGTGGTATAAAAAAGTAAAAGTGTTTTCATTATTCTCAATTGGTTTCAAATTAGAGCTTAACCTTTCCAATAGGAATTCTCTTTATAAATAGTTAAATATGAACCATGATATTATTATTAAAATTCATGACATTAAAATATCAATCTTGATTTTATTAAAATGCTTGATTTTTGTTTCACGATATAAATAAATGGTAAAACAAAAACTGAGCGCTGTTATCAATAAAATAATTCAAAATTGTTACACCATAGGTTAAGTAAGAAATCAATCGACACAATATTTAATAAACCTTAACATTGGCCAAAGGTAACATAATTTAATTTTAATCAAAATATGTATTTTGTTTTGCAAATAAAATAATTTATTATTAGAAACGAATTATGTATAAAGAAAAATACCATGCAATTTAATAATATTGGCGCTTCCGTGATTTGCATATATGAACAATGACAAAGCACCTTTGTTATTACCAATAATTATTCCGCAATTATAAAAATAGTGATAATAGTAATAATAGTTTTAGGGTTGAATTGCGTTCCACCTGGCAACGCCGTAGAGAGTATGTTCCAAATTTCACGGCAATGCCCTTGGTTCGTACGCACAGCCAAAGGCCGCCCGTTTATTATCGATTTTCGAAAATGCGATAAATCGTTCGATTCGAAAATTAATCCACACAACAACACAAACAGCACGCACATAAATTTTCGCAAAATAAATTACGTTCGTGTGAAAAATTGAAAAACTCACAAAACTCAGGACGTTTCGATCCCTGACGTTCCGCCCTTCAGTTCATAACAATTCCATCACTGAAACCCACACATCCCCGATCTTAATCCGTGTCTCGTTTCATTTAGAACGCACTTCTCTTCACTTACGTTTCGGGTTTAATGATTAAGAAAATATTAAGGTTTTCGGTTTTTTTTTGCGTGCATGCTAGGATAGGTTATGGTCGGCGGCCACTTGGGTAAAAAATTACGAATTTTTAGTGCTTTATTGTTGTATTGCGTTATTGTTTATACATCGTGTGTGAGAGGGGGGCGCCGGGAAAATGTGATTTGTGTTCAGCGGTGGTGGTTTGACATATCAAAGGGGGGAAATGTCAGGTGCACGGGTTTATGAGTGAAAGACTACCGTCGCAAGCAGTACTAGGCGGTACCTACATGAGGGCATGCTGTTCGTGAGGGATGTGTGCGGATTGATGTGAATTATTCAAGCTATTTTTAGTGTTTCTATACGGATTTCTTACTGTTGCAGTTTTTGTAAATCGATGCCGACGCCATTTTTAAATACTGGCTTGAAGTGGGTAGCGGACGGACGAGCGGGAAGTTCGAAACTCTGGATGGTAGGTGGGGGGCGCGCTGCTTCCTCGGATTCCTGACGTTGGTGTCCCTCTCACGTTACGTACGCGCACTAGGTGAGTTTAGGTGGAAAGACGCGCCCGGTTTTCGCACAAATTTTCGCCAAACTTTTCGCGTTGTCATCTGTCACTGAAATTTTGTAGACGCGCCACAGGAATTAACAATGGACTACCGTTTCTTACGATAGACTAGGTAATCGGTAAACATCGGAATCATTGATGCCAACTTTAAATATTCGACTTATACTCCCGCCGTTTTATCCGTGTGTAATCGAACTATGTGTTATATGCAACCAAATTTACACTCAGATTCCCCAAGAAATATATTTTTTTAATAAATGCTTTTAGTAAAATACTAAAAATAAACCTATAAATCTTGAAATTTAAATTTAAAACAATAATATGTTTATTAAAAACTAATTTAAACACTGTTTTTCGACTTTAACGTACAAACTGTCGGTATTGAGGACATATCTCTTTGAGAATGACTGAAAAAGTGTTTAACAAAATACTTAATACAAACGTTTTCACCACAGGATAAGTGAGAAATTAATATGATTAATTATTAATCACAATAAATCAATATTCCTAATAACGAAATAACAGGATTGTAAATATATTTTGTTTATTTGACTTATTTTAATACAATTATCAATAAATTAAACTTACAATATTTTTCCAGAGACATCGTTATCTCCATTTGTTATCCTGAAACAAATAAAAGTATTCAATAATAATATTTTTATGCAATAGTTTTTGGTATAAATGGTTTAGTTTAGTTTTTAGTAATGACTATCCAATTTAAACTGTATCTGTATGTTTGCAATTGTTTTGTAGTTGGACACTAAAACTGTTCTTCATAGGTAAAGAATGCTAATTTTATTTTAGCGTTCTTCATTTATGAAGACTAGTTTCAATATTCAAATACAAACAAAATTATTTTCGAATACACAAACACAGTGTGCTAAAACAATTCTTACTGTAAAATATGTACACAAATGATCACTTTGAAAATCCAAAAAAAAAGGAATAGATTTTCAATAAATAAATATATTCCTTACCTAAAAGCAGTCAAAACAAAATAATTTAAAAATCCAATATTGCTTATGTTTAAGGCTTCTACTTTATTATACAATTAGAAATATAAAATTGGAGATTTAGTTACTTAACACTACAGTCTTACAAAACAATTTAATCTAGTATTTTTTAAATTGTTATATCAATATTTTAGTTCTTACGTTGTTATTACTCTTTTTATACTTCTTGTTAATAATAATTCAAAGGCTGTGTTTTATTACGATAATCAATAATAATAATTTTCAAACTGTTTGAATATAGCATTAAATTGTTTTTATTTTTCGAACTTTGAAGTCTAATTCCAGTTTAAGCGTAAAGTTTTGGAAATAGATTCTTCTTCTTCGATGGCACTTCAGCCCCACTCGGTCCCAGGCCTCCTGGATGCTTTGGCTTCAACTTTTACCATCATTAGCTCACCTTTTCTAGTTCCTTATTTTTAGAAAATATTGGGCGTATTTGGATACGTTATACGCCCATCGCTTTTTCTCCTAGTTGTTTTAGGAGTACCTTTTTTACAGCCCGTGCCTTTAGCATGCCTAGGTTGCTGAATAGTCTAACTCTCTCGAAGCTATAGTTTTCTTCGATGATTTCCCTTTGTCCTTTATTTTAGCACTGAATTTAGTTTTGCTTTTGTTGATAAATTATTTTAGATATAGATTGGTTGTATTAAAACATCATATTTTGAATTTATGGTTCAGCCATTTACCCACATTAACGACATACCTTTTTATATTATTATATTAAATCAAACTTATATGCCTAATATGAGCAAATCATCTATGTTATGTTCATATTTAAAATGTATTTATACAATTTTGAAATATTCAATTCTGTCCTTGAAATTTTGGCACCAATAATCATTTCGATAAAACCGAAACAATCCGGTCCACCTTTGAAACCTTTCAGAGTTTGGCACACAAATCACACAATCACAATATACCGTGCTAGAGTTAGATAACTGTTTCTGTTAAAATTATCCACGGAATGGCAGTTTTAGAATACGCGATGCATGTCGAAGGCGTCGGATCAAAAATGTTTGCACACTTGTGCCAAATTCAGTTTACGACTCGAAACTAATGAGTAAAACGGGTGTGAAACATAAATATATCAAAGGCGTTAGTAGTAATTTTTTATCCATTTTTTTTTAGAAAGGTTTGCTTCAAATATGTTATGAGGATAGGAACAAGAAAAAGTTAAACGGGGTCAAATCACACAAGCTCGGTCGCTCGTGCAGAATGTTTTATGTGGCATGCGCTGTGTGGTAGGTAGCGCCGTCCTGTTGGAACCATATGTCGTTGGTGTCTATATCAACCAATTCAGGCCAAAAGAAGTTGGTAATCATCAACGTATAGCGTATAGCCTGACCAACGTCGTTCTCAAAGAAATATGGACCGATGACGCCGACAATTCAAAATCCACACCAAATAGTAATTTTCTTGGGGCGCATTAGACGCTCTTGGATATCATATAGATTTGTACTGTCTCAAATTCGACAATTGGGCTAATGTCGACTAAAAACTAGGATCAGTTTCCAAGTTCAGAGCCCATTCAGCGAAAAAACGTCGTAGTCTATGGTCGTTTATCTTCAGATTTTGAGTCAATTGAATTTTGTACGGAGGTCACGGCGCAAAATTTCCCAAGTTGTGGTCTGCGAAAAGCCAAGTTCTTGTGAGCGATGCGAAATTGATAATTTCGGATTGTCATGCACACTCTCACGTACAGCAGCGATGTTTTCGGCAGATTATCCACACTTCTGCAGTTTATGGAAGATTCAGGCAACTCTCTGAATTCCTAAAATCAGTCGCATACACGAGCTCTGCATCCTCTTTAAAAGACATATTTATTGTAAAGAGAGTCGCTCAAGAGCACCTTTGTATTTTTACTAATAATTTTAATGCAACGTATGATTTTCGTAATAAATGTCTAGTGTTTTCTCTAAATTTAAGTTTTGAATCAATATAAAGCCCAATGTTTTTTTAGAGTTGCTTACAGGGATATGTTGACCATTAATTTTAAGATGCAGATCTCTTGCTGAGATAGTTTGGAGTTTGGTGGGTCCAAATACCATTAATTTTGTTTTAGTGAGACAGACAGACAGTATATTCCCTTTGCCATCTTTTTGGCAACTTCAGAAACTCCTGGAAATGTAATATTTTTAAAGCTTTCTGAGTGTGAATAATACTTTGACTGATTTAGAGTTATTTAAAAACAATTTGTTACTAGCGAACCAGTCGAATAAGATCGATTATGATTCACTGTGGAGTATCATTACATCTCCCAACTTCTCAGACATGTTAAAAAGTGTAGTATCGTCTGCAAATTGTATGCTATTATTATAATAGACAGCTTTACTATAGTGTATAAGTCTTTGTTAAGTCTATCTTGGATATCTGAGATATATTAAATAAGCTGCGTATCATCAGCTTATTCTTAAATTCTTTGGCGTTTATTTGTATGCGCCATCTATTATTATACACTACATCATCTCCCCCTTAAACTTCGTCCTTTATACAATTTAATATTAAAGCCGGTTGGGTGGCTTCCACAATCGTCCACAGTCCCTAACCGATGTGATTGTTTCAGGTTGCTTAGCTGGAAGTATCACATCAATATCTACATTTTTTTCTTCGCACTTATTTTCCGCATTACTTTCACTATTTTCTCGATGCACTATGTCTTCGAAAACGTTACGAACGTTTCGCAATATTTGATTTGCATGTCTCTTTGCTACTCTCCCATAAGAGCTTGATTGTTTTTTTCCAAATCATTAAAATTCACTTTCTAATCCTCCAGACTCTTTTCTCTATCTTGGACCTGCTGCTCCTACAAATGACCGATCACTACACTCTGCTGCTTTTCTAACATATCTCGATTTATTCTTAATTTATCTTTCAAATGGCTACAATCTGCACAAAAAAGTTACACTGACAATTCATTCTTTAATGATTTGTTCTTTTCAGTTCTGGTTTTAAGTGCCACTTCTAAGGTTTTTAGATGTTCTGTAAGTTTAGGTCAAGCTGTGCACAGTTCAGATTTTTGGGGTTATGATTCTGTTTGGTTTCGATATTTTGTTTTCATATTTCATATTTGAATTTCCTTTGTAATTAGTTCTGTTTTATATTATACTTTTAGTAATTCTATATTATCATCATTTTTTTCTGTGTTAATTACAAGATTGTTTATCCCGCCGTTCTAAAATAATCTTTTGAAATTGGGCCGGTTTTTCGATTGGATAAGTTGATCCCTCTCATTCTCAAGTGAAAGTTTAGTTTGAAGCTTTTTATTTCATCCTCGTAATCTAAGAATTTGCTTTGGGTAGCAGCTAGGTCATTTCTGTATTCCTCTAATTGTTGTTCTAACTTTTAAATCTCCTCTTTATGCAAGTCATTTTGTTCACAGAAACCGGATATCATTTGGGATACTTGTACCGAGTGTTCCTTTGTTTTTTTTATTTACGAATTCACTCAGAAGCACCTGCAGGGAATTGATTATCTTTTCCAAGATTTCATTTTCATTCAAACATTATTCTAATTTCTCCTTCAGCTTATGTATTTCATCTAATTGAATTTTAATTTTACTTTCCAACACAGAATTACTTTTTTCTAAAGCTGCGTTTTCAACATTAAATGCTTCCATGTGATTTACCAGGATATTATTTTCTTTTTTTGTAGTGTTTCAAAGTCAATTAGATGTTTCTTTTGAAAGTCATTAGCCTTACCAAGTTCTTTTTGTAAAACTTTTATAATCTCACTTTTATCAGTGAGTGTTGCTTGCATAGTGCTGGCAAGATCAAAACTGCTCGCGTTTCCTTTATTTTTTTTGATTTTCTTGTGATAGAGTATGATAAGGTGAATGAGGAATATCATACCATATAGAAGACGTGCAAATTGAGTAGATTAGTAATACTAAAATAGTACCCTGGCCTACACCACATGTAACATTGAGGAGAGATGATGAGTTATTATCAATAACGACTTTTTGTGTTCGATATTTCAATGTCTAATTTGTTTATATTCTTACTGGTTGGAGTTGCAGGGGCAATAATGGCTTTTGACTCGCAACTAGAAAAGCTCTCGCAAAAACTTTCTTCTCTTAATTGTTCAGAAATATAATTACTCTCCATTTTTTCGACCTTTTGTATAAGAATTATTCCATTTAATTTCCCTTGCTCTTTTCAGATGATGATTTCCAGAATTTTATGGTCTCTTTCTGCTTCCGTTTGATCTTCATTTATATAAATGATTTTTCCCTGTAACTTTGAACACTCCTGCAGTACTTTAAGTCTTCTCAAGACAGACAAGAATAAAACCAAAATAGGTGAATTTAAATTTTTTCCCAACTTGTATACGTTATTCAGATCATAATAAGTATTGAATGAATGAAGCGGATATATACAAAGGGTTTCATCACGTAGTGGCTTCATCAGGCAAATTCAGTATTCCACTGCCTGATGAAACCACTGTATGCTAAAACCTGTTTCAGTAATTAACGATAAAAGACCATCCCAACTGTGTTGTTTTATTTCAATACTTATGCAAAGATTCTGTTAAATTTTCAATATGTGTGTGCATTACAAGTCGGCTTTTACCTTAAAATTTGTAAGTTTTAACAGTTCTGAAAAGAAACTTTTTGCATCTTCATCTTCATGTGACGTTCGTTGATAAAATCAATGTCAAATACGAGTCGTGGCTATTTTATCTATCTTTTAAAGATATTCATATTTTCAATAATAATTTTGATTATGTATAATCAAGGAACCGATGGATTAATACCATCAGAAACACGTGTTTGTGGCCGGAAATGAAAATCCGAAACATAAACAAGTACATTAATTTAAAGAAACCTATTAAAATACTTCTCTCCTAACGAATGCGACCAGATGACAATGTTGTGCAACGAACAGCCGCCTGTAGGTGTTGTCGCATTCTAAAAAGAGCGAAACGCGGAAAGGAACTCCGCCGGAGCGTCTATTCGAAATATCTGGAGCAGGTAGTTGATATTGCAAGGTCGATGGACTCGCCTCATGTGTCACTTAAAAATAAAACCGCGAGGTTGAAACGCTTCGAAAACCTTAAATTGGGTTGAACAAGGAAAAGGTAAGCCGGAATGGCGAAGGCGAATTGCTGATTTATGCCAGGGATGGATTTCCACATTTTCAGCTCAAATCACTCAAAACAGTAAAATATGATTTAAGAATAATGTTTTATTATTCATATATTTGGTAATGATTTGGTAATGTTTAGACAAAAATAAAATTTAAATTTGTGTCTAGCTCGAGAAGAATATGTTTTTTGATATGATGCCCTATTAGCATACCAAATTGTAATAGAGATTAAAAGCATTTTGCTAAAAAATTTACAATATAAAATAAAAACGAAACAAAAATAGAAATACTAAGTCAAAAATTAGTTAAAAAATAAATTTGTTATAACGAGCGTTCAAGAAAGATATCATCTGTTTTTATTATCTCTACAAGATAATTATAATCATTTAAACAAATCTTTAAATGGTTATCTTTATAGGATAAAAGGCAGACAATATAAGTATCTTCGTAGATTCAAAAGCAAAGTGGGACAAAGTCCTATGGTCTACCGACGTATTCCAAGATTATTCTAATCCTATATGGGAATAATTTTATAAATAATAACCTATTATAGATGACTGCTTGAAATAAATCTTAGAGCATTTGTATTTTTATAAGATTGCTTCACATATAACTTTTAGAGTGTATTGTGTGTATAAGTACTTATAAATATATTGGGTTGTTTCTTAAGTCATTTCAGTTTTTTACTATAATAATAAAAGGCGATTTTTTATAGAAAGAAATAATTTTATTCAGTTATGTAATAATAATTTTTTTCGATAAACTCTTCCCATCATTCGCTAAACGTCATGATACCATGTTCAATGAATTTCTGGCCTTTCTCAGCAAAAAATGGACCGATGTTTGACACCATTGTCTGAATTAATTTGTTTATTATTCAAAGAGTTTTGCAAAGATCGAATCAAACTGTAGTTTATAGAAACCCATCCAAGTTCCAGCAACTTCTGGCGGGTCACTAAACTTGTGTGCGTTGTCATGGTGAAACACAACACTCTTACAATTTGCCAATTCTGGCCGCTTTTTGTTGATGGCTTCATTCAATTTGTCCAATTAGTGACAGTACACAGTCGCATTTATGGTTGGTCTCTGTGCTACCTGCTCAAAATATACGACTCCTTTGTAATCCCACCAAATTGAGAGCACAACCTTCTTTTGATGGATATTTGCTTTCGAAGTGGTTGTAGCTTGTTCATCGTGTTTGCGCCTTGATCGTTTTCGGATGACATTGTCGTAAACTATCCATTTCTTATCGCCAGTGACAATGCAATGGTTTTTCAAGAGCACGTCACAAGCGTTAATGCGATTTATTAAATGAATTTCTTTGAGTTTAGTGAAACCCAAATATTGAGTTTATTAACATATCCCAACTTGTGCAAATGTTTTTCTATGGTCATATGAGAAATGATTAATATTTCTACGACCGTTCAAGTCATGTAACGGTGGTTTGCTTCGATGAATGTTTTTATTTCTTCGGCTTCGGCTGGCTTTCCTGAACGTGGCGCATATTTGGCATTGAAATTACCGGAACGGAATTTGCCAAACATTGTGGCAGTAAGGCTCATTATCACATCTGACTTACTAGTAAGTTGGGTAAAGACTAATCAAGCAAAGGCACAAAAGAAGCTTCAAACCCTTCAGATAATGGCCTGTCTTGGTATAACGGGGGCTTTGACCACCACCACGACTGTAGCAAAGCTGATATGTTTTTAATTAATAACTTAATGATCACAATTAACTATTTAGGAATTCGGGTAATAAAATGTATATTCTCTCACGTTGTCGGTTAAAAACTGTTTTTTTTTTCACTTGGTGGTAACAAAAGAGAAGATAAAGACGATTCTGCGCAAACCTCAATACATTCAAATAATGCAACATGCAGAAGCTTTACTAGACCAAGACCTACTTACCCTGCCAACAAACCAGAAAAGAAAGATTAATTAGTACGATGAGACTGGACTGACATGGTACAGAACAGAGTTTCGGGCACTCTGAAATTCTAAACCCGATTAAACCATAGTTCCTACAAGCACCGTCGTAATTAGTAAGTAATTCTGACAAAATTTAATTAAATAATTAAATTTTTGAAGTATTGGTAGTCGCCAAAACAGCCTGAACCGAATCAAAAAACTTAAACATAACTCTTTAATCTGGTATACAGATAAATCAAAAACAGAAGCGGGTTCCGGCATACTCACATACGAGCATAAATACCGGGAATCAATTTCTCTTGGACAAGGCCCAAAAGTATTACAGGCTAAAATAATTTATTTGGAAAGACATGCCCAGGTTTTTACCACAAACATCTGCTTAAATTTTTAAAGCCAGGCTCTCCTTAAGAATTTCAAAGCATACAGCTTTAATTCCAAAACTATTTTGAACTGTAAACAAGCTCTAAACTAATTGGCCAAGGACAACAAGCTCACTCTGATGTGGATACGCTACGAAAATATAATAGGCAATGAACATGCCGATGTACTTGCCAGGGAAGGAGCTGCGACTACTGTGAGAGGACCAAAGCCTACATGTAGGCTCTCAAAAGCACATCGTCCACGAGTTGGAAAAAAGGTGCAAAACAGGGCACTGGATAAACACACCAGGTCAAAGGCAATCAAAAATATTGAATGACCTCTTGCAAAGCAGAGCTAAAAAGCTCTTGTAGTTTACTAAAAGCGAGATAAGAGTAGTTACGGGTGTCCTTACTATTAGAATATGTGGATTGACAGAAGAGACGGCTGAGCATATCCTATGCGTGTGTGTAGCACCAGACTAGCCCTAACCGGAGAAATGGCGATAACGTCAGAACGAATCAAGGCGTGCCCTTCTAGGAAGTTAATAAACTTTACCAAGGAAATAAAATTACTGGGAACATACTAGTAATGGGTTTTCCAATAAGAGGTTTCATTTTGATATTAACACTTTGCCGTCCGCACGACTAGTAAAAATTTCTTCGCCTGGCGCCGGCAGCACTAATTCAGATTACTTGATTTTTTTCTCTTTCACTATAAAAAATCATTAATCATAGCTCGATAGCGCAATCCATTCACCGTAACAGTTGCACCAGTCTCATTTTCGAATAGATTTTTTCTGTTCGTAACTGGTTGTAGAAATGCTTTCACTACACTATGTCTTCTTCCTGCAAAAAAATATAACAATTTTGTATAAATATTATTTGTATGTATGTAAGTAAGGTCCAATCACACCGCCAATCCAAAAACCGCACCAAACAGTGACACGTTGAGGATGGAGAGGCTTTTCAATAAGCAGTTTTGGATTTTCCGAGACCTAAATGTGGCAATTCTGCTTATTCGCGTAGCCTCCGAGGTGAAATTGGGCCTCATCTCTGAAGATGATTTTTCGATGAAAATCCGGATCATTTTGATGCGTTTCAAGGACCTAATAAGCAAAGATACGACATTGCTGGTGATTGATCGGCGTGAGTTCTTGTATTAACTGAACTTTAAAAGCCTTCAAACCTAAGTCTTTATGCAAAATACTGTAATGTCGTTTTTGGAGTGTCTAATTCCAAAGATTGATGAGGAATCGACAAACCTAGGTTTTCGTTAACACTATTGGCTACAGCAGCAAAATTCTCAATTGTTTTTGAGCGATACACACAGTTTCGATTCTTCATATCACTAAGTTGTCCCAACAGCTCAAATTTTTAACCAGTTTTACTATTGCTGCCCGAGAAAGTGCTTCACGACGACCCAAACGTGCTTTAGTTTGGCTAACTGTGACTGCAAAATTTTCACCATTTCTATAGTGAATTTTAACAATTTCAATGCATTGTTGAAGCGTGTATAGTTGCACTTTTTTAATGGCGTAGTTTTTACTTGTCAAATATCAAAAGATGACAGCTGCCCAGATAGCGGGCTATTCAAAATGAAACCTCTTATTGGAAAATCCTTTAGTAATAGAGTACTAGTACAAAAAATCTATCAGCGTTGCAGTTCTGTAAGTCTATCTATAGACACATGATCTTTTTGAGAGGATTTGAAGGACTTTTACAAGAATACATGGAAATATTTTAAAGATTTAAATGGCTGATGTGTTAAAAAGACTTCAACTTGTGGAGGAAAATATGTTGAAGCTTAAGATGACAAGCTACACATTTCGGGCAAAGCTTCTACTATTCTACTATAGCTTTTTATCTTACCTAGATAAATATTTAAAAACACATTGTTGACACAATGTGATTATCAATAATAAACCAAAGTTTGGAATAAACTCAGTGTTATTTTATTATATTTGCTTGACTTATAACTTCGGCTGAATTTGGTAGAGTACTAAAGTGTTTCCAAATATTCACTGGCTTTAAAAGTAGGTACAAATTTTTACTAAAAGCCTTGTTTTAAGATTTGTTTTTCTCTTTAAGAATCATTTCTTAAACAGAGGAATTATTAAAACGCCTGATACGTTATTATGCCTTTTCATCTTATATACAACCTCTGACAATAATGTTCGGAAACATTAACTTTAATGAAATATAACCTTACTGACCTTCTGAGATCTGCTATACATTTTCTAGAAACTTTTCACGTAGGCTATTTTTGGAATGGAGTTCAAAAACCTCGTCACGTTCCGTTGACTACCAGGAATATCGTCAAATCTCTTTCCTTTTAGTTTATAAATTTAGAATATAGCAAGTTCTTGTTAGGATTTATGATTAAAACAGTGGAATATATTCTATAAACAACTTGAGGTTGGGTTATAGGCCCCCTAGCGACCCTTCATAAAAGTTGAGACTTTGGCTAGTGTCACTTTTTTGATTTCCAAAAACTTCAAGTAATTTTTGTGATGATGTTCTAAGAAATACCTGTATAAAGCCCAGTACTTTGAAATTTGTTTCAATATAAATATATAGTAGGTGGCTACAAATTATTTTAATTGTACTAAACTATAAAATTCAAATATTTACTGAAGTATATTTGTAAAAATTAAGTCAATCAATGTTATAAAAGCATTACTTTGTTTTGTGTATAATGGTTGAAGAATATTTATGCCTAGATGTAGTAGCAGGAAATTTTGTAGTTTTTAATTTACTCGATTCAAAATGTTTGCTTCATACAGTAATTTCCTGAAGTTACTGAATATTAAACAGAAGTCTGATCTATTATTATTGATATAAATTCTATACATTTTTTATGTGTTGATAAAATTTTATAGATTTATTAGGTTTATTAGTTATAATAATAATAATAACATACTTTATTCCTCTCATAAATTAACAAAATAATACATAAGCTAGGAAGTGCGTCACGGAAAAAATGCTAGTAAGTAATAACATCTTAATTTAGACGAAGAAAAGTTTTGTTTTTGATCTTAGAAATGTGGAAAGTTATTTATTTGAAGGAGATAATTTTTATCATAATTTGTCGGTTATCATTTTCTACAAAATTCTTAGAAAATAGATTTTCTCTTCCTAAAATATATGAAGTATTGTTTCCGCTCTCAAAAAAATATTTAAGTAGCTGAAATATTCACACACTTAATGCAAACTTATAGAATGTAAGATTTTAAGAAGCAAATCAACGTTAAGTCCATTTATGAATTAATTATTAATGAAAAAAAAAGAATTGAAATATTAATGCAGGTATGAGAAACTTTTAAATGGCTGAAGAAATTTGCAATAGTTTGATTTAAAAAAAGGAGATTAAAGATAATTTTCATTTTATATCAACAAAAACTAAAAGATTGTCAATATTTCAGTCTAATAATTCAAAATATTAGCATAATATATAAACTAGGCACAATAAAAAACAAAGCAAGGGGTTTTTATTGTTGATCTAAAGATATTCTATTATTACCTTGATGTATTATTGTTCAACAATGTTATTGCAAAAACGATAATTGTTTAACCAATAACATTTTTTTCAACAAAAAAAGCGAAAAAAGCCGCAATAATTATGCACCAACCTAATATATTTGCAAATAAAAAAACTCTCCTAATCATACCAAAATATTTCCTGTTTTCTTTTTGTTACGCTTTTATTATTGAAAATGTAAATTAATGTTTACTAAGTAGTAGTGTAAATATGAAAATCATAAAGTGTGAAATTATAGTCCGTCAGGTGTTATATGACGACCCATCGATTAGTGAGGTAGTAAATTACCTCTAAATGTGATATGATTCATAGATTATGTTTGTATTTTTTTTTAATGTCGGGTAAACCGTAAGGTCGGACGGAAATAGCGTCACGGAAATAGTCCTGGGTAAAGTGTCGACGGGATAATCCCCATTATTTCATAAACTCCGACGTGGCAGGTGTGAATTATCTTTGCTTTGACATTTCTGATGCACATTTTCCGCACGATAATTTTAATGCAGCGACCACTCGCCAAATTGAATTCGTAATGCGCAAAATTTTCAGTTTCTGGGATTTTGTATTTTTGCTATAAAACATAAAACAACAAAAAAAAAAAAACAACAAACAAGTATAATCATAAATAATAAAGTTTATTAATTAAATCTTCACGTAACCTAAGAACAAATTTCAGGTATAATCATAACCTTTAACTTATTTTTGGTCTTCTTTTTATAATAATATTAAATAAAAAGAATCATAACAACAATTACAAAAAACAGGCTAAGGGTTGTTTACAATGAGGGACTTGGTTGGTTTGACATATTTTTTAATATTAAAAATGTTTCACCACGTGATAAACGAGAACCAAATTCAACAAATATAAAAACATGCATTAAATATTGTATGAAAGATGTATGGGGGAATTTGCTATTAAATATGTTATTTCACTCAAACTCTTCCTTTACCATATGGTTGTAGGAGTATGTATCCTTCGACATTCAAAATCTTTCCTATTTACTTTTATTCAGTTCATCTATCCGCATTTTGAAAAGAATTTTGTTAATGTTTAAGTCAACATTATATTTAAAGTATTGTAATTACATGATTGAAAGTGTGAATCAATTGATCAATTTGATAAACGCATGAAAAATAATTAGCAGAACTTAATTCTTATTTAAGCAGAGAAATATATGACATCATCGTTACTAAACAGGATTGCGTTTTTATTGCTATTTAAATATAAATGTATCAGTTTAATGTTATTTCGCATATCCCCATTTTTATTACTACTTTACACAATTTTATTGGCAATTCAAAACACATTTTGTAGTTTCAAGCCAAAACATTCTGTTCCCATTCTTTTGGTAACAATATTGTTTCACAGAAAACATTTGAATTTATGAATTATGTTATCAAACAATGTATTGTCGCCCATTTATTCTCTTGTATTGTCTCGGACACCACTCAGTAACATCCTTGGTCCATTTGTCATTTTTGTTCCTCATCATGTGACCTGTCCATTTCTCCTTCAGTTTTTTTTTTATGCAGAATGTTACGTCCGTTACTCCGGTCTGCTTACGAATGGTTTCCAGTCTTATTTTATTGTATTTAATCTTCATCTAACATGCATTACTTAAAAAATATATACTATAAAAAAATATATACAAATAATATTGACTGCATCTTACGATGATCTTCACTCGAATCTGCTGAGATAGATTTTTGTCAAATTAAATATCAGAATTCAGGTTTATTCCAGATTTTTGAATAATTTACAGAATTCCTTCTAAATTAGATTGGAACTTCGGCCACGTTCAGTAATGACAGTCGACGGAATTTCAAAACGTGTAATCTACAAATTAAAAACTCTTTGGAAACGAAATCTGTGGTAATTTCGTTGGGTTAGACTTATGGCCAACGTGTACATCTGCCAATACAAACTGAAATTGTTACAAATGGACAAAGGGTCGATGAGGTCAGTGAAGCGGTCGTTAAGAACCTAAAAACTTAGGAGTTGGTGATATGATGTGACGGTAAATTTTAATTTGTTGGCACTTTAAACAAGATTTAACAAACTGAGTAATGTCGGAATTCACCCGCCATATGTTCATAACTAACGGAATGCGTTGGTACATGAAGAGATTGTAAGATGTATGATCTGAGGGCTGGAGGAATATAGAGGCGTCTTTTAGAAAAAGTTACGCCTACGTAAATATGTGTGTTGGTGCCTGGTGATGTAAATGTTCAAGTTTAAGTGATGCAGCGACATTTTTCCATTTTTCATCACCTTCGGATGGCTGTTTCGCCACACTGTGGCTTCTTCAGGCGAAGAATGGTACATTCTGAAACTAGAGTTGTGTATTTATACATTTGTGAGTGGGGGTGGTAAATTTAACAAGTTCAAAATGGGGATTTTGACAATTCAGTTTATTCATTTAGCAGGTGTCCTGTTTCTTTTCTTCTATTGATTTCCATGAATTCTAGGGCATCCAATTTCCTTCCTTTTCTTTCAATGTGTAGTATTATTTCTTCTCCAAATCTATGATTTTCTGCGATGATGTGTGTGGCAAATGCTGATTTCTCTCTCTTATATTGAAGATCTTTTTTATGCTCTTGCTTCCCAGCACAGGCCTCCCTTAAAGCTTGCCATAGATTGCGATCATGTGTCTTCCTTCACCACGTAATTCCTGCTACTCTTTTGATATCGACGACGCTGTCTCCCTTTTTTTCTCTTGTAATGTCTCGGACATTGTTTGTTCCTCATCATGTGACCTGTCCATCTCCACTTTAGTTTTTTTTTATACAGAATATTACGTCCGTTACTCTGGTTTGCTTACGAATGGTTTCTCTTCATATTTAATTATGAAGTTTAACATTGAGTCAGCTTCTTTCCATACTTTGCTATCAGGTCTTTAATTTGCTTATGTTATATTTGGTTAAACTCCATGTTTGGCATCCATATGTCAAAATGAACAGAATAAATGTATTAAACATTTTTTTTGCTTTGAGTTCTATAAGAGGATTTTTCACTATTTCTTTTAGTGACCAGTATCGTTTCCAAGCCAGATTGATTCTGACGTTTATCTCTTTTGTTGCGAGGTCTTTGGTGATATTATTTGGCCAACATACGTATATTCATCTACATATTCCATTATTGTACCATTCACTATGCTAGAGATTTTCTCTGCGTTTTTCATTAGTTTCGTTTTTGAGGTATTCATGGACATTCCAACCTTTCCACTTTCATACACCAGTTGGTCAAGTATTTCTAGCAGGTCTCTCGCGTCGCTGAAATAATTATTAGATCATCTGCAAATCTAAGATGGTTTAATAGCGTTCCATTTATATTTAGTCCATAGTTGTACCATTCTAGACGTCTAAAAACATGTTCAAGAACTGCCGAGAAGAGTTTAGGTGATAGAGGGTCGCCCTGTCTAACTAATCTTTTTATAGGAAAATCTTCACCTACCCTCTCTGTTCGTATATTGACTTTCATGTTTTTGTATATGTTGGTAATGAGACGAATACATATTTTTTGTATTCCTTGAGTTTCTGATGCTTCCCATAACTTTGTGTGTTTAAGTAAATCGAACACTTCTATGAACGCGAGACAGTAAATATGTAATACTATATTCGTTGCTTTTCTGAATGACCTTTTTTATGGTGTGAATATCGTCTAATAATAATAAATAAATAAATAAATAAATAGCCTTGAAATGTCACTTTAAAAACCTGCTTGCTCCTTTGGTTGGTTTTGATCCAAAATCTGGATTAAGCGGTCTAGGTGTATCTTGGAAAATATTTTATATATGTTGTACATCAGGCTGATAGGTCTATAATTAGCGATATCGTTTATTTTCCCTTTTTTATGTAAGAGTATTATGGTAGAGGTTTTCCTTAGATGATGATTTTCTGTATATAAAATTTCATTGAATTGTTCTGTGATGATGTTTAGTGGTTTGGTAGACGTACTTATTAAAAGTTCGTTAGATATACAGTCTTTTTTCCTCATTTCTGAGATATTATTGCTTTAAGAACTTCTTACATTATGTACGGAATCTTTTCTTCGTCTTCGCCTTCGCCTTCGTAGACAGTTGGTTGGCTCGGTTCGGATAGTGACTCCTCATCACTGTATAACTCGCGGTAATAGTCTGTTGCGATTTTTAGTATTTCCGTTCTGTTGGTCTTGTTTCTTTTTAGTTCTTCGGTGTGCAATGTTTCCTATCCAAGCCAAGCTCTCTTTCAGTTCTTGCCATGCTTATTTAACTCCACCTGATTTCCCTAGGGAATAAATTGATTTTTTTTGTTCTTCTGCCCTTTCTATGTCTATGTATTTGTAAATTGATATCTTTACTTAGCTTTACTATCTCTTGTCTATTGGTCTTTCTGTCTTTAAGATATTTCTTTGTTCGATTAAACTTCTGGCTTTTGGTCCTAATTTGTCTTTTGTCAACTCGTTATTTTCTATTTCTGTTAGTTCTATTTCTAGGGCATCATATTTTTCTTGAATTTCGTTAAAGTTTTATAATTTTATTAAACTAGTATCTAGGGTATCAAAGTACCATCGGGAATTGCCAAAGTTATTGTATTTTTTATGTTTTTGAATAATTTTTCTTGACGATTTTGGTTCTACTAATTGTATCTGACCTCTTAGCATTTTATGATAGGTATTGTAATTGAGTTGGTTGACAACATCTATATTTGAGAACCATTTCGGTTTGTTAGTAATAATATAATCAATTTTGTTCATCGTTTTCCCATCAGGTAATACCCAAGTCCATTTTCTATTATATTTTCTTTAATAGAGGTTGTTCATAATGTGTAAGTTATTATCCAAAGCAATGTTTATTAATTTTTGTCCCTTATCGTTTCTTTTCCCTGTAGTATAAGGTCCAAGTATTTTATCTTCGTATTTTTCCTGTTTCCGATTTGGCCGTTAAAATTTCCCATTATGATTACAATTTTATTTAGGTTTGTCATATGCTTTGTAAAGGTTCTAAAATTCGTTTATTTATTTCCTTTTTAGCAATCTCAGTTGAAGCATATACCTGGACAATTAAAGTTGGCTGTTTATGGCCTTGGGGGCTGGTGTTTAAAAAGAATTTATAGCAAAAATCAAATAAAAGTATAAAAAGTATAAATTTTGCAGCACTCCAGAAATATCCTTCTTCTGCAAGTCCGCGTCAGCAGCGGAGTCATATGCTTAACTCGGCAAGAGGGTTTGATAACGCAAGCATAATATAGTTTTGTCTGTTGTGAAGTCTTGAAGAGCGAGTTGAAACCAGATTAGTAGTTTATTGCGTAGAATTTTTGTTGCAAGTTGGTTGAGTACTGCTAATATTCTTGAGCATGATTCAATAAATCTATGGTAAATGTTGAGCCCGCCAGGAAAACATTATAATGCTTTTTTATCAGTTGGTTGCGGAAAATGCAAAATGGCGTCAACTTTTAATTAGAGGTTTGATTTCCGAATCACCAATACTATAACTAAACATTCAATCTAATTTAGTTTTACCGATAATACATTTGTCATAATTCATTTTGATGCCAATGTTCCTGTTCATCTATGCTGAAGACCAAATTGTCGTCGATATACGCGAAGCAAAATGTTAGTTTGTGTAAAGTCCATGAATCTTTGAAATGTTTCAGCAGCGTTTCTCAATATAAAACTCATCCTTGTATTTTCAAAAAGGTTAAAAGATGTTGTAATTGCAGTGTCTACAGAATATCATTTGTATGAATTGGAATTTGGTAATATGACTTTACAAATCGATTTTTGAAATTAGCCTACAACTACAAAATTTTTAAATGAAATCATGAATAATAGGTAAATGTCTGGTAGAGTAACCTTGTTCAATCCATGGTAGTAACCGCATGGGCGCTAAGAGCCGTCTGCTTTGAATACAAGATGTAATGGCGATTCATCAATAATTGTAACAATTTGTTAAACTCCTTTTTTGCAGTTTGTGAGGTGGTAAACGCCGTGCTTTGGAAGATACAGCTAGTACAGGAGTTGTAATGTAGTGTTGTACATTGTTGAATTTGACTGCTTTGGTCATGTCAAAAGAAGTTGTGAGATTTGAAAATTGTTGTAGTAATTTTAAATATGGTGAAATTAAAGAAAAAAAAGGAATTTATAGCAGGCTTTTCTATCGGGCTGCATGCATCCATAATAAGACTTTTATTAGCGATATTAACATTAATGTTGTTAACATTAGCAAGTTTTTTGTACTTTCCCATGTAAATCAACTATTTCATCCAGATAGATTTGCACTGTTAATTGGAAAGAACCATAGTCGGAATTAAATTATCGGTACCTGTGGTTTTATATCCTTTCACACCAGGATCGCCGTCTTGATATTCTACTCACACATATCCAGCGATATAGGGTTACACTACAATATAATTCCTATTTTTTTACTTGTTATATGCCGAACCTTGAATGATCGAAATATTTGAAATGAGCAATTTAATCTTTTGACGCGCCAGTCGCCAAGTGCACCGTTCTAGATGCTGTTGGCTCGAGCGACGCACCACGAGACGTGCTCGTGTTTATTTTAATTTGCCCAAATTTTTAGGCACGAGTCGCACTCGTGATTGTAAGTGAAAGGGTCAATTTTGTCCTTAGGTACACTATTCTCTGCTTCTAAAATCTGTCTTTTAGAGGCATCAACCATGTCTTATAGCACTTATACTCTTCGTTATACCATATTCCACGTATAGCCTATTTGTTATGCCTGGTGAATGAGAAGGTAATAGTAGGAGATCAACATTGGCCATATTATTTAGAAACTATGACATTATTTTGATCATTGGATTTTATATTTTAGCAGGTATAATTGTAATATTGATGCTTTGTAATTATATAC
The DNA here is from genome assembly GCA_963969525.1 of Ontholestes murinus. Taxonomy (NCBI): domain Eukaryota; kingdom Metazoa; phylum Arthropoda; class Insecta; order Coleoptera; family Staphylinidae; genus Ontholestes; species Ontholestes murinus. Next base: position 17,630,428 of record OZ018396.1, read on the forward strand.
CGATTTGCATTGAATGTTCCCTGAATAATTCCCAAAGAAGCTCTTATGGCAGATAGTTTCCACACTCTTTGAGTGAGAGCAATATGACGTTGTAAAGAAAGCTGCAAATTACATCATTCTTTGGAAGGTCTTCTAATTAAACTGTAAACATCATCAGTTTATAAGTAAATCTGAGATTTTACACTAATATTGACTTGATTCAATTTCATATTTCAATACAGTCTTGCACTTCTGCAGTACAATTGTTTATAGTTACAGGTAAACAAATCAATTCTCAATATGATCGGAGTCGTCTAAAAGATCGAATTATTTAATGTGTTGATCGTTAGAAGGTAATCATCTGCATTGATCAACAAATTCCCTTGTTGATAAAAAACGAGCACACATAGCTAAAAGCCGAAAAATGTAAGGTTTAAGGTGCTAGCATGGTCCTATCAAGTTGATTGACCTTGATAAGTCTAAAGTTTAGTCGTAAATTTGTATTTGTGTATATGTAGAAATTTATTATAGTACAGATTTTTCAAAATTTTAAGACATAATAAAATAATTAGTAAAGAAGTAAAAAACCCTAATATACTCGTTTTTGCAATTATTTAATAACCACAACAGTTTTATAAAAAATATTTAGGATATAAATACAGAAAATATAAAATGAATAAAATGCAGGAATTAGTTATTTTTGCACAAAATGTAGGATTTTCAAGAAAATGACAGGACAATAACATGAAGACCACATCATTTTTAAATAAGCCCGTTTAAAATTGTTAATCGAAATCATGGAGATTATCACTAGTTTGTCAAGAGTATAGTGCAACGACAGTTTTGAAATAACATGATAGGATCCGAAGGAAGGATTTATATTTTAATTTTAATTCACTGCATAAAATATTCTTAGAATAGCCCAGAGAATAACCTTGAGAATTTTTGTATTTAACCTTTTTTGTTGACAGTCTTAACTATTCTTTTAAGATAATGCAATATTTCGTAGGATAAGTCAATGCATAATTTCTTAGGATAGGTCAGGAGTACACTGAGATAATGAGTATCGATTGGGGTAGGCCAAGAGTACGCTATGCCAGTTGATGTGTTAAGAATACACCTAAACAAATTAAATTTTAAATTTATTTAGACAACGCTTAAAAATTGGGGTAAGTGAAGATTATTATACAATTAATTAGTTCCCCAAGGAATTCAAAATTTTTTGGGGCAGGCCAAGAGCAGTTAGTGCAATTTATTAGAATAGGACAAGAATATGCTAGGATAATGAATAATTGATTAATAAGATGCGTTTTTGATTATATTTCAATTGAAAATGACATTTTTGTATAGAAATGGAGAATTAGTGAAGCACGAACATTTAAATCAAAGTAATTACAATAATATTATATCTGCAAAATAAAATGTGCCTATAATTGGAGGAATTCGCGGTAGTAATGGCCTGACTAAATTAGTGTTGTATATATTTAAAACACAAAGATGTGTACGGGACGTTAAACTCGCTATAAAAATATACAAAAAGGTGCAAATAAACATCACAGGAATCCTCTGCTAAGAATACTTTTCTCGATAAGTACGCTTATTTCACAGTGATTGCTCATTGCTCGGGAGCATCGAACGTACACACGCAAACGATAGACGGCTTGGCAACGGCCAGGCACCGGTTGTAAATAAATATACTTCCTGAATACCAAATTTAACATCCTTTCTTGCAATATATGACATGCGGAAATCGCAGATGTTAATAATCCAATTATTCTTTATTTGTAATCAAATGAATTCCATGCTAACACAGCTTGTTCAAGTACTATACTATACAGTACCTTCATATTACAAGTTCTTATCAAAAGTTGGCTCTTGTAATACCTACAAGATACTCTTTTAATAAGATTGTTATGGTTATAGTGAATTTACAACTAACGTTAGGGAAAATTCTAGCTTCAATCTGGTCCATAGCTTTGATATTAATGTAATGTATAATAAGGGGAATATAAATAATTATACGTTAGATACTTTGCTCGCACACTTTTGATGAAACGAAAATGTCGGGAAAATAAATACAAGAGTATGAAACATAATAAGGGTTCTAATTTAAAATTACCAAATGTTATAAATAATTATCTCTGAAGTTTAAATATTTAAAAATACAAGTAAATTTAATTGTTATCATAAAATAGCAATTTTTAATAGAGAGAGAATAATATCCTTCTCAGCATGCTTTTCTCTCCAGCATTTCTTTAATCTGAGGATCAAAACATAAATATCTACAGTGATTGATGATTGAGGTAATTACTTTTGATACATAAAGTGGATTAATAAAAATATGCTTTGTTGTTGTTATTGGCCGGATTCATTCTTTACAAGGTCATTTCATAACAACAATCATATCAGGATATTGTTTGGACTACGAAAAAATTAATGGAAAACTGCTTTAAAGTGGAAGACTATCTTCTACCTCCGCATAAGAGATAACAACAAATAACCACGTTAAAAATAAAAGCGCTCTTCTACATAGAAAAAGTAAATTTTAAGGGAAAATTTATGTTTTACTAACAGTCAAAAACACACGAAATTAGGATACTATATTCCACACTAAGCTAACAAACCCTAATTCAAAGTGCTGTTAGATGCAAATTTAAAAACAACAAAGAACCGAAATGAGGAACAGTTGTAGTTGTAAAATTACTTCTCCGATAGATTATTAACATACAATAGTGTTTGGTGCAGACATCGCAAATTTATTAGCAGATTAAGATAACCGAATATAACCAATACAATATTTTGCATTACAAAATAACAACTATGTTCAGTAACTTATGATAGAATAGCTGCTCTATTCTTGGCAATCTAGACAGCAAATCAACAGGTAATCGGTGAAGATGCAATAAAACTAAAAAAAATCTTGGTAATGTGCTCTATGGTACTAACGAATTCTAAAGTACCTTAAAATTTCATACGAGCACGGACTATACTTTTATTAAAATTTTAAATAATGGTCTAACTTTTCTGTTAATTTTTCTGGAAACAAAAAACAAGGGTTTGTAGCTTAAAAACAATTGTATATGTAGGGTGGGTGGATGGCCACTATCCCACCCTCCAATCCGTAAAACTTATGCAAGGGTTTATTGAATTGAAATATGAATTATCTCATCGAATAGATAATATAAATTACGAGATTATTGTTTCCGTGCAAATGAATTTTATCCAAACTTTCGCTAATGTATAGTAATTGGAGGATGGTAAAGTGGCCACCCACCCATCTTACACATACAAAATTATTACAATCACTGCAACATTTTTAGTTTCATATAAAAACACAAGTAATACAAACGATTATTTTTTTTAATTTTCGCTTATTTTACTAATTGGAGTGTGGATTAAAGATCCAACCTATGGATTTATTATTATTATTATAAAAAACTTTACTTTTATTAAAATTTTAAATAATCGTCTAATTGCTCTGTTAATTTTCCTAGGGACAAAAACGAGAGTTTGTAGCTTAAAATTAATTGTATATGTAGAGTGGGTGGGTGGCCACTGTCCTAATTTTCAATTCGTAAAAGATAAGCGTGGGTTTATTGAATCAAAATTTGAATTATCTTATCGAATGGATAATATAAATTACGAGATTATTGTTTTCGTGCAAATGAATTATATCTCAATTTTTGCTAATATGAAATAATTGGTGGGTGAGAAAGTAGCCACCCTACATTACATATAAACTTAAACTGAAATAGTACCATTTTGGTTCTTTAACAGCATCAACACGAACACTGCTGTCGATTTATAAGACTATCAGTAAGCGATATAAAAGTATCAGAATACAAACACTAAAACTGTTGTTATGTTAAGAAAACAATAGATGTAAAAGTAGTGATTGAAAAAAAATATATGTAGGGTGGGTGGGTGTCCTCTAACCCATTCTACAATCCATAAAACATTCGCACGTATTCTACTGTATAATTATTAATTTAGAAGATAATTAATCACCCAAACATTCTCACTTGATTAATTTGATCTTGAACAACTGTTGCTTGTGTATTAAGAATTGGAGGGTGGGATAGAGACTACCCACCCACCCCTCATATATAGTTAAACTTAAACTAGAATAGTATAATTTATTTATTCAACATCATCAACACTAACACTATTGTCGATTTATGGGACTATAAAAGTAACAGTAGGCGATGCAAAAGGTGTATGTAGGGTGGATGGCGTTTATTACTTCACTCTCTAGTTATTGTGTAAGAAAATTGTACTCTATTTAATAGCTAAATATTTGCAGATGACTAATTTCTTCTTGAAACATTCTAATAATTTAAACCCTATTTTTTTTCTTAATCATCCATACTAATGTACTGTACATTTAGGTCAATATAAATATAAACAGAATCAGACTTTAAAAATTTATATAGGGAGGGTTGGCGTTGATTATTTGCCCCTCTAGTTCTATATTATAAAGGTTTAAGCATAATTTATTACTTAAATATTCGCCCTCAACTATGTTTTTATGTTTTCATGAGCAATTATTGCTTCAATAATAATAATAATAATTTTATTTTCTTTATAATAGGAAATTACATTATATATCCATTCAATACAATTTCAACCTCTATATTTTATTATATAAATAATGTATTTTATTTATAAAAATTGTGTGAATAGGACCATTAAATACAGCAAATCTATTTTTCATCTTTTATATTGTTACAAAATACTATCACCTGAATAATTTATACATTGGAGGTAGAATTCGAGACAATCCATCCATCTTACATATTTTTTTACATCTACCACCATCACTGCTATCGTTTACAACCGCAGTTTTAGTGTTTAAGTTTTAAAAATCTGATAAATAAAGTATTTCAACTAATGTTTATATATATATGTATATATATATATATGTAGGGTGGGTGGGTGATCACTATTTCACCCAGTTTTCATTACATAAACAACCGTTTACAGAAAATGTTTATTTCTTCAATTGTTCAATTGATTGTATCGTTGAGATGTGTTAACTGAAAATGATTTAATAAGGACCTTTGACTTCTATATAAGCGTAATTAAATGATGGAAATATTATAACAGTACTTATAAGCAATTTAGCCTAAAAAAGTAAAGTAAAGTAGTAAAGTTAATTGAACTGAAGGAGTCTTAACATGCGAAAGCTCTGCAACATGTTCAATTTAATAATTTAAAAAAAAACACTACACTAGTAAAAGGTTACTTTATCTCTAACAAAGGAACGCATTTCAGTTATTCGATAAGAATTATTATAATACCTATCTTAGTATTACTACCTGCTAATTAATAACATACATGATAAACTAAAACTCTTCATGTTTTATTCACTAAAAGGAGATCATAATTTTCGTTATACTGTTTTTTACCACCTTACAATCAACCTTCACAAAACCATGGAGCACACTCTCAAGATCGGAGTCGTTTTTCGCTTAGTTACATTTGCACCGAGGACTACAAACTATAACTGGGGAAAACTTCCATTCGAGAAGTAACATTTTAGCTTAAATCAAGTTAAAATGCTTGAATGGAACATGAAAATAAAGTACCATGAGCATTCGGTTACAGTACATCCTGCTTGCCTCGCCAACAAGAGTACTTTAACATCTCCATCGAGAGGTTTGTAAACAATTTTCTTATAATGTCAGATAGCATTTTACGTTTAAGATTGTTACGTTTCCAATAGTCTGAAGAGACTAAACAGCAGTTTTATGGTACACGAAAAAATCGTCTACGATATTGATTATTAGTGACCTTCTCTTACAAAGCAATGCATCCATACCTAGGGCTCAGTATCCTACCACCGATGAACCACTAGGATGACTCTAATAAGGTGTAAAACATCGTCCTGAAGTGAGGAGATTACCTATTGCTAAGAGATTCTGTAGTCAGCAGTAGAGATTTCCATTCAATAGAAATTCTATTTAATCCGTTTATGATCTGTCGTCTTCCCTTGACCATATTCAACCTCCGAATCTATTAGATTTCGAAGGATAGGGGGCCACAAACCTGTTTCAGACTTTTCGGTGTCAGTTGTTATATCTTGCGGGTCTAGAGGATATTGGTTTCATCGTCCGAATCAATGTAGAAAGCAAACCACAAAAAACAAATACCTCAATATAATAATATATAATCGACCTTTTTTTTTCCCTAGTTATTCGTGGAATGTACATGGACCTAAACCTCAAACAAAGAATGAAAGACTCCCCAACGTCCTTAGACGGTGAAAAGGAGTTAAAAGTTAAGTGCCTATGGAAACATTCATTTGAGGATAAGCTGCAAAAAGGTTGTGAAGACGAGTTTGTCGGTGGCCTTAAAGGTCTATCACCGATGACAAGGGCCCAAAAGGCTCTTCACGATCGATGTATAGAAAGGAACTCAGACTGCTGTTGCCAGTGTGTTATACTCTACATAACTTTAAATCGGCATCAAGCCCTTTTATGGATATTCAATAGAAAAAAACAAATTTGAAATAGAAGATTCCTGCAGGGGATCCTTGGATCAATAAGGGACAAGTACGGCACCACCCCAAAACAATTGTAGTCTGGTGTATAAAACAAACTGCATTACTCCAAGGGCAGTTCTAATGCTTAGAAAAAATGTTAATTATACATTAATTCCAGAATTCATCACAGGGGACGTATCAGCAGCCTTAGTAGAAGTTCCCATGAAGAAAGTCAAGAGGCCCGATCTAGACGATCAAAGTAAAGACACGTAGAGTGATGCAGAAGAGACAATAAACACCTCTTCCTGGACTGCCATGCCAACGCTAAACTAGCCGATGATGGATGACATCCTGAGGACTTTGGTGGACGGCACAAAAAAATATTCAAAGGATGGCCTGTTTTGGTATCACATACCACTCACTTTGAAGCCATGCTTTACTGAAACTTCTTCCTCCGCTCGAACAAATTTGCAAATAAGGTTTAATGAAATTCTCAACCTGATTTAACCAGAGTTCCTACAAACACTGTCAAAACATAACTCTATAATCTGGTATATAGATGCAACAAAATCGGAAGCGGGCTCCGGCATAGGCATATACGGGTCTAAATACAGGTAATTAGATGCTCTTGGAGAAGGCACATCAGTCCTACAGGCTGAAACAATAGCCTTTGTACGAAAGAGAGCTGCAAGGGGACACACATCTGTCTGATCTCAGAGAGTCAGTCTGCCCTTAAGAACTTGAAAGCGTACAGCCTACATTCCAAAACTGCTTGGAACTGTAAACAAGCTCTGAACCAATTGGCCAAGAGCAACAAGCTCACTCTAATGTGGCTACCAGGCCATGCAAGGAATCCTTTCCTGCGACTACCAGATGATCAGATCAAAACCTATATCAATCAAAAGTACATAGGAAGAGCATAGTCCAAGAAATGGTAAGAAGTCTGAAACAGAGCACTGCATAAACGCATCAGGTCAAAGGCAATCCAAAATGTTTAATGACTTCTCGCCGAGCAGAGCAAAATAGCTCTTGCGCATCACTAAAATTAAGATAAGACTGGTCACTGGTCTCCTTACATGATATTTCCCAGTGAAGTATCATCTTTACAAGATAGGTAAAGTGGACAACAACACTTGTAGACTATGTGGATTGGCAGGGTAAATGGTCGAGCACATCCTGTGTGTGTGTGCGTAACTAACTATAAACGGAGAAATTATGATAACGTCAGAACGGATCAGGACGTATAATATAATCTAATTAGTGAACTTATTACGAGGGATAACAAATTCTGATATTAAGTCATGACATAAGACAAAAATGTAATAGAATTAATCTCTCAGAATTCCCGATTCATTGCGTAAGAGTAATTTTAGATACCTAAAGTTACTTTAAGTTGCTATAACTTAATAATCTCTACAAGCTCTACGCAATCTTCTGCCACATTGGCAACGTTACAATTTATCCTCCCAAGACATACTGGATGAGCAATACGAATAGATTACTTCAATATATACATTCAAAAATTAAACATAATCATATCACATCAAGTAATTACTTAATAATAAATGGTTAACAATTTTTATTTCTAACATATTGTCAATCGGAGTGCTGGGAAACAATATAGGATCGAATTGTTTATGCTGTGATAACTTAACGATCTATAGCATTTTTGTAAATATATAGGAATTTTAGACTGAGTGGCTGTTATTTAAGTTTCTGGAGATCTTACACTTATCACTTTGCTATTTTGTATTTACAACTCAGAGCCTAAAAGTTTATTCCCAAGTTTATGTGTTTTGGGAAGGCAGTACACCCTTGGAAGTGGGAGGTTTTTATCTCAAGTAAATAAGTGATTTTTTAGTAACTTTGTTGATTCCTTAAAAAAAACTAATTTTACTATTAAAAAAGGTTATTGAATTTTTCTTTGTATTATGTAAGGATATGTTTCTAAAATGTTTCTTATATTCCGAAACTAGTCTCTTTTGTTAACAAAAATGTGACATTAGTTTTTACGATTTTAGGAAAAATTTATTTCTGTTTTTGCGGTCACTTTAAATATAACTTTCTCTTTATATTCTTTGTTGCTTCTGGTCAATTTTTTGCGACATTCCTTTATTGAAATATGAAATGCTGTAGTATTCTAGATTGAAATACTTTCAAATTTAAAGATGAAAAATGAACCATTTTGAAAATAGAGCTAAAACTAAATTAAACGATTTCAGAAAACTGGGGTTAAGTAAGTGTTAATATCCCATACACCTACTTAACCCCAGTTTTCTGAAATCGTTTAATTTAGTATTAGCTCTATTTTCAAAATGGTTCATTTTTCATCAATTGAACAGAAAGAAATCTTGAGCAATATTAAAATTATTAAATGTTACAAATTGTCTAAATTAGAATAAAACATTCATTTTAAAAATATTAACTTTCTGTTTGTGATCCTCCTATGTAAATAAAATAGATTTTTTTAATTAATTGAAACTTCTATTTATATCAAGATTAATTTTAATTTATTTACTAAATTTTATGCCGTGACCACCACTATGTCCGTTGAACTTTGATGAAATAAACGCGTCGCTCCTTCCAATTTAAATAAGTTGCAAAATTGTCTAAAAGCGCATGCTTATGAAAGAGTGTTTTGACTCCGGAAAAACTATCTGGCAACCGATTTGTTATAGACGGTTAGGTAATCGAATGAAACGCCAAGAATGGCCATCCTTGGAACAAGTTCAAGCATACAACCTTCTGTCAAATTATATTTTTGAAGGAGAACCTTATGACAAGAGTTATAAAAACGAAAACGAATAATCGTAAAAACAATACAATTTTTCATATTGGAAGAATTTGATTTTGTGTCTAATATACATACGATTGATACATTCTATACTTCTCTAATACCTGAGATTTATAATTATTATCATTACATATATTTTTTTCTATAGAAACAAGATGATTCAGAAAATATTACACATTATTAGATATTACCACATCTTTGTATTTAGATTTTAGAATTCAATACTATTTGTTGTGATAGGGAAGAAATTTATATTTTTTCGTATATTTCCTGTTGCAACTCCTGTAATATAGCTTGTAATACGAAAAAATTTAGCAACATTTTACGGTAGAGCCGACAGATACGTCATTAACGTCAATATGATGCGTCTGTTTGGACAAGCTGTCCATTTAACACGCGCACATTTTCCAAATAAATCCGTTTGTTGAGGCGTTAGGTTTCGCATTTTATGGACGGATGAAAATGGGTGCAACGTTCTACATTCATATACACGGAATCGTAATATTCGCGACATAAATAAACAGATTACAAAACCGAAATTTAATTTAGGAGCGCCGGGACGCCAATATTTCAGCTGCGCTTTCCCGGCCAGTTGTTTTGATAACTGTTTTTCTCGCGTATACGCACAATGGGTAAATTTAATTGAAAACGTTAAGTGAGGATTAATAAAGAAAATTTATTAAGAATTTTAGTATAAGATCCTTAATGTTGAAGAATATGTCAAACACAATACTTTTACTGTAATCATCAAATATTTTTTAATGTTGTAACTTATTTTCTGGAGGATTCTAAGAATATTATATCCTTTGATGATTTTTGCAAAACTGCTTTGTTGAACAACTTTCCGCCAATAACATTTTATTACCAAAAAATGCATTTAAAGTTTCTTAATCTACAAGATCTCTAACCGATAATCGATAATCCAATCCTCTCTTCATTAATTATCCAGCTCTTTCAAAAATACCATAGTATTCATCAAATGGGTATAACAAATGATGTCTAAGAATTTTCTAAACAGTAATATTACTTACATTCTAAGTGTTTGCAATTTTTCGAGTAGAAGTACCTGGATCTTCCTTTATCATGTCCAGCATATTATCTTCAACTTCTACCATTCTTACTGTCATTGGTCTTTCTGGTCCCGTACTTCGTTTAAATGTGCCTGTTTCATGAAGATGTTAATGAATGAATAAAAACAATATTATTTTAAGAATTACCATTTCAATAATGAAGATTTAAGTTTTTGAATCCATAGGGAAAAGTCTGAAGCGACCTTGCAGGCCAAGAAATAAGAGATTTCACATACTCTGTCGATCCATAAATAACAAAAGATCAAAATTTGTACAAACAGACTAATTGCCATAAGTCAGTTTTACGACTTTTATTTTTATACTCTTTAAATTTTGACACTTTTAATAATTTAATATACATCGCTAGTTCAAAATGACTACTAATTTAATGAATTTCAATTTTATTATCATAATATGTATTATGATTGATTAAATACTCTTATTATGATTTAAATTTTATATTTTTTAAATTATCAGTTGGGCCTTGTGCCATTATCCATAACTTACGCTGTAGGATTAATGATCGTTTCTTAATCTAGGATCCTAAAAATATGAAAATAATCGGAAAATGGAGCAAATTATTTTTGGATAATTGAAATACACATACTAACGCAACGCAGGTGCAGATGATTTTTATTTTACGAGGCGCAATAAAAATCTGCATTAATTTTTATGTCATGTTTGCGTTTGCGTCTGTATTATCCAAGGAAAACAATATATCCACTTTCAATATTCCTGCCAGATCTTGATAAATACGTATTATGACTATGCGCTTTGGCAAAATTGTATTTTTTTAAAACTCTTTTCTCGTCGCTGTGGTTAGTAACTGCGTAAGCGTGGAATTAACATAAACATGTTATGTGGGTTATTTTTTGATAAATAAATATAAATGTTTTTGCTTGTGTGATTGATTGAACAAAAAAAAAACAGAGAGAGAAATATAAAAGTTCTTCTGGGGACATATTAAAATCACAGGTTTAAATTACTCATGTTACTTGTTGATAAGAATATTCTTCTTCAAATTATAATTAAGTAGATTAGAAAAATGTTAAATAAGTTTTTGATTTTTAAAATTTTCTACGTTTTTCTAAAGATTCCAAATTATTTCGTTTTGTAACTAAAATTTGAATTATACTTATTATACATGTTAGTTTTGTTGTGATTGAAAATATTAATACGCTGATGGTATAAGTGGAACAAACTCGATTTGCCAGAAATTCGTCTAGTGTGCTGTTATTTCCTTGGACTCAGGCTAATGTGATTCTTGAGTCTGTACAGACGTGTGTTGCATGAATCTTATGTTTCAAACATATTCGTTAATAGTTTAGTAATATGTAATGATATGTGTACTCGGGCAATTTTCTTCACAGTCCTCTTTCTCTGATAAGCTTGTTTCTCTCTTGTACAATATATACCAGGAAGGTAGGGCAATGGTATCTCTGGTAGATTCTGCATTTGTGGTTTTCTGGTAGTATTGGTCGATTCTGTTCTAAAGACATGAATCGTTTTCCTAGAAATGTCCGAACTTCGGATAGCTCGGGAACTTCATGGGGAGACTCCAGATTCTGATCGAAGGTTTTGTTCGAGTCATTTCACCATTTTTTCGATGATCTTTTGCCGATGAATGGAACCCAGGAATCAGAATCGTGTTATGTGTTTTGGATAACTTGCACACATTCCATTATTGTATTATGTAACTGTTTAAGCTATGCGAGAGAGTTTTACTCACATATTTGCTGATCTATCAGTGTATCAATTTTCTTTGTGAACAGTTGTTCATTATCTTACCGTCGTTTGTGTATGTCCGACGCTGTCGTATAGTTGGCAGTGATCATCGGTAGGTTAGATATTAATTTTGAAGCCTCTACACGTATGTAACCTTTTAGATATTCTAGTTTTTTAATATCCGATAAGTGGATATTATTGTGAATAGCTTATTGGCAAGGGTTTCGATATTTGCTTCATTTGTCGTGTCCACAAATGTTGGTATGCTTTTTATTGGGAAAGCTGGTTGAAAACTACGTAAATGGACCATCCCATATTGACTTATATTTGATATTTGTAGAGCGCTGTATAGAGTTGTTTCAAAAACAAATATCTCATATCGGCATCTGGCTTCATGATTTGGTATTGGCATTGATTTGGCACTGATGTTAAGACTGATGTTGGGTGTAGTGTTGGCCCCGATGTTTTTTTTTCTTGAGATATACTGCCAATGGTGATATTTGCGATTACCTCGATAATTTTGCACGTTGTTTATTCAGGTATTTACACACACATTTTGAAACTTTTCATTCAATTGTTTCACTTGATTCTATCATATTTTTTTTGGGTTTGAAGGCGCATTTACTTTGTATGCAGGCTATCGTTGGCTTCGTAACTTCCACCAGAATCGCTGTTAATTATTTACCTAAGGCCTCCTGCTATGAATCTAGATATGTTGTTAGGCCTTTACACTTGGTGCTGTTTTCATTAGAGAGGACGAAAATGTGATCGATCGGGGTCGGTCGGATTTGTGAAGACCTTGCTTGGAACGCTAACTGGTGACGTCACTCGTGGTTATTGCAAATTGTTCCCAACGGTGCACCACGTGTTTAGAATTTAGAATAGTAGTAAATTTTTTCATTTTTAAAAATAAGTTTGTTAATCGAAAGATTTGGTGCTCGATCCTCAAATGCTAAGACGACAATAGGTCATGTTGACATTAATCAAATACCTATATAAATTTTACATATTTTAAGCAGAATGCTTACTGAAGGAAGTACAGGGTCCGGCCGAGAAGTATGACGTTTTTGAAAAAATCATAACTCGGAGAATTTTCAATTAAATTTAAATTTTATTTGTTTAATAGATAGATGTAGTTTTGCCATTTCGTATTCATATCAAAGAAAAGGTTGAAAAAACATTAATCAAAGTCGAGTTGTGAAGTTGTTCATGCATCCTTAAAACATGTTGGGCGAAATCGGTTGAATTTCACGGCCGATAGCATTGATCAAAGGTCCGTAGTTTCTCAATAAATAAGTTGGTCTTTAGGTACACCCATAGAAAAAAAATCGTAGGATGTAAGATTAGGCGATCGTGAGGGCCACTCGATGTTCCCTCGAAGCGAAATGAGTCGTCCTGGAAAACGTTCTCCTAAAAATGCCACAGACCACCTCAAGGTCACAAGTTGCCCCGTCTTGCTGAAAAAGACTCTACTAATGTAGAACTAACTCGAATCATATTTTCAGGGGTTCTAACACTTCTTTCTCCACCTCCAGGTACTCTATGCTTCAATGATCCTCTAGTACGGTTCTGCACCCACTTAAGGATGGTGTTTTGCGTAGAAACACGACCTTGCCTTTCAATATTGAATTGTGTTCGAAATCTGTGTTGCTGCTACACAATGTAAGTGTCGCAAACAAATTTGTTCTAGCATCAACGGATTTATAACGACAAAAACAAAATGGGAAGGTCGGGTAGTCACACATTAACTATTCCGAAAACGTTAGGGTCTCTCTGCCCTGAGTTCCAAAATTCTGGAATAAATGAGAACATTCCATTAGGGTTTGACTGGAAGAAGCCCGTCTGTGATTCATGTGCTCAAGATTTAGTGTATTTTTTTATGTATGTGTCTATGATGGCTCCTAGGTTGTAAGACAGCGGGAAATGTAACTTATTTCTAAAGAAGAAATTGCACTCGGAGGTTTTTTCTCCGTAAGGTACAGATAGCTCGCAATGCAAGTTGGTTAACTCTGATTTATTTCTTAAATTTTACTCTGTTTATATACGATTTGTACTTAAATAATTAACTTAATCTACATTCTTTTAAGCTTTTCTCGCGTCCGTATTGTTGATGGCTTGTGTTATTCACTGAAGTGGACGTTATTATGGATATTATATCTAATTAATAATAAGTGTTTGATTTGACATATTATTAATAATTAATTTTAGTGCCTCGTCAATTAGTTCATAAAGCTACTAATTTTAATGATCAAGAAATATACATCCGTTTAATTTTTCTCAGATGGAACTCTTTACTAGGTAAGATAATTTGATAACAGTAACCTTCATCTAAACAAAACAATTTATTTGTAATAATAATAATTAATTGCCAGTTGATGTATTCTAGTTTCATTAAATTATTATTTCTCTCTAAAAAATAGCTAACTTATACGAGACTTGTAAGCGCAGCGAAGTTGAAGACAGGAAAACGGAATGTTACTACGGAGTTCTCCATTAAGGATATAACACCATTAAGGTGACATCTATTATCTAAACGTTGAACTAATTTCCATAATTGAATGAACAAATCAACGACAATTAGGGAACTGACACCAGCGACAATTAACAATAATATTATTTCTAATTAATGCATATTCTTTACCTGAAGAAATTAAATAAAAATTTTATTTAAATCTCCTACTTCTACTTGATTTGAGATGTAAGAAACAATCGAAACATTTTAAATTATTTTCTACAAGTATTGTGTTTGCGAAAAGTTTAAAAAATTCATTTAAGGGAAATATTCAATTTGAAGACCCTATTTGTATCTAAAACCTGCAGATTTTGAGCTAAAACTGTAAATTCAAGCTTTCATCCTCTGAATAATGAAAAGTATGAGGGATTTACAAAGAATATTCTTTTTGGATAAGACAAAGGATTTCCGAGAAAAGTAATTTAAAGGCCATATTAATTTTGAACAAGCCTGCATTCAGACGTAAACTATCAATTATTAACGAAATTCATCACTTCATCATAAATTTATGAATAGTTTGACTACAGTATGTCATAGATGGTCTTTACTATTTTTGGATGAGAGTGGTTCACAGAATAAAAAGTAATTCAATATAAAATTACTTTTAGAGAGGGAAGATTAAGTAAACAAGCTATCCAAAATGCCATGTTTTATAGAGATAATAATTGAGTATCTTTGTACAACATCCAATTAGGAATTTTTGAAGTACTTTCCTTTTCTCTGTTTTTCGGTGTCCAGATGCCTTTAGGTTTACTTAATTATTTTCCATATTTGCAATAATGGAAATACAGAAAGAGGACAAAAATGTATTACAGTGCTTTACGTTGTAGAAAATTAACGAATAATTAGACAAAACACGAAAACATTTCGTAAATCTACAATAGATGAGTCTTATTAAGACTACAAAACAAATAACTTGTTGAAATAACTACTTCTCTGGCTAATACCTCGACAGATATTGAATGATACAAAAGTGTTACAAATAGCAAGGCTATCAAGGCAACACTAGTTTGAACGTATTTATTTGTTACACGCAAATTACTTTTGTTTCATTAAATGTCTATCGAGGTATTAGCCAAAGAAGTTGTTGTTTCAACAAGTGATTTGTTTTGTAGTCTTAATAAAACTCATTTGTTGTTAGATTTATGAATATGTTTTGATGTTTGTTTTCTTTTTTAAGTTTGGATTACACCTATTACTAAATATGAGCTGTATCAATAAGTTCATATGAGATGTTACTTAAAAACGCCATTACAATTCCACCAACAGTTGTTCATTGTGTCGCAAAAGAATTTCATCAGTGGTGCACAACATTATATTTGCTATTAAATGAAATACAGAGATATTAAAAAAATCGTTTAAATATATAATATCAAACTCGAAGTTAAACGCCTTAATATAAAAGGAATGTGGTATAGTTCTGAAACATTTAAAATTTTGGTACCATATATGAATATTTTTACATTAATAATTACTTTCAGGCAGAGTAAGTTTTCTGAAGTGCGCTTTCAACTTGGTTCGATATACTATTTCTGCGGTACCACCATACTTTAAGACACAATTAATCGAATATGTTTTTCTTCGGAAACTATCCTAGCCAAAAATTTGTAATGCAATTCAGTATGATTATTAGTGTTCGGTGTATTATCTTTCGAAATGTTTGTAAGTACGGTTCTGGCTCAATTGTCGTTGTCGTTGTCACTAGCAAGCCTAATTTTCAAAATATATTTTTTATTTAAACCAGTCGTATCATACTTTATAAGTCTAGGAGAATTTAAAGTTCGTCGATAAACTTAGAGTAATGATGATATTACTGCCTATGGACATTGGCAGTAATATTTTTTTAACCTACTTCAGGCTAGATTTGAAGCTAGATTTAGATGCCATTATATTAAATTACTGCTGCCATGCCTTAAAAAGTTAAAGTCGCCATTAAACTAAAATTATCTACAAAAACTGCCACTCCAAAGTCTTCGTTATACAACCAGTTACAAAGACAATTGATAATTAATAATGGCAAAGCTCTAAATAAATAACTAACAGAGATTGAGAGTCTATAATTTTTAAACTCTTGATTAAAGACATTGCAGTCTTTCATAAAAACATTTTAAGCCAAATAAGTTCTTATCATTTCCCTATTCTTCCATAAATATGGGCTAAGTGTTAATGTTTTAAATGAAGATTATAGGTGAAGATCTTCATGCGAAATTTTAATATCTTGTTTAGCCTTGAATCGTCAGTTCTTTTAGCGTTGGGTCTATATTCTTTTAAAAATTTTATCATCTTGCCCAAAGCCTGAAGAGATTTCAGTTCTTATATCTTGATTTTTTTAAATCGTGAATTTAGAATCATCAAGTAATATTTCGTCTGTAGATGAAACACTCTCCTTAGGTGGGAAGATCATTTTTTATACATTTTTGGTCTACGACTATTAATTTCTTAGCTTTTATAATGATGGGATAAGTTTCAATATTTACAATTGATACTCAACTCATCTACAACTTCATCCAACTTTCACGTATAGTTTCATCTCATTGTTGATTATCTGATTCTTTCTTTCGCCAGTTTCTTACCATTGAAACACTTAATTTATCTTCATCTTCATCTAAAATATGCAAACATTTTATGGCGTCAATTATTCTACCGTTTAGTCTATGTTTTTTTTAAATTTTATTAGTTTTCCTAAAACCCAATAAGATTTCATTTCTTAACTTTTCATTTTCTTTTTAAAATCGTGTATTTGAAATCTTCAAACAATATGTTATTTTCACATGAAATATCTGGTTATATATGAGTGAAGTAAATAATATAGTAACAAAGCTATTTATATTCTATGATATCTCCAAATTAACTTGAAATAAAATAAAATAAACTTTGTTTATATCACACACTTTATAATTTTAGCTGGTCATTATCAAACTAAGCCAAACTAAATTAGTTTGATAATAATTTAGTTTAGCTTAGTTTGATAATGACCAGCTAAATTGTGTCGAAACTATAGTCACTAAAATAATAAAGTGTGTGATATAAACAAAGTTTATTTTATTTTATTTAAAGTTATAAAATATGTATCACAAAGTGTAAGCCTCTACAAGCAAATATCTCCAAATTATATAACAAAATTAAACATATATTAAAATAAAGACAACAAATAACTGTTTTATACCGTTTATTTTATTTTAGTGTAATTAGTTTAGATTCTACGAATTATTATTATTAGGATTATTAGTTTGAAATTTGAAAGTGGATGACTTCAGGAAATAAAAATTAATCATATTTTGCTTTAACAATAAGTAATCTTTTAATTAAAGTTAAATCACACACAGGTATAAAAATATCTTAACGCAAATTATTTAAATTAATAACACAAACAATAGAATAGCTTGCAATAATTTTGCCTGAAAAAATTAATCAAACAATCTTGGACCAATTTCGTTAAAAAAAATTGAGAACAATACAGTAATGTCCTGTATAATTTTTGGGCAGTACGTCAGGTTTAATGAAACGTACATTTGCGAAATCAACGGGATACTTAGAAGTGGGAGTAAATTGGGCTTGACTTGATACATTCGCAGTTTGTGTATATAGTTCAGCAGGTAATTATAAACATAACATAGATTCGAATGGAAGACATGCTCTACATATGAAAAAATATCGTGGTCACCTGTTTTCGAGGCAACATAGAATGTACACATTATGCAAGCCTGGCATTGAACATAATTTTAAATGTAAAAAAAAAAATATAAAACGTTTTCGGATAATACGTCTAGCGGTATTTCCCGACCTTCAACTGACCCAATAATAAACAAATACGCGTAACTACATAAAATAATACCGACTTTAGTTCAGAACACATAGTCGAGTCATTTGTTAAAAAAAAAACAGATAGAAAGTCGGCCGTCAATAAAAATTTTGATATATTGTTAACAATAAATCTTTTATTAATTAAGATCATTAGATAATGCAAATATATATTTATATTAGAACATGATTCATAGCACTGCCTTATATTTGATAAAACAGCGTATAAACAAAATAATGTTATTAATCAGGAAAAGATAGAAGTTAAGGTAACGACGTAATAATATCTATAGAATATATAACCCTTTAAAGGCAATAGAAACATTGACGTGATTATAACCTTTAAATTTATGAAATCTATCTGGAAAAATAGTAGCTTCATCATTAATCGATGTCCATATTCCACGTAGATCCTCAGGATTACGTGCGCTGATCAAACATCATTAGAATAGCTAACTAAGACAGTCTAGAAACTAGCTTCGCTTTGGGAGAGGGCAAAACTAATAGTTATCCAGGTTGATCATCTTCTGGATATCAGCCTTAAAACAAGAATTTCGTAAGCACTATTACCTTATTAGGAAAGGTAATAAGAGCTCCCTCAGGTAGAAGTTTCAAATTGTCACGTTTAACATAAGCTAAAAAATTTTGGCTAGTGAAAATATTCTGTTGATAGAAAAGATAAAACTTAGCCTCGAGACTCCTCGAATGGATAGCACTTCGTATACACTCATCCAGAATAAAACTTGCCTTAAAACCTTTAAACGTTTAATACAACCTCTGATAATAAAGTTCGGTGAATAGTCGTATAACATTACCGTAGATGAAATATTAATGAAAGTTACCTTGATGTCCTTCGAAATAGTGACCTACCATAACTCTACACCGCTGAGATGTGCTGTACATGTTCTGGAAACTTTTCAAGAAGGCTTCTTTTGGGATGGAGTTTAAAAGTTTCGTCACGTTTCCTTGGGTTTCAGAAATATCATCAAATATCTTTGTTTTCAAAGGGAATTTGAGTCGTGGGAATAGGAAGAAGTCCGGATATTTGGTTAGTATGGCGGATGTTCAATTTGCACTACTTATTGACATTTCATAAAACGATTCAAAATTTCAATCTTCAACAGAATTGAAAGGAAAGAGATTTGGCAATATTCCTGATAACTAATTAAACGTGACGAGGCTTTTGAACTCCTTTCCAAAAGAAGCCTTCTTGAAACATTTCCAGGACATAATAATAGCAGATCTTAGGGGTGTAAAGTTAATGAAGGTGACTATTCTGAAAGACATTAAGGTAACTTTTGTTAATATTTTATCTACGTTAATGTTAACGGACTATTCATAGAACTTTATGGTCAGAGGTTTATTATAAAAAAACAATTATGTATCATTCAAGTAATTCTAAAATATTGCAAGTACCGCCTTCAAAGCAACAAAAACATCTTAGTTTTAATTTAGACATAGACCGTGTCGTATGGATTAATAAACTATTAGGATACTTGGTTTCAAGTGGCACTGAATCATCTACGTATTTGTTTCTATACAGTGGATGTATAGAAACAGAACATGAAGAGCATGAAGAGTGTCTCAATGTTCTGCAGCTGAGATTACAGTAATTCGTTTTGAGAGATATGAAAATTATCTCCTCTATGATTCTAATTAGTTTTTTAAAATTATAGAAGTGTTTTTACCTTAACATTTAACATTAGATTTACCAGCTATTTAAATATACCTATGTTTTTATACCAAAACTAGTCAGAACTACTGGTGTATAAGGGTGCTTCTGGTCTTTATTATTTATTTAATAGATAAATGGATTTATAGGCATTGTCAAATAACAAAACGCTTAATTGTTTACAGTTTGTCTGTCACAATTTCTACATATGTAGATTTTGCTGTGTGTACACTTTCCGTATACACTTTTTTGCATGCATTGAAAATATTTATAGTTTTATTATTATTGCAATATCTTATTGGTCACCATTTGAAATAAAAGACTTGAAGTGACCACCTTCTGGAACCTGATTTCACAGTATATTTTCGATCCATTTGATCAGTGACATCGATGCAAAATTTAGTTCTATTTCAAAATGATGATGTTTCAGGTAATTTCTTAGCGTGTTTATGTTTTGTATATAGAATAAGAACGTTGCTCTTGTAAACGGTAAGTGTGCATCTATTGGATTGATACAACAAGTTTGCAAGTTTTCGGCAGTTCCCTCTTGTTTGCGCATATTGTTCCAAGCAACGAAGTATTTTTACATCTTAATTTTAACGCCAAAGCAATACTTATAAAAAATTATCGGTTGTTACAGTTTTACCTTTCATGCTATATGGTTCAAGAAGTTTCACAACAAATTCGCTTAGGGGGGTTGATGAATTTCGAGCCTCGTCTTTTCCTAAATGTACAACAAAAGCCAGCCAAAATTTTATGCCAAATCTATAGGGTTTGTTTGGCATATTTTGAGTAAATCTGCATCTGGCCTTCGTTCGACTAAAGAGAGTTTATCTGTTAATCATCTGATTTCTTTTGCCGAGACGAATGTATTGCAGAATCTCAGTAAAATCACGTCTACTCATACTGCTGGAGAAAAAATATGGTTCCCACTTGTTATTCCACAAATATTGAAGCCTCAAACTATTTACTTCGCACACCCCACGTGCGTACAATATTGTAAGAAACGCCTTCAATTTTGCTTGCGTAATTGTCCAGTTTTCGCAAAACTCGACAGGCTTCTAATTCTTACATATTCCAAAATATGGTTGTCAATCAACCGAACGCACTACTTTTCGCCTTCATAATGTTTTTTTTAGCCTGTGCTATTGGCCCGTGTATATCTTTGAAAACATAACACCAGTCATTTTGATTGGTACTGGTACAAAAAAAATATATTTCCCGCCTTCAACCAGCGAACTGGAGGCAGAGATCAGAAATATTCATTATGTTTCCAAATATCAGTTTCATTATAAGCTGTGGCGCAAACGTCCACTGTATTGTATGTGGAAGTACTGTCACTAAAAAAAATGGCAAATCTATAATCAATATAATGATATTCAACAGAGGTTATGAACGAACAATCGTTATTTCAAGAAAACATAATATTGATATTAACCTTGTAAACTTAAGCAATTATATCCACAACTGGCATGTATCTAACAATATTTTATCCTGGGTAGATCACAGGTCAAAATGTTATAACCTAGAAATCCAAGAAAACATAATATGGTACTGCAAAAAAAAATAATAGCAACAAGGAGTTAACAAGTCGTAACGTGGTAAACCAGGATGTAGGCACAATTCAATGACTATGCACTGCATTCTCTCATATAAAAAGTCATACTCAGTCAACTCGTAAAAAGGTAAATATACAAATTCATGTTGGAATGACAATCTCAGCCAGATAAGGAAAGGGACAAGAAGAGCTTTAATAAAGAGAAACACACCAAACAGGAAATGAACTGGTCTTCAGGTTCTCCAACAGTAAAAAAAAATCAAGGAAAACAGTTTACAACCGCAGTCACAAAGCTGAAAACAATGGTCTTCAAAGGCTCAAAGCAACATTAATTATTGTTCCCTGCCAATAATATAGATGGCACCTTTATAGTAATATCGTACTCATTGCAACAGGCTTGAATATAAAAGCAAATAGCTACAGTACAAAATTTATGAAATTATTTATTAATTTAGATCTTTGGTCTTCTTAAAAAAATACATATGAAAACAAATTAATTACTAAAATTTTGAACCAATGAGCCCGAGCGAAGTTCACAATTACAAATGTTCTTCCAATGAAACCCTTTTTGGATCATGATGTTGGAAACGCAGGTATACTCACCCACATCCGGAAATCTTTATATTTTCTGTTACATCGTGTTTTCTACACTTTTTGGGAGGAACTTTTTGACTGTTTATGTCAGCATGACATAAAACATGCAAGACAGTAGAAGTTCTGAATTCCTTCCTTTTAAAAGATCAGACGAAGTTAGCTTCCAGTATAGTGACCGAACGAAAGGCAACGTGGGATATATAATAATTATCTTGTTTCAAGTCTTTAAATCTTCAGAAATTAATGGAGTCTAATCAGTCCTACATTTTTGGTGACTGAATCATATTCTTTATCGTCTGGTAAATTTGTTTAGAGGATGCATAGCTATTTGCTGTTTTATTCTAAAGTAAAGGAAACAAACAGTGATATTTATACTCAAACCAGAAAAGAAAGGCTCACTTTATTGTTAGCTTTTTGAGGGACTGGGTTCTTAATTAATGCTGATTGATGAGTTACGTGAAGATGATATATTATAAAATAACTTGTAATCATTTTCTCCACAGTTTGTTTTTATTTGCTAAATTGTACAGTTATTGAAAAGGTTCACATCGTAAACGAAATCTACATTTAGCAAATAAAAATAAACTGTGGAGAAAGTGATTACAAGTTATTTTATATTATATGGGTTCTTAAAATTAGATCATAGTCCCAAATTAATATGCTTATATTTCAGAACGCTTAACTGAATCAGCACGATTTGAAAGAATGAACTTCTAGGAAGATGACAGGATGTCTTTGTACCTTTTTGACAACATTAAATTTTATAAAATTCCACATTTTCTAAAACGCATGTACAGAAATTTACAGATGGAGAAAATAAAAAAAAAATAGAACCGAGACAACAGCAAGCATTATTGAATTAAATCTAGAAAGAAAAAGATTTCGATTACTTTGGCAGAACTTATAAAGGTACTCGTTACTAAAATTAGGATTTAAAACGAAAACATCTACATATTTACACGTAGTAATATCAGCAGCGATGTTTTAACGCAACCTATGATCTTATTAAGACTAGTAAATAACTGGAAGACATCTCTAGGGTCAAGTCACACTCAAGCACAAGAATTAACTATAGGGAAGAATGACCTTATTCAAAAACTATAAGACGTGACTCTTGCAGCACATCAAGCACGATGAAGTAATATATCCAATTGTGCTTACTCAAAAACCACAACAGATGCCAATAATATGTTAATCGTTCCTGGTTAAACCTTGAAAACTTTAACTCTAACATCTTGATCGGACACTGTCAAGTAAATAATACTAACATGTATTAGGAGTATGTGTAGATCCCATTTGCAGTGGAACAGACACATTTTTATGCTTTTGGTCAGCTCTAATACCTAGAACAGCAAATCCTAAACTTTGTCAAAAGGGTAAGCTGGATGAAGAGCTAGTTTTTCCAAATATTATCAGTAAAGTGACATTAGCGTCCTCCCTTAAATATTTTAAATATAAATTAATTGCTGAAAACTGTAAACTATAATTATATAAAGTTAAACCATATCTAAAAATCTGAACAAGATTTAATGAATAAATAATATTTAATGAATATTACTGTGAGTCAATTTTGCGCCCGTTACAATGATACCGACCAACTTCAGTTTTTGTCATCTTTGCTGGCTGATAACTTCTGGCGTTTAGATTAGTTGATGATACCTTCGAAACCATCTTTGCGAGACAGTTTGGTCAAAATTGAATGACATGTGGTTCCCCTACGTTTCTACTCTCGTTCACATACTCCAATTCGTCACCTCTGACGTTCATCTTAATGTTGGAAACCAGCACCTTGTCGAAGCACGTAATTCGCATGAACAGATTCTTTAGGCCCGATTTGCGATAATCTCGGTCGAGTAATTCAAAGCATCCGTCAAGATTTTTCGAGATGACACCTTCGTCGTGCCTAGCGTACATTTCACCTATCAATTCATGCAATGTATATAAAAACCTTAAAATTAGCACAAACACAGTATTTGTAGAAAATCTTTTTCTGTTCATATTCTTAGCACCAATGTGGCAGCTGTTAAAAATATATTCATCAAAAATGTAGGCCCAAACAAGATATTGGGCCTATTGTAGAATTGGATTTTCCGAATTTACCTGCTATTTTGATAATACGGGAGATGCGCAACTTCTTAAATTTATCAGTTGGATCGGAAGCGGAATGAGCTGGTGCGTTGTCTTGGCGAAACAAACTTTTTTCTTTTCGAAATGTGGCCTTTTGATCTTGATCGTCATCCAATCGATCCAGTAATGCAGAGTAATATTCTTTATTGATAGTTTGACTATGTTCAAGATAATGAATATTATGTAATGCGCATTAGAAAAAAAATACTGACCGAAACCTTTCCGGTTGATTGTTGTGTCTTGCGATGCTTCGGACGGGTTTCATCAGACAATAACCAATTTGCTGATTGTATAGTGATTAATTTATATTTCATCTATTGTCGCAAATCGATTTAAAAGCGTCTTCTTATTACAGTTAAAAGGGTTAGATTTTGATTTGAAAGTCGAACATGTTCCTCTTTTTAGTAAATTGGAAAAATGTGGGCAAAGCTTTTTCATGTGTAATAAAGATTGACTTTGAGATCCCCATGATATTAGCTAACTCACTTAATTTTAGTTTGAGGTCATTCAACACAATTTCACTGCTTTTCTTTGTGTTTAATGGGTCAACTGCCTTGTTTGGCCTTCTTGAACGTGATGCAGTATTTGTGCCCGTGTAGTTGCAACAAAACTCAGCAAACCAATATTGAATTGGTTGAATTTGGTGGGAAAGATGTGCCATAAGACTTAGAAATCTATTCATTTGCTTCAATAGTTCGTTTCCCATTAAGAAGCAAACACGAAATTTAATTTTTTCCATAGTAAAAATTAATTTAGAGGTAGCGCCACTTCGAAAACTATAACTTGTACAGGAGGCAATGAAATGTCTTGAAATTTTCACATCATCTAAGTTAAGGTTGGTAATCGAAGGGTTTTTAGTTTGTGATGTTTTCTATTGTATATATCAGACCAAACTTTTCAGTCGATATAGTAGTTTTATAGTTTTTCAAATACTACTGAAAATTGAAGTAAGTACATTGCCCCCTTTAACACTATTTAAGGTATTTTCATCCATAAACCGTATTTCTGTATGATTTAAACCTTTTTTTACGATTAATAAAAACCACAACTTTATTACACCACTTAAAGTTGAATGATGGTTACGTTTTCATTGTTAAAAATACGGCATTGTGTATCGGGTGTGTTTAAAAATAACAAACCATTAATATTTTCAGACGTTATTTGTGTATTTTCACTTACTCATTGTTAACACGTTTACTACGCGAGATAATTTCGGATCGGTGCTGGTTTAATTTTATTGCGTCTAATTTATATTAATTTAATAGGACGATAACGGTTTCACGTTTAACTCACTCAATAAATATCGCCGAGTTGCACTCAGTCCCTTGTTGTGCTACTTTTTTGAAAAACGGGAGCCAAGTGTCGTCTATTTTAAGTAGCTTTACGTACATACTTAGCATACAAACAATTGTCGCGGTATTTTGGGAACGCCGTCCCTAAATCCAGATGCATAATCACACATGGTTAGAGTCGCTTATTCAAACTTGAATTAATATTTTTTTCAATAAAAAAATAATAAAAACTTACTAAAATTAAGAGTTTCCTAAATAAAATAAATATTATAACTTTATATTTATGTTTAAATGCTGGGTTAATTATTAGATGTAAATTATTTAAAATATATTATGTTAGAGTTTAAAGCAATTGTGTTGAAACAAAGTTCTGCAGAACAATGAAAGGTACTTTGAATGCTTATATCATCAGTAAAGGATACATAAATATCTATATACTATACATAGTAAAGGATACATATATAAATATTTTACGAGAAATAAATATTTGACAAGTCGAATTCTGTGTTATAATAGTCGCTGAACAATTGAGTTAATTGCTCTTAGAATCCGAATTTGCTAAGTTTGTCTATTAACAATGGCATGGAAACTTAAAAGCCTTAGAAAAATTGGTGTAAATAATATCTATGGATTCTAATATTTTCTGGGTAACAATCAGAAAATTAGTAACCGTACATTTTCCATTTATAAAACCATGCTGCTGTTCTATTATAGCAAACGATATTTTCCCGGATACAATTAATTTGAAAACCTCAGCAATCAAATTCAGAATCCATATGGGCCTATAAATGTTCGCTAAATTCTAGCTGTCCGACTTGTTAATAAGGGGCACGAAACTTTCTTTCCATATATTGGCTAAAATTGCAGGCAGACCATCGGGACATTTCGATTCTTTAAGCAATAGTAATGCTCAAAAAATCGCTGCATTTAATATGAACTGGGCCTGATAACATAAGTTTACAAATTCGGGTCAACTTATGGACCCAAGCAGATGTGAACGATTCTTAACGTTATTTGATGACTTGAACTCAGATCTTCAAGCCGTGTGTCAAGATAGGTTCTAGTTTTCGAGTTCGTGCATGGTGGCAGCATTGCGCTTTTATAACGGCTGTCAGTTGGCCAACATCATTTGGAACTTGTTTTTATGCAGTGATTTTGCTTCGCAGTGTGAAAATGCAGAGACAACGTTGCAAAGTCGATTCAAAGTGTTTTTGTTTCTGGATGTTATATGCTCGGAAAAAGTGAAAAAATCATGACAAATTCACTCAAACATGCGTATTTGCAATACTTTGGTTTAGCTGTAGTAAACAATGTAAAGTCATAGGTACCGAAATTGTTTTGTACCGCCTATAGAACAATGCTGTTCAAGAGGTCACTTGGTGAAAATGTATACTTTTCATTTTCTGTACCAACGTTATGGAGAAAACAGAAAAATCATGGAGATGATTGCTACTTTCGCTCGATGAATGTCGTCGGTATAAATACAAACAACTAGCATAGTATAAATATCATGACGTATCATCAGTGTCGAAGCCAGTTCCACACACGGACAGTAATCCATTGCCAATTTGTTCAGGTATAAGTGCAAAAAAATGCCACAAGAGCTTCGTCTTTGATTTGATTCGCGATTTGAATTTTTCGAAACAAATATCAGAGCTGCTTGATTCACTGTTGCAGGAATGGACACATCTTGACCCTAAAACATAAGCCACTATATACAGAAATAGAAATCACGCGATTTTACCATTCTTCAAAGTATTAAGGGTTGTTTATAGAAAGGCACTTTGTTGGTTTCATAATTTTCACCACGTGATAAACGAGAATCAAATTCAACAAATATTTTTCAAAGGTTTATTTGATGTGATAAATACACCATATCATCGAAATGAATGTCGTTTTTTCATAGATGATTCTAAGTACAGTTTGAAGGGAGCTCTACTCCACATCTAATAAGTAATCTATTCCGATTACTCACGCAGTACTATGGAGTGCTATGACACAATGCGTACAATTTTGGCCAAGAACAAATACAATGAGCATCAATGGAAAATTTATGGCGATATAAAGGTTTAGAAATAAATAAATTGTACTTAATTACAATTCATTACAGGTGATTGGTCTATTGGTTGGGATGCAATCTGGATTTACAAAATTTTGCTGCTTTTTGTGTCAGTGAGACAGCCTTGCATTTGATCATCATTATGTGGAAAAGGTGTGGCCGAGTCGTACCCATTATGAGCCAGTACAACAAAACATTTCCTCTATACCAATTGTGAACTCATAGGACGTTTTATTGCCACCTCTTCACATTAAACTTGGCCTTATTACACACAATCGCGAAGAACCGGCTTTTCAGAACTTAATCAAGTTGTTTCCAAAACTGTCATACGCAAAAATCAAAAAAGAAATATTTTTTGGGCCTGATATTCAAAAATTAATAGTTGATGCAAAGTTTACAAAATGTAAACGCGTGATAAAGCAGCAGGATGGGCATCGTTTCAAAGTGTTGTTCACATCTTTTTCGGTAACTACAAATAACCGGACTACAAGCAAGTAATCGACCATTTGTTTACAAAATTACCACACTATTGGAGCTCCAATGTTTCTCAAGATATATTTTTTTGCATTTACATCTGTTTTCAAGCGACGAAAAAGGAGAGCGGGTACACCAAGACGAAGGCATGGTGAGCAATTACTGTTGGACTCTAATGCGTGAAACAGTTCCCAAGCCGTATAAAAGACTCAGTTCAACCTCTGTTTATTTCTAATTTATACTTTTTAATTCAATAAATGGTCGTTAATGGTAAAAAATTGTTTAACAGTGGATTTATTGAATATTTGGAAAACTAGAACCAATTTTAAAAACTGCTGATTTGGACTCCCAATTTACCTTATAAACAGCCATTGGTTGCTCAGGTCCAAAACCGTGTATACTTGTGTAATTCCCTTGAGAAACATTGCTATCATAAACGGATTTGAAGTAGTCTGCCAATGGGTTAACCATGTCATTTCCATATTCTGCAGTTGTTCCATCATATGTAAGATAATTTGGTAATCCATTACCTTTTTTTTTATTGTTCGCAGAAATCTAAAATAATTTAGGATTCGATTTTCTTTCACCTTCTATTTTACGCACGTATTTTGTACAGCAGTCTCGTTGAAGCCTTTTTGATTTGGCTCTCAGAAAGGAAAAGTCGATTTTGTTTTGAGAACTGCTATATGTTTTATACTCATTATAAATTCTATTTTTAGATTTAATAGTTTATATCAATTATTTATTGTACCAAACAGAGTAATTAAATGATTTTATAATTTTCTTGGGTACATAATATTCTATAATGTTTCATAAAAAATCCTGATGCTATGAAGTACAGTTTAACTTATTATAGTTGACTCTGGAGAAATCGTAGGTTTAAAAATTAAAAGGTCAGAAATTTGAATATACTTATTGAAAATTCACAGACTAAGGGGGGCCGATGGGCATCAAGTGGAAAAAGAGATGTGTGGGTTTCAAAACAACAGTAGACCGTCTTGACAATTTATCCATTACATACCTGGGAGGTTATAATCTTCTTTTTCGCAATCAAGAAACCTCCTCCCCTCTATCTTTCGCGCTCTTACTTGTTAAATGATCTCGGTCTCTACGAAAAACATTGTAATTGTTCAAACCCAATTCGGCCTCCGCAAAGTAGTCGTTCAGTCAGGTCTCGGTCGAGGTCAGGATGCCCGGGTTGGCAGATTGGTGTATGTCTTTAACAAGATGAAGTTTGGTGCAAAAGCCTCTCAGGTTTGTATAATAAATCCAAAGCACCGATGCTTGTTGCATTTGTTTGCGGGGGTTGTGAGTAAACGATTTTCTCGAACGCGTGGATGTACTTAATGATCTTGTGTAGCGAAGGGTCATCATCGTTGATATGATCTACCTCGGACTTCAGGACCTGGACGATCTTCTCAGCTGAAAAGCGTTTGACACCATTGTATAGATGCTTTCGCTTGAGGATGATTTTCAGCGAACGTGGTTTGGCGTTTGCTTGTGTTAACTTTTTCCCAAGGCGAAAGGACTTAACCAAGGGAGTAGTGACATAAAAAATCAGGATCCTCAACCCTTTTGTTGTTATCCATTTGGCGTTTGGCAGCGTCCACATCCCGCATTCTGGCATATTGTAAACGATTAAATTAGACCCCCTTTGAATGCAGTAGGTATATTACTTCATTATTATTCTCGAGTGATTGTTCATCATCGGCTTAGTTGTTAGTTGTGGCCGTTTAAGCGGCCCTCAAATGAAACATTGTTGATTGAATTTCCGGAAGAACACTGAAGCCCTTTTCGCATACATCGCAAAAGAAATTCAACCTTCTCGGACCCTTGAGTTCCAGACACCTCTGCTCCGTGGAGCAAAGACCCGCACAAGCATAATGGTTGGGTCTCTTGCAGCTATCGCAAATAGCATACTTTGCGAAGGTGATCTTAACTATGCAGATCGAGCAGATGATCACCGCGTCTTCTAGATCAGGGGTCTCCAAACTTTCCAGCCTTGGGACCATACTGTTTACTCCAGTAAGTGACCAAAAGAATTTTAACTTTTCTGTCATTATCTATAATTTCTAAGCGCTCTAAGCGAGCATACTCTAACTAAATTTGCTGTCATGACACTGGCGGGCTGAATTTGGCCAGCGGGCCGTAGTTTGGAGACCCCTGTTCTAGATGACGATTTTCTTTTTGTATAGCCGTGAAACTAAGGCGTTCAAACAGATATTCAAATTTCCTGTCCGTTTCAAAGGAAGTAGGCGACTTGTTTTTGCCGATGTTCGTAGTAGAAGTTATTTTCAATCGGTTCGATACAATATCCCAATATTTTATCCACATAGGTGTACGTCAAGTCTGAATTATACCTCAGAATCATCAAACGAGCAAAAATATTGTCCGTGTTTGAAAAGTTACTCACAATTTACCATAATTAATGAAAAAGTGTACTGCAGTATTTCACACCACATGCACATTCTTTTGTTTCAGTAATATTTTTTTTCACTTAGTTCGGATTAATGGAAAAATAAACCAAATTTGAAAATCTGACAGTGTCGTTATCTTAACATTCAATGGAATTAGTTTAGAATTATCTTGATATATCAGTATATCGTGTCTGAATAGCGAATGTCTAAGGCAAAAGTAAAAACATATATTTGAAAAATGATAAGGAGTATAATATTCTCCTAGCATCCACTTTTTATTGAATTGGATTTTACCAGAATTCTATATCTATTTAAAATAAAGTCCTAGGATACCCTGTATATTTGGATATAGCTAATGAAAACATATTAATTAACCAATAACAAACAGTGAGAAAAATATGTTTACGCTAATTATCGAGGGCCAGTATTTGCTTCACACATCAACAACTTTAACCATGATCCGACCGGAAGCCGACTGGAAATAATTGAATATTTGTGCGTATAAAGCCAAAAAATTCATGAATGCATGCAGTAGGTAAACGAAATGCAAATCGAGAGGATGTTAAAAGTAATCATTTTACTAGCTGTAACAATTCCACAAATCTTAGTAAGTATACATTTTTAATTAATGTTAATTTCTATTATAAAAATAATAATTATATTTTCTTATATTAATATTTGAAGTAAGGTTAATCATGATGATGGTTGTAACCGTTTATACGTGGTAATCCATAATATAGGCATTGATAGTAAATGTTTTATTCAATGAACTAAAGTTGTTTTTATTATGATACTATAAAAGGTGTCATTAATAATATTTTGTAAATTAAAATAATAATTTATTTTTTATCGATGTTTGATAATGTACAAAAACTTTTACTTCATAAAATTAGCATACGGTAAAGAATCATATTTTTTGTTGAAGGTAAGTGCAGCCTAGGCTCGAATAAGACAATTATTAGTAAGAAATTTGAAAAAAAAAAAAAAATGTGAATCTGTGTTCAAACAGATTTCTTGTATCTCAACCTTTTAAACTACCCACAACAGTGGTTTAATTCTGTTTGTGAATTAAAAACGCCTCGATAAACACCCTGACGAAAAGGTTTTAGAATTTTGTTTATGTTTAGATATAAATAAAAAATTAGATATTACTTAGTTACCTTAATGGTATATGTATAAATTCAAGCTAGGATTTGGCTTTGCTGATTTAAAAAATCTCGTAGAATTTAACATGCTTCTAATGCAATAATTCTATCAAAAAGTTTATTAAATTCTTCATCAAGATTTCCTCGAGTTCTCGAAGCGTGTCTGCTATTGGATTATCTCTCCTAGTATTGTTCCTAGTTCACTGTGGGCGTCTGGGGTTAATGTAATAGTTTCTGAGCAGTTAAGGAATTATTATTATGAAACTATTTAAAATTTCACTTTATTTTTTAATTAACTGCCGAAACTCGTTGAATATTAAAATAAAAAGTAAAGTGAAATGAAAAAAGTGAATTTTTAATCATCTACCTATTATTTACAAAATGTTTCACCAAGTAATAAATGAGAAACAAATACAAGATATGGAACTATTTGTTAAAAGGTGTTTAGAATAAACTATTGCTCTCAGTCAACAACAGCCACGGACTGGTTTTGATTCATTCTTGATCTCATCGGCGTCGTAGCTCTGTTGAAGAACAGGAGTTTTATATTTTCAAGGTGTCCATTAAGCAAGTTCGTACAATTAAGGTCTCATCTATTACCTGAGCATTTCACTATAATTTTCTGGTTGGGCGGATAACCACCGACAATTGTCAACTACAAATTCAGTGCTTTTATTAATTTTGATTCTTTTATTCAGATATGATGATATGATTGGCTTGGTTAATTTAGCATTTTATATCAATAACGAATTTTAATACAATCAATTCACCATGGTCATAGATTCTATAAAAAAGAAGGTTGCAGAAAATGGAGAATACTTATAAACTAACAATTTATAGAGGCAGTATTTTTGGAATTAAAGATGTTAATGAGTAAAATTAATTTCTCCCAATATATTATACCATTATACAATAATTATGCGCTATAAGAATACATTCAATCGGCAATGTTTTGATTTTATTCTCGTGTGTGCTTTTCACTTAGAAGGACCCATGTGAGAGGGCATAGCTCTGCTGATGAGCTGTGATACAGCGAAACACCTGTCATTTAATGTGATATGACTTAAATCACATAAGTGCAGCTATTAGTTATATAATACAATGCCTGGTGCTGCTTTAGTACAAAGAGCAGTTATTTTAACTATTAGCTATTAGTTCTTGCATAACCATCTGCCTTATGAAGTCACGGTGTGGTGTAGTAATTGTATCAGTATTTTTATATAGGAAGGAAAACCCTTTAAACATCTTTTTTTATTTTTATTTATTTTAAGGCATCTACTTCGTTATACATGTTGAACACTAATTAAAACACTTTAACTTTGTTTGTATAACACTGTATTTATTTTGTGACTATAGTTTCGGTAACTAAACGTACCATTATCAAACATAAAGTAATTTTAAAAACGATTAAAACAGGTATATATATGGTGGAATGTTACATAAGCGCTTTAAAAATAGGGGAGTAAATTAGGTCCAGCTGCTCATTTAAAATTGGGATTTCCAGATTAGCGCGTGCTCGGTAAACTTCCAGGGATTCAAGCAGATCCATTTTTGGGCCCTTCTTGGAAATGTGGATGGTGGAAAGTACATCCTTCCCAAAAGAATGTTTCTCCTGTAATAGATGTTTTGCAAACGTCGATTTTTCTTCTTGTCCGAGGCGAAAGAATCTCTGGTGTTCTTTAATTCTTGTAGAAAACTTCCGTCCGGTCTGGCCTATGTATATTTTTTGGCAAGCAGTGCACGTTAATTTGTATATTCCGGATTTTTCCGTTATCGGTAATTTTTCTTTAGGATTAAATGTGCAAAACTTGAGTTTAGTTGCTGGTTTATATGCAATGTTGATGTTGAGTTTTCTAAGCAAATTTCCTATTTGTGTACTAACCGAACCAAAAAATGTGATTGCTTTGAACTTATTTGGCTGTGTTAGTTGTTTGCCAGCATATAAATACTTTGAATATTTTTTCATTTGATGACTCGAAATTAGTTTTGTTATAGAGTGCATTGAATATCCATTATTTACTGCGATTTGTTTAATTGTATTTAATTCTTTGGATACGTTTTCTTCCGACAAAGGTATATTAAACACTCTATGTATCATCGAATTCGATTCCGCAGTTTAACTGCCGGAACGATTCATTATTCAAAAGAAATGAATGCTTCTAACCTTGAATTTGACACATGAGGGAATTTGTCTAAATAAATATTCATGTTATTGATACTAAGACTACGATATCGTCTGCACTTTAATCAACAATGAAATTGCAAATGAGAAACTTTAATCTACTACAAAAATTCGCACCTACTTAGAGTAGGTGCGAATTTTTGTACAAGCTTAATTTTAACATCAGTATCAACAATAATTTCAACCAAAAACAGACGCAAATTCAAAAACTACTAAGACACGGTAATTTAACATATTATTAAGTTAAATTATCGTAGTCTCAGTAGTTTTTGAATTTGTGTCTATTTTGGTTGAAATTACTGTTGTTACTGATGTTAATATTGGGCTGGTTTTAGAGTAGGTGCGAATATTTGTAGTAGATAAAAAAGGCTCTCATTAATTTAAAAATACGAAAACATTTCCTGAATCTACAACAATGCATCTTACTAAGACTACAAAATAAATTTGTTGAAACAAATACTTCTGTGGTTTCCCATTTACAATTCAATTGTTGATTAAAGTGTAGTCAAGATCTTTTTAATTCAAGTCTTTTTTCTGCGACTGCTTCATTAAATCTATTGTAGCTGGTAATTTGCATATTAATATGTGGCTCTTGCTGTTAATCAATTCAGCTAAAAAATTAATATTTGTATTAGTTTCATAAATTTCCTTTTTGCTTCGTTAATGTTAACGTAAGACATTTGACAATATACATAATTTAATGATAAGTGTTTGATGGATTTATTGGCAAGTTTTATTTAAATTTTGTTTGAATTCACTAAGTTACTTAATAATTCTAAATCTCGTTCATCTCCAAATAACAATATTAAAATATTCTTCGATATCTGACATAATTGTTGATTTTTGGATAAATTTTGATTGTCACAAATTTATATTAATATTAGATGACAACATTTCAATGGTCTATTCATAACGTTGTTAATTCTATCTATCATATTTAATTATAAAAAAGTGTCTAACCTTAATATCACGATTAATATTAAGGAGTTACTATTATTAATGTGAAGAAGTTTGCTTAAACTGATTTATTAAATAGCATGATTTTTCATCAATATCTTCCTGTGGAATATTAGAAGATTTAATCACAACGTCGCGTTCATCTTGATCTGAGCTTTCCTCATCTTCAAAATGACTGGTGGCTCTTTGTAAGAATAGCTTGACTTTCCGTATACCTTTTAAACTGAAAAGGTTGGACGTTCTTGTCGGTTGATTCGTGAAGCACGTGAATATATTCTTATGCACTGGTAGTAAATAAACCACGTTGTTTTAATCGATGAGTTAATCCCTAGAGACATTCTCCAGATACTTTTTGTCGACGGCTCTTCGCCGCTGCAGCTTTGTAATAAATTCGGGGCAGCATTCATGGATCGCTGTGTGTTTTCCAGCTAGCGTATCTTTTCTGTTATGTTGGTTGAGTCCAGACAAATATCGGTAATTCCTGCATCGTCCATACTGTCCAATTCCTTTTCGATGATGTCCAACAATCATTCACTCTCCAGCTTGATGTTGTAAATGGATTGATCGGCGTTAGAGTCTATGGAGGATATTACGTTCGTCACCAGTTTTTGTGAAAGGTTCAGGAAGCTGTGACCAGATGCTTTTCGAATTAGGAACCCTCTTATATTCATTTTTATTGTATTTGAAATTTTGTCATATAGTTGATTCAATGTTTATATTGCAAGTTGATTTCTGCTTTCTGTATGATTTTTTTACACAGGAATTATGATATGATTATGGGATAACAGCCACTTGTTTCTTTAAGGGCTTATAACATAAACGTATTTCGATACTAATGTTGTTCTTGTTACAACTTGGCTACAGATCTGGTTGGTTCAAAACTCAAGTTCCTTGTGTATGCCTTGAACAACGTCTCTGTTGGCTGTGGTTGGTTTAAAGACGTAAATATACTTCAATGATATGTTTGAAATTAAGACTGAAGATAATTTTGAGATCTTTTTCAAGCGCTCTGGAACATATCTTGAACTTAAACTTTGAGTTGTCTATCGACCCTGTAAGATGAAGCATGTGTTCACTGCTTTTTATTATTATGTATTTAATTAATAATCAATCTCAATTATTAGAAGTGTTTAACACTTTAACCTACTTTATCTCGTCCGATTGCATGGGCCAGTTGCGTAGCAAGTGCACCACGAGACTCGCTCGTGTTTATTTTAATATGCCTAAGTTTTTAGACACGAGTCGCACACGACTATATTTAACTCAAAACAAACACTGTGAAATGTAATAATTAGAGTATATTGAATTTGCTAATCCTACTATATTTATATCATTAAGTAAACTGGCGTTAGACGGCACAACTGGAGAGGCGATCGTCGACTCGACTCACACGTTTCTTCTGGAGTTCTGTTTTCAAACCCCTCTCAACACTTTTTTCTTACACTTTTCATTGCATTGAATATGTCTCAAAATATGAGCACATTCAAATGCTGCAGAAATGTATCATTTAAAAACTACGTCTGCATAAACTGCCACAATTTATATCATCCGGCCTGCAAAAGTAAAAACAATAAAATTACAGTTCTAGATGGGCATGAATCATATATTGTGCCAGAAACTTAATAATTCATCACTAAACTAAATTTGAAACAATCAAACAAAATATTATCGATGAATTACAGGTCGACGTTAATAATAAAACAAAGCACTTAGAAAAACTCACATCTCCCATAAAAATAATTGAAAATGAAGCTTTTGAAAGTAAAGAATTATTAACAATATAAATAATAACGAATCTTGGAATTTCGTTACCAATTCCTCAGTCATAAATGACTGTGTTAATATATTTCTATTTATTTTTCATAAACACTTCCATACATCTTTCCATTTCTCATCATTTTTAAATTCTTATACTCTTTCTCTAAGATTATGAGGAAAGAAGAAAAATGCATAAGTAGGATTTTACATTTAATATACCTACAAACATCTAAAATATATTAGGTTTATAATCGCCACATAAATTATCAAAGTAATGAACATTACTTTGCGACTAAAGCCTTTTTAATTATGAGTAATTAAATTGGAAATCACCGTTCTAAGTATGCATTTAAAAAAAATACTTTCTTCTTTATGTGTTCACATAAATTATAAATCTCCATGCGAATATATATTATAAAGAAATTAATTTATGTTTCAGTGTGTGGATAGAAAAATCTTGGAAGAATGCACCAAGGAACTACAAATAGACGTGGACCCGAAAACAGGAGCCATTTCGAAAAAATCCAACACCACCTGCCTCACGAAATGCATGTACCAAAAAATTAATACAATCGACGAAAACGGCAAAACCATCATAGAAAACAACCACAAAGTACTCCAACCTTTCTTGAAGACATGCGAAGATAAAATCAAGGACGAAAACCCTTGCACAAGAGTTAACGAGGTGAACGAATGCTTTGAAGATAATTTCGACGCCATCACCAAAGCTATTCTGAAACACTGTGTCCAGGAAACGAAGACCGAGTTTAAGGAAGACCATCTGGTGGATTTCGAAGATTTCAGCAAAGCTTGTTTCAACAAATGCGCTCTAACTGTTATGGGTGTTCTGGATGACAGCGGTGATGTTAGCTTCATTGATTTGTACACGAGTGAAGATTATATATACAAAGATAATGTTGGTAAAGTTTTTGAGCAATGCGTGGAGGAGCATAAGGATGATGATCATTGTGTCAGATCAATGAAGAGAATCACGTGTTTTATGACTAAACTTGATTGATTCCTAACCATTTAAATTATAAAATAGATTAGTATTGAAACATTTTCTTGAAACTATTTTTATGTTTTTATAGTAACATACTTATAATACGAATATTTTTTTTATACCGAAATTAATTCATAAAATATTTTTTATAAAAATTAAGAAATATTTGAAAACAGCTTTATTGATTATTATGATTCTATTGTTTCAAAATATTTCATAGTTCATCATTTCTTTATCATTTATAGTTTTGAACTCCAAAGATGATGTTTTAATAAAACCACGTAGAAAAGTACAATTTTTTCATTTAAATTTAATAAATATCTCACCTTATTGTAGACTTCTCTAATAAAAACTTTGAATCAATGCTTTATTTTTAAAGTAATACACTATTATGGATGAAGGTTTGAATTAAATTACACTTGGTTTGTTTCACATTTCCTTTTTGTAGTGTAATTTAATTTAAACCTTCGCAGTAATAATTTTAAATGTTTCACCAAGTGATGAGTGAGAAAGTCATTCAAGTAATAAGCTATTTAGTGTTTAATCATTATAAACACTGTTCAAAAGTTTATCTGAATAGGATGTGCTAATAAACTGCAAAGAAATCAGCGTCGAAAAGTTTTTGGCTTAAGACCAAATTAAAACCATGTTTTTTGTGCCGTGCGAAAATCAAATGCAAAATTCATTCAACAGATCTGTGTTACTCACTAAGCTCATTTTAACAGGTGCAATTTAAATTTGGTTCAAGGCGATTTGAACACTCCAAACATCTTTGATCATCATATACATAACAACTTTATCTAGTTTCTCGATGTTTTCTTTGGTTTTTAATCATCAAGCATATTCAGAAGAAAGGTTTCTTTATCTTTAATAAAAATCTTTAAACAAATTGATGGTGTATTGAATATTATAAAGCATTTTAAAATAAGCTAGAAATAACACAGTTAACACTTTTTCTATAGTACAAAATATTTCACCATGAGAAACTAATTCAAGAAATATCATAAATAACTAATCTTTAAAATCAATATTGAGGAAATGTAATTTCAAATTGATACCAGAATGTAACTAAATATAAATAAAACTGCAGTTTAATAAACATGTTTGAAACAAAACGAAATTTCAGCTTGTCAACCTACAATAGAGGTACATTTTTTCGCTAAGTTTAAATCTCTAATGAAGACATCAAAAACCCTCGTTGATCAAAGCTTTAAAGAAAGAAAAAAAACAAGAAAAACCATTTCCACGCTTAATTTATTGCCACTTACGAGCCGTAAATTATCCCACATGATGGAAAACTAGGGAGAACCAAAAAATCAAGGTTAAAAAACAGACTGCTGCTCGCGTAATAATTCGCGGTAAACTAAGCCGAGTTTTTCGCGTGCATTTTCCGAGCCAACTGAGCGATGTTTTCCCGCGATGATTTATGCGGCGGAAATTTCAAGTCGGTTTGCGCGGAGACACGTGCACCGTTTTTCGGCGATTTCTCAAAATTTCGATGCGTCCAATTAGCGCCCGGCCAATTGTTTATTTTGATTTTGGCCGGCAGGTGTACGCGTCGTTCGAGTGATTCAGTAGCGTACGAACTGTGTTCAATTTTTTTGAAAGTTTGAGCGTAGCCAAGAACAATATGAGCGTTTTGTTTTCGTCATGGTGGAGTTTTGAGGTGGTTTTATCTCAAGGGCGAAAAATTTGATACATTTTTGATCTAAAGAGCTACCGAAATATTTACTTTTTTGGCTAGAGAAAAATCAATTCATTCATGAATTTTGTGAAGATATACTATTACAACCTTTAGATCAATACTCTCCTCGAGTACGATTAAGGAAATCTTGGAGGAACAAATTTAATCCTTGAGGATGATAAACTCACTTACACATCAACATATGATTAGGCATAAACCCTAACAATTAAATTATTTATTCTAAAAGCATCATAATATTATTTAAATAAAGTAAAACTCACTTTGTTAATATCACACTATTTATTTAATAAGTGACTCGAGTTTCGATCAACAGCTGATCATTTTCAAACTTTTTAAATAAATAGTGTGATATTAACAAAGTGAGTTTTACTTTATTTAAATATTCAAGATGTATCACGAAGTGAACGCTTCAACCATTAATCAATTCATCATAATATTGACAAACTCCTAAAAGTTAATTATGTTCTAGGAATCGAAATAAATACAGAAATCAGAATAAATTCTTTAAGAAATCGAAACAATCCAGTCCCCAATCTATACATACTTAATAGAAGTTGAATATAAATGAAATAACATTCGCTAATTCAAGGAAGCAGAAGATAATTAATTTTATTCTTTCTAGCGCAAACATATACGTAATTAGCACCAATATTTAGTCCTGGCAAGATCATAGATATTTAGAAATCTAAGAAAAGTTAGTAAGGATCTATTAAAAACTTGGAGTTAAAAACCCGTATACTAGAACTTAAACAGAGGCCAATGAGCTTACCGTCCTACAAAAAAAATTTCTAGGACTGGGCATAGTCATATTGGATGTAGAATCATATTCATCAGCATCTAGTGACTTTGGCTGGATCATGTGTAGCTTTCCGTTATATTGCTCAGAAAGAGAAGAAACCTAAGGTGATGTTTATACCCAATTTAGCCATGTTAAATTATGTAATGAAAACAGCGAAGAAGCTTTGTGTTCAGGGTTTTAAAAGTAAAATCCCTTCACCTAATTCAGCATGTGTTTATTGTATAATCTTAACAGCAAGAGTCAACCAAGCACTGTTAAATCTCGCCCACTTATCACGCAAAATGATTCAAAAAAACAACAGGTCGGTCTAAATAAGAAGGAGGAGGTTGTGGCAGTTACACGGATTATTTCCAGGCACTATCCTCAACGACTTCAAATAATTCGAGAGGAAACTTGATCAAAATAGTTCACTTCGTTGCGGCGGTGAAGACAATGGCTGTAGTGAAAGCCAAAATAGTTGTTGCAATTATAATTGCAATACTGCTATGGAGGCAACTCTAGAAGTGGCGGTTATGGTGGTCGTGGTAGTGCAGGCAGCGTTGACTAGGATAGAGATAATGGTGATCGTCGCGGTGGTGGAGGTGGATATAGGCGGTTTAGGTAAAATGATCGTTCAAGAAGATACTATCATTGTTTTTAGGATGGATCCATTTACTTCAGGGGATATTGAATAGCATTTTGGTTCAATTGAAGATCAAGATAGACAAGAAAACTATGAAAAGAAAAATCTGGCTTCACAAAGATAAGCAAAGTGGCTCGCTCCGCCACATCCTGGTTTGACGGCAAGGAATTCCGTGGAAATACTAAAATAATTTGAGAGAAAGCTGGAGCCAAAACATTTTACGTGCTAGCGGCGTTTACTGCGACAACCAAGGTGGTGGATGAGGTGGCTATGCTGGAAGCCAAAGCAGGAAATGGTGCATTAGGTGGCTATGGTGACAACTCTGGCGATGGAGGTTATGATGGTCGTGATCATGGTGGAAGAGCTGATCGATGCGACGCACAGTAGGAGAAAAGCCCAAAATCGTGGCCAAAACCTCAAATTACCTCTCATCGGAATAAAAATTAGCATACAGGGGCTTTCGAGGTTGCTGATTACGAATCGGAAAGCCAAATTATCGTAAACAAAATGGCCGATCCAATATGGCGGACATGGATGTTAAAAAGGTGCCAGATCTTGACAAAAATTGGTATATGCAGGTTATCAAGGTCGCTGATTGCGAATCTAAATGATTCTAAACAAAATGGCCAAGTATCCTGTTAAATAGATGAAATATTATATAAAATATAATGATCATAATAAAATAAACGTGAGCAGTATTTTTATTTCCAAAATACATTGGGAATGTTCCAGAAATCGTAAGTAGGGTAGGAAATTTGATTTTTAATCGAAAGCATAATCGGAGTCGGAGTCAGAATCATTTTCCGAGTTTTTATATATGACAAGTCCCGGTACGGCTTCAATCGCGGCGCAAAATTCGTCTGCTGCAGCAGTGACTTTAGGAACGATCAACATCGCTACAGCTTCCGGCGACAAACTCTTCAGCTTCTTTTGTGGTAGTTTTCGGATACTCGAAATGTGCGGATCAGAAATAACTAAGAGCCGATGAAAAACATCTTCCATTGTTTTAACCCTGGAACTTTTTCGCGCGAAATCTTCTCGATATCGTTTGATGTCTTTGTTTCGAGCTTCCTGAGCATCTTCAGATAATTGGCACAATAGCTTGTGCGCCGAAGTAGACAGGTAACTTTTGTAAATTTCGCAAGGTTATACAATAAACTAAAGGCCTAGACTATGAGCTTTGCAAAATGTGACAAAATATATAACTTTTCGAATAGTTGAAAATATAAGTTTTCAAAATTATTAAATATTATTTATACAGAAGTTTATCCTACATTTTTAGATGAGGTAATGGTATGGCAGCGGAGATGGTTTCGGATGTGGAAGATATGGTGGTGTGGACTTAGTGATTGTGGTGGCGGACGGTATGATGGTGGCAAAAATAGAGTAAGACCGAGATCATATTAGATGAATTTTGCATTTTATAAATTTACATTAGATTCGTTTATTTTATAATTTAAAAATTTGAATATTTAAAATATTTGACTATATTACTTAAATATATGAATGTAAGAAAAACTTGTATGTCTTAACTAAACATTTTCTATATAAATAAGTAACGAAGTTTTCTTAATGTAGTGATGGAAAGTTTTCAACAGAAAAAAAGTGGTAGATGATTAGTTAAGAGAACTAAATTGAACTGCTTTTGCACTTACTTAAAGGGTGCTAGAAAGGAGTTTTGTACGAACTACTGCACAAAGTACCTTCAAGATAGTGAAATAGTGATGTTACCTTTCAGTCAATGCATCTAAAACAGAGCTGGTGATGTTTACTACAATTCAAATATTAAAAAGTAATTAATTCTGAAAGATGAGTAACGAACAAGCTTCAACACATTCAACTTCTAGCATGCATGGGAATAACTGGAGGTGATGCACAACTACCCTGACTGTAGCCATAAAGGCACAATTATTTTTCCTATCTTGGACCTTTACATATAAGAGGCAGCTCGAATCAAAAGATATTGGACTAGGGGAGGATATCCCTATCTACTTTTTCTGTGGATATAACCAAGTAGTAATGGTTGCAACGTCAATATTAGTAAGGTAGAACTCACAGGAATACTCAATATTGCAATAAAACTGAAGATAAAGAACTGATTGTCGAGACAGTTGAAAATCCATATTATATTTAAATAATAATAAGTGGCTGATTTTCAAATTTTTAACTCACTTCAATTGTTTCGTCACACTGCTGCTTCTTCAGGTAAATAAAAATTTGAAAATCAACCACTTATAATTAATTAGTCAAACGATAGTTAAACCAGTTTCTAACACAAGCATCTCATCATGACAAATTAACAAACGTATATGGTACTGCCTTCCTTAAACAATAATAATATCTTTTTCTAGATTGTTACACCCATACAACGATATTACAGATATTCTGACTAAAGAAGGATTCACGGATATCTAATTTAATATAATTTGACAGCGACAACATGTCATTGAAATATTCTTATAAAAGACTAAAATATGTTTTATTTAAACATAAAAAAATAGAAAATGATACTGCAGAAGGTATTCTAAGCAGCATTGATGGTGTACAATCATGGGTTTGAGTGGAAGATTTTTCGATGAAGAGAACACCGCCCGTCGTCCTTTCGATTAAAATTGTGTGTATATTTTCATTTATTATAATATAAATTTTGTATTATTTTATGAGAAAAGAGTACAAAGATATTAATAAAAATAAAATAAAATATAGATATTTACGTTTAAAAATTTAACTGAATCCTGCAGTATATACGAGTAAATAAAGATGGATCTCTGCTAGCACCGAGAACAAAAGTTGTACAATATTATATTAATATTTTTAGAAATAACCTAAAAATTCTAATAAGCATCCTCTCAGGGAACTGACACATCAATACATATGAAGAGTCTCTTTAGATCTCACTTGTAGATAATGCAATGAAGAAGCAGAGTTGGTATAACACGTTATATACAGGGTGGACCAAAAGTCCGTTTAAATTTGAATCGGTATCTGCGACGAGCAGCGTCGGCGGGGTGGGGCGGAGGGGTTACGACGCGCAAGAGCGGCCATTGGGAATTCAGTACCATGGCGTCGTTCAGCGATAAACAACCGGCGTTCTGTGTACGAGAGTACTACCGCAACAACGATTCTTTTACTCTAGCGCAACGAAAATTTTGCGCTCATTACAACATACGGCGTAAAAATGAAGCTCCATCGATTCAATTGATTCGAAAATGGGTACAGAAGTTCGAGGAGACAGGTTCAACAATGAAACAACCACGATCCGGCCGACCTAGAACATCAAGAGATCCCGAAAACGTCGAGCGTGTAAGAGTGTCTATTCGTGAAAATCATGGACACTGGCATGTGAATAGGCAAAATTAATTAATTTAAGTTTAAATTTAACTAAATG
The DNA here is from genome assembly GCA_963969525.1 of Ontholestes murinus. Classification (NCBI taxonomy): domain Eukaryota; kingdom Metazoa; phylum Arthropoda; class Insecta; order Coleoptera; family Staphylinidae; genus Ontholestes; species Ontholestes murinus. Next base: position 17,674,545 of record OZ018396.1, read on the forward strand.
AACATCAACTTTGTATTAGCCATTTAAATGTTCGATCAATCACACATAAGTTCAGTGACATTAAGGATATCATAACTTTAAATATATATGATGTTTTCACTATGTCAGAAACTTGGCTCAATTCCGATATTTTATCTTATAATTTAAACATTGATGGTTATCATTTATTAAGGAAAGATCGTGAGAGAAGAGGTGGTGGTGTAGCACTCTATATAAAAAATCATATAAAATATAAATTATTATCTACCCCAGAGTCCACTGAACAATTGTGGATAAGTGTTGTTATCTCAAATCAAACATACTGTATTGGTGTTGTGTACAGACCTCCTGTCTTGGATTATAATTATTTTTTTACAGAGCTGGAGTCGGTTATAACCACTGATTTAATTCATAGTGATTATTTGATTTGTCTGGGAGATTTTAATATAGATGTCATGCAACCAGATAACTTGTCAGCTGTTCGCCTTAATAGTTTTTTAGAAAGTCTTATTCAATTAATAAAACTGTGTTGTCCCTATTTACTACCTCTCTTGACCCACATAATCAATTTTTGTTTTGAGAACAACGTATTTCCAACGATTTGGAAAGAATCGATCATTAGACCCGTTCCAAAAATTTCAAATCCATAATGCTATAAAGATCTTAGACCTATTTCGATTTTACCGGCTTTGTCGAAAATATTAGAAAAAATTGCAGAAAAACAATTACGCGTGTAATTAAATAATAACAGCATGCTACCTGCACTTCAATCTGGCTTTAGACCAGGTCACAGCTGCCAAACTGCTCTTTTGCATATCTCTGATGATATAATCCGTGATGTCGATGATGGTATGGTATCGGCCCTAGTCTTACTAGACTTTAGTAAGGCTTTTGATGCTATTGACCATGATATACTCCTAGCAATTCTCCATTACATAGGTCTTGATCATGGCAGTATAATGTTTTTCCAAAGCTACTTATATAACAGATCTCAACACGTTGTTGTTAATGGTATAAGCTCCAGCAAAATGCCAGTAATTTCAGACGTCCCCCAAGGATCAATTCTTGGTCCACTTCTATACACTATCTACACAGTTCGATTCGAATCATCTATCCAGAACTGCAGAATTCATTTTTATGCGGATGATACCCAAATTTACACGTCATTTCATCCTTCAAGTGTAACAACTGCGTGTACCAAAATAACCACTGACTTGGAAAGGTTATTGCAAACAGCTGAAGATCATTCGCTATCTCTGAACAGCAGTAAGTCGTCAATTTTACTCGTAGGCAGAAAAAATTCAATTAATAAAATTGTCGATTTTACAATCATGATGAACAATGTCAAAGTAAGAGTTATTCCTGAAGTGAAGAATTTAGGAGTCATATTTGACTCAAATCTAAGATTTAAAACACTTGTCAATGGTATGATTCGAAAAGCATACTGTGGTTTGAAACTATTGTACAACAGCAGGCAACTCTTAAATATTAGTTTAAAAACAACACTTTGCGAGACTCTTGTATTATCGCACTTCAATTACTGTGATATACTTTATAATATGTGCATTGATCAACAGGACTCAACTAGAATACAAGCGTTAGGTACATATGTGGTATAAGGAAATATGACCATATTTCACACAAATTTAAAGATCTGAAGTGGTTATCCATGGCAAATAGAAGGGAACTCCATGCCTTATGTTTCTTTTATAAGCTTATTGTAAATAACGTTCAGGCATATCTATACAATAAAATACAATTCAGAACAGATGTGCATAACATTAACTTAAGAAATAAAGGACTGCTCTCTATGCCCGTACACCGATCAGTAATATTCCAACGATCATTCTCTTATAACATAGTTAAAATGTATAATAGCCTAGATATGTTATTAAAATCCATGTCTTACACTAATTTCAAAAAGCACTTTAAATCTGCATTGCTCGCTCAAAGTAACTAATTAATAATAAATCTGTAGTTTCGTTACATATGTTATCATTGTCTTTGTATATGTTTTAAATATGTTCACTTTTAATTATGCTATTAGCAATATATTTTGTCGGTTATGGGTACGCGGAAGAACAGACACTGTTATCAGTGATCTGAGCGTATTCCAATTTATCTAAGAATATCTTGTTAGTGTTTTTGTAGTTATAATGTAATGTATTATGTGTACTTAGATAAATGAAGCTCTTTATTATTATTATTATTATTTTTAGAGCTCCCCAATGTCATCACCACCTTATGCAAAAATACTTAATCATTCATTGGACCTCTGGTTCCCAATTTTAATTTATTATTATTATTATATTTCAAAAAATGAGTATTCTATGTATTTCTTTTATTAAATTTTACCTTTAAATAGGTGTCGTCACATATCTATGTTAAATTTAATTCATTAAGATCTGGAGATTACGAATATAATAGTAGCTAAACAGTGAGAGCATTTCAATCTATCCAGTAGCTTAGGTAATAATTTCAAGAGTATTATCCTTAAAAAATTAAAATATTAGAAGCCCAATGAAAAAAAAATCCGTGAGACACACTTTATTTAAGAGCATGGATAGTATGCCTACCAGAGAAGAACTATCTAAAGCTGTTTAAGACATTATAGGTCCCTTTTATGAGATGGATGTCAAAATAAGCAAAATAAGACCTAATCAAAGAAACACCAACACTGCAAAGCTGACTGCGCCAAAGGAAACAACATGCAAGAGCTTGTATTTAAAGCATATAAGAGTCGGATTATATACAGAAAGTAAAATACGATGATGCTACCAATGCTGGAAATACGATTATTAATCCAAAAACTGCAAAGGGCCAAAGAGGGCTAGGGCATACCATAATTGTAGCCAAATGGGACACATATGGAAGGATTGTAGCGGCGAGTCTTTTGTCCCAACTGCGAAAAATCAAGACACATTACTGAAACTAAAAAAAATGCACGAAGTTTACAAGACAACTGTCGAAAATGAGAGCAAATTACTAATACTCCAGAACAACCTGGGTCGCGCTGTACAGGGACGACGGACGTCTTAGACCAAAACGCTAGAGATCTAGCCCTTATGGCCGAACGAACCAAAAAAAAAACCAAGAATAATGAATTAGATAACAAATATGGACCTGGGCATTCTAGTTTATAGCAATAATCCCAAATTACGTAGAATATGCACCAACAAAAACAACCTTATAAAGGCTGAACTGGAGGAATTTCTAATTAAGCATGCTATATTCCCCAAAGCAATACTTAAACTCAATTTTAAATGACCCTCAACGAATTTGCCACCTTCATAAAAGCCACAAAGAACGAAGTCATTATAGCGGTCGACCTCAATGCCTCTTGACTGTGGGGAGTCAATACGAAAGACCAAAGAGGCAAAATACTGAGGAAATTTGTGGTCCAACATAACCTGACAATATACAATGATGTTATAAAGCCAACTTTTGTTGGACCACAAGGAAAATCTCACGATGAGTACGGCAAAGATCGGAACCCAACTAAATAACTGGACAGTCACCGATGACGAAAATCTAAGCTTGCACCAAAATATGTATTTCACCATTTTCACAAAGATAACTAGCGCTGAAAATACTAAGCAAATCGACAAAGCGCTTGAATGAATTATTGTTATTAATATTGATATTTATTTTTTTATCCAATGTGTAAATTTAACTGTTTCGGAAAACTTACAAATAATTTTTAAAAAAATGTATACAAAAATTTCGACTTTACATAGGAAGGCTCATGTTCACGTCCACATGATTTTCCACTTTCGCCCAATGCTGCTGTGGTGGCTCTGCTAACAGTGAAGGTTACTTTAATGATCTTCCATCAGTTTACTTGCCATGTATAACTTATTTGTTTCCAGATCAAAAATTTTGACGTAAACAAAAATACAGATACATAAAGCAACTGCAAGTGAAGCTAAACAAGGATAACAGTCTCACAGCAGTAATGAAGGCAATGTAATACCCAAAGATAATAGAACCCAAAATACGATAAATACATAATAAACACTTTGTAACTTTGTTTGTATAACACAATTTATTTACTGCTGACTATAGTTTCGGCATCTCAACGTGCCATTATCAAAACATACATTGTATGGCACGTTGAGATACCGAAACTATAGTCAGCAGTAAATAAATTGTGTTATACAAACAAAAATACAGTGTTTATTATTTATACTCACCATGTATAACGAAGTAGAAGCCGCAAAAATCAATAATATTACCAAAATACGATATATTTTCGGAGTTTGGCGAATCAAGGAAAGAAGGGCATGCTGTCAGACGACGTCTGGCCAGAGCCAGAGCTTCCAGAGGACCCTCTAAAGGAGGACTAGACTGAATAAAAAAACTAAAATATACTTCATTCAAATTAAAACTTAAAAATAAAATCCTAAACAACCAATTAATATAAAATTATGCAACAAACAAAAAGAAAAAACCAAACCATCCCTAAATACCGTTAGCACGAGATGGGACACCACACCCGCAAATCCCGAGGCGAGGAAGGAGGGAAAAAACCACCAGGAGTGAATGCAGATACAAAAAAAGTACATATTTATTAAATTTGTAAACTATTTTTTTGTAAATGTATATGTAAATAAAAATCTTAATCTTTATAAATAAACGGAGATTAAACAGAGAAATCTTGAAAGCTAAAAAATATGCTGGGACAACATAATAAAAGATATAGACTAACTCTTGGGGTCTGGATAGATAGTCTATCATACGTTTCAACTTCAAAAGACTGTTGAACTAACAGAGAAAGAAAAGGCTTAAAATCGCTGCTGATATGTTTCCAGCCGTACGGACCGCACAGATCAAAAAAAAAAAACATTCAATAGCCCACCCCATTTCACTGTGGACGTCAAACAGATCTCAAAGATAAACGGGCATCTGGGCCTGACAAGATCCCATCGGAAATTATAAAAATTGGATTACAATCGTGCCCACATCAACATCTGAAAATGATGAATTGTATATTTGTATATGGAAGCATCCCAGACGAATGATGAAAAGCACAATTAATATTGATTGAAAGGCCCAGCAAAGACACTGATCATAGGATAACATATAAGGTATTATGCTTAATTGACAGAGCAGAGAAATCATTTCAACATCCCATAGCCAGTAGACTGAAAGAAGACCTGGTACTGAAAGGAGGCATGTCCAATAATCAGTATGTGTTCCACCAAGGAGCAGTATAACAGGGTTTCACCAAGGAAGCAGTACAACAGTCGCACTCATAAAAATCTTTAAGATACTGAGAAAAAACACGGGAAAAGCATATAGGAACAGAAGTCTATGCTTGCTTATTACAATAGACATTACAAATACCTTTAACAAAGCAAGATGGGATGTGATGGGCTATAGACAACTACTTATCAGATTGAGAACTGATCGTCAACAGAAAGCAACCCATGTCAGTAATATTTCAATAATATTTGGGGTACTACAGGTTTCAGTCCTAGGCCCCATTCTATTGAACATACTCTATGATGAAGATTTAAACACGAGACTACCTAAAGGGGCCGAACTAGTCAAATATGTGGATGATATGACAATCATCGTCACATCTAAAGACAAAATCACATGAATGAAAAAGGCTTAAAATGCAGTAAATAAGGTAACTCTTAAGATCGGGGAGCTAAATGGCGGAGATAAGTTTACTCTATTAGATATCTAAGAGTATACATAGAAAGAAACACTAGGATTAAAGAACACATTAACAACATATCTGGCAAAGACAAAAAATCAGCCATGATCCTAGCCAGGATTATACCCAATCAAAAGTTCCCTATGTTTCATACAAGAAAGATACTAAGCTCAGTGATACATTAGATCCTGCTTTATAGTCACGATATGGGAGGATATAAAGGCACAAACAAAGGCAGAAAGAAAATGGAGAAGGCACAATGGCGAGCGGTGTTAAGGGTAGGATAAGCGTATCGCACAATCTCAAATGAGGCACTACAAGTTATCACTGGGACTTCACTAATAAAACTGCAGGCCCCACAAAAATTGGCAGATGAAACTAATAACTAATAATCAACTAGATTCATTTATACCTTCAACTTAAAACTCTTAGGATCATTAGGAAGGCTAATTGATTATAAATTCTTATATGCAGCCACACGTATACTTCCATGTTCACCAGTTATTAAACTAAACGATAATTATAGATATGATAGATTTAGTGTCCATAATTAGTTTACTTGTTTTAATAGGCTGTTAAGCTACCTTCTCGAACCAATTACTAAAAAAATCAACATTTCGGCAATCTATCTAACGGATCAAGGCAAAACAGAGATTTACAAAAATATACAAATCCACAAATTTGATGGTTGACCAATGTCTACGCCTGTGTTTGTAGCGATGTAATAAATGGTAAAGACTTACGTTCGTAATTTATTTTATTTTCATTTGAAATTGATTAGTGACAGTCAAAACTATAGCCTAAGTGGTAAAAAAGTTAAGAATTACAATCAAAATGTAACTTCAATATACAACATTTAATATTTTTACACAGTATAACATTAATATTAACAATATAAACCTATATATGTTAAAATAAATTGTAGCATGAATGTTTTTATTTAATTATTTACGTATACTAAAATATACCCCGTAATTTCTTATTGTAATTTTTTCACTAATTACCTTTCACCAATTCGCGCACGCAAATTTCGTTTTGGTTCATAATTATGGTAAATATAATTTATAAATCCTGCATACTAATTGTCCATTTCTGATACACTACACCCAATTAATTGGTGCATTACCGGGATCGAAGGATCGGTATAAAACCCGACGCGCTACCAGCAGGAATCATTCTCAGCTTCGTTGGCTAGAAGACAACATCATACAGTCCAACATGGGAGTATTAGTAAGTACATTCAAAATAATATTACAAGAATCAAGCAAATTAATAAAATTATGTAATATAATAAAACCATTTTACTAAGGTTTTACTAGAACAAGTCAAAATAAGAGTAATTTTTTATTTAGCCAATGTTTTTCTATTCGTTTCTATTGTTTGAATTACTTTTCAAAAAATAAAGTGTTCGTTCTCTTTAAGTTAAAAGTGCTATTTTATAAATTCAATCCAAATCGTTTTCTCTTTTCGTATAAATTACATATAAATAAAATTAATTGATCAACTAATCAAACTAAACAATCAACTTTTAAAGTAATCCATTGATTAGAAAGAGCAAATGAATCACATTTTTTTAGAATTCATAATAAGCTTAATTTTCGTAAGATATATTAATACCATTAAGAATCTTTGAAAGAAAATTAGAAAAGTAATTTTTACATTATGATTACCTGCTAAGTATAAACTAGATAACATTCCACATTCAAAATTACCAACATCCTCGGCATAGCTGATAATCCGAGTTAGCTGATTACAATACTCTTATCAACTTGTCCTATCATTACCGTACATTGCAAGACGGTAACATGATGGCACGCATATTTAGTTTGATTCATGTTAAATGATTTCAAAAGGCATGATTTAAAAACACTACGTGACGAATCCTATAATAATAATTCGATAGTTCTATAAAACTAAATTAGGTCTGTAGTGATGTTAACACATATCATTCAATACCTGGAATTTTTCTATAGAGATTAAAATAAGTTAATTATTTTTATTATAAAGATATTTAATAAAATTATATAAATTTGTGTAGTCTTATATATGAACTACAAACTACCATGATATTTATTTTGTATATTTTTTTAGGCAAAAGCGAGTTTGCTTGCATTCGTTGTCCTCGTAGTCGATTCTTATAGAATTGTTGATAATGCAAATTCACAAATCTATATAATTCCTAGTGAGGACAATCAAGCACATAGCGCGAATTTTGCCCCATATCAAAACCCCTACACACAAATTGTAGACGCCGCTTCTTCACAGTATGAACAGCATCAGCCTGTTTACACACCTCTAGTCAATGAACAAAAGATTAACAAAGGTTCGGAAAGTAGGGTAACCCGAAGATATGACGATTCATACCACCATCATGAAGATAAAGAAGATGAAGGCCACGCTGAAGTCCACTATCACAAACACAAACACGTTCATAAGCATAAACATACTCAAGATCACAAACATCACCACCAACAGGACCATCATCACTCACACAACGCTCATAATCAACACGAACATAAACATCATCAAGATCACAAACACGATCACCACCATCAACATAAACACGGTCATGAGCATGATCAGAGCCACAAACACGCACACGATGAGGAACATAAGCACGGACACGATCACAAGCATAGCCATAATCAAGCCCACAAACATCAACACCATCAGGATCATAAACACGAGCATGGACACTCACATGATCATGCCCACCAACACGATCACCACCAGGAACATAAGCATGATCATGATCATGGTCATAAGCATGATCATCATAACGATCATCACCATGGTCATCATCATGGACATAAACATGGGCATGATCACGGACACAAACATGGACATGATCACGGTCATTCGCATGATCATAAACAAGACCATCACCATGGACACAAACACGATCATCATCATGGCCATTCCCATAAACATCACTAAGCTTGTTTTTTTAGAATTTTGTTGTTATTTCCTGTTGTTGAGTTTTTATTGTTTTTTTCAATAAACTGTTTAATTTTTTATAATATGTTTTTTTTCATCCTACCTATATAAAAATTTATTACTTGTAATAAAATGTTAAAACTTCGTCTATTTTGCACGAACATAATAATAATTTTCGAAAAGTTTTAACTAAATAATTTAGCCAAATTCAAATAATCACAATTAATCTTTATTAATAGACATATACAATATTAATAATACTACTAAATATTATGGCAATATTTTTTTTATTCGAACTTATTTTAAGCCAATTTTAACAACCTGCTGTTGATAATTTAACAGGATTGATTATTTTCACGAAGGAAATGTGTTTACTTTCCGGGAATGTTTTTCCGTGCACACTTCGTTTATATCTGAGAATTAGGTAAATTAAATTTTACAACCATCTTTCATCTTAATCCCTCCACCTTTATTTTTGGATTTTTTACAACGCGATAATTACGCCCGAAAATTTCCAGTGACTTATCCGCGCCGGTTTTATTTATTTTTTCCAATTCAAAAATATATATCTAGTCCGATAGGACGTGCCAGACACTATTTACTAGAAATCGCGGCCAAAAAATATTGTAGTTGCTGAATAAATTGCGCTTTCACCAGGAACACGGGAGCGTGAAATTTCGGTCGGTAAATATTCCCGAACACCCTTAACCTACATATTTTTTTTCAGTCAATGCAAGTCATACCATTAATATTTATTTAAAGAGGAGCATAGATGGTCACTGCCAAAAATATTAAAAGAAAATAAAACAATTATTAGAAATAGGAGAAACCGTTGTTTTAACACTACGTATAAATGTTACAGTATTACGAAAATAAATAATAATAAAATAGTAATTCATTATAATAGGATGAATAAAGCACTAATGATCTTTCTTCACTCTTTTATTTCAATTAAATTGGTAATTTATTATTTTGATCTTAACGTAACTCAATCAATCAATTTAATTATAAGAGGGTTGATTAGTATTTTTTATATAGTGTTGATAAGTATTTTATTAAAAAAATGAAATGCTTATATAACATATGGTAGTTAGTCCATTATTAATAATTTAAGAATTAAAAAAGTTTATACTTCATACTTTTGAAAAGTTATTTATTTATTTAACGAATTTCCTTTTCTGTACAAAATCAATATAAATTACCAAAATATAAATGTAGTAACCTAAATTAACCTTAATATATAAATAAATAATTATATATTTATTGTCAAATATTGTATTTTTAATGAATATTTTTATAACTAACAATTAGAAATTAGGTTGTAAATAAGTTTTCAAAGTAATCAGCTTAGTCAACTCATGTAAAAATGTATATTTTTAGGTAGTTGTTGTTTGTCTTCTTGACAAACGTGTCTAATTGCAGAAAAAATGTTGTACAATCGTTGCCAATACATAATTATTCCCGGGAATATTTCGTGATGAAACGCGTATTCGACTAAAAATAGGCCCATGGTACTCTCAAAATAATAGACGTCAAATGTAATTGTTTTGACGTGTATAACGGTTATTTCAGATTTATTCAATCGCCTACAAACAAATTTACTAAAGGGTTATATCATAGAATAAAAGGTAATGAGCATGAGTGAAAAGGCGAAGTTGTAATAAAAATGCAATAAATAATTGTTATAAATGTGATGACTAATTATTTTATGTCATTGTATAAAAAATAAATATCGTTATCCTACCGTCAATTCCCCTATTTGAGCAACAAGACCAAAAAATAAAATATTAACGGGTTTAGCTGCAAATTGATTGATAACCAATTTTTAACAAAATCATGTTGTCACCTACAAGACAACTCTTACACCACGCGAGAAATCATCACCCTAGCGTATCTTTGACCTATCTCAATATATTGTTTATCACCCTAGCATATTGTTAACCTTCGTCATTAATTTATTAATTGCCCTAACGTATTCTTGACCTATCGTAATAAATTATTTATTGCCCTTCTTCTTGGCTAAAAATTTCTCTAGTACACTAACGCACGCTTCACTTTACCAATATATTATTAATTGCTCCAGGCTACTATTGACCTCATTGATAAATTCTTCAGACATTTCATAATAAATTATTATATTATATATGTCAACAGAGGATAACAAAAATAAAAATATGTTAAATAGACCTAGAAATGTTGATATCAGTAGACCTAAATCTTAATCATCATCGGACAATATTCCTATAGGTAACTTAGCTGTTCAATTGTCTAAAAGAAGTGCTGAACCCGTCCAGAAAATAATTATTGAAATATGAATAATAGTATTACTGGTGGCGATACGATGGATCTACATTAGAAGGTGTAGTCCTGATTCAAAATAGTTTGAGTATTAAGAACTGTAAATGCTTTGAACTGGCCAGGAATGACGATATATGTTCATACAAAATAGGCGTTAAGGAATCTCTTATAACGAGTCTGTTATATGCAACATTATGGCCTGTTGGTTTGGCGGTGAAGGATTTTTTCCTCGACGTGGATTTAAACCCTCTACTACTGGAAATATTCCGAAAACAACGTCTTCAAATCCAAACATTTAATAAATTTCGCAGTGTATTATCAACATGTTAGGGGGCTCAGAACTAAACTGCATGATTTCTATTGTTCTGTAATCTCAGAGGAGTATCTTGTTATATTACTGACAGAAACGTGGCTTGAGCCTGGATTATTAAACTCCGAATTGTTTGATAATAGATACACTGTATATCGTACCGATCGCTCATCCTTGAATAGCTCAAAGCTTTGTAGGGGTGGAGTACTTATCGCCGTATTGAATACATTTAAATCAACTATTATCCAACGTACATGCTCAAACTCCGGCATCGAAATTCATCGTAATGGGTAAATTGTAATGCCTGATCTTCAATGGATCAAGATGGAAGACTCTGTGGGATTATTTCCAATTAATATTAAGAACAGTTCCAACACAAAAAGTGAGATTGAAAATTTAGTTTGTAATACATATGTCTTTAACGGTTTAAATCAATTTAATAATATCGAAAATGTTACTGGAGTAATACTGGACTTGTGTTTTGCTTCATATCCTGTAAATTCTATTTCCAGATGTGATCCTTTAATAAATTGTGATGCGTATCATCCCCCTTTACAAGTAGTAAGTCTATGTTGTGAGTCCGATTATTTAAATTCAGATTGTACTGTTGTATATGATTTTAAACGGGCTACTTATTCTGCTATTAACAACTATTTATTATCTATTAAAGATGTAACTGATATTAATGCGGTAGCTGACATATTTTGCAATATTGTTTGACTGTTTTGATAAATTTATTCCGAAAAAGCTTTTGAAAGAATCCAATTTTCCGCACTAGTTTAGTTATGATCTTCGCTAACTAATAAAACAAAAACGTATTGCTCATAAACAATTCAAATTATCAAGCCAAGAAACAGACTACATTAAATTTTTTGACTTTAGGAAACATTGTAAAATAACAACGAACCTTGTTATGACAGTTACGTTGCTCACGCAGAAAAAACGGTAATTGAGAATCCAGCATATTTTTGGAAATTTGTAAAAACTAAATTGGACTCGAGTAAAATTCCGTCTAGTATGCACTTGGACGGTGATCATGCAGGTGACGGAAGAACTATAGCTAATGCATTCGCTAAACAATTTGCAACAGGGTACAATGACCAACGTTCTGTTGCTTAATATGTGTCACGCAACGCTTTATATTCCTTTGTATAAATTATTTTCCATATCGTTGACTCAAGGTGATTTTCCCGTTATTTGGAAATCATCTTATGTACAATCCATTTTCTAATCAGGTTAAATCAGGCCTAATTATGTTAAAAATTACCGACTGATATGCATTCTGTCAGCGATTCCAAAGTTGTTTGAGGCACTTATTATTAAATGTTTATCCAATATCTTCAAAAATATTATAATTCCTCAACAACATGGATTTATGAGTGGACCTTCTGCAGAAAGCATTCTCTTCTTATATAGTAACTACTGAAGTCCACTCTATTTACATGGACTTTAGTAAGGCCTTTGATAAAATCAATATTAATCTTCTGTTGGATAAACTAAAGAAGTATGGTATTTGTGGACCTATTCTTAAATGGCTTCATATTTACGCAGTAAGTCCGTGTAGATAATTTCGTATCCGATGTTTTCCACGCTACATCTGGGGTTCCCCAACGATATCGCTTGGGCCCTCTTTTCTTAAATATATACATAAACGATATACACGTTGGGATAGAATCTGAGATATTACTCTTTGCAGATTATTTGAAACTGTACAGACGAGTTTCCTCGGATAATGATGCAGCGATATTATAATCAGATCTTTAAAGAATAAGTAATTGGTGCGTTAAAACCGATACGAGTATGACCCCTAATTTGAACAAGTGCAATATAATATTATTCAGTCGTATAGGTAATAACAATAAACCTGTTTACCGCTTAAATAATAATGTTTTGGGATATGTAGGTAGTTAGAGATCTGGGAATTTACTTAGACAGAAAACTTACATTTTCTCATTATATTGAAACTTTTGTTGCCAAAGCAAATAAAATGCTCCGATTTATTAAACGTACTACTAAAATGTTTAAAAATGTACAAAGCCTAACTATGCTATTTACATCTTTAGTTCGGTCTATACTTGAATTTTATATAACAAGTAATTGTAAAGAATACAAAATTGAGCAAATTATTAAGAATAGCCTTTTTACGTAAACGTCATGGTTTTCGAGAAAAATGTAAGGAAATGCCACATCACCATTTTTTTATATTGTTTTACATTTTACAACTTTTAATTAAAACCCTTGCTTATGATTTACTGATTGCAGGGTGGAATAGGCCTTTTCGGGATCATGTATATATTTTTTATTAATTTACACAGTCACAAATTTTACTTTGTCAATTTTCTTTTATTCAAATTTTGTAATTAAAATTACTGCAAACCGCGAGGCGATCAGTAATAATAGTTCATATGTTTATGTAGAGTGGGTGGGTGTCCTCTATTTCACCCTCCAGTCAATAAAACATCACCAAAAATTATTTAAAATATTTGTATGAATGCATCAATTAAAAAATGTAATTATTACGTGTTTGTTTACATTTTACAACTTCTAACTAAAACCCTCGATTATGTTTTACCGATTGGAGGGTGGAATAGTGAACACCCACACACCTTACATATACATGATAACATTAATTGCTAATCGTTGATAATTTTGCTGCTAAAAACAATAAAACACTTTATGTAATAAAAAATAAAACAAAATCAAAATTTGAGTTTAAATATAAATAACATTCTATAGAGAATCTTATCTAATTTAGATTAAGAGTCTACCCACCCATCATCCATCAAATTTTTAATAATTTACTCGATCAAAAATATTACCTTTTTAATTTCTTTTTCATTCAAAAAGTTTTGTTGGATACAGCGAGACGATTAGGAATTAAAGTTTATATGTATATGTAGGGTGGGTGGATGGCCTCTATCCCATCCTCCAATCAAAAAAACATCATCAAAACCTATTTAAAAAATTTGTTTGAATAAATCTATTAAATTCTGCAATAATGTTAAGTCTATTTACGTTTTACAACTTTTAATTAAAACTCTCGCTTATGTTTTACTGATTGGAGGATGGATTAAAAGACACCCACCCACCCTACATATACATGATAACTTTAATTACTAATTGTTAATGGATTCTACATCTTTTTAACTTTCCCTACATGGAATATAGGGAAAGCTTTTTCTCGATATTTTTCTAAATTTTACATAACTTTTCAAACAAAAGTTAAAGAGAATGAGAAACTGGGCAAGTTTTATTAAAAAATGTTTTTCATAAAGTTCTTAACTTGCGAGAAAAACATGTTTTGCCTATTACTAATAAACTATAGGTTAAATGAAATTTTTAAAACAGGTAATTGTTATTTCATTTCAAGAAAAATTAAATAAAGTTTTATAATTGCCACATCCCCATTTTTAATATTATGATCAAGGTTGTGTATAATTTGTAGCTAGCCAAAACGGTACAGAATATAAAATGTGACCCCAACACATTGGAATTTTGTACATACTAGAAGTGGTACTACAAGAATTCTTTTCCAACTGAATAATGGTGCTAGAACGTTTAATACACCCATTGATATGGTTAATTCTTTTGCAGTTGAGTTTTTTAATGCCTACTCCCTAGCATCAAACACTACTTTGAATGAATCGTCTGAATATACTAACCGATTTAATTTTTCTGCTATCAATTAATCTGACATCACAAACAGTATTAATAAGTTAAAAAATAATAATACTTCCGTTAATAATCAACTACTAAGCTTTTCTTTTCAAAGACTTTAAATACGTATTTGTTAAGGTTCTGCTAAAAAAATTAACATATCTGACTTTCCTCAGATAAATGGAAACATGCAAGTTTGATTCCTGTGTACTACATCTACATGGCTTTGGTCAGGCTACAATTACCAATCCTTGACGTATTATACAATATACATATAATTGAATCTTTAGATAATCGTACACAACTGGTTGTAATCTACATGGACTCTCTCTTTTAATTATAATGAATTGAAAAATATTGCTATGTTTTAACCACACATATTATTATTTGTGGTGAATTCAATTCAGTGTAAGGATTGCCACGTAGTAATGGTCGCAACCATCTTCTTCATTTAATTATATTGATTATGCAACTTTGTTAAACAGACGGTAATTCTTTGGGTTTAGTTGTCTTACTGTTGACTTTTGTTGTGGAATAAACTATGTATGATACACTATTATGGTTTCAAATCTTATGAATTTAATATTTCTTGAATAACTTTCTCACTTGATCAATTATTTACTTAATACTTATGAATTTAGTCTGGTGAATCTAAATTTGTTTTACCACAGGGTTCGAATCTGGGTCCACTTTTATTCATAATTTTATTTCTTCATTATCCTGCCCCGTTTTGGCAGATAATTTGAAAAATTTCTCTAATGTCCCTAGTCTGACTGGTTCACTGAAGTTGTAAGATAATCTTGATTTAATTTCTAGACTAAATATTAACAAGTATTTAAATTCTATTTTTAGAAGATAATTTGTAAAAATGATATTAAGTCAATAGTTACTGTCGATGGATTATATATCACCAATAGTTTTTCAGCTCTTGTGATAAGTAAGTAAACCTTATGTTTAAGTATAAATTAAATATTGATTTACATGTGAGGTATTGATGAAAATAGAAGTTTGGTTTAACTGTTAGTTGGTAGTTTTTACATTATATAACAATGTAAAACTGTGGCGCAGAAACGCTCAAAGAAATTGACTTTTGTCATTATTACTTATGTTTCTTTGTTTCTAAATCTTCAAAACTTTTAGAGGCGAAATTTCAGCTGCTCTAAATTAAATAAGGATACATTAAAATAGATAATTAGTTAGACCTAAGGTATATATACACATATATTTATTTATTTTACTTAGAAATGTTTTTTTTAATTATTTTCTTAGCAAAAAGTTTTTTGTCAAATTTAACTATGTTTATAATTTGTTAAATTATTTGTTTAAAAAATACTCTGCTTGTTTCAATTATTTTAATTTATTTCATTTATTTATTATTTTAAGCTCTGATTTAATTACCACATGTTTTTTTTTTCATTAAAAATAACAAAACTTACTTCTGTTGAAAATTTAAACATTAAAACTTTTATACATTAGTATTATTATTTTCTATAAAATTGCTACCTATTTTAAAATTTTAGCACTTTTCAACCATAGTTTCAGTTGTATTTATTAATAAAATTCAGTTGTTTTTAACATTTCAAAACACATTTAAAAAGAAAGAAGCAAAAGAAGTAGTTGAAAAATATTTACGTAATTAAATATATTACAAAAAACAAATTATAATTGTATTCCAGTTTAATTTTTATTTTAAAATTAATAATATTAAAAATTATAAAAATTGGAGCTAGTTAAAAAAATACAAAAAGTTAATCGAAGGAACCCTTCAAAAAAAATCAATAGTGGTTGATTAATTTCTCACTTGACTCGTGGTGAAATATTTTTGATTAAAACACGTAGTCAAAATTAGTGATATAAAACCAAGAGTTTTAATCAATGAAGAAAATTGCAACAGTTTTGTTTCATTTTGTTATTAACCACTTTTCTGGTTAGTTATTTACAATTATTTCTCACATAATTTTCATGGAAGATTGATAATTTTTTAATAAGAAACAAAAAATCTGAAAACTTTAGAATTTTACATATTTTTACTCAAAAATTAAGAAGTCGACTAAGTAATAACTCTGCTGATGATAATTTGGAAGTGAAATTTGCACAAAAAGTGAAATCGTTGGATGCTATGGAATTTGTGACATTTGTATGGCCCTATAAGGATGATGAATACTCCATTTTACGGGAAAAAGACTGCAATATTTACTATCCAATAAAAAGTTTCTACCATCTCTGTCTTTTAATGTGTTGCTCGGTAACTTGAAATTTTCTCAAAAGCATAGTTGAATGAAAATTATCCACTGATTTTGATTACAATTGGTTTGTGTACCATTTCACGATTGTATTTATACTTGCGCCAACTTGCGGGTCAAGTGTACAGCATTTGTACTGTTTAAAAAAATTACAATTATTTTGGTAACTCAAACAAGTAACAGTCTATCATACTTGGCATTTCATTTTCGCTTACCTCATAGTTAGAAAACTTCACAAATCATAATTCTTTTGACACAATCTTGGAACAAAGTGCAACTATTGTTTTGTTTACTCCACACTTAGTCCACTTCATCCTATATAAACCAAACAAATCCACCCCTGTGATATATGTATATGTTTCATCAAGAATGTAGCAGGGAAAAAATAGCTAAATTTTTATGCTAAAAATTTCAAACTGAAAAAAATTATTTTTATTTAAAACTTTCTCCTGGACCTTTAAATCGACAAAAATGTATTCACTAAATTTTCTTCTTAGATTAGAAGTTATATCTAAGCAAATCTTTTAAAATAAATGCAGCCTTTTCTTAAATTATAAGGCGCTATTGAGAAATTGAAAAAATATCAATGAAATCCTCCTTTCACCAACTATCTCTATTTTATTTATGGAGCATGTTTAAACCATGGCACACCTTTTACTCCATCCCTCTTGATGATACTTCGATTACTTAAATAATGTTTACGTCAAAATTGAATTCATGAAAATAGAACAGAATAAAGAATTACCTTTTCTTAGACACAATAATTCATTTCGGAAGAACTCTCAACGACACTATATACAGAAAATTAAACGACACAAACGGATATCTAAATCCTGTCTTACATTAGCATCCCTATGAAATTCATCACATATAATGCGAAAAAGATTTAGCTTATCGTATTTTTACACTTGTTTTACACCTCTCCAATAGGAATGTTTTTACAAGTAGTTCTCAATACCTCGAATTATTGGTTTTCTGTCTAATAAAAAAATTGAACCAAAAATAACGCTAAGATATATTCGGTACAATAAAATCTAAATTTTATGGTTCAATTTTTGCAGTATTTTGTCTAAAAGTATGAAAAGCACTCTCCATTTATTATAAGGTTTCTTAGTATACACATTTTTTAAATTTATAAATCTCTATTACAAAACCTTCTCAGTAGACGTATATTTGTAGATGTGTCGTGGTTTATTATGATTTTTCAATGAAACGGATCCTGTAAAATTTTACCAATAAGATCTACAAATCGGTTTAAAATTGGGCGCGAGTAAAAGAGCACAAGAATTGATCAATTTACATGATAAACAATTTTAAAGTTGCTGTTATAAATATAATACATATCTACATTTATAAGTGCAACGTCACGTTTATTATCTGGTGAAATTTGAACGTGTAAATGCTTTGTGCTTATTTCGGTCTCACGATCCACGCTGCCTTGTTTTAACTTAAATTTTAAAGTAATAGTCATTTTCCCATCAGCAGATCTCTTCAGATGTCTGGTAAAATATAAAGTTGGCTACATTTCAACAAATGTTGCATGTGATTTATATAAAAATGTCTAATAAATTTTGCCTTCATACCCCATGCTATCATTTATAGGGTAATCATTTTCCAGTATCAATTGTTTAGTAAATTATAGGACAGATTCAAGTACATTTAATATCTCCAAATGAGCCAATAAATGATTTCTATATTTTATGGCTTAAACAACGACAAGAACATTATTACGTCAAATAAGTCAATATTAGGAATAAGAAAAGAAATTTTTGAACGGGACTTATTTTAATAATAAAAACAATCTATATTTACAGAAAAAAAGAAAATAATTTACATGTAATTAACAAGATGACAATTATATGTCACAATAATTTTTTTTTCTGTCCAACGGTCTTTCAGCTTAGGACCTATTTTATTTTTTATTTTAATGAAATTATATATTAAATTAAATAATACTTTAAATGAAAGATTGAGTATCCTTTCTTCACAAAATGTATTGATCGCAAATGTACATTTCGGTCACGATGTGACCATTTTCAATGCTAAACTCAATAAATCAATAAATTTTGTGAAGAAAGGAGACTCAATCTTTCATTTATAGTATAGTACATCTTCACGTAACTCAACAATCATTAAAAAATTAAATAATAGTAGTTATTGAGTCAGGCTGAAAGATCGCGGGTCAATAGCCGTTGAACATAAAAAAATAAATCACTGTCATTGTCTAACATCAGAATTTATTTTATTTATTACATGATAATGTAATTATTTATTACTTGATAATGACATTAAACCGTCGAAACTTAAGTCGTGCGTTTTTGTAATATATGTATATATATTACATAATTTTTAGTGGATAAAACATAGTAAGTGCGTTAGTTAAGTGTTTATTACATGTATTATATATTATTTTCTGTAAATAAAGATGTTTAGTAGTAGTAGTTATTTCTAAAGAATTTAATAATACTACTACTAAACATCTTTATTCACAGAAGGAAATAATACATGTAATGTATACAATAAAATAAAATAAAATAAAATAAATTCTGTTGTTGTCTTCTTCCGTGTCATGGCTATCGACCGGTGGTCTTTCAGCCCGTTTTCGTTCGTCAGTGAATGTCGTTGTCAGTCTTATGAATCAAGATGAAATGATGAAATGAATTGATAAATGGTGGTGCTAGGGTGTTTGGATTTAGGAGGTGTATTAGGATTACGATTTAATAATATTAATTTATATAATTATGAATAAATAATAAAACACGAGAAATTAATTTTATTAACGCGTTATTAACTTTTCATTGGTGGCAATTAATTTGAAGCTTTAAATTTAAAGTCGCGCTTTTCTCGATGCTTTATAAATAACCTCACTAAATGGATTAATAGGTTAATTAATTATTTATAAAAGGCTGCGTTTCTGTGTATTTTTACACATAATGAAAACCGGTATTGCATTGCAGCTGAAATATTTTTAGAGGCCGTCAAAATAATATGCAATATACAGGCGCAGTTAAAATAGACTCAATGAAATCAGGAAACGCTAAGGATGCTGTTTACAAACTGCACAACTTCATAATCAAATTTACGCAAAAACATAAATATAGTAGTTCAGTGGCCAAAATCTTCGGTAATCCAAGGGTATATGTATATAAGTATTTATAAATGGTCCTTCAAGGATAAAGTAATTATCAAAAATAATTTAGTACTTGTTATAAAGATAGGAATTAAAGAAATAATAAATAAAATAAAATTGTATATTATATATCTTTATAATTCTTTACTAATTTATTTATTATATAATAAATTATTCAATAAAATTGAAGGAATCTTTATACATTAAAACATTAATTCGTATTATAAATAAAATTTGAACTTAATTTAATAAAAATAAAGGCGCTTATTTTAGTAATATTATTGTGATTAAAAATGTAATATACTAACAAATAAATTCAAAATAACCAAAGCTGTATTTCTAATTGACTCTTCGATTAGGATATGCAAATCTAGAAAAAAAATGGCAGCGTATTTGAAGTTACTAATATTAATATTTTAATATGGTTTTGACCATACTATACAGTGCTTCCCAAAAGTAACGTATAAATTCTGTAAAGTCGTAAATAAAAATATTTCAGAAAAATGCTTTGACAGGTCGATTTTTGTTTTTAAATTACTATACTGAGATACACTTTTAAGCCCCCACCCCTACGCCCCTAAGGGATGGTAACCCCAACTTTAAAATTCATATAGCAAAGTACCCCTTGCGATACCTCAATTGATAGATATTTTTATTCTGAATACAAAACAAAAATAATCAAAATCGTATGATAAATAAATGGTGATATGGCCATCATAGTATTTTCCCTATATTTTACTCGAAAACTAAAAGGTTTACGTAAAAAAGCTATTCTTAATAATTTTTTCACTTTTTAATTCTTTCCAATTCCAATTCAATTAGGTCGTTTACCCAAAAATCAATAATTTGTAAGTATGTATTTTTCTTAGGAGAAAGATTCCACTTTCTTGTACAGCCGCAACCTACATCACTCCAAACGTTGAGCTGTTAGTGATAACAAAAGATGTTGCCAACAGAATTGTAGGCCGAAAGTTCAAATTCTGAGGTAAACCATTCGAAGGATTACCGGAAGGCTTTCGTTAGCTAACCATAAATCGGCAATTGATCTGGTACTTGATAATCGGTCTCTTGTTGCCAAAAGTTGAACCTCATTTGTTCTTCTGTCTTCTACGGTTTCTTTTCTGTAATATTCTTACTATCTCTGGTCCATGCCTGAGAGCAGCGCATGACGGTGGTTTGGTTATCAATGTCTCTAATCAAAAAATAACCTTCACGCAATAGCTCTTCCAAAATAAACGATAAAAAGCAGAAACAGGGAAGAACGGAACACAATATGGCAAAATATACACCTGAAAATTATTAGAAAAAACTGAAAGACCTTAAGATCACTTATAATTGATGTCTTTTAATAGTTTGGTCAAAAATTCGCAGCCTTTCTTGGTGATGCGATGTTGAGTATATTTTAAAATATGGATTCATCAAAAGAATTACTACTACATTCTTATTAGCCTGAGTAATTATATCATCTACTATAAAGTTCTCTCTACAAGACCTTTCAAGGTTATGTCTCTATATCTAAAAAATGTTGAAATCTTGATATAATGAAAATGATGACAATCAAGTATATAATGAAAATTATTTATTAATTTCCTTAAATAGTCATCGTTCAGTATAAAATTTAATCTCAACTCATTCTAATCCGGCATTAAAATGTTATAAGGACATTAACCAAATGTATAAGGATCTAATTTTGCATTTTTTTAATTACCTTAGTTTATAAGCATCACTTAAAAGAGATTTCATCATGCGTTATTAAATCCAATATTGGGGTGCTAATTAAACTAATCAACTAATAATAATAATAATATTTGATTAGATCTTGATAATAATTAATTATAAGAGAAAGATAAATTAAAGCTAAGTTAAAACCTGATAGATCCAATCAAATGTTTATTATATTATGTGATAACAATCAAGTATATTTTATTAAGTAAGCCTAAGCACAACGATTCCATTGTTTAACAAGCCGGAGGATTCCGTATTCATATATCTCCTGTGACCGTTACGAAACTCAGTCCTTCATAGCATCCTTGAGTTCGTCGTCTGAGATGAAACGCTGCTCTTTCAGATTTGTTTTTTCAGGGGAACAAACACGTGGAAATCGCAGGGTGGTAGATAATTGTTTACAAGTTGCGTTATCGGAAGGTGTACTCACAATATAATATCCATATGTCATTTTTGACAGTCAAATCTCCATCTCTAAAAGATGGAAAATACGCCTAAAATAAGGCAAATATTAATGGGAAAAAGAACACAGAGAATTCTTGGACTCTCAATGCCTATCAGGAATATGGGTTAGTGTGGAAGATCATCAGACCGCATGAACTCCTCCCAGCTTCTTCTATCTAAAATTTTTGTACGTTTTGTTTGATTTTTTATATATATTCATGTGTATTTTGTTAAGTAAGCTAAAGCATAATAAATAAATAAATAAATAAACGGTGGGTTTCGTAGCAGCTCAGCGACCAGCAAAAGAACTGCGCATGGAACAACTGTTTCGTTGTCATGAAAACCCCGCACTCCTAAAGAGGATTTCCACAGGAGATGAGAGCAGGTGCCACCACTACGAACCAAAGATAAAGCAGTATAATATTAAGTCGAAACATAAACATAAGCAATTTCAAAGTTTTTGGTGTAATCAGCCTAGGTGTTACTACTACTTTCAAGCTACTCACTGAGGGTGTGGTTCTGCTCCATAATGACACGCACATGCATGTGTCTCCAAGAGAAGCTTTTCCATCCACTCTACCACCCGGACATATCACTCTACGATTTTCATTCCCCTTAGAAATTATCTGAAAAGGTAGGGTTGACTCGAGGACGCTGTGAAAGACTGGGTCTCGTCACGTCCACATGAGTTTTAGGAACTCCTTCAGCTGGTTAATCAATGAAATCGTTATCCTGGACCTATAGTGTATACTCTGAATAAATAAAGTCTGTTCGTTGGATCTTCCGTCGTACGTCACAAACTATCGCTTCGAGAAACGACGCAAAAACATTCACTCTGATAAAGTAAACCAAATGCGTTAGAAAAAGAACGCACTGTAAAACTTTCGTCGTTTTTTGAAGCGATAGTTGGTGACGTATAACGGAAGATCCAACAAACAGACTATACTTAATTTATTAAATATTGTTCCCCGTCAACAACAGCTACGGATCGATTTAGATCTTTTTGAATCTCATCAACTTTTTCATTTGAACATTCCTTATACGAATACATAAATAGGATATTGTATGAAATTTCCTCTGTATTCCTTCAATACTTCTTTTAGAAAGATAATGATAATATCAAACTATCAAACAATATTCAACTTTATTTCTTACAAATGTTTTCTATATATAACTTGCTGCTACATAGCTGAAATCACAATCATCACAATGTAAGTTGATTGTAATTTCAGACACCACACAGTAGATATCACTTATATAATTCAATGCCTAGCATTTTAAAATCTGTATTACCTATGTATTTTTGCGAAGAATTCAACTATATTTCAAGACTTAAAATATTGCTGATACTTGAGACTTCTACTTCGTTATACATTTTGAAATACAAAATAAAACAACTTCTTTGTTTGTAAAACTGTAAGGTTTGATAATGGCAAGTTGATTTGCTGAAACTACAGTCAAAATGAAATAAACCGTTATACAAAGAGATGTCAACATGGTCAAAGAAAGCCAATTTCCTAGCTTGTTTTTTTATTATCTTTGAAGCATTATTTGTTAATTCTTATAATGTCCTAATAATATATAAAAATGTAAATTTTTATCCATTCAATATGAAATCCTGGTAAACATGTTACAAAAAAAATTAAGAGAAGCTTAGGAAAAGCCTTAATGTTAGTTTTAAATGTTGATCCAATATGTAGATAAACTGAAAATAAAAAAATGAAAATAGCCCTTGTGTACCAATTTCAGTGGTTGCCTATTAATATACAAGTTTAATGAATTTAGATCACCAAATTTGTTTATAAAGCGTGTTAATTAAATAATACATTACACAAATACAAATAAATTATATAATATAATACCACCTAACAAACAATTAATCATTTATAATTTATGAATTCGGTTTTAATAGTGTTTTAAGAAATAATGTATCTGATAAGCGTAATGGCGAATTGGTAGCTTCTGGACGTATGATATTCATGAAGTAATTGCTTTATTAAATTCATTTAAAATTCTTTTAGTGGATGTTTCATTTGATTCATCTGATTATAGAGGATAGAGGCATTTAAAACTGCTTATGCACTTCTTATATCACTTTATTGATTTTCTCACCGATTCTGTTGATCTTAGTATCATTAACTTTTATCAAAAGAGCTAATGTTTTTATTTTAATCTAAAAAGGAGATTGGCTTGAGAAAAATTTCACAAGTAGTTTGATAAACATTTTCACAAGGAGTCAATTCGTTGGTGTTTTCGCTTGCTTTGCTTTCAATTTCACCTGCTCCCAATTTATTATTCATAATGCATTTGTTTTATTTGCAAATAAATGGGAAAATTGTGGAGGGCTTGTATACCAATTGTATAGGTATATTGTAACGCCTTTATTCAAATAGTCATTAACTCATAAGAGTTAATACTTTACTACCCGATTTACCAAGATTTGCAATATCAAAATGTGTAAATAATAAAGTCTAGGACGTAACCTGTTTTACAATCAGATATAACGAACAATTTTATATCAAAACGGTGGCGCTTTGTGTTTATATATTGTTTGAAGAACAGACGTCCTTTGAATAGCATAAGACTTTCATCAATACAAATATTTTGGTATGGGATGAAAGTTTCTCTAAATATTTTTTTTTACAAATTTTCAATAATAATTTTTATTTTCCATAAAGAAATACGTTCAATAGTGAAGGTGAAGTATTATTGCTAAAATGCAGTAGACGCAATCACAGCAATTATCTATATCTTGACATTATTTGTCAAATGTTGTGGTTAATCGAAGTCACTCTTGGGACAAATAATCATTAAGAGAGGTTTTTTACCTGAGGCATTAGAAGATTTAGAGAAAAAGAAACAATACAGTTCTTTGAAGTCTGGACACGGACATTAAAGAACTAAAATGAACTATCCACAGTTTGAGATGGGATTTATCTGTACTTGAATTTTGAGCAATAACAAATTGAAAATATAAGCATACAAGAATATACTTGTAAGATTAAAACTAAACACAACCAGCAAAATAGAAATGACTGGATCACACGAGGGTTAATTAAATCAATTAATGTTTGTCTTTTATTTAAATTTTTTATTCGTAGATCTTGTCTTAGTTTTATAAAATTTAATGTACTATAATGTAATGTAATGAAATGCAAA
This sequence comes from Ontholestes murinus, assembly GCA_963969525.1. Classification (NCBI taxonomy): domain Eukaryota; kingdom Metazoa; phylum Arthropoda; class Insecta; order Coleoptera; family Staphylinidae; genus Ontholestes; species Ontholestes murinus. The sequence continues at coordinate 17,700,092 of OZ018396.1, forward strand.
CTACGCTGAATTAACAATAAACATTATTATTATTATTATTATATTATTTCCACAGCTATTTTTGTCACTAATTCCTCGGTAAAAAAAACATTATGAAACACTCTAATTCCATAAAAGTAGCGCTATCTTTCTTAGGGTCTAGATATACATTGTCAAAATCGTAAGTTGTGGATGTTATTGTTATTGTTTATTTAAATGTATAAAGATACATATGCAAATACAACCGGTTTAACATTTCTTAAGCCTAAGTTTAACAAATTATGTAAATTATGTTATGTTCTTCCATTGATACTCTATGTAAAGAATCCCACAAAAGTGATGAATAAATTCGAAGAAATCAGCACTACTAATATCACCGTATCTGCAAAACCCTATTGACATCGACCACTATTGGAAATGCAACAGACGAAGAACATAAAATAATGTATAATAATGTATGTAATAATCCCGTTTCCATGCTCTACGTTTTTTTACTTCTGCAGAGAAACTGAATGCGTATATCTCCAATAATGCAAACAAAGTGTTATAGTGCAACTATTGAGCTTCAACGGAATATCCAGTTCGAGGTTCGAGGACCGAGATTAAATCTTTTTGTAGACCTATAATAAAATTAGGGCTGCTTAAATTCTATAACCAAATCGAAACTAGTGATTTTAATTTTTTTAATTAAATGGAGATATTTGAAATAAAAACCACCAAATATCCTATTAGTATGAAATATCAGTGCTGGTTTAATGGTAAACTTAAAAAATTAAGACGTGAGTTAAAATTTTGACTAAAAAATGCTGTCAAAATGACATAATAGACTTTGTCTAAAATATCCCACAAAAGGGTCAAAATGGAGCAGATTTGGTTAAAATTAATTAAAAAGAACTCCGAAAATGGCGAAAATGTGTCACAAATCTGCTGAAGAACGTGGGTTTGAGTGGAAGAGCATTGGTGAACTCCGCTCGTGACTCCTGTGTCCTAAATTATCTGTTTATTTCATATTGAATGTATGTATATTATATATTTTTTTGTAATTTTGTAAGCAGGAGAAGCAAAGACAATAAAGAATAAAGAATAATAATGACTATAGTGAGCAAACCAAAAGTCTTATTAACGAAAATTTCAATGTATATAGTAATAAAATTATAGAGGCAAACAAGTGTACAAACAACGAACACTTTGAAAAGCATAATTATTATCCCAAATCTATTTGGAATGTAATTAAATAAAATAACTCAGGTAACATCATCAAACAAAATAGATGTATTGTTAACGCAGAAGATTTTAATAAATATTTTTTAAATATTGGTGTAGAATTCATTAATGCCTCGTAGATCAATGTCAAAGAATTTGCATTTGTTGAAATCTCTTTCAAACAGGCAAGAGACACCATTGCGAATCCTCCGAATAAAAATAGTAAGGACTTCTATGGAATGAATACAGTTATACCTAAATCAATTCTAAATATTATAGTAGTTTCACTCACGAATCTTATCAATAAGTATATTAGAACTGGGATTTTTCCTAACTGTCAAAAAATCCAGAGTTGTAAGAACAATGATAAATATAAATAAATAATGTCTATAGTACCACTGATATCTAAGGTAATCGAACTTTTAATAAAACAACCATATGATCACCTAAAAAGTAACTGTATTCTTAATACTAACCAATATGGTTTCAGGTAAAGAAGAAATACAACTACTGCAATATTAGAACGCATGCAGAACATAAAGGATGGTATAGTGACAAATCAAATAATCTCAGACCAGTTTTGTGATTGGTCTAAAGTCTTCGACTGAGCATCTCAAGAAAAATAAAATATAAAATTTAAGTAGATACAAAATCAACTGAACTAGCTTGAAACTCTTGAAAAGCTCTCTAAATAATAGAAAACAAATAGTGTAGTTTAACAAACCAACAAACAACATAACTTTACTTGTGTTAAAACAAATTTTATACTTAAGTACTAGGAAAATAATATTAGTAAGCCAAAAAAATCTACAACATACTCATAAAAAATAAAAATACAAATTTTAAGACATATTTTAAACTTTTTTTGAAATAAATAATTCTTTAGTATTATGAATAATTTAAGAAATTGATTAACTTTGTGACACCTTTTGAATATTTAAATAAAGTAAAAACTATTTGTATAGTATGAGTGAGTTTTTTACTTTATTTAAAAATTTAAGAATTTGTTCTGATTAAAAAATTTCACTTGTAATACTAAATCAAACAGATTGTTTTCAGAAAATCCTTTTTGTGTAAGTAGTATTATTAGCCTCTTTAAAAATATAACTTATTTTATTTGAATTGTATTGTTATTAATGATATTTTGCAAATATATAATAAACGCAATTTAAAAACATATTAACTATAATTTTCAAATTTACAAAACATCAATCATGGCTTTTTGCCAATTTCCTTATTATTGTCTAGTGCAAATAAAAATGATTTAATTGTTTATAGGATTCAAGAGCTACAATAAAGCAAATATAACCATTATCAATCCTCATAGTTCTTTTCCCTATATTCTAGTATTTTACTATCCTGAAAAAATTAATATTACTTTTATATAATTGTTATTATTTTTGCTATACATAATCAAAAACCAGTATAATAATAAAGTGAAACAAACCAAGTGAATTTTTAATCAAATAATATTTGCACTTACAATTTAAAATTTGGTTTTTAATCATTAATTTTTCTTGACTTATAAATCTGTGAATTTTTATTTTGTATAATGGTCCTACCAATTAAATGTTTTATTATTAAATATTTAAATAAACGAAGCCTTTGACCTTTAAAAAATTATTATCCCAGCTACTTGAAATAATTTTGAAAAAAAATCTATATTCTTTATATATTTAAAAAGAATCTTTTTATACATTTGAATCCATGCAATTATTTCTGACATCCGATTCCTGTATCATATAAATAATGTAAATCTTACGATTAGGTACCATTTATTATAATCAAGCACAATCTACATTTATATCAATGCGAATTTCGCAAATTGGACTAAAGCCACGCCGGGGTTCACTCACCTGTTTTTCTTGTCTTTTTCCGTTTCCGAGATCCCCTCGAACTGAAGCATCTTTACCATCACCATCTTCACCACCAAAAGACCTCCAGTAGCACACACTCAAAAATAATTTTAAAAAAATCAAAACAAATTCTTATCAGGTACACTTGGGTTCGTAAAGCGCGCGCACTTTAAACCATTATCCGTAAACACATTCACTTAGTTGTGTGTAAAAACTTTAATTTTTTTTTCTTGAATTTTCGAAGTGCTCGGGACCACTTGCTGCTGTCTGATCACTTAAGTGCCGGGATTAAGACCAGGAGACGGGAAGGTCGATTTGGCGCGCGCCACCACTGTGCGTACAGTAAATTAAGCCGGATCTCCCCTCCCTTCCCTCCCGCCGCCGCCGCCGTCGCGTGAGACGACTTATTTTTGGGTCGGTTTTGAAGAAAAAAAATATTTGTATGCATACGATCAATTAATGCTAAACTATGTTGTCAGCAATTTAAAATAATAATTTATAAAGCTTTGTAAAATAAAATTTCAATCTACCATCTAAAATGTGACAAATTGAAGAAATTATAATTTTAATTCGTAGTTAATTATACACTATAGAATTATTATTTCAATTCATTCAGCACATTAAGAAAGAAAGTTTTTTACATTTATAAATAATTAATGTCTATTGTGAAAAGCTTTCAGCACAAATGTAGATTACGATGATGAAACTTTCATTTCCGGGTAATTTCATAACTGAACACAAATCGATGAAGATCTACGTAAAAACACCCACGCTTATACACATTTGTATTTTAAGCACTCACCATGTTCAACCAAATAAAATTTACGCTGACACTTTTAATTTTCGTTAAGGCCAAAATTAGATCCATACAAACAACTACCAAATGATCGTTGAAGGGATCTTTAATCAAACTAGAGTGATTCAAAAGCACAGTTCAATGTTTCATTCCCACACCAATTGTAGTGTCTTAGTAAATACGTTTTTAGAAATGTACCCCATAGACCATTAATTCAGTTATGATTTTAGTAAACACCCTCCAAATTTAGGAACCGCGTTCGAAATATGGTTGGTTTTTGTAGACGGTGAAAAAGGTTTTGCTGATTACGTTAAAACATTATGCAAAACAAGAAGGACCGCCACACTGCATATAATTATCTTGAAAAAAGTGGTCAGTTATAACACAACAATGGCAGTTATATACGAAATAGAACCATGAAGTAAATTATTTCCATTTTCAATTATTTTATCATTTTCTGATAAAAGAGAAAATCCCCTCTTCATAGAACCCCCGGAATTTTAAAATATGCCACACATAACTTTTACTTACTAATAACTTCAAGTGAAAATTACGAAGAAATTATTTTCGAAGATCTTAGTAGTCTACATTCAAGTCTTATAAAAGGTGAAATTGAAGTATGCGGTGTGCTTTCCTTTTATTATTTATAGGATCAGGTCATATACTCAAAACCTGTTAAAAGGAACGATGTTAAGATTATTTTAAAAGGTCCACCTAAAAAACCTCTTTTGGTCAAACTAATACAAATATTAGAGCCGACAGTATGGTTTTTATATTTTATACTAGCAAGTTTAGTTGTAATCTTGTTTCGCTTCGATAACATCTCACCTAATACATGGATTTTTCTAATAGCATTCTTGATCTGTACTGTTGATATTAAACGGAATAAGTTTCGTAAATTTATAATAATACTTTTAACCATTTGGATGTGTGTAAATATGTTTTTTATTAATTTCATTAGCGCATTTATTTTAAACGGTATCATTGAAACGACTTATTATGAAAAAATCAAAAATCTTGATGGAGTATCAATGTTGGATTTGAAAATTTTGGTTCTCAAAGAATTCAGAAATGTTACACCTCCTATTCTGGAAAATCAACTAATCTTCACCGATATTTATAAAATCTTCAATGAAGTTGCTAATAAAAGATTTTTGTAACAAAGTGCTAAAATCTGGAATAAAAACGTTGAGCCGTTCGACGAGCAGAGCAGTGAGGGGCATACCAAATACTCGAAACCGGTCAGTGGCTGTTGTGAAAAATAAATATTGTTATAATTGTTACTAATGACGTTCCTTACAATTTGTCTCTTTTTTATACATCCAAATAGTGTTCTAGTGCAACAATAGATGACACCTTTATAGTAATATCTTCAATAAATTCTTCTTTAATGTCCGACCGACTAGAAGAATTTGTATGAAATTAATATACAGCACCACAACCCGAAGGGAAAAATTGTCATCCAAAATAATAAGTCCACGTAAACCAGTTTAGATAAATAATTGCTTTTAACAGTTTCCCACAATTGTCGGTACATAAATAGGGTAATTTAATGCATCTTTACGAGAACTTCATCGTACAACTCTGTTATGGACAGTGTTATGCTGAAGATATTTACAACGAATCTCCACTGGAGAATAGTTGCTGTTGGCAAGGAAGCAATAATTTGAGGTTAGAAGTTATTCTACAAATTTTAATAAACAAGAAGATTGCAAACTATCACAGACTGCCCCAAGATCTTTAAATTCGTTATCAAAATTTTCCTATCCTACAAACTCTCAAAAAAGTTCACCACTTTCGACCTTTTTTTGCAGAGGAGGAAAAATGTATTTTACGAAGACTACACACCTCCTAGGTTGTGTTAAGTAGTATGGAACTCCGGTATTCTATCGCATACCCACGAAATCCCCCCCCCTCTGTTTTATACCACCTGCAACATCTATTCTTGAAATGGGCGCCTTCTATATTACCCCATTCTGTCGCCTTCTCCTTGCATCGGCTTCCATGTCTGAATAAGATAATAAGTGAGTGAGAGGATAATGTGGTCGATATCCTAACATTACTTCTAATGCCTTCTACCTTTTTTTGCACAGAAGGAAAATTTAATTTTACACCTAACACCTCCTAGGTTTTGTTAGGTAGTGTAGAACTGCGGTATTAAACTATCTAACTACTAAAACCTCTTCCGCTCTCCAAGATACCACCGGCATTATCTTCCGAATTTGTTAATAATAAGATCCTTTGTCATAGTATATTAGCCCCATCCTCTCGCGTTTTCCTCTTGTTCGGTTTCCATGTCATTTCTTCCTAGCACTTCCGTGGTGAAGTCCTTCATATCTTTCAATTTTCCTCCGCTGCCATATTGTGGCGAACTAGTGTGTCTCCTCTGGAAGGTTCGCCGAATCCCTCTTCTAGCCTCCTTCTCTCTTCCATCCATCTGGGGCAATGCGTCAACCTCTGACTAAGATCATCGCAGTACATGCAGTTCGTGTTAATTGCCTTCTTGATTCTATATAGGTATGCTTTAAAGCATCCGTGTCCGGTTATCATATGTGTTAGAAAATGGCTTATGGCCTCATTTTTCATTTCTATCCCTGGCCTAGCTGAGGCTATAGTATCACCTTTTTTGTCTATAATCCTTTCTCTCCATTATCCCACCGTTCCTACCAATATGTCAGCAATGTTCTTCGCACTCTGCTCCTCGCTTCTTGCTTCAGTATTCTCACTCTCCTCGCCTCGTGCACTACTGCAGTGCCAGGTCCGCTGGAATCGTTCACAGCACCTCGATACCATCCGATGCGCCCTTATGATTCGGATTGCTCCTGTTTGTTACGCTCTCCACAGCTCTGCCACGTTCCTAGCTATCCCTATGCATTTCACTCCCTATGCTAGCATTGCTTGCATTAGTTTTGGGCATAAGTCGGTCGATAGCCGCTTCTGTTATGTGGCCGCTTTCGCTACCCTCTATGATGATTGTCTTCCCTGATATCGATCTTTTTTTCGGCTCAAGCCCTGAATCACCATCGATGTACTACTCGCGACCAAGTTGAGATCGTCAGCGGACACAATCAGCACGAACTCTTGAGGTACCCCTTGTTTGATCACTCTTTCCTGTTCGCGTTTTTCCCTTCGTACATCAAACTCTTGTCGCTCATCATCATCCTTATGAAATAAGGTGGAAATCCTGGTTCCTCCATCGCAATCATCACTACTGACCATGGTACCCTATTTACTACATTGCGCAAGTCATAAAATCGTGCCTTCCCTTCCTTAGCGGCCCTGTGTTGAGCGTGTTGTTTGTGGGACAGCTCGCCAGATTTCTTGATGCTCTCCACCATCCTCTCCAACGCAGACGAAGCGCCCTTCAGACTTGCATACTCTCGTTTCCATTGTCTGTGGATGACGCATCCTGCAGTTCCTTGGTGTCCACGTCCTATCATGCTCTCGGTGGTCCTGGGTTCTTTCTTGTGATGAAGAGTGCGTCGACCACCGCTGCAGTTTCGCCAGGGATAATTACCTCCGGTTCTTGCTATATGGTCCTCTCGTCTTCTCCTCGCATCGGCTTCCAAATCATATCATCTCAGCACTTCCGTGGCGAACTCCTTCACATCTTTCAGTTTTCCTTCGCCGCCAGCATGTTCTCGATCAGTGTGCCTTCTCTGAGAGGTTCGTCGAACGCCTTTTCTAGCCTTCTTCTCTCTTCCATATATCTGGGGCAGTGCGTCATCCTATGACTGAAGTCATCTACCATCGCATCGCAGTACATGCACCAAAAACATCCGTGTCTAGTTATCATCTGTGTTAGCAATTGGCTTATGTCCCCATGTATTTTCGCCCCTAGTCTCAGCTGTGGTATATCACCTTCCTCGTCCATAATCCTTATTCTCACTTATCCCGTCGTTCTTACCACTATGTCAGCTACCACGTCAGTCGACACCGTTCGATACGCCCTTATAATTAGGATTACTTCTCTCCTTTATGCTCTCCACAGCTTTTCCATTTTCCTGGCCATCTCAATGCATTTCGCCCCCTATGCAAGCACTGCGTACATTAGTTTTGACCTCGCCACCGTAGCCAGCTTCCGTTCTTGTGACCGCTCCCGCTAACATTGTCGCCTACGTGCTGCATTTCGGATTTGCCTTCATGATGATGTTTGTCTTCTCGACGTCTACCTCCTGGTTCCTGATCTCGATCTTCTCTCGATCTTAAGACCTGGCCGTTTAGTAGTTAGCCACGCCGTCGCCGTTTTCCAGCCCGACTTAATCATTTTCTCCGTGGCCTCTCTGATGATTGGCTTTAGGGTCGGCATCGATGTGCTAGACGCGACCAAGGCGAGATCGTCAGCAAACATAATCAGCACTGACCCTTAAGGTACCCCTTGAGTGATCACTCTTTCCTACTCGTGACCTTCTCCTCTATATATCAGATATTTCTTAACTGTATATAAACCCGAATTTTCGAACGACCTTGCTAAAAGAAATTAGATAACCAAGTTACTCTCATCTTCGTCGCAGAGATCCCTCCATGCTTCCAGGAATTATACCAGCGGCTCGTCACTCGTCACACCACTAGTGGCTTCTCTTCCGATGGCTAGCCAGCTAGATTATAATATGTGCAGCCAGTCTCTCACTGTCCATCCGACCTATTGACTAGTACCTTGGTACTTGGTATCTGTGTTATCTGGAGGATCTTTGTTCACCATTGTATTGTATGCGATCACTGAGTATTTTGCACCTGCCAGTCATGCACTAACGCTGACGACAGTGTTATGTTTTTCTTCTTCTGGTCAAGAAGGGGTTAGATATCATCATTGCTATTTTCACCTTATTTACAGCTGCGCGGAATTGTCTTTTAAACAATCCTCCAATTTCCGCAATCACGAAATTTTTCTTCTACCAATGATCATTCTGAGCATCTCATATCTCCGTCCTCTCATTATATGTCATAAATATTATAACGTTCTTCTCTTTATGCTGTTAATTACTTAGTATTCTTTACCTATTTCTTATAATACTTCCACGTTTGTTTTACTCTTGTGTCTAGGATATTGGAAGCATCTTTCTGTAACACCACATTTCGAAAGACTGTAATTTGTCTATGTGTTCTTGTGTCAGTGTTCAGCTCTCTAGTCCGTATAGTAGCACTGCAAACACATACCACCGTAGTGCTCTTACTCTAAGTTCTATTGTGAGATTTCTGCTGCATAGGATTATTCTTAGTTTTATAAATGCACTTCTTGCTATCTCGTTTCTCGATATTATTTCTGTTGTTTGGTCGATATTTCTGTGATCCATGTATCATGCACCCAGTTGTATACTCTGTAAGTATATAATAGCAGTAGTAGTGTTTGGCTACCGACCACGTGGTCCTTCCGCCATGTTAGTTGTGTATTTTTGTGTGTATAAATGAGCTTGTTACTTTAAAGGATTGCCCCGTCCCTCTAAAGCGCCTTTAATTGTTCCCCAATAGCAAATGGTACCGGTCACACAATTGCTGACCCGAACTAACGTTAGTGCACTCTTTCTAACGCCAGTTCGCCCGCAACCGTATGCACCCACCACCGGCGTTTTAAGTAAGTATATACTTACTTGTTTAGTTTTTTGTTATTACCACATATTTAGTCTTTTTTGTATTCATTCTAAATCCATATCATATAAACGAACTTGTTTTATTTAGTAATCTTTGAAGTTTGTCTTCTGCAAATCTTAAGTTGTTTATGGGTTTTCCGTTTATTATCATCCCCTCCTTTTTAATGCTTCTTTGAAAATTAATTCCCTGTACACATTGAAGAGCAGTGAGACAATGCACCTTTGTCTTGTTTGGTTGTTGAAGTAAAACACTTTATTATTGCTTTTTTGAAAACGCAACAATTGTTTCGCCACACTGTGGCTTCTTCAGGCGAAGAAATGGTAACAATAAAAGTTTGTGACAGATTTATATAGTAATTGCTGTGGGGAGTAAGGTGGTTGGGGTATTATTCTTGAAGATATTGATGTTTAGTAGTGGTGACCGATTTATGTCTGTTTGATCGTTTAGCAGGAGGCCTGTGTTTTTTTTTTTAATTAATTTCTAAGTTCTCTAGTAAGTGTAATTTCTTGGTGTAAAATCTTGAATTCTTCATTGAAAGAATGTCCTTCGTCCAGCAGGTGGTTGGCATATGTGGATGTCTTTTATTGTTGATATATGCGGCGCGATGTTCTTTAATTCTGTCAATGAATGCTCGTCCTGTTTGACAGACATATGTTTTGGGGCAGTCTCAGAATTTAAGTGTTTTACTTCAACAACCAAACAAGTGAATATGAATTTTCAATATATAACAGCCCCATCAGTTAATGCATCTTTGTCTAACTTATTTCTTTATTTCAACGTCTGGACTGAATACTTTGTCCACTATCATGTCTGCGCGCTGATTCTAATACAAGTTTGTTGTTATTCTCAAGTCTCTATTATCTACGTTTTTCGATAGCGGAATTTTAGCTGGTTTTTCGTTTTTGACTTTGTCGAAAGCTTTTTCGATGTCGACGTAACAAACATGTACGTCACGTTCATATATTTCTATTAACACAATAAATGCAAACAACGCCTCTCTGGTGCCTTCTGAACTCAAATTGACTGTCATCTATTGCCTCTTCTAATTTTTTATTAATGCATCCCTGTATTTCTATTAGAAATGCCTTGAACATATGAGTTATTAAAGATATTGTTCTGTATTCGCTGCAATCTTTAGCGTTTGTGGTTTTTGGGATAGCGCAAAAGGTGTAGAGTAACCATTGTCTGGGTATACGTACTGTTTTGTATATTGCTTTGAATAAATATAATAGTATATCTAAGGCATCATCATTTATACATTTAAATGTTTCAACTGGGATTTGATCTCCGGTTTTGCTGATTTTAGGGCCGTTTTAATTTCTTCTCATGGTCTCTTCAGAAATTCTCTTGTCTCCGAACAAGTTGTTAATGTATTTTGACCATTTATTTAATATCTCATTTGTATCGAAAATTAGCTTCCCGTTTGCATCTTTCAGTATTCCCGCTTTTCTTTTTATATTACTAGGAGTTATCTAGTAGTAGTAGTAGTAGTAGTAGTTGGGCTATCGACCACGTGGTCCTTCCGCCATGTGTCACTTGTATATTTGTGTGTGTGTAAATGAGCTTGTTACTTTAAAGGATCGCCCCCGTCACTCTAAAGCACCATTAATTGTATCCCAATGGTGAATGGTACCGGTCACCCATCCGACTACTGACCCGAATCAACGTTGCTGCACGTCAGTTCGGGGTCGTAACCGATGCGCCACCACCGGCGTGTGGAGTTATCTATTTTTTGGGAGTATTGAAACTGTCATATTTTCTCTTATACCCTTCTATTTTTTCTCATTAGTCTTTTAACCATGTTTACTTTGCTTGTTTAATTATAATCTTTATGTGCTAGTCTATTTCTTTGTACTTATGATTATCTCTTCCTTTGAACTGTCGTCTTTTATCTATTAAGTCTAAGATCTCTTCTGTCACCCATTGTTTCTTTTTGTATCTTGTTGGTCGAAGAACTTTTAGAATTTTAGTTATTACTGTATTCATCAGTATTTTGCATTTCAGTATTTTGTAGAATTTCGTCTTTCTTTTTCTCATCAATTCTTTGTTAATTTCTTTTGTCATAAGTTGTTTTGTATTTGAATCTCTTAGCTGAGTTGTTTCGATTTGTTTGTTTTCTGAACGTCTTTTTACCAGTTACATTTTAAGCCTGATTTTTGTAACTACGGTATTATGGTCTAATCCTATGTCGGCCTTGGAAACGTTTTTGCCGATATAATTGCGTTTTTGTGTCTTTGTCTAAACAATATATAGTCTATCTGGCTTCTTACGATTTGTTACTCTTCATTGGCCGGTGATTTCCATGTGTAGAGCCTCCGTTTAGGTAATTTGAACAATATATGGTATATGCTATGACAAATATTATTTTGGCAGAATTGATCTCCTCTGTCTTTTCTAGCTGTCAACCTATAATCTCCTGTGCATCAGTCAAATTTTTCGTCTTCTACCTTTGCGTTAAAGCCTCCCATTATAATTGTCACATATCACATTTTGGTGGATTTTAACACATTTTCTACTTCTTCGTAGAATTGTATGATGTTTACCTTTGCCTTATTGGTGTTTAGTTGTATCATTATAATTTGGTTTGAGTCAGGAATGAAATTTGCTACTATGTTGTTGATGTTTTTGTTTAAAATTATACCAACGTCATATTAGTGCGAATCATCTTAACTTCCTGAATAATAAATACATGGTTTTGTTGTTTAGCATTATCTTTCCAGCACTGTGGCATTGAACGTCGTAAATATCGAATATCTCTATATTTAGTCGGTCCATTTCTTCAACAGCATTATGTATTTTTTCTAATATTCCACGTCGCGATTGTGCAAGGTTTTCATAAATTGATGACCTGAGAGGTCTTGCAAACTTTGGATTTTTCTCTTCTGCCAGTTCCAAGATCATTAGAGTGTATGCTTGAATGCATTAGGTTCTTCGGGATATTCTTGACGAGCTTTTAAAGCATTGGTTTCCCGTTGCCTTCTGCATCTCCACGCCGTTGGTCATGTTTGGTTCATACGTCTTGAGCAACAAATAGCTCTACCCCTTTCGAACGTCGGTGTGTCCACTCTGTTCACCACGTGCAGGTCCAGAGAAGCCAGCATGTTCAGAACTGCACATCCTCTGTCGTTCGTGGTCTGCGATCACCATGCTGCTGCCTTTACATTTAGATCAGCCCCAATGATACGCCCCCTCGTTAGCGTCTAACGCTGTCTTCCAGCTCTTACAGCCAGCCATTGTATCCTGTAAGGTCGATGTTCGGAGATATGTAGCAGCTGTAGTATGTGAAGCCCGCTACAGCTACCTACACTATTTCCTTTGCTCAGCATCTTTCACCTGCATAAGCAGAAGGAAGGCCAGGGAGGCATTGGCTGCTACAAAGACAGCTGAAGCCCCAAAGGCCCCTTCTGGTAAAGAAGGAATACTTCGGGTGGAGGTCCTGATGGAAACTGAGGATGGAGGCACACCGGGCGGAAGCCAGGAGTGCGCCACCTCCATTCCAGAGGAGCCTTCACAGCCGTGAAGGTGATACAGTGTAACCTGCATCATTGTAGGGCGGCCGTGGCAACCCTTTGCCGTCACCTCGACACTATGCAGGATACAATAGCCGTCATCCAAGAACCATGGATTGTTAAATCCAGGGTTTGTGGATTTGGTAAGTTAAATGGGATAATATTTACACATCCCACAAATAATAAGCCTAGATAATGTATTTACATACCTAAGCACATAACATCCTATCTTATGCCACAGCTTTCCACCAGTGACATCACAGTGGTAAGGCTGTCAGCAGGAGACGGCAACAAAGACACCATCCTGGCGTCAGTTTACCTCCCTCACGACGCCCCCGCACCAACCAGGGGGCTAAAGCAACTCGTGCTACACTGTGAGATGGAGAAACTTCACCTCGTCATTGGCTGCGACGCTAACGCACACCATATCATCTGGGACACCAACAACAGAGGTAAGTCACTACATGAATTCATCATTAGTAACAATTTAGAAATACTAAACCGAGGCTCTGAACCCACGTTCATGACAACTCGGAGCCAAACTGTAATAGACATTACATTGGCGACTAGCGGTATCTCAAACAAAATCCACGACTGGCATGTATCACCGTCGGTTTCAATGTCAGATCATAGGTGGATCAAATATACACTAACACATACAAGCGGTAAGAAAACACGTTACCTTCGCAACCCGAGACTAACGGACAGGAATGCCTACATAGACAACCTCTCGCGGAGTCTGCGAACTTGCGAAGCTACCGGCCAACTTAATACAGTGGAAGACATTGAAACCTATGTAAATACGTTTCAACACTCCATTATAAAAGCATATAAGGACTCCTGCCCTGCGAGAAAGGTGGAAGACTCCGAGAACGGTGGTGCGGAGAACTCGACCATCTCAGAGAGCTGCGAAAAAATCCTTTAATAAAGCAAAGAAATCTAAACAACAGTCGGACTGGATGGTCTCTAAAAACATCCAACAAGACTACAAAAAACTAATAAGGCAACGACAACCAGGTTGCCTAAAACGAGAGGATGGAAGTTACTCTTCCAACCTCTCGGAAGCAGCTGAGATTCTCATCAACACCCATTTCCCAGGATGTACGAACACTTCCGACGAAGGTTGGTCAAAACCCATACTCTCAAACCCCTCCAAGTAGGATTGGGAGGTGGCAGATCACCTCACGGAAGGGACACGTATAACCTGGGCAATCAAAAGCTTCTCACCATTTAAAGCTCAGGCTTGGACGGTATATTCCCGGCCCTCCTCTAATGGGGGCTGGACATATTATCAGCCCACCTAGCCAAAATCTTCAGGGCATGTATTGCGATCAGATACATCCCTCTAGCATGGAGAGAAGTAAAAGTTATCTTCATACCGAAACCTGGTCGTATAGATTATACACTAGCCAAATCACACCGCCCAATTAGTCTAACGTCATTTCTCCTGAAAACGTTAGAGAAATTGTACGAAAGATTAATTCGCGAGACGGATTTGATTACGAAACCGATCCACGCTAACCAACATGCATACACTCAGGGGAAATCAACGGAGTCAGGTCTGCACACTGTTGTAGGCCGAATCGAAAGATCTCTGGACAACAAAATGTCCACCTTGGGCGTGTTCATTGACATAGAAGGTGCTTTTGACAAAACGACCTTCAGAAAAATGGAAACTGCTCTCTCCACGCATGGTGTGAACTCCACAGTTAGTGGATGGATCAAAAGCATGCTGGAGAATAGGGCAGTCACAGTAAATGTAGGAAACACCACTGTCAGAAAGATCGTTGCTAAAGGCTGCCCACAGGGTGGAGTACTCTCACCACTCCTGTGGAACATAGTTGTTGACAGCCTACTGCGGCGACTTAACGACAATGGCTTCCACACCATAGGATATGCAGATGACATAACCATCCTGCTAACAGGCAGATTTGAGACGGTGCTATGCAGCTTGATGCAGGAAGCCCTCAAAATAATCGAACACTGGTGTAACGACCAGTCTCTGACCATAAACCCGTCAAAGACTGAAATGGTCCTCTTCACAAAGAAAAGGAAACTAGGTAAGCTAAAGCTTCATAAGCTCCTCAACAACCAGTTGACATTGTCGTCAGAAGTCAAATACCTGGGAGTGATCCTCGACGGCAAGCTGACGTGGGAACCACATCTCAAAATGAAATGTAAACAAGCATGCATCTTCCTCTGGCAATGCCGGAGGGCTGTGGGGCAGACATGGGGGCTATCTCCCAAGATATCACTTTGGCTGTACACAGCGGTAGTAAGACTAATGCTAATCTATGGAGCACTGGTTTGCTGGCCCAGAGCCAGACAGAAAACCTCAGCAAAGCAGCTTACTCAGTGGCAAAGGTTAGCATGCATCAGCACGACCGGAGCAATGCGAACAACACCCACTGCAGCAATGGAAGCAATGCTCTGCCTTCCACCTCTCGACTTATACGTAGAGGAGATGGCCACGGCGGCAGCACTGCGCCTAAACTCAGTTGGACTCTGGTACAAAGGAGGCAGGGCTGGCAGACACTGTTACCTTTTAGAGGAGGCTGTCAAAAAGACACCCTTCCTTGGAAGGAAGACAGACAATTTGCCACCCTGCTACGTCTTCAATAGACCCTATAATGTATCAATAAAAAGAGGAACCGGGAGTGTAGAGGTTGGGGAAACCCTCCGAATTTACACCGATGGTTCTAAAACCAAAAGAGGATCCGGGGCGGGAATTTACTCGCAACAAATGGACCTCTCATTAGCTATACCCCTAGAGAAGCACACAACAACTCTGCAAGCAGAGATCGTTGGCATCATCCAAATCAATGATTTGATCACCCTTGGCAAACTCAATCCAGATCCAGATCCAGATTCACCTGCATAAAAAACAATGAAAACTTCTATTTTGACGTGCGTATTTTTTTTTACCTACTATCTTACGTACACTGTGCCAAATCAATGTAACCGCCCTAAATTCTTAACATGACCTACTTTACTTATAAATTAATCTCATCGTATGATATATCAAAATCTCAAAAACATATTCGATATATGTATTTAAAAATAAATTAGATTTTAACTTGCGTTTCCTCAACTTACCTATCCTAAAAACTAAGCGTAATACTGAACACTGGAAAAAAATGCAATTTTTTTGAAAATTAATAAAACAAACATAAAATTGAAATGGCTTTTATTTTATTATCAATAAATTAAAAAAATAAAAGAAATCTTTACGTTTTAGGTTATTTTCCTCCATACTACTCTCTCTTGGGTTTTTCTCCTGCAACCTCTGATGTTCTTCGTTTATACATCTTCTTCCGCATCATACATCCATCTAATTCTAGGCCTGCCCCTTTTTCTTGTCCCAGATGACCTCCATTGTATAGCTCTTTTGTATGTTCTTGTATCTTACATTCTGCAGACATATCCCAGGTTTTTATATGTTTGGCAATGTCCATTCCATTACTTATTTGGTTCATCTCGTTATGTCTGCGTATTCTCCATGTTCCACCTACGTTCTAAATTGGTCCGAATATTTTTCGCATAATATTTTGCTCGAAAATTCTCAGCAGTTCGTCTTTTTTGGTAATTGTCCATGTCTCACAGTCATATGTTACTATAGGTCTTATACGCGATTTACACATTTAGACTTTTGTATTCTTGTTTAATAGTTTTGAAATCATTAATTTCTTGTTTGCGTAGTAACAGCGGTTTCCACTTAGTCCATAAGCTAGATGACAATCTTCCTGAGCTATTACCATGCTGTACGCATGCACTACTCCATTTGACCACAGATTTTACGTTGCTTTACGTTTATTTCATAGCAGCATTAATTATATTGAACAAATAAATCAATATATTAAAAGATTTACTCGCAATTATGTTCTTATATGTTTTTAATCTATAAACTTTAGAGTTAATTCGATTCGAATATTTTTTCTCTGTTAATGCATGGCAAATAGTGGATCAACTTAATTAATTCTAAAAAATATTTTCATAATATTGACTTTTGATATACAAAAGGTTATCATTCAATAAATTACCACTTATAATTAAGGATTAAATTAATTTCTTATTGTTAAATTCAAACACATTCCGTTTCGTCGTAGATTTACGCTTTTCGAATTGAAACTTTGAATATTTTGATCCGTCTCACTAAACAATTATAAAGAAATATGTCAGTGCATAAACAGACCTGCTCCACTTATCCCATTATAAAAGTATTTTTGGTTTTTTTTTCGCGTGTTGTTCAAACATTAGGGTAGCGCCCACTTTTCCCGGAGCAATACAGTTCCACGGTCTATTTTAGCTTGATGACAGCATTTCACTCGTGCCCATTCATTTTTTTTGCAATTTGGCGTTGCGCCGCTCTATTTACTAATACGCTGCGCCGTGGAAGTGCAAAAACGGTTTTTCAGTTTGCTGGAAATTTTCCAAATACACCTGTGCGTTGTGGTCCAGTAACCTACATTCACCAGACGGTAATTACAAACACTAAAATCGCCGATTGTGATTTATCACCTTGTTTCAGGGATAGTATAATTAGGACAGGGTGAATCAGATGGTGTTATATAACAGATTTGATAGGTGACTATCTATTCATGAAATGAGGACGTTGTTACTCATTGTGCACCTATTTTTAAATATTGGTTATTGTTTAAGATTATCAAAAAAAATGCCCTTTGCTATTATTACACTAGAGCTCAAAAGTAATGAAACACCAAAGAAGAAAAATGTTTTAAATGTTTTTGTATTAAATGTTCAGTTTTTGTGTCAGGTCAAACGATTGCAATTTGGTGCAGGTTGAACAAAATATACTGACAAAAATTCAATGCTGCGGTTGTTGAAGCATTTTCTAATTCGGCGAGGTATAGATCGAATCAAGTGGTCGATGTATTTTTGTGGCAAACGGTCACAGGCCTGTTGAACACAGATGCGCCATTGGTCCAAAAGTCCTTTGTAGCAGGGGCAATCGCTGAAGTGTTTCCCAATGCTATCCCATACATGTTCTATTGGCGATCAATCAGGGGATCTTGCAGGACAATCTAAAAGCTCTACGCCAGAATTTTGTATAAACTCCATGGTTTCACGGGCCGTATGCGGCCTGGCGTTGTCTTGCTGAAAAATTGCCTTTGGAATAGTCTCAATGTATGGTATTGCAACAGGTTGTAGAATTTCAGCGTTGTTTGGCTGTTAGACTACCCCTAATGAACACCAGAGGAACCTACTTCCAAGACATATAGCGCCCCATACCATGATGACTGGGGTATTGGCTGTGTGGTGTTCTTTGGTCTTTCACCGCGAAATCGACGGATGCGTCTACGTTCATGATGGGCCCATAAGCAGAATCTAGACTCTACTAAAGCAAATGAAGTTTTACTCTGCATCCCAGTTGAATCTGGCTTGGCACCATTCTAAACGATAAGCTTCGTGCAGTGAAGCGGACGAAACGCATAAAGGTCCGTGGCTAGAACTCTTCAATTAACTGTTTGCCTATAAACCACACATCTTGTTGCTCCAACAAAGGCATCTCGAACTTGCCACACAAAGTGTCGTGGCGATTACGTATCGCAAGCAGTCTTGGGTACCATTCTTGACTATCTTCCATCTTGTATATAGATGTTTGTCAACAAATTTAATCAAATTTGTTGGTAAAAGTCCATTAATATGTTTTTTTAACCTTTCAATTGTGCTTATAAATTATCAATTCATAATCATTAAGATTGATTATTTAACATCACATATTATTAGCATTTTAAGGGGAACTAAAAATTAATCCAATAAATATTTTCAACGATTCTATTATACAAAAACTCAACAAGAAACAACATAAGAACAACTAACAAATAAAACATCAGTGTTTGGAATGTTTATGGCCATGTTTGTGTTCATGTTTGTGACCGTGTTTGTGGTCATGCTTGTTTTCATGTTTGTGATCATTCTTATGGTTATGCTTGTGTCCGTGATGATGGTCGTGCTTATGACCGTGTTTATGGTCATGCTTATGCTCGTTATTATGATCATGTTTGTGACCGTGGTGATGGTCATGTTTGTGCTCCTGGTGATGATCATGTTTGTGTCCGTGATCATGGTGGTGACCATGTTCGTGCTTATGCTCTTGGAGATGGGAGTGCTTGTGTTCCTGATTGTGTTCATGTTTGTGTTCATGACCGTGTTTGTGCTCACCATGGTGATCGTGTTTGTGGTCTTGATGGTGTTCATGGCCGTGTTTGTGTTGGTTATGGTGTTCGTGTTTGTGTTCCTGTTTGTGCTTGTGTTCGTGACTGTTGCTCGCCTCGTGCGAATGTTTGTGTTCCTGTTGGTGGTGGTGTTTGTGGTCTTGGTGGTGTTTGTGTTTGTGCATGTGCTTATGTTTGTGGTAGTGAACTTCGGAATGTCCCTCTGATGCATGATGATCGTCTTCGTAGTCGTAACTCCTTTCTACTTTGGATTGGCTAGGACTAGTGTCGGCATCATACTTCGATTCAATTTGATGGTCGCCGTTCTCTTCGAAAAACCTCTTGAAAAAATCGGACTGAGGGACATCCTCGAGTTGAAAGGCTAGGGCGCTTTGTGCTTTATCGTCCTGTGCAAGTTGGGTAAAACTAGGGTTTGAATATCCATTTATTCTATAGCCGTCAGTTGCAAGGACAATCAACGCAAGCAAACTCGCTTTAGCCTATAATAAGAAAAAAATTAATTAAATACATTTTTCAAATTGCCTATTTGTTTATATCTTATCTTATATAAATACAAATTATAGTTTTTATTATACTTTATAAGTATAATTATATTGATGAATGAAAATAAAGTATTATGTTTCTTGCAGAAATAATAATTATATTTATATACATTTAACTAATTTTATAAATTAAAATAATTAATATTATTTCCTTACCAATACTCCCATGTTGGACTAGCTTAATCTTGCAACCAACGAAGCTGAGAATGATTTTGCAACGGGAGCGGCGGGTTTTATAGTAATCGGCTCGGCCCTTCTCTTTCCTGTTTTGCAGAAATTAATTATGCATTTAATGCACAGTAATTTAGCGTGCATGATTTTTAAGTTTAATTAATGAGTGCAGCTATTTCTAATTGTCTTGTATTCTGTTCCTCCTGCTACATAATACCACTTTTGAAAATCCACTATGCATTTCTTTACTATGATCTAATAAGGTCTTAATTCATAAACAATTATAAGCATCATATTCAACTTATTAAATAATTTTAGCCAACCACATCTAGAAAAATCTCCATTTTTCCAATCACTGACAAAATTATTTACTGTTGGATCAAGACTGGAGATTACTGACTTTCAAACATTGTGGTGCCAATGGGATTTGAATGGAAGAATCTAATTTATTATGAACTCTGCCCTTCAAAATTTTACGTTTTTTTAACTTGTTATTATGGGTATTTTATTTAAGAAAGAAGTAAATAAATAAATTAATGTCTGGCTAGTCTCTACCTGAATAAATCATTTGCATTTGCTAATAACTTCCCGTTCTTGCAAACTTCGAGAATGAATGAATGTATTATTTCATAACCAAAACAAAATCCTTATGAGCAAAATTAATTCAAGCGTATTTAGTTTCCTTTTACTTCCCTAGCAGCTTGTTATTTTACGGGTAATTTTTCCCTTCTTGTATTTGGAGTTTTAATCTTTGTAATTCTATTGTCATCTTTTCTTATTTTTCTCTAGCAGCTGGCTATTTTAAAGGCAAAGTTTTTCCTTCCTTGTATTTGGAGTTTAAAACTTGGTAATTTATTTTCCTTCTTATTCTTCAGCACCTTATTATTTTAAAGACAGTGTTTTTTCTTTTTTGCATTTGAAGGTTTTGAGCTTAGTAAGCTCTATTGTCAATGTATTTGCCTTTTTCTTCTTTCGTGTTTTTTAAAACTTTTTTCTCTATTTTCCAGTAACATTCACATTTCTTTATTCCTAACATTTTGTCCTTGCTTTTAGGTATATAGTGAAAATGGGAAATATTGTTCATGCTATAAATATAATATCTCTAACATAATCAAGCAAGAAAATTATAACGTCATAATGTTTAAAAAAGTAATTTAATTTAATACAGGGTGGCCCAAATATCACGAAGGGCTTTGAACTTCCTATAACTTTTTTAATAATGAACTTTCCTCTTTATTTTTTTCAGAAATTGCACTCGATAAGTGTGAAAATTTACCACCATTTACCAACATGGTTCAGTTTTCCTTTGAGATCCAACATTCAATTGTAAAAACGCAGCGAGCATATCGTCGTAATTTTAATGTTAGAGATACACCATCGGAAGCAGTAATTCGTCGCTTAATGGATCGTTTTGAGCAACGAGGTTCTGTAGGGGACCATAGACGTACCTGGAGACCACAAACAGCTATTACAGAAGAAACTGTGGATCTTGTGAGGGGTTGTATCAAAGAAGACCTAGAAACGTCGACTCGGAGCTACTAAACTTAACATTCGTCGTATTTTAAACTATTTACATCTTTATCCGTACAAAATTCATATGGTTCTGGAATTAAAACCTGCAGATGACCCACGATGGCTGAACTAGACTCAGACTTCAACAATTGGCAAGAGAAACAAGAACAACTTTATGGATCGTCTGATTATGTCCGACGAAGCTCATTTACACCTAAATGGAATGGTTAATAAGCAAAACTGCAGGTTCTGTACCACTGAAAATTCTAGAATGGTATCCAAACATGAATTGTACCCTGTTAAATGCGCAATTTGATGTGAAGGAACGTTTTTAATGACAATGGTAAAGTAGTGACCGTAAATGGAGAACGATATAGGACCATGCTTCAGAATTTTGTGAGATCTGCAGTAGAACGTATACCAGGAATGTGGTTTCGGCAAGATGGCGCTACCTGTCATACAGCGGAAATCACATTGAAAGTTTTAAAGGTCGTTTTTGCGACCGAATAATCTCGAGAATATGTGCCGTGGATTAACCGCCGCGATCTCCGGACTTCATGGCCCCTGCTTTTTTATTATGAGGATACCTGAAGGCAAAAGTTTTCGAAAATAAACCTCGGACAATTCCACAACTGGAGGATTAATTTGTGTCGAAATTAGGGTAATAGAGACAGAGACGTTAAGAGCTGTAACGAAACATGAAAGAGCACATTTGTGCAAAGTGAAAAATTAAAGGCATTTAAATGATGTTATATTTCGTATTTAGTATTAAAAGAACTCCAAGATGTGTACTTCTCTAATGCTTTGAATTAATAAATAAAATTAAAAACCAAACATTTAGAGACTGACTAAAACCCCTTGGCGACTTTTGGGCTACCCTATATTAACTGCATAAATATTTGTGCATTTCATAGTTTTAAGTTACATTTATTTCGATAATGGCAATTGAGTTGAGTTAGACAACGAAATAAAAATCATGTATTGTACCAAACAAAGTAAAAGTGTTTCATTGAATGATTTTCTTTGTCAATATCTCAACGATATATTTTTATTGACTGTAGTTTCAATCATTATTAATCTAGAAGTAAATTAATAAGACATATATTTATTCACAAGTAATACCATAAGTGATGGCAATTTACTCGAATAAATTTTGTCAGTTGCTCGAATAAAAATCGCGAGTAAGCAACAAACTTGAATGCGCTAAAAACAAAATTTATTCCGATTTAATTGTCATCACGAATGGTATTTGGAAAGACTATTCCACGACTTGAAACGAATATCGGTGAATGGTTCAATGTTTATATTAAAATGTTTATGATATATCTCCTGCAGTATTTTGGTCGAAAAATTCGACATTGATTAAATAACACCTCCCTTATAATCATTTGCATTTACCTTCTTTATATTATACGCCCAGTCATCATAATCGCGGCAAGAGTTTCCATTAAAGTTTTGCTAACAACTGGTAGTTTTTAGATTTCTTCAAATCGTTTCCAAACACACGATCTCGTTTAAGTTTGATTTTTTGGTGCAGAACTTGTCACCGTCGCATTTATTATGGATGATGAAGTGTTACCAAACCTTTTGATTTTATAACCTACTTGCAACTGACATACGTAGAAACAACGTTTTTCGCTTTTTTATCAAGGCTAATTCAATTCATTTGTCGGGAAATAGCTAACATCAGGTTATTCAGGTGAATAAATAGCAACTTGGTGTTTATTCACTTATAAATTGACGTGATTGGCTAAAAAATATCACATGCCTCATTTTCATTGGCTACATGCAATAGGAGTGGAATAGTCATAAAAAAACAGTAGATACTGTTCTATGTAAGTATCTTCGTTAAGTAGATAAATTTCGGAATTATACTTAGCTTTACGTACCGAGAGGGATTATAATTAGTACATTTGGGTTCTTTTGTCGCTGAAGCAGATTACCTGAAGTAGATCCTAATCAAATATACTCCTTTTTCAATTAAATATTTTGTAAATGTACGATTATTTCGTATTAAACGAAATAATTCAATGTGTTTATTTAACTAGTTTTGAAAATGTTTAAGATTTCTAATTTGATTTCATTATTGATGGTGATGGAGAGGTCTAAAAATGTATATTGTTATTTCTACTGTAAATTTTATTTTGGGCTGTATTTAATTGTTCGAAAATAAAATTGAATTGTCTATTCCTAAAAAGATCGCATTAACATTATCTATATATCTTTATTAAAGACCAAAATCATTTTAGAAATAAGAATATTATTTGTTATGTTAGACATAAAGATTTCTGCTATATTTGTTGATAACATTATTATCGAAAGAAAAATTTACTTTTTAGTATTGGTTACATTATTTTGATCAAGGTTTTTTTTAAATTGAATGCAGTCACTAACATATTGGAGATTAGCTTCTCGTTGTTTTTTAATTTAACTAATGTTAATGAATTAAGAAAATCTATAAAGCATAATTTAATAATAAGTCCGTTAAATTCGATGTCTGTCGAGGTATTTGCCAGAGACGTAGTTGTTTCAACAAGTGCTTTGTTTTTTGTGGTCTTAACAAGACTCATTTGTTATAGATTTAATGAAATATTTTCGTGTTTTTTCTAATTATTAAAATCTATAGACTTTTAACCCGGCTCTAAGAGAATCTTACACTAAATATAAATGTGAATACAGTGCTGCCCTAAAAACGGCAAACATATCTGCAAATGAATCTTTTATAAGAAATTCTAAAAATAGCCCGAAAGCGTTATGGTCTTTAATTAGTAGTAAAACATCCTGTGATACAACCTGTGAAATTAATCCTAACACAATCAATACATATTTTGATAATGTTGCCGAAGATCTAGATTATAGTCTTCCTGATCCAACTTAACTCCAGTGACCATATTTTAAATTCAGGGAAATTAGTTTTGTCAAAGGGTGAGGTACCAAACTTGAATTTAAAAACTCTAACTCCAAAAATATTTATGATCTTACATCTCCTTAAGAGGGTACTAGATGCAATTATTTTACCTCTTACAAAATTAATAAACATTTGTGTGATAATAGGTATCTTTCCTAGCTCCCTTAAAAAAGCGCGTGTTATTCCGATTTTTAAGAAAGGTTACAGAGAAGACCCAAAAAGACCTATAGCCATACTACCAGTCTAACCTAAAGAATTTGAAAAAATACTGCTTGAACAAATACTTGATATTCTTGAGACTTATAAACTACTGTCCAATAAACAATATGGTTTTCGAAAGGGACGGTCTACGACCGATACGGTGGTCGCTCTTACTGAGGTAATTGCCCAGGGGTTTGAAACTGGTAATCACACTGTATTATCGTTCCTGGATCTCAGTAGGGCTTTTGACTGCATTGACCACGATATCCTTTTGCGAAAGCACTACTTCTACAACTTTCACCCTAGAAGCTGCCGTTTAATTAATTCATATCTCAAGCAAAGACAGCAGAGAGTGGTCATCAATAAAAGAGCGTCAAGTGTAATTTATTTGAAATATGTGGTGCCTCAAGGTTTAATACTTGGCCCTCTTCATTTTTGCTGTATATCAATGATTTATCGTCTGCATAAGCTTCCTTAACTTTTTTCAATTCTCTGATGATACTACATTTATAAAAAAAATCATCTGACATTGTAAAGGCTATAAATGATCATTTAGAATGTAGTAATGTTATAGGTGCATGGTTTGAATCGAACAAGCTATCTTTAAACACAGCTAAAACGGTGAATCTGACGTTCTTCCTTCGATCAGACATTTCTAGTGAAACAACAGCTAACTTTCTAGGTACATGCGTGGATCATAAATTAACATCGCATTGTCATTCGGATGTAGTATCAATTAAAATATGTCGGTTGATATATCTTCTACAGCAACTAAAATTAAAACTTCCCGTAACTGCACTTCGTTATGTCAGTCTCATCTAACATACTGCATCTTAGCTTGGGGTCATTATACTATAATTAGGTATTTTATAATAAGGTATTAAGACGGCTGTAGAGCAACATTTAGAGAATTAGGTATTCTAAAACTACCCTCACTGTATTTTCTGGAGTGCTTAGTTCATATTCGAAAAAACGCAGCATTCTACTCTGCTCATTCAAATAGACATGACTAGAGAGCGGATTTCTAGCATTATGCTTATCCATAATATTAATAGCATCGAAAAAATTTCTTAATATCTATACGAATCTTGAAGAATGTGATTACTTAGCGCTAAGTTTTTTTGGGCTTTTTTGCTTATTTTGACTTTTTGTGCTTATTTTGACTTTTAATGCTTATTTTCATGCTTTTTTTAGATTTTGATGCTTATTTGGAGCATTTTCTTAAACATTTAAAAAACATTTAATAATAATTTCACGCTGATATTAAATTAATGTGCTAATATAGAGAATTTTCGTAAAAATCTGTATCCCATCATTTATAGATTATATTTGTATTACATATTTTCTTCGTGTCTTTTGACAACATAATTGTTAAAAATCTTCATAATATAATACAATAATTATAATGAATTTTATTATTAATAAATATTAGTATAAATTACCAATTTACAATGGATTCGTTTATAAATAAGTAGATATAATAGACCGTCTCATTATTCAGATAATACAGACGAACGCTTCATAGGAATCACACCTATGATATTCCGGATGTAAACGTCGTTAAAAAATAAATAGGGGTCCCAGTAAGTATTAAATATAAACAAATTTAAGTGATAGCTAATAATCAGGTGTTCTGCAACCGTATCAATTTCCTTCTCTCGGCAAAAGTACCGATGGGACGACTGGCGCATATTTACCGTTTTCGTTAATTTTCATATTCAAACTCGTATTCATAAACTATTGAATTGACATTCCAAAAACTTTGCTTATTTATCAAAAATTACTATATGCGTGAATCGTATTAACCTGGGGAATCACAGATAAATTATATTATATAATTCACATGTATATTTAACCCATAATGCAAAAGGTGAAAACCACAATACAAGAATTAATTAGAGGCTATCCAGAATTAATAAGTGAAAATTATACATTATTTTGTAAGGCATGTTTAAAAATAGTAAGTTTTATTTTAGTTCCCAACTGCATCCTAACTAGTCAAGACTTGTATGTAAAACATGTTATAACAACACTACGTCAAGAACGTTTGAAAAAGTTCAAAGCTGAACTAACAAAACAGCACAATTTCACAATCTTTAGCATCATCTTCAATTAAATTCACATTTGTGCAAAATACTTTTACATTCTAATATCCCTTTAAGGGGGTATTACTCTCCTGAAGCCCGTTTTGGGAGTAATTTTTAGGAATTATTTCTGTGAAAACTATCAAACCTACACTTTTGGGATTTTTCACTCATAATAAGACATGTTTAAACTAACATTACAAATTTTATTGAATTACTTAATCGAAATTTATACAAGTTATGCGCTGTTATGTATGTTGCGGCGTGAGACGCTCGTCCAATCGGGCGCACGGGTTGTGGCGATGCTAATCGTCTAAAATAAAAAAACAATATATTTTTTCAATCTATATGAGTGTAGTTATCGTCCGAAGTAGAACTAAACAAATACACATATTTTTATAGAAACGGCAGCTGTTTAAAGATCAAAGTTCAATTTTTCCGAAAAATTTTCAACTAAAACATCAGATTGAAAGTGAAATATACAAGCCATCAAAATAATCCTAGATCCAACCATAAGTGAAGGTTCCCTCAATATGTGTGCCAAACCGCAAGTCAATCGGTTCAATAGTTTTTGAGAAAAACGTGCGCCCGTCTTGCAAAATGACGTTCCGAGAAAAACGCGTTCAAAGTTTGCAATACATTTAGTACTGATACGGTTGAACTTACGGTGGATAACAACTGATTTGAGTAACTGACCCTTAATCAGCTGTACCGGGGCCATAGATACAAGGGGGGACCATAGAGACAAGGGGGGACCATAAAACAGAAAAACAGTCGAGGTATAACAGTCGACGGTATAAGTACCGCGCCGCAGCCTAAGCTTGTGTAACTATGGGAATTCTACGAATTTCAAATTAATATTTTCGAAACACACTTTCAGAACCCCAGACTATAATACAATGCAAAAAAAAAAAAATTGAATTGTCGAATTTTCTAAAGAGTAATTCCCCCTTAAGAAAATTACAAAATAATTCATTTAAATCTTTCTTGGGAAAATATTGTAAAATACGCATTCCCGAGAAAAAATGATGTAGCTCTTAGATACTATGAAACCATACAAAAAATTAAAGATATTATTAACAATAATTATATGTGGTTTGCTGTGACTTGTTTAATTTAATAATATGAGTTTAACATGAAGACATCCGACCAACAGTATTTTGATATATACAAAAGAATTGAAGAAAACTGATAATAACATTATAGCAAAATTCATAAATGATGGACTGACAAGCTTATTTTTGCCGTAGACAATACCAAGTTACAAAATTTTACTAATAATGCATTTTGTGCATTGTACAAGTTTAGCACATGAATAAAAACGAATTTCTGAAACTATAAGAATGAAATTTCCATTTGTAGATTTAATTAAATATGGAAAAATAGTTCTTATATTCTTCTGTGAGTACAATTATTCAAGAAGTCATTATCTGATATCTCACTGCCCCATAAACCAGTGCTAACAAAATGGGGAATTTGGCTATATGCTACAATGTACTATGCGAACAATTTTGAAGAATTTAATAAGGTTATATATAACTTTCCCGAAACGACAAGCAAATCGGTTAAAGACTGTTAAACAGTTCTTAAGAAACAAGAGCTTCCTTCAAAACAATTGAGTTACATAAAATCGCGTTTAAATTTTGTGAGCAACACAATCAAATCTTTATAAAAGCAGATTCATTTTAGAAAATACCTGCATGCATTGGCCAAGAAATCAAAATAATATCGAAAGAAGTATTCGTTGAAAATGAAGGATTTTTAATATTAAATAAATTAAACTTGATTTGATAGATGAATTAAAACACTTGGTATGATTTCACTTGTTGTTTATTATTCTCCGACTAGTTTCGACTATAAGTCATTCTCAAGGAGATATCTCCTTAAAATTATCCTTAAATTAAACTTGATTTGATAGATGAATTAAAACACTTGGTATGATTTCACTTGTTGTTTATTATTCTCCGACTAGTTTCGACTATAAGTCATTCTCAAGGAGATATCTCCTTGAGAATGACTTATAGTCGAAACTAGTCGGAGAATAATAAACAACAAGTGAAATCATACCAAGTGTTTTAATTCATCTATCAAATTAATTCAAAAATGATTCACCACGGGTTAAGTGAGAAATTAATTAATCAAATTAAACTTGATTTTGAATGGCAATTTTCAAATGGATCCAGCTATAATTTAAAATAAAGAGAAGCTTTTCTACTTTCAAAAATTTATTGAGCGTCAGAAGTAATAATTTTTACAATTAAACCCTTAGAACAACATTTAATGATCTACTGTTTTTATGAATAGATTTTAGTTATTTTGAAACGTATACAAAATTACAATTTAATTTTTAAATACTTACATGATATTATATATTGCGTAAAGAAAGTATGTTTATTTTAGTTTTAAGCCAAATTTCTTTGTAAAATATGTTGATAAACGTGTAACATATCAAGAAAATATAGTTTTCTTTAGTGCTTTTTTCGTGTTTTTATGCTTTTTTCCTGTTTTTATGCTTTTTTAATGCTTTTTTCTCTAAATTTTGTGCCTTTTAATGCTTTTTTAGTGCTTTTTTCGTGTTTTTATGCTTTTTTCCTGTTTTTATGCTTTTTTAATGCTTTTTTTCTCTAAATTTTGTGCTTTTTTAAGTGCTTTTTTTCACATTTTTTAAGCTTTTTTATCCGCTC
This sequence comes from Ontholestes murinus, assembly GCA_963969525.1. Classification (NCBI taxonomy): domain Eukaryota; kingdom Metazoa; phylum Arthropoda; class Insecta; order Coleoptera; family Staphylinidae; genus Ontholestes; species Ontholestes murinus. Next base: position 17,729,323 of record OZ018396.1, read on the forward strand.
TCTAGACATGACCATGACACTCTTTATCAAAATCGCAAAACGGAGTAATTTATTATGGGCCTACAATATATAACTTGCTTCCAGAGTCCATAAAATCATTAAATATGAAACAATTTAAAATTAAAATGAAAGGGTACTTCACTAAAATGGTATTTTACACCATAAACGAGTTTCTCATTCATGATTATAGTGCAATAGGAAATTAGGTATACTTGAAATATTATCAACATTATCCACAATAGCCATCTAGTTTTTAGAGGTTTTGTTGTGTTTCATCTAATTTTAGTTAGTTATTAGGGCTATTATTGGTTAACAAGAAGTATAAAAAACAGTAGTACCACCACTTAAAAACTAAAATATTTAAAAACATACTGTTTAAAAGACCATTTAATTAAATAAAAAATTGTCTCTTAATAATATTTTATATCTTTTACGGTTTTCCCACAAAAAAAAAATAAAATATATATCTTTTTATCTAATAAAAACAAAACCTAGTTTTCCATTGAATCGAAAATAAATGTTTTTCGTGGCTGTCTTTGTTTAAAAAATGTATTTTATGTATAATAATAATTATTTAATGTCCCTTTAATGTGGGAAAATGGTTGGACCATAGATTAATGTACCGAAACTCTTTTTTTATACTAATATTACATCTGTTGTTACTTATATATGTATATCCTGACGAGTTTAAACAACTGTTTTAGCACGAATAAAATAACTATTACTATTACTAATGGAAAAGGTAGATTTGCAGAGGAATTATGATGTTCTAATAACTACAATAGGTATTATTGATGTTGAGTATCCAAAGAGAAATATTTTTCAAAAGCTTGGTTCTGTGATATCTTCAAAGGGTGTAGATGAAAATTTTAATGCCAAGGAATGATTTTCAAAGTAATGTTAATAATGTAAATATTCAGAAAAATTTTGGTGCTGGTGTTAATTTTGATAAGCCCTCTCAAACTTTTATTGCAAATTCTAACATAAATACACTCGATGCTGAGTTGAAACAAAGAGGGTAATAATAATTCTACTATATCTTGAATTTTGGAGGCGTTCACTTCGTAGTACATTTTTAATGAATAACAGAAAAACGTTTTTTCTGTTAATTCTACTATACGTATTGACACTACTTATAGTGTTGAAAATACAAGCATTTTGATCTTACTACAGTTAATACAAGTTTAGTAAAAAAAATGATAAAATTAATACTGTAAAGAAGCCATTAGTTATTGACAATAGGGTGTCAGAATATCCATCCATTATGGTTGAAAAGTGTGGCAGGGCACAAATAAAGTTGAAACTGTAGATAAAGCCATTCAATCAGAACCAATACTCATGAATAACCAAATATACAAAGGATTGGAGACTCTTCTCCAACAATTTATTACTATACAATCCCAGCAACAAGAAACGAGAACCTCAAATGTTGACTATCATCTTAATAATATAATACCACTAGAATCGCAAGCTATCAATGAATCTCGAAGCAATATTAAGATGCAAAACACTCAGCCTGATGTTAGGAAGACAATAGATCTTTTGTATACTCTATACTTTAAGTATTGATTGTGGATCATATGTTGACACTTTTAAAGCTCATATTGTTGTTGAATCATCTAACAACTAGGGCCAAATGTAAGGCTAGGAATGTGAAAGCGATGTATGTTATGGAGAAGATCCAACTGAGCGCCTATGTTACCTTGAAGGTGGAATTTTAGGTGTGATGTGTTATTGCCGTCACATTTACAAGTTAATAACCAGAAAAGGGTGGTTTTTAAAGTGAGGAAAATTAAATAGTGCTTCAATGCAACCAAATATGTAAGTGGATACTGTCTTGGGGTTTGCAGCTTTAAATTTTACAGTTCTTCTAGCGGGCCTACCGATAGTTCAGAGATAGTTCTACATTGTTGATTTTTCTAGCAAATGTAATGGACAAATTAAGATAAACCTTTATAAAACATCTCAAAATTCAACCAGAATAAAAACAACTGAAACCAAAATTCCAAGTTGGTAGAACATACAACACCGATGACGCAATCTCAGGTGGAACCCGGTGAACTTCTAGGCAGAGCACTTAAAAGTGAATTTATAGAGTTAGACGAAATAACTCAGCGATTATAATCTAGATTGAGCACTGTAATTAATGACGAATCGGACACCTCAAACGATGAGATGAATTTGAAAACGACATTAACACTCTTTTTGTGGAGGACTATGTCGTAGTAGTGTACTTCTTAAAGGAAGCACAAAATTTAAACGTGTAACAAGTCTCTGATAGCCTGATGAAATGGCAGGGATTTCCTCAATAGGATAATCAAACTCTTATGGCTTATACCGGAGATGATGAAAGTGATTGTTGAGATTCTCACAGCACACCATTGACCTTAATTAAATCAAATGTTCAAAATAGCAACTTGAATATGCTTATGTTAAACACTTATAACTTTAGTTCCTATAATGCAAATCTTCAAAACGCTGATTATAATATCAGTTTAGCTTCCTCTTTGAAAAGTATTACAGAATCTAATGTTGCCCACCTGGATGATTGAATTGAATTTTGAACTTTTTGAGGATAATGCTCTGCAAATTTGTTAAAGAAAAACACTTGTTATGTTCCATAGTTTGGTCTTTATTTACAGTTGCCTGACATGTGTTTCTATCATTATTATTACTATTATATAGCCCAACTCTGAACTTAAAGTAAAAAAAAACGGTTTCAGACACACAACATCAAAGTAATAGTGGTAAATCAATCAAATTCAGGGGGACGTTTGATAAACAATAAAGTATAAATTAATAAGAGTCGTGAAAAATAAGGGAACACTTAACTTCACTCATAAATGGAACATTAACGTACACTTTATCAACATAGGACACCACATGAGGGACATAACACTTTATTTTTCTTTCGATAACTGGCAATTGGTTTACCCTTGGGTCCATTGTTAACAGAAATATTTATGGCCAAAATAACATAGAACATATCATTCTTACTCCTGAAAGGTACAAAAAAACATATTGTCTTGAATATTGAACTTATTAATTCAATACATCCTCAAATAAAATTTACAATAGAAACAGAACAAAATACATTTATTACATTATTAGAAAGCCTACATTTACAGATAAGTTAATTCCTAGTAATTCGAGACTTGTAAAAATGTATTACGAAGTTAACGCCTCCAGTGTTAAACAATTAAGATGTCTTACAAGGGTCTGTGCTAAGTTCTGTTTGGTTTCCTATTTATACTTGTTTCATGTTAAGTCTACTATAATATTGCATTTGATTGTCAAGAGTATATTTAATTTTCCTCCAAGCTTTATTAAGGTTCTAAACATTAGATGAATTCTAGTTTCAAGTAATTATAAACTCTTCTTAAAAACTAAATTTGACATCTAATTCCTCAAAACACACTTTCTTTATTATTAACCAATGAATCCCTTACTCAGAGAATGCTAAATATTTAGGTTTAGTTTATTAATATAACATATTTCAATATTGAAATTATATCTACCTCCAGTCTGCTGGTTTATTCAAAATAGGTTCGGTGTTCTTTCTCAGTTATCTGATTTTTTTAGAATTTACAATTTTATAAACCATTAGTATGGTTTTTAGTTTTTGAGTTAAGTCTATTTCTAGATATAAATAATAATTAATAAATATACATACATATATAGAATTCTTGGATCTTAATGGCGTTCACTTCATGGTAAATTTCAATATTAAGAATAAAGAAAACACTTTTAGTTTTTATACCACATACACATACATATATAGAAGTTAAAAACATGTATAGAAAAGACAAAGAATTTGTTTTGGATTATGTACATAAAACGCTTGTTTGCCAAAATAACATTTTGATTACAAACAATTATTCAATAGGTTGGTGACTAACATGTACAAAAAAGAAATAAATAGTGTTAAATTTATGTTTAGACATTTATAATCACATATAACTGACTTACTATTAAATAAGAATATTCTTTACAATTTATAAAATGTATATTTCATTCAACAATTTATTATTTTATGATATTCTGATTTTTAATTTTAATATTATGTTTAAAGTAATTCTTTCTATACAACCCATATAACTTAAGAGAATTTACGTTGCCGTACTGAAAATGAAATGCGGTTGGTATTACATCCAACCGTCACTGGTCATTCACCAAACCTAAATGTTGAACACGCATCTGTATATTCAGTTGCATACGTTAGTTCGATACGCCGTTATCTAAAACGTAGTAGGCCACAACGAACAGTGTTCACGGTCGCGGAAACAAAGCCAGCGAGTGTACCGTCGGCCGCTTGAGATGCCACACTGTTTATTCCAGTTCAACAAGTTGTCGCGAAAAATGTCGACGGACATTTAAAAACCCTTCCCTCGGACACTATGTGAAACGGAAAAAATACACGCGATCGTTCCAAGTAAATACGTAAGTCTGAAAAGGACGCCCCCGAACGAACGAGAGTGCACCCCTTCGAGTGTTTACATCGCGCGAGTGAGGTTATGTGCAGTGCCCAGTGAGGGGGATCGGCGAAATTTGGTGATGAGCAGCTTATCGCTGGATTGCGAAAGATAAGCCAACATGTCCAGACAGGAAAGGACTAAATCAGGAAATTTTGTGAGTAAAAAAATACTCTCATTATATTATATGGTTTAATTAGGCACACTTGACGGATTCTTAGCGTTTCTTTTTTTTTTTAAATAATTTACACGTTTCATTTTCTTGTTTACATTTGTTTTACATTGAATGTAAATAAGGGTCACAAATGTACATTTCCGTTTTCACACAATCCACAAACGCGTTACATTAGGGAATGCAACAATCGTTTCGTTTCCTTGTTTTTACCTGTGATTACTCAACGGTGAAATTGTTACGTATGTATATGGTTATATTACGTACAACCGTGTCCATCAAACCAAATTTAATAATTAATTCATTAATCAGCTGATAATTTATTGTCTATTTTGAGTGAAAAACAAAAGTGAAAATCTCTTTGTTTTATTCCATTGTTTAGATCTATTCTGTTTTGCTAGGAGACCGTCATATTAAATATTTGGTATTGATGTACCCCTTAAATAAATACAATGCCCCTATGTTGTCTTTATTAACAATATTAAGGGTGTCTTGAAACTTCATTTAATTGAATTAAATATTTGTTTGTTTAAATTGACGAGTTGTTAAGTAATTACGGTAATGGCTCGTATATACATGTTTCGTGTTAACTCGGTTGTGACGCATTGTACTATAACGTAATTATGTACCATTGGGTGAATGAACAAGTGTATTTTTTTTAAAGTTTTTCTTGTGAACATTTTAACAACAGGTTGTGTATTTTATGTGTGTATTAATGAAGTTTTAATCGGATTACGTAAATACGTATTGTTCAGTTGTTTTTTAATGGTAAATCAGAAAGTAATTTCAGTTGAAAATACGATTTTCAAATTTATGGATCAATTGATTAATTAATGCAGCACTAAAAACTTTTCTTCAAATTTTATTTAAATTCACAGATATATATTTCGGACACAAAATGACCATAATATTTAAATAAAAATGAAACAACTCACTACTGTTGAAAGAGGTAGATGAATTAATTATTTAACAAATTAGTTAATCATTGTATTTTATATGTTATTTAATTCAATATAATCTAGTTACTGAAGAGGAGATTATTAATTAATTAAGTCGCTAGACTGTTGCTATGCAGTCGTACATTATTAAGGGTAATAAAATATTTCATCTAGTTAAATAGTGTACTAAAACACTTTTCGTTTAATCTATAAAAATATTATTATATTTAATATTTACCTTTAAAGGCAAATAATGTTTAAAGGGCTGCATAGGAAATATTAAAAAAAAGTTGGGAAATAGAAAGTAAATCTTAATTATTTTTATTATTATTATTACAAATTAAGTTGTAGAAAACTACTTGAAAATTATGTAAAAAATCGAAAGATTTGTTATGTAAAACTTAAAGTATTTAACTGAATTAATTATAAATGAAAAACTAGTTAGCCATGAAAAAGATAAAAGTAAAACAATTGCAGTTGTTTATAATAATAGCAATATTGTAATTATTATTTTTACATAAATAAACAAAGATGAAAAACATATCATAAAGTATAATCATTCTGTATGTAATTATCAAAATAATAATAGGAGACACATTTTAATATTACAAAATATGCCCGAAAGAGTTTACTATTAATTTTAAGGCATAAATTACGTCTTTTTAAAATTTTTGACTTTTCATTTCACCATTAAACATTTTTCTACCACTTATATTTTTCGAGATCCCCATAGAGAACTTATAAAAACTCACTGTTTATATTAGAATAAGTGAATTAATAAAACATTTGGAAAAACAAAAGAAATATTGAAAACGACATAACAAATTATTGTTTATTTAAGTACTTATATTATTAAGTGTTTTATATTATTTTAATTTATATTAGTTTATATATTAGATAGACCTAAAATTTTCATAAAGGTTGCCTAAAAATTTAAATAATTGAAGACAGATTTTTAAGAAAGGTCATTCTATTATTTTCTAAGCGATTTGTAAAAAATCTAAACGTTACTTCAAAGCAGTGACAACCAACATTTTCCCCTCTAGCTTCTTCTATACAACATCTTAATAATTAAATAATATGTACAACTTAAAATTCTAAAAATAATGGAGTAAATCATGTAAATTAAAATTTTTAAATACCAAACACACCTGTTTAATTATACATTTTTGTTGAGTTTATTGATATGTTGTAATGAGTGTTCAAGAAAAATCGACGATAAGGTTAAGCCGTCTTTGGAAATATTCACTCGTATTTGAGCTAAATTGAATTTGTTGTGTTGACATGTTATATCGTTTAATTTAATCGCAACCAGCTTTTTAAGCATGTGATCTGAATATAGACATGACACGAGAAATCCTACGCCATCATCATCGCCGATTTGTTTGTTTTTGACATCAAATATTGTTATTGAATATTCAAAAAGAATTTCGTAAACCACAAAATTTCCGAATATTCAGTATCTTAAGATAATTAGAGAAACCTATAATTCTAAAACATATTTTTCAATCTGTTTATAAACGTTTATTTTTTTATAGAAGAAGAAACATGTATAAATCGGAAAAAGTGTTTTTTCAAGACAAGGACAAAATAAGAAATCTTCGACTTCTGTACTCTAGACTGCGAATTTGGACCGCATGGTTGGCAAAGGTTGGTTAGTTGGCTCTCTTCTATGAATTATTGTTCGTTTTACTTATTAGTTACAATGTAAAATGATAAAAATAATAATTGATATCATTAAGTGATTGTCACGACTTATTACAATTGGTGTATACTTACTTCAGAGGATACGATTTTTCTTTCTCGCTTCTACAAGGTAACATCTTCGGTTTCGATAATAAAGATCTGTATGCTATTTATTGAATAATAATAATAATAATAAACGACTTTATTTCTTGGACTTACAACTAAGTATATTTAATATTTAAATCATTCTAAATATCTTTATCAATTTTCTGATTATCCTGACCTGATTCATTAGAGGGACTTCAACGTAAGTTTTCTTCAATCCCAACTTTTAGTTCCCTATCACCTCACAGCCACAATGTCTCATACTACAATGTTCTTCTCAGCTGATTCTAGGTATATCTATTGATCAAAAAATTAATCAATTTAAATAATACGGTCTTAACAGAACCAAAATAAAAGAATTTATTATTTTAGAAATAATAGCGTTTTTACCAAAACTGCTCTTAGAATCTACAAAACTGCCATCATTTACTAAACTATGGTTTTATAACACAAAGTAAAAATATTTTACTTTTTAATATCTGTTGCTTCTGTATTTACCATTTAGATTTTTCTTACTTCAGTTCTTCTAAATGCTGATGATACAATAATACGTGAATGTTCAAGAAGAATTTCGTAAACCACAAAAATTTCGAATGTGATAAAGTGATAAAGTTTAGTGTTATAAGATATTAATAAAAGAAATCTAATGGTTACCTAGAAATTAATACCAAATTTCAAAACAGACATTCCTACATCCTCAAAAACAAAACTATAAATCGAATTATTAAATAGGTAAAGTATTTAAAAGGCGAATATATAGTAAAAATACAAAACACTTTTCTCTTCCCTATGTCAGAGTAGGTTTCTCTTCTTTACAAGGTAACATCTTCTGTTTCGATATTTACAATCTCCATGATTTTTATTTCAGTCCTTCTAAATTTCTACATCGATTTTCTGATGATCCTATACTATACTATATACTATACTGATTGCCAACCAAAAGCCTTTCAATAGTTACAAGAGTATACTATTCATTAAAGAGTCTCCAGCACTGGTTTGCTTAATAAGGAAATAAAATTATTGCATTCCAATCACAACTTTTATTTCTCTATTATAGTCCCATACTACAATATACTCTTCATTTAGAAATCTAACTCTTAAAAATGATGGCGTATCTACTAAATTATTAAGATTCAGTATATACTTTCTTCACTGCACTCTTGATGAAACGAAATTATAATATTAGGTAATTTCAAATTAAAATACTTGGTTTTAAGACCAACCGTTTCCTACATCAATATTTCCTCATATAAAGTTTGTTCCTTGGTCAACAAAATACTTCCAGAAATAATTCCTTGCACATCCAACGCAATAAAAAACCCCATCGATTTCGTGAAGAAAACAAAGAACCTAGCTGTCAACAACAATGTAATTCTGGTCTCCCTTGATCTCAAGGGAGATGTCTCTTCACGTCAATCCCAGTTCCTGAGCTGAAGGAAATTTTGCATTAAATGTACCAAGAACAATCATCGACTTACAACCCGCCAGAAATCACCAGTTTAATAAATGCTTGTCTCGACCAAAATGACTTCCGTTTTAACGAAACCTTTTGCATCCAGCATGAAGGACTGCCCATGGGATCATCTCTTATTTCACCACTTCGCGGAAATATTCATGAGTGATTTCGAAGACCAATTATAATATTTAGGAACAACACGTCAACAAGAAACATACAATACTTGTGCAGATATGTTGATGATATTTTCTGCATATGGAAAGGCGCAGATAGACAGTTGGATACATTTTTAACAACCCTAAATCCAATTAATAGAAAAATTCAATTCACCTTAAAAAACAAGTCAATGGCATACTCAACTTTTTAGACCTGAGTATTTCAATAGAAAGCAATAAACTAAAATATGTCATTTTGATGAAGAAAAAACTTGTTATGTTCCATATTGTTACTTTTATTTTCTGTTTCCTGACATGTGTATGATTGAAACACATGTCAGGATCATTTTCAAAGGTTAAACTAATAAACTAAACTGTCAGGAAACTGAAAATAAAAGTAACAATATGGAATATAACAAGTTTTTTTATTCAACAAAATTACATATCTGGGCCCATCAAGAGTTTAAAATACTTTATTGTTAAATATAGCTTAACAAGTATTAACTATAAAATATGTCATATATACAAGGTGGCGCAAAGTAATGTCATAGTTTGAAGCTCTGTTTTCATCAAAAGTTTATTTGAAAGTGTATTATTATTGGTTAGGTTAGGTTGGTGTGGCAGCACCTCTTCGTGCACCGCGAAGAGGTGCACACTTAGGCCTAGATAGGCCCGTTGTGATACCAATGAGGGACATACACGAACATCCATGGATCCGGACGGAGAATTCTTCCTTTAGAAAAATCCACCGCCCGGCTGGGATTTGAACCCACAACCGTGTGGCCCGTGAGCAGGCACTCTACCCACTAGGCCACCGCGGTCCCCATTATTATTGGTTAATATTGGAAAATATTACATCGCTTAAATGGCCACCTCCCGAGTTGATGCATAATTGCGCTCGTTTTACTGCATTTCGAATTATTTATTTATTTATTTATTTATTGAAACTTTACAATATCCTGTTACTATACATATAAAACTATGAACTATATTAAAAATAAATCACAACAATTTTGCTCACAGGACTTGCAGGCGAAGTTCACATTTCACAGCTATGTGTTCTTCCACTCAGACCCAATAAGTTTCCTCTTCTGTATGTGCCTCTTAACTTTAGATGACGGAAATTCATCCAATGTGCATTTTTTGCCATTTAGACAATATTTTAGCCATGTTTGGCTCATTTATTCCCAATTGAGGTGGGATCTTTTCTGACATTTTATTGTCAAATGTGACACAAAAGATCTGGCTCCAAATTGGCGATTTCTTCTTCAATGTTAGCTTTCAAGTCTTCAAACGTTCTTGGTTTGCGAGATTTTAAAAAGCCCCAAAGGAAGAAACCTGGTGCAGTTAGATCTGGTGATTTGGACGGCTAGTTGAAATCTCCAAAACGGGATATCACTCGACCTGGAAATTGGTGCCAACATTTCCATAGTTACCCGAGCTGTGTGAGCGGTTGCTCCGTCCTGTTGAAACCAACAATTATCGAGACCCAATGCAGCAATTTGCGGCAAAAAAATTCGAAACGCAAATTTTGTTTGTTAAAATAACCACTTAAGTGGAAATGGGCTTCATCGCTCATTATGATTTTTGATACGAAGTTATCATGTGTATCGTTCCATGGATTATTGACAACTAATTCACTATATATCTACATCATAAATATCAAAGCACACCGACATTTGGCGCCATCTGCAAAAATGGCGGCCACTTCAAACTATGACATTACTTTTGCGCACATTGTAGAAAACCCATTGCCACAGACACAATCATCCCATCAACATCACTACAATCTGAACAAATCAAAACTTCCGGATTAAATTTATGTATTCATCGTCTGACCCACGTCCCACTTAACGAAGAAGATGTTAACCGAGAACTGCATACAATTTACCAAATTGCGACAAAAACGGATACAAGAAAACAAGGTAGACAGGACCCTGAAACGGAAAAGAAGAAAAGCAGTTTAAAAACTCTTGTTCAATGGAGAAGGAACCAAAGAAGACAACAAGTTCGCAGCTATTCCATACATTTCATACGTGAGCCAGAAGTGTTTTGTGTGAACTGGATATGATGTCAGTTAATGTTATCGGATGGTTTCGTCGTTAATAATACTGCAGTTCTAATTTAAGGTGTTTATTCCACTAGTGGTAGTTTAAGACTGATTTACAAGATTTACAACTATTTTCTATTTACAAAATAAAGATGGTGGCGCGGGCGCACCCGAAAACGACCGATGTTTGTCCGGGGGATGGGACAGCGCTCCAACAAGAAGATTGCAAAAGAACTTACCAAACACAAGTAATAGAAGTCAACAGGGAAATTAAAAAAAAAACAGTTAACAACAAAATTGAGACAATAAACCCACTAGAAAAATTCGGCATTTATCAAGTAAAATGTGAGAACTGCGAAGGAAAATATATAGGACAGTCAGGAAGAAATTTCAAGATCAATTACAACAAACATAAGAAGGCAATAGAAAAACAAACCACGGGAACAACCAGAACGAACTATTAACAAGTTCTAATCTCTTAATCTCTGGACTTTCCCGCAATTAACCCCATAATATATATACATTGTAACATCTTTTTAGTTAGTTATTTTTGTAATTCTTCTAAGAGTGGTCTTCATTGACCGAAATACGTGCCAGGAAACTGAATATAACAATATGAAATTAAACAAGTGTTTTAATTTGAAATTACCTAATATTGTTTATTGTTTGCTTTGTTTCTCTTCTTAAATTAATCTAAAATACATACTACTATAAATATTGTTACTATAATTTAAATTGAAGAGACCCGGGCGGAGTTCATTTCTTCGAAATTTTGACTCGATGTGGCAACGAGGTTTACTTTACAAATGTTTCCTCCTAAAATTTCCTCTACACCTAATCATTTTAATGTATGAATTACTTAAAAATCAATCCTGTCAAATGAAAATTCGTCAATCATTTTCTAGATAATGCCCACTACAGAAAGGTGTACCTTAAGGATTCATACTTTCCCCTGTGCTTTATTATCTTTATTGCGTCTTAATTGCAATGATACATTTCAATTCAATCCGACACACTTTGATCCCATCATATATCCTTTCCTATTTGCGGATCATACCCTCTCAACTCACCAAATAAAATTAAATTCTCTCTAATTGCGCATTGAATTAAACCCTACAAAATCCAACTTTTTATTCCCTTCCACAAAATTACTAAATTTCTCCCAAAATTTTAATCCATCTCACCTGCAAATACGTAGAAATTCTTCTTGATCATAAACTATCTTTCAAACCACAAGCCCTATCAATTAAAGCCAAAGTCAAAACTAGGGTCCAGCATTTCAGAGCAATAACATTTAAAAATCAAGGTATTTCAATAAAAACAAATTGATTTGGCGACCTCTGTTACACTATAGCTCAATCATTTTTACCCAATGCCACCATTCCACTTTGTATCATATCCAAGGGAAGGACGGGCGGAGTTCACTTCACTTTCAATCTAACCCTCCTGGATAAATACTCGTTTCTCCTAATACCAATATCTCATCAAAATTTGAAGATCTCACAAACACTCTTCACCAATTTATTAGATCGCACCATCCTTCATTTTTTGCATTGCCGAGTCAGTGACGTACTAACACAAATCATACACATACACATTTCGGATTTTTTACTATAATATAATGGAAGGCAATTTTTTATAGAAAGAAATAATTTTATTCATTTGTGTATTAACTATTTTTTCGATGACCCTTTTCCATCTTTCGGGCAACATCATGATGCCACGCTTGAAGAACTTCTGGTCCATTTCAGCAAGTGTTGTTTGATACCATTGTCTGAATTGAATTGTGTACCATTTAAACAGTTTGCAAAGATCGAAACAAATAGTAATCGGACAGCGCAAGGTCTGGTGAGTATGGCGGACGGTCCATCAAATCCCATCAAAGCTTCAGCAACTTCTGGCAGGTCACTAAATTTGTGTGTTCTTGCGTTTGTCATTGTGGAAAGCAATACCCTTAAGATGTCCTCTTTTTGTTAATGGCTTCATCCAATTGGCGGCAGCACAAGATTGTATTGATGGTTTAGTTCTGTGGTAGCAACTCAAAATACATACCTTTGCGATTTTCCCAAATTCTTTTGCTTGATATTTGCTTTCGAAGTAGTTGCAACTTGATTGCCACGATCGTTTTCACACGACGTTGTGATAAACTATCAACTTCTTATTGGCAGTGACAATAAGTTTGAGAAATGTATCATTTTCATTATTTTTCAAGAGCTTGCTAGTTGTAGGCGATTATGCGCTTTGTTAAATACATTTCTTTGTGTTTATGTGGGACTCAAATATTGAGTTTACTCTCATATCCCAGCTAGTGTAACTGTCCTAAGAGGGTCGTTTAGGAAATGTTTAATATTTCTGAATCCTTTTTAGTCATGTAACGTCGGTTTGCTTTGTGTTTATTTTATCGTTTTCGACTTCTTGAATGTGGCGCCTCTATGACATTGAAATAACTGGAACAGAATTTGTCAAACCAATTCTGGCACTGGTGTTCTATTAAGCAATCTTTGCCGTACACTCCACATAACTTTTTTTGAGCTTGTGTTGTGTTTTTTCTTTTTCTGAAGTGAAACAGCAAAACATAGTGATATTCCTTTTATATCTTTCGACCACTGATTTGCGGCAACTACTAAATCGTATCAATTACTTTTTTAATGACAATTGAAGGGTCTCCTGTCAAATAGTATTTAGTTGAGATGATTTGTCTAAGTTGCTTAAAAATATAAGTGTGACATCTATTGGTCGATTTAATTAATGTTATTAAACAAAATGTACTCTCTTTAATTTTATTTAATATGCAAAATTATTATAACCTTCACAGATAATTGAATTACACACCAAGAATATAGGTTGTTCCATAAAAGCTTTATAATTATTTTAAATGCGCTTTGTTCACTTTGTTCATGGTAAACTATTATTTTTCCTATGCTGATAAAACACGTATTACGTTGCCCGCATGGTTGTATTCCAGGAATTGATAACAAACGTTTTACTGATAAATAATTCTATGCATTTACAACAAATTATCGGCATTCTAAACATGCAAACTTATAACCATAAACTTTAATATTCATAAACTATATTTTCTTAAATTCGAAACTAAACAAAATCAATGGTATGCCTATATTTAAAAATCACAGAAAAATAGTAAATCTCTATCTTTAATAGTGTTTACCTTTTATCCGTTAAATGAAGCACACACTCTATATAGAGTATAATAGAGTATATTATGAGATTTAAATAGTTTCACTAGTATGTATGTAGATAGAAAATTTGCTGCCTATCTGGAATCGGCCCTTTCTCATTTAATAGGGCATTAAAATCAAGATTATATACTTTTTCTTGGCAAAGTTTCCTTTGAATTTTGATCTTCGTCGTTTGATGTTTGACCTCGATAAAACATTTGGAAATATACTATATGTATGCAGTTATAGAAGGGAAAGATAGTGAAAACATTTGATTGACTCTACACAGTATTTTTTTGCTTGGAACCCTTTCAAATGCGATAAGATTAATAAAGTGCGTTTTTGGCATTTTATGATTTTTTATTATAGAAAATGTAAGAAATGCTGTTCAAGCAATATAGAAATGATCCGATGTGTATGGAAAATATGTATTGAGAGAAAGATAATGCCAAAAATAGTTTGCAAAATTTCGATCTAGTAATTTTTATGTTATAGATGTACCACGTTCTGGACGAACAGTTGATGTTGACAAAGACAAGAATAACAACTCCTGAGATCGCTGAGAGTTAGTTCACTGAATTCAATCGTCCATGATCATTTGAAATGCCTAGGTTTAGTATCAATATGGGCTCTATATGTTCTTATAAAAAGATCTTTGTAACGTTGATATTCCTGATTTCCTCTAACGATTATTATACGTTTTGGAGTCGAGGAATGGATTATTTACATAAATGTAAACGCAAGAGACCATGGAGTAAATAGGATGAACTGTTTCAAAACAATTGAAAAACCCACATTCATAAAAAATGTGAAGCTATCTGTTTGGTGAAATTTTAAAGGAGTCGTTATTGTTTTTTCTTTTAGCTTATACTGGACAACACAAGGATCGGGAAAAATAACCGTTACAAGCAAAGTTGGTAACATAAGTTGTTATTTCTAAATAATTCCACTTATTATTCCTACATGTAATATTTCAATTTGAGCATGTAACAGAGTTTATTATTGGGAAGCTCGACTGCCACTTTATTAAGAAACAAGCTTTCGTTAAGTGCACTCTTTGAACTCTCCAGGATTTGATACACCTATGGGAAGTGGGACAGATGTTTTAATAGTGTAAGAACAGGTTCGAAAATTGCGCGTTTAGGCGTTTCGTGGCCCACCTCGGGCGTGACTGTAATTACGCATAAAATAGTTACATATTCCAAACCGCACCTGTTGCACGCCACCAATTTTGACCGTATAATTCCGTTTTGGCGCGGAACAAACTAACAACGTAATTAACGACCGGTCTCATCAAGTGCAATTCAGTTTGTCAAGAAAGGGATTCCATTTTATGGTGTGCCCAAAATGTCTTATTCCATTCATCATTATTACAAGAAAACTGTTTTGTTTTTCAAAAAAACATGCGCTGAAACCAATTTTCGAACCACTTTTCCACTCCGATTGAGGGAACTCCAAAACATGTATTTCGAATGTATCAACCGCTCCTTGAGACGTCGTAAAACGTTGATGGCAATTAATCTAAGCTCAATAAACAACGTATTCATGGCCGAATAACGTTATCGCAAAATTTATTTGCATATGGCAAAAAATATATTAGTTACATCTGTATTTTAATTGCCTTTAAAATTTTTAGAACGGAAAAATCCATTCTATTTCTCAGGATTTTAATTACCGTTTTTTTCGGATATATAATTAAATCATTAGGTAATGATGAACGATGGCATATAATTGCCACCTCCGTCATTCAGCATGTTCGTCTTAGTGTTGAGATTTTTAGATAAAATAAAAATTCGTGACCTCGAGACAGTGTTATGCAAATTTGTATTCTAAACAACAAATTTAAAAGCTTAGGTAGTAAATAGTATGTATTTTATTCACGGGAATTATTGCAACTCTATTATAAAATTTGTACTATAAAAGTTGGCGCAAATAGATTAAGAAAATATAGTGTAATAAATATAATGCTTATTATCAAAAACGGTGGTGGCAGATGACTTAGTAGTCGACGGCAAAAACAAAACAAAAACAAAAAAAAAGTTGGCGCAAATGACGAAAGCTGTCGATGCGCCCTACAAAACCCACCTATAAAAGTAGGAATTGATTACTTTAATCATTGACCTTTATACCTTTCGGTATAGGGCACATTTTATTGATGTAGAGTTGAATAGTCTGAATACATTTTGACTCATGGATTTTTGGAAAACTGGGATGTTAACTCAATATTATTGTAATCGAATAGTTCTCAACTAATTTTAAGATGTATTTGGAATAGTACTGCAGTGCCTGATACTTCTAAGAAAATCTACGACTGTTCTTGCCGAAGTCAAATGTAGTGGCACAAAATGTTCCAATTTTTAGAAAATAATATTGGTGCTAAAAATATAGTTTAAGGTTCAAGTGATGGCCGAAGATTTCACTACAGGTACTACCCGTAGTAATATTCAACAAATACTACAGAAATCCGACTATTAATAAATATAATAGTCGTGTTTTTAATATGTATCCTAAAAATTAATAGTTTTGCACACTATAATTTAACATTCAACTAACTTCATTATCGTAGAAAAATATAGAACTATAACTGTAAAAATAAACATAAATCGTCTACAATCGAATATACTTCGCAAGTTCAAATGGCTTCGGTATTCGTTAATCGCAATCCAGATAAGATAAGAATTTTTCTGATAGCAAATATCGAATTCGTAGTGTGAAATATCAACATCCTCCGTTGTTATCAATGCTCTTATCATATGTCGGTTGTTTTTATAGTACTTTAAATTAACCAAACAATTTTATAAAGTTAAATTCAAGCTAAATATTGCCACCCAATGCACCAACCTTAAATTAGGAGTATGGCAGAAACCATATTTCATAAACTGAAATAAAAATGGGAAAGTATATTGCAAAAACAATTAAAATCAGCATCGTGTTTGTCATAGACAAATAAAGACTACTCTGGGTGAGAGATGAAGTTCATCATAGGTATCACTCAGTCCATTTTATATGCAGTTATTTTTTTTTTAAATTTATGTGTGTATATAAATATTTAGACAATTTAAACATTTATAAGTAGTGGAATGTATAAGGATGTGAAATTCAATTGTATGAGCATTTTTAGTAGAATGGTTTTCTGTAAATGTATTACAAATGATATTCAAAATGAACACAAGTTTTGAATTTAAAAACAAAAAAAACAATGTCTTTCCTAAATTGAATCAATAGGGTTATGTGTGGAATAACACATCGCGACTTTCTTGGTACCTACGCATTCTTTTATCAAATACGTCTATGACCAATTTACATAAATGTTGCTCAAATTCGTTGATGCAGCTTTGTATTTCGTACTTCAATTCAAGCGTGCTTGCGAGCGTATTAGCTTAGAATTTAATTTCAAATGACACTATAAAAAAAAATCCAAAGTGTTTAAATTTAACAATGTCTACATGAAACAGACAGATTGAAACGAAGTGGAGGACGAGGAAGGTCAATGACAGTACGAACGCTAAGAGATGTACTGGACATGGTAGAGGAAGATCCAGGTACTTGTACTAAAAAAATTGCAAAAATAAGTAATGGAACTGTTTGGAAAATTCTTAGAGGCTATTTGTTGTACCCATATCACATACAACGCGTTCAGACACTCCTTCCAGGTGATTTTTTCCGCATATTGCATTCCGTCCATGGATTTTGTACACATTGGTTTAAATTCCGCAACTACTGAAGCTGTTTTTTTGCCGATAAAGAGATTTTTTCAAGAAGTGCAATATGGGATTTTTATAATAACCATGCATACCATACCATATCGCATCGGTTTTCGTTGAACATTTGTGTAGGAACTGTGGATCACTGGCTAATTTGACCGGTATTTCTACTAAGAAGACTTACTGGCGAGGTATATCACAACTTTTTAGAACAAACCTTAGTTTCTCGATGATGTAGGGTAGGTGGGGGCAAAGCCACGAAAATTCTTGTTTTTTAACGATTGTTAAAAGAGGGAGCTATGTATGTTTCTCTCCTATGCGGAAGTATTAGGCAGGGATCTTACCTACAACTTTGTTAAATTATATGAGCTCTATGATTATTAGTTAAAAATAAATAAAATAATTTGCAAATTTTTTTTGGCGGGGTCTTGCCCCACAAAATGGGCGGTGCGGTGGAGAACAGTGGAGAATAGGGTCAAATGAAAAACAATTTTATGAAATAAAGGAATGAAGGACTCTTAATTGCTGATGATTATATAGTTTCAGAATTGTTAAAAGTCGTTTCCGAAAACTTGTAACCATTTGGTAGTCGTTTGTAAAATACTCCATCATAACATCCTTGGCAAACACCAATAATCCTAGCTACGTAGTGTCGAAAGGAACTTTTTGTTCAGTTACTACAGCATAATCGATACCAAAGTTTCACAAATTTGCTGTGGGTTTTCAATTTCTTCCTGAGGTTCATCCCCATCCTGAGACGAAAAATCGAAATCAGAGCTACTGTCATGAAGAGAATAATCTGAGCTAGAGTCTGAAGAAGAGATCGCCTTGACATTTTTCTTTCCTCTTTTTGGTTTGGCAGAAAAAAAGTCGCTTAGTTGCATTCTCTTTCAGCCATGTTTTCCTTTCTCC
The DNA here is from genome assembly GCA_963969525.1 of Ontholestes murinus. Lineage (NCBI taxonomy): Eukaryota > Metazoa > Arthropoda > Insecta > Coleoptera > Staphylinidae > Ontholestes > Ontholestes murinus. The sequence continues at coordinate 17,748,152 of OZ018396.1, forward strand.
TTCTCAGCAGCTTGTTTTTCTTTCTCAGTCATTTTTTCTTCTAACCGTTCTTTATTAGGTGTTGACGCCAGCAGCTGAGACTTCAATCCTTTACCTTTGCGTTTCCTCTTTATTTTCTATTTTAGGCAAAGGAATAACATCTCTTGGAGTTGTACAACAAGTGGATTGAGATTTTTCTTTTAAAGGTGTTATATTAACCAAATGACTGCTGTTCTCTTGTACAATATCCTGTTGAATTGAAGCTTCAACTGAAGCTGAAGTAGACGGTTGATCATGGAATATTTCTTGGAAAACTGCAGTCAGATCTACTATCTCATTATCATTATTAAATATTATAACTCGATTATCATCGTTGTCCAACTCTTCATCTGGTGGCTGGTTTGTAACCTCCGATGTTAAAAAAATCAGCGTCTGAGAAGGTGTTCGCGTTAAAGGTATAAATTCCAATAGACTTAAAGGACTGTTCTGCATTTTCAACAGTGCTTGTTTTTTCAAACGCTAGCTATAATGATTCAGCAACATTATAAACGCTTAAGGTTTCTCCTGGATGAGAAAGGTCCTACTAATCCACAGCCGCATCGTAAAAAGCTTGAGTGGCCCGAAAATACATCGATCGAGAGTCTTATGACTACTACGATGTGGCAAGGTTAGAAGATGGATATGGTTTGACTTTGCAAAAGCAACTGCTTCCAAACTTGTGTGTTGAACATGATTATCGAGTATTAATAAGATTGGGTTAGACTCACTTGGCTTTATCGGTTACAGCAATGTCGCATCCTAATGGACCACCTTTAATTAAAAGCCGATTTTCTCTTTTTCTAGAGTAGATGAAGAAAGGAGGTACGAAATAGCCTATTGGATTTGCGGCGCACACCGCGGTTACTGTTTGTTCTTGCTCCGCTGCTACTGCCTTCGCTACTTTTCCTTTTTCTCGTGGGAGCTACATATTTTGGCAGTATATTAGGGATCGTTTGCACTCCTGTTTCATCTATATTTAAGATTTGACTGGGAGTAAATCTGAACTTCTTCAATACTGCCTCCAAGTTGCTAAAATATTGGAAAAGTTGTGTTTTATTAAATCTCATTGTTCTACACTCGTTTTTAGTTTGTTCCTTTTCATAAATTCTCGCACAAAATCTCTTCCTGCAAGTTGAGCTTCTTTCGAAAATTGATGCACAAGGTTGTTCTCCTCTGCATATTTGAACAGAAGAAATCGTAACAATTTTAATATAAGGCCGAAAAATCGTTTGTCTAGTTCTATGTATTGTCGCACTATTTCTTCCTCCTGTTTTTCGCAGAATTTTCTTCGGAATCACCCGAGCTCGATTTCTCTTGCTGCCTGCCGGATTAGTGCTCGTGCAGCAGCGAGTTTATCTGTAGGCAATGAAATGAAGTTCTATTATTGAAGTCGTTCATATGTTATATTTCAAACGCCGTGCTCAAATATTTTATAAATAAAGGAGAAAGTTTGCAAAACTTTTGTAAACAAAGTGATGCAAATAGCATGCACACAGAAAGGAAGCTAATTAGTGATACAATTAACAGATAATTCAATTTAGAGAAAACATAACCACAAGCCCTAATTTTTCTACTGAGTTAATAAAATGTTTATATCAAAAGAACGAAAAATAAACTAACCTCATTTTTTTCGCTTACAACCTTCCGATTCGCTTCAAATTTCACGTCACACTAAACTTCTTCAAGGCCGATCTGCTGCTGGGCGACCGGCGCTGAGATCGTTCGAGGCTATTTAAAAAGACGGTGCGTGGTTTTGCCCTGTGTGGGGTTACCTAGGAGGGTAGATTTAAAAGTTTCCGGAATGGGCAAGAAAATGCAGTAATTAAACAGGTTTCCTTTTATATTTTTCAACATAGTACCCTTGCAGGGCGATACACTTTTCCCAGCGGTGCTCCAACTTTTTTAAGCCTTCAGAAAAATATGATTTCGGGAACTCTGCAAAATAAGCTTTAGTGGCGTCGATGACCTCCCCATTTGACGTAAAGCGCTTGCCTCCGAGCCAAGTCTTCATGTTTTTGAACAAAAAGAAGTCGCACGGGGCCAGGTCTGGAGAGTACGGGGGATGCGGCACCACCTCGTAGCCCAATTCAACCAATTGAGCATTGGCGATTCGGGATGAATGGGCCGGCGCGTTGTCGAGGTGGAAGATCACTTTTTTCCGCTGCAAACGAGGCCGTTTCACCTTCAATATGCCGTTGAATTGATTCAATAAATCGCTGTAGTATTGTCCCATGATAGTTCTTCTCTTCTGCATAAAGTCGATGTGTATCACACCTTGCGAATCCCAAAAAACGGTGGCCATGACCTTTCCAGCCGAAGGGACAGTCTTTGCCTTCTTCGGAGCAGATTCGCCTGGAGAAATCCACTGTTTCGTCTGCTGCTTGGTTTCTGGTGTGTAGTGGTGGATCCATGTTTCGTCCACGGTCACGAATCGGCGAAAAAAATCCGTTGGATTACGCTTTAACAAGGCCAAACACTCTTTCGAAGTGGTCACACGATTTCGCTTGTTCCTCATGCCCAAATGTTCGTGCACGATATTTTGCACACGTTCATATGAGGTGCCCGTGATCTCTACTATTTCGCGCAACTTCACTCGTCGATCGGCTAACACAAGATCATGGACTTTGGCGACCATTTCTTCATTTGTGGCCGTTTTTGGACGTCCACTGCGTGGTTCATCCTTGGTGCTCGTACGGCCACGTTTGAACTCGCTCACCCAGAAACTAATAGTCGAAAATGAAGGTGTGGATGTGCCATAAACTTTCTGCAAAATATCTCGTATCTCCGTCGCCTTTTTCCCATCCATCCAGAAATGTTTGATGACTGCACGAAATTCGTTTTTATCCATTTTTGCAAAAGTGCCTGACTTGCTTCACATGATATCCTAGTAAACAAAAACGGAACGACACACGTGTCTGAAAATTTGACAGCTTACCTAAAATAGGTTAGCCTTGACAACCATCATAACAATTTCACGATACGCGCGCCATCTCTTGCCCATTCCGGAAACTTTTCAATCTACCCTCGTACCCTACCATTGGCAACAAAAAATGCAATGCGGTTGAGCGCATTTTAGTGTGGTTGCTCGAGAATTTTTAACAATAACATACAGAGATCGCTGGATTGGTCGAGGTTGACCTCACTCATAACCTGCTCGATCCCCGCACTTAAAGCCCCTAGATTATTTCCCATTGGGTTATCTAAAATCTTTAGTTTCCACTACTCCAGTGGAAAATATGGAAAACTTGCAAAATCGCATAAATGCTGGGTGTAACACAATAAGAAACGACCCTGGTGTTTTTGAAAGAGTTTTGCTTTATTATGTAGAGACACTGCTACAATTGTTTCATCACACTGTGGCTTCATCAGGCAAATACATTGTAGCAGTTTCTCTACTTAATAAAGCAAAACTTTTTAAACACCTGTGTTTTACTAATTTGAGTGCATAATGGAGTTTCACCAAGTAATGGCCCTACCAATCCAATATTTGTGAAAGAGTTCGGTAGTTAATGAAGAGAATATTGTATTATTGCATCCTAGCTGGAGGTAATAACAGTTCTTGTAGATTAAGAAACTTTACAAGTAATTTATGGCAATAGAAAGTTATTTTTGTTGAAAATTTTGGTCGCTTTATAGCTTAAAAAATTAATTAAAGGACATAAAATATTCATGGTTTAGGGAATAACTCTTTGAATTCTGTTTAATAAACACCCTGTATATTTATTTATACAATTGGTGTATTTGTCAGCTTCTATCCTTAAATGATTATTCACTTTATAACTGTTATTAACCTATTTCAAATTATAAAAGTAAAATAAATATTTTTATAACATTTGTGTCAAGTTATTTTCTAGGTAATAAATAAAAGTAATTGGATGTTTAAACTTGTAATGAATTACGGTAATTGCTCTTCTATCCTTTTTTTTATTGCCAATCGCTTTTAAATTAATCGAACTGTAACGATACGCAACTGGTTGCGTTCCGAGGTCGTTAACACTTGCAATATTTTCTTGCTTAATTGGTCAAATTGCAGAAGAATATGCAAACTGGTGGCGAAAAGTGCCGTTTTCGGGATTTTTTTTTAGCAGGTCAACATTTTACCAGGAAGTAATTTTTAACATAACGAAATAATGGTTAATATAAAAACGTGCATACTAAAGAGTAAATCGGCAAAAAATCAAACTTAAATAATTGTAGTCATAAATTGGTGATTAAATTTTTATTATTTCATATGTTTCCACATCCCTAATTAGTGTTACTATATGTATTTCCTGATTGTCTAATCTTTAGCTTTTTAATTACTATATTCCTGTGTAGTTTTATTGTATGTTTTTAGAGACGTCCAATATGTTTTGAAATGGATGAAAATTTTAATTTTTTAGAGAAAATTGGCATGACCTTTTAAGATATCTTGATCAGATTACAGTGGTTAGATTAGATTCATAATTGGGACAATGTGTGCATTACTTTCGCGTGCATTTAATGCTTGTGGTTTCCTGTTCACTGAAGTAGCATTAATGATAAAATCTTAAAAAGCCGCCAACTGTGAAAAGAGAAAAACAATAGTATATCATAGTATGTTTTCTGCGGAAACCTTAATGAAAAGATTTTTTTTGTGATTGCTAAACTTATTTTTAGATTTGATTGATTAAACAAAATAAAATTTAAAAATACCCTGTAAATCATAAGCAGCAGTCTATAATTTGATTTATATTGACGTGAAAAACTGTTTCAGATAGTTCAGATAGTTTGTATAACTGATAATAAATGTATTAATGTCAAAAAAATTACTGTAGTATTGTTAAGTAGTAAAATATTTTTAATACGATTAAATTATATAACAACTTATTTCTCATACTATTTCTACCACTTATCTATTAAGTAAATTTACATGCCAATTATTTCCAAATTGCAGTAAGAAAAGGCTTTACATTAGTATTTCTTATATTATTTATATGAAACCACGACAGTCGAATAACTCACATCTATTTTACCATTAATTTCTCTTGGAATGCTTCTCTACAAAACTTTAGCCCTATTAAAGAACTTTTTATTGATATCAAATATGAATCACATCTTATTTTTGTTTTGACATAAGAGAAAAAAATTAAAGAAATTTTAGATTTATGTACATAAAAGACATTATTTTATTCTAAATTTCTTGAAAGAGTACGCTAGGGCATTTAAGCAATTAATAATTTATTAGCCTAGGCCAATGAATAACTTGTTAGCCTAGTTAAGAGTTCGCTTGGGCAATGAATAATTTATAGAGATAGCTTAAGGGTAGGCTAGGACAATGGATGTATTAGCCCTGGTCAATAGTACGCTAGCACAATGAATAATTTATTATGATAGGGTCATGATTACGCCAAGATAATATAGTAAAGATTGGAATAGGTCAATTAATGATTTATTAGGATTTTCAGCAGTACACTTAGAAAATTGAATAAAATATTGGGGAGTACTCTAGGATAATAACAAAGGCCAACAAATGTTTACTCACTGAAAGTTGATTTCGATCTGACATCCGATTTTGTATAATTTTGATCTGCTGAATGTCATTTTTTGCCTATCACGTAAGGTTTTTTGAAATGTTGAAATAAAATTAATAAAAAGTTTGGTCAAAATAAACGCTACTTTTATTGATACAGAGACAAAATTACAAATAGTAATTTAAATGGAAAAAGGCTTAATTACTTTTCTTTCCAGAAAATCTTTCCCTCTTGGATGAAAAACTTCGTTTAGTGGATTTTCTTCTGAATTCCAGGGCCGGATTGTTTCTTTTTATTGACCAGCAGTAATCAGCCATCATTGAAACATTCCACCTACCTTGATACCTACGTTCCATTTCTTTCATGTCTTGGTGGAACCTCCCACCTTGCTCCTCACTCTCATCACCAAGATTTTCGGGGAAGTAATCAAGATGTGAGTGTAAAAAGTGAACTTTTATGCTCATATTACATCCAAATTTCATAAATTTCTGTAGCATGTTTTTTACAATTTTCTTGTCCTTAGGAGAGCCTTGTTGTTTCCCAAAAAACCTTCAATAACATTAACAAATGAAATCCATGCATCCTTCTCAGTTTCGGTCATGGTATTAACAAATTCTTGATCTTTTGATAATCTCATTATTTGAGGACCGACCAAAATTCCTTCCTTTAATTTTGCATCTGAGAGAGCGGGAGATTTTGCAGAAAGGTATTTGAAACAGTCTCCATATATATTTAAACCTTTAATGTATTGTTTCATTAATTCTAGTTTAATTTAATATGTAGTGGAGGTAACAATATTTTTTGTGGATCAACAAATCAACTTTCGCGCAGAACGTTTTTTGATCCGGGAGTTAAATTATTTCTTCTTAGCCAATCCTTTTTTTTCCAATGTTGAAGTCTACTTCGACTGACCTATTCACACAAAGGATATGGGTACTTCGTACACCCTAACTATGTTCCTAGTAAATTTATTAAAACATTGTGCTTGATAGAAACAAACAAAAAAATGCTGAATTTCTATTAGTTTAGCCACCAAAACTTCAAAAAAATGAACAAATCCAAATTTTGTAGGCCTATGTAATTAATTAGGATGGGTCAGAAGTAAGGTAATAAATTCATTATTTATAAATTTGAAAATTAATACTTTTAATTATTACGTATACGCATGAATAATGAATAATTTATTAAGCACTAATTTGTGCACTACCTCAAAATACAATTTATTAAGAAAGGTGAGAGTACGCTAGGGCTATGAATAATATATTAGAATATTCCAAGAGTGCAAAGAAGACAATGCATAATTTATTAGGATAGGCCAGGAGTACGTAGTGCAATGAACAATTTATTAGGATATGGCTGGAGTACGCTGGGATAATGTAGTAGTATTGATAAGTCAATAGTACCGATAATTAATTATTTATTAACATGTGTTAATGTTATTTTTTTTTTGATAGGTCAGCAGTAAGCTTAGAAAATTATTTGGACGTGTAAAGAGTATTCTAGGATAATAACTAATTAACTGGAATAGGACAGTACACTAATGAATTCAAAATTTATTGGGGTAGGTCAAGAGTACGCTAGAGCAATAATTTTCGTATTATGATTTGGCCACTTTGTTCTAAACTATTATAATTCCCTTTGAATTGAATTGTTAGTGTTTTCGATATATTCTCCTGTTTGTCTTTAATATTACTGTACTGTATGTATTTCTACAGTCTAAATGTTTTTGGAAATTTGTACATGTTCTCTATGGGGATCTCGGAAACTAGAAGATTTAAAAAAATGGTTAAATGGAGAAAGAAGTGTAGTTTTATGAGAGGAATAAAATTCCACTTCTAAAGTTTTCAAAAAAATCGAGGGTAACTAGATATTTTGAAATTCGTGTTATTGTATTATTAAATTATTAGTTATGTAATAATTTATAAAATAATGTTAAAAAGTTTATTTTGCAATCTCCATCCAATTTTGACTTAATATGTTGCATTTTCACGGAGGTAGCTCAGAGCATTATTAAAAAAATAATAATAAAGATAATTTTATAAATCCACAAAATTCTTATTAAAATTGAGAAATATAAATGTTTCATTTTTAATTTTATTATATTTTTCTTGTTAAGATTTAAGTTAATTTAAATTATATAATCTAAATACTCTTGCATTAATGGAATAAATGATATTACATTATTACTAAAATATAATAACAATAATAATTTTTATTAGCTTTATTTGATTCTTCAGTTTATACATTCAATTTTAAGAAGGTAAATTTTATAATTTAACTTATGCTTGACCTAAGTTCACCTTGCCATTCATGTAAAGTCGTGGGTGTGAAAAAAAGAAACAAGGTTAGACATTTTTTAAAGGTCAAGAATACTGACGCATTATTATAGTATTTATTTATCACTTTATTTCAATAATATTCTTTGCCATTCATTAGATAATTGCAAATCTAATCATTGCTCACTATATAAAATATCTCACGTTCTAATGATAAATATGGTATTTCTAGTCTGGTGACTGAATTAATTTAAAAGTTATTATAGTAACATAATGTTGCAGTATTTATTTATTTCAAAATTTGTTTATATTTTTTAATCGTAGCATTAAAAATACAAATGTCACTGGATAAACGAGTTACATTTTTATGGATTTGTAAAACAATATGTACATGATTAGATTAAAATTTCGGCGTATTTAGAAAAGAATGGAATTAATTTAACTTAACATTATTTTTAAGTCTTAACAAGTTTATCTTGCATAAAAACATTTGCATTCCGAATATCATATTTCGCAATCACCCGATTTCTAAGATTTAAATTAAATCTTTAATAGTTTACAAATAGGTTAAATATCGGTTTGATGATTTTCTCTCTAAATGTGAAAGCTATTTTTCCAATTAATATATTAATATGTTAGGGAAATATTATTTGGAAATATCTGCATGCATAAAATGATATTTAAAATTACTTTAGTTGTGCAATTCTTTAAAAAAATAAAAAATAATATAATTTTAAATAAATTTCACAAACTATTTCAAAACAATGAGAGAATAAATAAAATTATCGATCACAGATTCAAGATCTTAAGTTTAGAACACAATTTCCTGTACAAAAATTCGATACTATAGCGAGTGTTTTAGCTGAATCTAGTAAGTTCATTCTTTTACTTAAATACTAAAGTATAGTATTTTAGGCAATCATATTCATAAAAAATAATTCAAAATTACAAGAATATAGGTACTAATGATGTAAATTCCAAATTGAGTACACTGGCTACCGAGTGCAACAAAAAAAAGTGAAGTACTAGAGTATGATGCAAATGGAATAATAAACGTATACTTTGTGGAACACATTTAGGTAAGATCAAACTAGATCAAACCAGGATCACTTAAGAACCCAATATACAAAGTACTAGATTTCGTAAAAATGTAGTAATAATAATATGATCTAGAGGAGTGCAGTAACCTCAACTAATAAATATTTGCATTGGGATTAAATTTAGAGTAATATTGACAAACAAGATTAGTCCTACATTAAAAATTAGTATAATAGATGTCTAGAAAATTTTGAACTTACCTTAAGTGAACCAGGCATTTCAAAATTAGAATGGTCGTAATTGAGCAATTTACTCCTTAGGAGATATCCTGACAGCAGACATCATGGGATGGGCATTAAAAATTGTAGGAAGGAACGGCAACGCAGTACATTATATTTAAAAACCAATTCAGGTAAACCGACAATTATTTATATTAATCGACTAACCCCAACGGCGGTAAAGAGATTAATACAGCAGTTTATGCCGTGCTAAAGTCATGGCTTAGTACTACCATTGATACGGACGGGTGGTTGCAATAAAAGTCGAAAAAGCAGAAGAATACGGGATCTATTTAATATTTGCTGATACGTTGTGTACCAACATATTTCAAATTATTAAGGATGAATAGCTGCTGTGTCTTTGTCTTTGCAAATAAATTTAGAAAGTAAGAAGATTTATTCACCCAAGATCCTGATGTAGAAAGTATAGCTAGGAAAGTTTAGCGTTCATATAATAGGCTTGCTTAAATTTTACCAACAAGAAAACTGTCCTTTGGATTGGACCAACTGAAGTAGAGAATAATCAGAAGCATGTTCAAAGTCATAAAGATTTCTAGCATGCAGTTATAACCTAAGTGAGATTCAGCATGAGGTTTTGTTTTGATATCTAAAAGCTACCAAATCAACACTAGGTTTAATATATTTGTTAGTACCAAACATTTCAATAATGTTATGAAATTGATTTAGAAATATTAATTATGAATTAATTTAATATAAGAAGACTTCAAAATAATCTTAAGTTAGTAAAACACTATAATGTTAACCAAAAATATCAAAACCTATTTAATAATAAACCCATGTTAAATGTCAGTTATAAATCGCATATAGGTTATAGGCTAGTGAGGTGTGTTAGCCTCTCTTGAACTGCGACCTAAAAGATCTATTGTTCTACCCTTAACCAATCACTTCCTAATCAGTCCCACGTCCTCCATGAACCTGGTAACTTTCTTGGGGGTGATATTGCTCACTTTTTCATGGGATAATCGGTCCCTACCGAAGTGTGAAAGACGCTCGTGAACAATCGCGACACAAGTGCATAGTTTCATTTGCCGAATCACATAATCTGCAGTTTCCACTTTCCTCTTTTCCCAGTTTCCACAAATGGTATCGGAGAGCACAATGCCCTGTCATGAGTCCAGTGAAAGTTGTTAGCTCGTTCATTGTGAGATCAAGCACCTTGTGGCAGTGATCGAGATTCATGAGTCGTTTTGAATGACGTAGACCTGGTACATTGTTCCAATGCTTGCGTCTTCTGTCCTCTTCCCATTTTTGCACCACCTCTCTTCTGTGCGCCATGGGGAGTCCACAAAACGGCTCTGGTCCTATAGGAGTGGCATTTGCATCTTTTTTGCGAGTTCATCGACCACTTCGTTGCCTTTGATATCCCCGTGCCCTGGGACCCACATGAGGGTCAACGAGTTGTTCTTCGCCAGTTGCGAGAGGGATCTTCGACATTCCTAGACAGTCCGTGAGCCGTGACTATAGGCTCGAGCGGCCTTTAATGCGGCTTGGCTGTTTGAGCAGATGTATATGGTACCTATCCAAGCATTCTCTGGCGCACATATCAATTGCAATCGCTTCCACTTGCAAAATCGTGGCCGTTGTAACCAGAGCCATGAAGCTCCTGTGGTTTTGGTTAGGACCATAAATGCCTTTTCCAGTACCTCTGGTATTCTTGGCACCATCCGTGTACCAGGCTGATATTCCTCGTCCAAACCCCTTGACTCTTATCAAAGCCGTTTTGGGATCACCTTAAATGTTAATTCGAATTCGAGTTTTCTGGACATAATGTCCATCGGTTTGGACAGAAGGACCGGGTCCATTTGCTGCAGTATTTCTAAGTGTCCTGTCCAGTCCCCTGGCAGTGCTTTCTTCGTCTGATGTAGTCGGAGGGTTGCCACAAGTCCCTCTTTTTGTACCACTAGATGGAACGGTGTGAGACCAATGACTGCCTTCATTCCCATTATTCGCATAATTTGTATGAACGAGGACCATCCGGAAATTAGTACCCGTTTGGAATATAAAAAATAAATAAGCTTTAACTTCACAACTGGTGGCGTTATTTATTAACACTTAAGTAAGACGTAAGATTACACTCAGTCAGCTGAAATACAAGTGCTCTATTCGCCAGCGCTCCGCACGGTGAAACGGGTACCAACACTATCTCTCGTATTTTAGATATGTTGTTACAGTACCAAGACTCCTTTTTATTAAAAATAAAAGACCATATCCAAACCCAAATTATTGTTAGAACTTCTGAAGAGTATATACTAATCACTAGTTTTTGTTATATTAATGTATTATTTATAGGTTAAAAAATGTGATTTTTTGTAAAATACTTTTGTGCAGTGTTTATTTTTGGTTTTTTTCAATTGATACTTTATGTTCATTTTTACGAGTAGAAAATACATAAATAGAATACTATACTTTTGTCAAGTATGGTTTCAATGTAGAGTGTTCGGTATCAGACTATTGATAAAATGTAATAATATACATCCCTTGATATATATCGTCAGAACCCTGAATGACATATAAAAAACAAACCAAACCATTATGATTTTTATTAAAAAATCACAAGAAATATTAGTGGAAGAAGAAGAAAACAATAATAAAGTGTCAATATAATGGTAAATTCAGGCAACCCGATAAACACCACTGTAATAATTTATTATTATACAGGGTGTGGCATTTATCTTGGCAAAGTGGAATATTTTCGGAACAGGGTAAAATATGAAAAAATGTTTCAAATAAATGTTTTTTGATATAAGGGGGCAAGTTTTATGTCACTAGGTATGATTTTGAAACTTAGATTCATTTGAAGGTCAAATTTGTTTGCTTAAATGGAAACTTTATTTTTTTTATTTTACATTTCTTTCTGCTTCTCCATAAATAAGAACTATTTCAATTTTCTCTTGTAGAGACACTGATGATTTAAACTTTATGACGTAGTCATATAAGATGTCAATTATTATTTATAGTCACCACTTATTAGATATTTTGCATAATTTATGCCATAGCAGCTATTTCAATATCAATCGCAATTTAAACTAGAAATGGTACGTCTTAGAAAAAATGATTTAGATAATTTGATTTTCTTTTTATGCGTAGAAATAGAAAAATAAAAAAATAAATGTTTCAATAAAAAAAACAAAGTTGACCTCCAAATGACCTTGAAAGAACTAAGTTACAAAACCATGCGTAGTGACATTAAATTTGCCTCCTCATATCAAAAAACATTTGATATGAGGAGGCAATTTTTTCATATTTCACTTTGTTTCGGAAATATTCCACTTTGCTAAGTTAAATGCCCCACCCTGTATATGATATTTTTCGTCTACAGTTTTAATATTCAGATAAATATTTATACACAAGTATAATACTGTCTTATTACACTTTATACGTTTCCTTTGAATGAAAAAAAGTATCACCACAATGTTGAATGCAGGCAACTCGTTATACATAACGGTAATAATTATTTTTTGCATGTAATTTTAATTTTTTTAATATGAACAAATATTTATTTTGGTGAATTTATATGTTATATATACTTGCGTAGGTTATGCTTGAGCGTGAAATTCGCTGTTGGCGATTTCTAATTTAGTAAAACACAAATAATTTTACAATCATGGTATGTTAATTGCAGATTACTTTAAAATTCCGGTACCTTTGATTGCTTAACTATGCCAATGCGTCAACATTTTTGTTTAGGAAATTATAGATAAGGAATTTTTTTTATGTATTGCAACAATGAAGATAATATATTTAAAGTAACAATTTTTAAATTCTTATTATTATAAAATCATAAAACGTTTTAAATGACGAAATTGAAAAAATAGACACTTTTGTACCAATATTTTAAAGCACCATTAAATCAAATTCATTAGAATACACAAACTTCACATTCTCTCTCTCTATCGCCAAGTCATTCGTTATTTTCCAGTATTTAAAAAAATCTATACGTCATATTGGGTTGCCTACCTTACATATTAAGTATTTATTTTACTATTTGGAAAATTTCCTTTATTGAAACTACTCGATATTTTATTAGATGATAAAAAGAAAAGGTCGAAATATGAATTATTTTCAGGAATAATGCAACCTTCTAAGTAATAAACTTAACTGCACAGAGAACTTTACAAAAGTACCATGCAGGTAAATGCTAACAAATGAAATATTTATTAAGTAATGAATGACATTTGTTTAAACCAACATAATGTTTTAAATTTTGATAGTGCTTGTTACTTTAAAGAACGCCCACGCCACTTTAAAGTCCCATTAATTGCATTCCAATAGTTGAAAAAAATACAAATAATATATACAATAATATGATGTCAATATTATTAATTAATTAATCTGTTAAATTGACCTTTCAGCGCAATGCTATTAATTTATCCATATAATAATTTATAAATCATATATGTCTTAAACATCTAATTTGCACAATTAACACCTATTAACTAACGTCAACAATTTTTCGGAATGCAGACCAATTAATTGTCTGCATAGACGTCCTCCATTCTCATCAATGTTAGCACTGCAAGTCCAGTTCTGTAAGTTACGTCATCGCTGATCTAATCCTCTGTTTGTGGGTCGAACGGTTGGAGCGCGTTCGTAACCTAGTTCAACCTGAAACCTTTATTTTGACGTCTTCATCGTTCTGGCCAGGGATAATGGAAGGTACATCAAGGATGTCACGTATGCGAAGATCAAGATCTTAAACAGATAACGGATGCTAATGTTTACGTTGAAAAAGTTTTCGTCTGGAGGAAATCCTTCTTAAGAAAATAAATGTAATAAACTTGATTGAAAGTTAGTTCAATAAATTTTGTACAGGGTTACATGGAAGCACGTTTCCATAGTAATGCTGTTTTTTAAGCATTTGTTTGGTTCGAGTTCTGCATTCTCTCGTGTTTATATAATCTTTTTGTGTCTACTGTCATATCGAAATGATCAATACCGAACTTTTGTTTGGGATTTTATTGGGAATTATTTTACTTGTCTAAAATATATAAATTAATTAACCACTAGCTTAAAACTAGTCCACGTTACAATTATTTTATTATGGATTATAACAAGACATCTTTAGAATAGTTACATTCAATTAAATTGGCACTAAATTACGAATATTATAATGGTTTCATAATATTTTATTTTCAAAGAGGTTTTCCATTATAATATTTATTAAGAAAATAACAAAATGTTAATTTACAATTCTCTCAGTCTAGAATTTTAAAATTATTCTAGAATAATAGTAAAATCATATATAATGTGGTTGAATGCTTTATAAAGCAAAAAAATAATCGGTTATTTTCTGAACGGCTGCTCTAAATATTTTTTTCTGTGACTAATTGTAAAAACAATTTAAAGATAGAAAAACTATGTTTCCCTCATTCAAAAATATCTTTTTGGGCCAAGAAACATAACCACACGTTGGCAAAGGCTGAAAAAAATTAAAAGGAACCTTTTGTTTTTGTTTTTATTTTAAACAAACAATTAAATGACCTTTAAGTCATTATCTTATTTTAGTTATCTTTACAGTTATAATGAGTTGAAACTATATTGTTCTAAATGTTTTACAATTCAAATATTAAACGGTTTTCAGAAAATCCTTGGCACATTAACGGAACCGGCCGTGGTTTCAAGAATAATTTGCAAAATTATGGCGAACCGCCGTGCCAGTCCTTTTGTCGTAAATCATTATGCGTTTTTTTATCAGGATCTAGTTTTTCCCATTACTATGTAAATGAGTTTCAAATGTATACAATTACGTAAGTGAGGTACGTGCAATTTTTCCACGATTGAAAGTAAACACAAAACATAACAAACATATTCTACGATTGAACTTACCTACCTGCTTAAATCTTAATTTAGTGTTCATAATTGAGTCGATAAAAGTATAAAAGTTAAGTACGTTGAAGAGGTGGCAAGACGAATCCGAGCTCACCAAGCATAACCGTATCGAAACTTTTTTGCTACGTATAATTTGATTTCATGTCGTTTTTTTACCTGCCCTTAATTAAATTATACGGTAGTGGGCGATGAGAAAGTAGCTTTTAATTAAATGCAGCGGTGTTGTAATTAAGTAATTAGAAGTAATTAGCAATCTATAATTCGCTAACGACATGCAATAATTCATTATATTAAAATAACATATTACTAATTGATTAAATTGTTTATTCATTGCAAATAAAACTTTTTGTATCTTAATCATTAATAATTGCTAAATGACACTTACAGCCGTACTAATAGACCGAGATTAATTCTCGGATTGTAGAATCCTAGATTAATGGTCGTATTTTTTAGTTACATTTAAATATCACTGCTTTTATGTTGGTATCATGGAACAGCTGATGGTATTGTCAATATAACCCGTGATTGTCAGTTGCGGGGCATGTGCAAAGTTTGTTTGCAAAAACATTAAATGAAAATAATTATCGCCTGTACTTACTTTAATCTTGATTAAATAAAAACAATAAATATTCCTTGTCCCTTATCACACAAACTAACTTTGCAAACAAACCTTTCACGTTCTTCTTTACTGACAATCAAGTCAGCTGTTTCGTGACACCAACGTAAAACCAGTGATATTCAAATGTTACTAAAAAAGTTACTAACAGCCGTACTAATAGTCGCGAATTAATTCTCGAACTGAAAAATCCTGAATTATTTTTAGTGACATTTAATTATTACTAGTTTTACGTTGGCACGATACGGGAACTTTTTAGTGACATTTAATTATTACTGGTTTTACGTTGGCACGATACGTGAACTTTTTAGTGACATTTAATTATTACTGGTTTTACGTTGGCAGAATTGTCATGTTCTGTCAGTTGAAGAGCGCCATTTATTAAATTACCAATATAGTAAGTACAATTAATACTTATTTTTAATGGAAATGGTACATAATAATGGTAATTCATTTAATAGAAATGGATAAAGGTAAAATTATAATAACAATATATTAACTATAATGAATTATAAAAATATCTGTTGACAAGTAAGAAATTGACAGTTCGCGAATAATCTCGAAATAATCTTGCGTCGCGCGGGATTATTGAATTGACGTTTATTTTTAAAAATAATCCGAAATAAAGGAATAATCCTTAAACTCGAATTAATTCGCGACTATTAGTACGGCTGTAAATCTGACAATAAATCTAGGATTCTACAATCCGAGAATTAATCTCTGACTATTAGTACGGTTGTTAATGTTTTAACATACGTACTAAAGTAACCATAAAAATAGAGGGAAAAAAACGTGTATTTAATAAAAACAATTTCAATTCCCTATAAAATATAAAAATTAAAAATCTAAATTTGTGGTTTTATTTTTCATATTTTTAACAAATTTAAAATGATGTGTACAATCTAACAGTATTAACCCATAGCATACTGAATAATAGATTAGATGTTAAAAAATACCAAGGTGTGTAGTCGTCTAACTCTAAATCATAAAAATGGTTACAAATTTCTGTAAATTACATTACGTATTTCTTCAAATCTATCTATTCTATCTTCCTAAATTATATTTTTTAAATATACTTTTCCTTATCGTTTTTATTTTTGTTTAAATACTGTGTAATGCGAATTATCGATTTAAATCCGAAAAAAACAGACACTAAAATTTCAAATTAAATACCACTTAAATATTTTCATCTATTGAATGGATAATTTTGAACAGAAGCGTGGTCTATAAACTAATTATTTCTCTAGTCATATATTTCAAATTAAATCACTATATAATTCTAGTCATGTGCAAGAATTATTAATGTCAATATACAAATGTTTATATGACCTGTTTAATGTAAGAACCCATATTTATAACTTAATATCTCAAAGATAGATATACTATTAAGGTATAGCCTATTGTCTACAGGGAACTGTCAATTGTGAAAATTTCAATAATACATTGAATTATTGATTTCTTACTAACAAGAGCCACGGACCAGTTTCGATGTATTTTGGAAACTGGTTCGTAGCTATTGTTAACACATAAGAAACGAGATAATACCATTAAGGTGCCTTATCTTGCTTTACGGTTACCTGTAGAGTTAAAATTCCAAAGTAAAACACCGTTTCCCTGTCGTAAACTGCGCCACGCTGATGAGATCCAAAATAGATTGAAACTGGCCTGCGTCTGTTGTTTAGAGGGAACCAACAATGAAATAATAAAAGGATTAATTAAGCACTTGGTTATGTTTCACTATTTTTTACAACAATTAAATGTTTTGATATAAAAAAAATCAATTTACTGCTTTGTAATTCCACAAATACAATAAACCTAAATGCTATTTTTATTTTGTGAAAATTATTTTTTATTTTTGTTGCAGGTAAGTGTCATCATATTCTTCACGGAGCCTTTTCCTTTACACAACGGATCGCTAGGTATATTATCTGAATAGTAGAGTAATTCAAAGAAAACATTATAAAATCATTTAAAAAAATGCTGTTTTTTAGTTGCTAAATTTTGAACCATCCCCCAAAATCAGGTTTAGCTTCTCTTTCAAAGATATTAAGTAAATCTATTTTGTTATAATGTTGTTTAGAAGTTAAATTATCTTGCAAAATAGAGTGCACTAAAGAACTAAAGTCAGAATTTTCAATTTATTTACTTTACTATGCGATTAACTAAACCCTAACTAATTTTGAATAAAATAGTTCTTTAATGTACCAAAATTTGAAGGAATGTTTAGCATAATGCGGATACAATTAATTAAATAATTAAACAACATCAACATCAATTTGTTGGTTGTACTTCTCAACTGCGTTCTGATATTTATTATGTGTCACATCTGAATTGTTGCCCGTCTTCTATTAATTGCGAATAGTCAATTATCATGTACTATCTGTCAACTGTTGATTGTTGTCTATCAATCTTCAACTTCCAACTGTCTATTGCCATCTACTATCGGTTAACTCGTATCTGTTACCTGTCAACTATTTACTGTTACCTTTTATCTTCAATTTAAATTGTCAACTATTATCTACCATATTTGTTGGTAGAGGCATTTACTATGTCAACTGTTGACTCTCTTCTGTCTGATTTAGGCAATAACTTCCATTCTTTTTATTGATACTTGAAAGTTGACGTTAATAATAATAAGGTCTATATACTATATCATATTACTTATTTTTTTATATTTAGTTTAAACATTTCATTCTACACAAAAAGAATACTTTTTATGAATAACTTTATTATTTTCAAAAGTTATTTCCCTATATAAATTTTATATAAATGTTATAGCTTAGGAATTTATCTTACCTTTTAGCATTTGTCTTTTATAAGTCACTTGTCAAGTGCTAACTTAAATGGCTAATAATATATTTATTAATATCACTTTTATCAT
This sequence comes from Ontholestes murinus, assembly GCA_963969525.1. NCBI lineage: Eukaryota > Metazoa > Arthropoda > Insecta > Coleoptera > Staphylinidae > Ontholestes > Ontholestes murinus. Next base: position 17,766,601 of record OZ018396.1, read on the forward strand.
CACACATATATAAATTATTACTTATTAATACCAATCTACCATCTATAATTTGTTAGATATCATCTATTCATTTGTACGTTGATTTGTTACTTATCTTTATCTTAATTATATCTTTGCACTCCTCTTTAACAAAATATCACAAAAAATATATTACAAAATAATACTAATTTTAGCTGAAGGGAGGACTGGCGGAGTTCACTTCTTTGAAGGATTTTCCACTCAAACCCATATGTCATCTTTGTGTTGTTGATTGTTTCTATCAACTGTCAATTGTTATCTACAATCGGTTAGTTCTTAGTGGCTGTTTATCATCTCTTAATGTTAACTGCCTACCATTTACAATATGTCAACTGTTATTTGTCATTTATTAACTGTTAATTAATAAAAAAAAACAATTAATTAATTTTGCAACTGTCGATTACCATCTACATCCTATTAGCTTTGTCAATGATTATTTTTTTGGCTATTATCTTCTATTATCTGTCAATGTCAATTTTTGGTGAATTACCAGGATTAATCATTTCGAATGTAACTTTTTTTTTTGATTATTCATCCTTTATTTTTTTGTAAATAATCAGTTTATTTAAAAGAAAGTCATAAATATAATACATAATATATAATATATGGATGGTTCTATACCTCGTTCTTCACTTTGAGATCCTGGATTTATTCCTGCCCGGGTTAATGGTATCTCCTTCGCTGTAGAAATAAAGAAGGATGTTTCTATAAGGGAATTGACTGATTCCTAGTTCTGATTCTGTCAATGCTGCTGATACTGAGATGATCTCGTATTTGCCTCATTTCATTGCTTTAAGGTATTGAGACTGAATATTTCATCAGGGACCAGATTTCTTGAATATAGATATATTCTAGCTTTCTTAAATCCATTCACTATTATAGTTAGGTCTAAATTTTGCCAAATTTCCCTGATCATTCTAGCAAATTTTCTTTCTGGAAGTTAGGAGCCAGCACTTTTTCTTTGCCATTTCACTAATTCTTGGTCCCATGTGTTTTTTAGGGACCTAAATGCGCTTAGGTCAAGAAGCGGCAGTAAATGTAAAACTTGTGTGTGGAGGTAATTTCAGAACAAAGAAACGGTAAATATAAGTTTTAAACTAAAAACAGTCACAAAGTTAGCAGTTACCAGGGCAAGAGGGGTCTAATACGCACGTACTCTAGGTAACTATGACTCTCTTGCAGGAACGCATGGGGTGAGCCGGTGTCTGTCCGTCTCGTGTTCGCGAGTTCGTGCAGACCTGGCCACTACTGTCCGTCCTGTGCAGCGGCTGGCGACCTTGTCGCACTGCAAAGATGCTCTGTCTGTCCAGCGTACATGTCCCTCTCTGCTTCACAATTATGTATGGGTTTACCACGTGGTGCCCGCTGGAATCCGACCTGTTCGGATATTAACTGAGGCGCGCGAAGTCCACCAGACTCTAAAGTGGTACCCAGGGGTGGACAAATTTCGAGTCCGAGCAGTAGCCTGACTTTGCTGCTCCAGCCCACGTTAGGTGTTGGACTCTGGGGGCAAAAGGTTTCAAACCTAAAGGGTGGGGCTGTGCATCCACATGCATGGTACCTAAGCTGTCGGGTAAGGGTGGGTTCCATCCGAATCCCCAGGAGCGCCGCATATGTCGTCACTATTCGATGACGCGACGCTCTTGACCAGATGCCCTGGTATATGAGGCAAATTCTTGGTTCGCGACAAACGATGAAAGTGACTCTATCACTTAGCCATCCTACTGCCTTGTTTCGGTGACACCGGTTGGGTTGGCTTTACGACAAGTCCGGCTGATGTAACAGAGGTAGCTCGCGGTTCAGTCTCAATCGGAGAGTTATTTGATGGGAGTAGTTGATTTCTCTTAATGCAGGGCGGACCAGACCATCCACGTCGTGTTTCTGGTTAGCTGCTTAGCAAAAAATTGATTTCAAAACCAAATATATCACTAAAAATCAAGGAACTTGTCACACACTTTAATTGAAGCATAACCGAACTGATTGATTTTAACGAGGAAAATTCACCAATAGTGTTGCGACATAAACATTGTTTAAATGAAATCAGTTTTAAGAAGATTTCTAGATATTAACTAGTACATCTTTACTTTTAATACAATAAATAAAACGCGGTAACTCACTTACCCCACTACACCTTAATTTAACCGAACTGATTGATTTTAACGGGGAAAATTCACCAATAGTGTTGCGACATAAACATTGTTTAAATTAAATCAGTTTTAAGAAGATTTCTAGATATTAACTAGTACATCTTTACTTTTAATACAATAAATAAAACGCGGTAACTCACTTACCCCACTACACCTTAATTTAGTTATAATTTTGGAATATAACTTAATTTTTGCCACATGTCTTATATTAATTATCAAGTGCCAACTGTCCCAAATGGTTAAAAACTTCATTATAATATTGTTTTAAATATAATCGTACTTCTGACCTACCATACCAAAAACTTAGCGTAGGTAGCGTAATCTTGACCTATCACAATAATTGATTTAAGAGTGCTCTTTTATAGATTTACTATAATAAATCGAGTATAGGATAAATAAGAACTAAAGATCTTTCTTAAACATGTCCATACAGAAAATTTCTTAGTGTATACTTGGTCAGAAAAAGTTTTGAAAAATTATTATACAGTTAGAGATACTTAACCCTATATTTAATTCTCAAGTTAGAATAAGTCCCTATTGTAAAGAAATTACGATGTTGATTGAGTAATCATTGGTATTAATCCGGAAGCAGACATCACCATTTAATAGTATAATTGAGGAAAATCAGTGTTTGAATGGAAGAAAATTTTGAACAGAGTGAACTTCGCCCAGGATTCTTATAACGTAAATGACAAAGCGTAGCTATATTTTTTAAAAAGTTTATAATTAACTTTTTGGATTATTATTTTTATAAAACTACAACTATAAAACTAGTATTAACAAATAAATAAATACAATTCTTGAATGTTGTCGGCGTTTACTTGGTGGTACATTTTGATTAAAAATTAAATAAAACACTTTTAAGTTTGTTTTACCACAATAGTTATGTATTAACTGTGACTATAGTTTCGATCATAAACTGATCAATATCAAACATAAAGTGTTTGTTTGATAATGATCAGTTTATTATCGAAACTATAGTCACAGTTAATAAATAACTATTGTGGTAAAACAAAGTTAAAAGTGATTTATTTAATTTTTAATTTAATTTTTTAATAAATAAAATATTTTTCTAACGAATCGATTGATTATTCCGAAATACTCTTTTTGTTACTCAATTATTAAAAAAAAAACAAATGTTGTGAACCTCGAAGGTTATTACCGATTGAAAAGATTTCAATTAAGTAGAACTGCAATATTTTGAAATACGAAAATTAACTTTCGCCAATTTTACAGGTGACTTGCGTTTTGAGGCGCCAGTATTTTTATATCGAATCTATTTCGGTTATCCATTTATCACCAAGATTGCAAAAGTGGGACCGTTGCTTTTTAATTTAAAAATAATACTTGTGCCAGTTTACAGGTGCTCTAAAATATACATTGAGTAGGAACTAAACTAACAGTACAGTAATATTAAGATAATGTATTCATAATATAAAATATAGTTTTTCTTTATTAATACAAATAAGTAATGAAAAATCCTCCCCTCACAATTCATCAATTCATTTGTACGAATCACCAGAACAGTTAAGCTAGTTAGCAAACATACTTTTTTCTCACCGTAAATTCAAGACAGGGCAGGAAGACCTCAGGTTATCATTAATTTATTTGTATGTTAAATGTTAGTATGTATTGTAAATGTGTCCAAATAAAGATTATTGTATATAATGAAAAATGAATTGACCAATAGACAATTTTTTCTTCAGTTATCAACTATTAAGCATTTTTTTAGATATATTTGTGTTGTAAATTTATTCTAACGATGTCAAGGAGTTTTATTATTTATGTATTCTATTGACTTTGGTATTAGCTATTACTTATTTTATCCAAAATGCTACAAAAATATTCTAATATTGCATTATTTGGTAATACAAAGTAAGAAATAGATCTAATTATTTCTATTTTATAATAAATATAGTTTTGAAAAAATCAATGGCAACATGTTCACCATGTTGGGTAAATATACGTTTTAATTATTTATGTCGGAATAGAAATATTTACGCAATGAAAATGCCACTGATTTGAAATGCAAATATTTGTGTTTACAAGAATTAAACAGACCAACCCAAATACTAATATCATTTTTAATTTTGAAATTATGCACAACTACATCGTTCGTTTGTGCTAAGATTTTTAAAATTCCAAAATTAGAATTGCATCAATATCGTTAATATTGTCATATTTATGCAGCTAAATACACCGGTGAGTAAATTATGCAAATATGTTTATTTTGGCGGATGATCGCAGCAGACACTTAAGGCAATAAGGTGTTTATAAATATCGCGAAATCTAAATAAAAACACGTACACATTTCTAAATTTATGCAAAGTCCACGCGAGTGACGCCCGTTTTTTTTTATTCATTATAATTAAATGCGTCCTTTTTCGACGAGACCATTAATTTGAAACCAATGTTGGAGTAGAGCGGTGACCTTCAGGTGAATCATTCATCTCGCGGAGATGATGATGTTTGTAAATATATAGTCATCCATGTTCGCGAACGAACGAATATGTCAAGTGACGTTTTACTTCCAGAAAACAATAATTGTTTAGCTATGTTAGTACCTGTTTATTTCAAACTGAGTAATAACCAATTAATGTTTAATCATGTAAACCGAAGGTTCTCAAACTTTTTAGTGTCGTAGTCCACTTTTGTTTGGTATTGCTTACCTAAAATTGTCTTTTTTTGTAAATTCATCAAAGTCTAATATATACTTTATTTTTATTCATAACTTATATTTTTGATAGCATTTTGAAATATTTAAATTAAATAGTGAAGTGTAACTTTAAAAACGCTGTTTATGTTTAATGCCTTTATTAATTAAATTAAATTGTACAATTATCTAGTTGCTGCATAAAATAATTTATTAATGTATTATTCATCGTGTACAATCAGTTATAAAAGGTGTCCCAAAATGAACGCAAGATTTAAATTAAATAGAAAACTCTGTTTTTATTCTTTAGGTTGTCATTTATTTATTGAATCATAAAGTACATACGATAGGGTTATTTGTGGAATAACACATTGGGCAAATGGCCTCCACTGCTTTTCTGGCACATACGCACTCCTTTGTCGAAATTTTCCATGGCCATTCTGTATAAATGTGGCTGAATTTCGTCGATGCAGAGTTTAATTTTTTCCTTTATTGAACGGCTGGTTGTGGGCTTGTTGACATAGACTTTTGTCATCAAATAATCCCTTAAAAAGAAATTTAATGGTGTCAAATCAAATGATCTAGAGGGCCAATTCTAATAATCGAAACGAGAGAGAACACGACCAGGAAATGTTTCATGCAGTAATTTAATTGTTTCACGGGATGTATGACATGTGGCACCGTCTTGTTGAAACCACACATATCATAAATATCATCCAATTTCGACAAAAAGAACTGTGTTATCACTTCGCGATATCAAGCACCAATAACCGTCACTGCTTGAACAGCCTGATTTTCAAAAAAGTTTGGTCCAATGATGCCTCCAACCCAAAATCCGCACTAAACAGTGACGTGTGGATGCATGTGGATTTTGACAATTACATGTTACACGGCAATTTTAGCGATTAACAAAGCCATTAAGGTGAAAATGTTCTTCATGGCTTAGGATGATTTTTCTCGAATTATTAGCATCCACTTGTTGATGTTCAATAATCCATTCAACGAACTATTTTCGATGTGCATGGTCATTAGACTTCAGTTGTTGTGATTCACTTGTTTAGTTGTTGAAGTAAAACACTTAAATTTTCAAAACACAGTTGTTGCGAAGAAATGTCTTCGCCTGAAGAAGCCACAGTGTGGCGAAACAATTGTTGGGTTTTCAAAAAAGCAATAATAAAGTGTTTTGACAATTTAAGTGTTTTACTTCAACAACTAAACAAGTGAATATGAATTTTCACACTCTTTCGATATTGACATTTCAACGGCTCGTTTTTGGACGACCAATGTGTTTAGCGTCTCCAACTGATCCAGTTTCTCCGATTTTTTCAATTAATCTCTTCATACCTGACGAAGTTAAAACGCTATTCCGACCATATTTTGTATGAAATTTTTCGCCAAACTTTTATTATTTATGAGATTTTGTTCAATGATGAAAACACGTTGTTGTATCGTGTTACGCTCAATTTTTAATAACCTTAAACTGTCAGTTGTCAAATTATTTTTTCTTTCAGGGTTGCAAACAATTTACTGCACAAATTATGGCAAATTTAAATCTTGCTTTAATTTTGGGTCACCCTTTATTTAATCGTTGAACTTTGTCTAAAACATAGCGACAGAGCATAACGCGATTATCTAAATGGAATGATTTGGTATAATTAACCTGTAACCCATGTGCCAATGAGTCAATTGGGGCTAAACCAATAAAATTGTCTGCGATTAAAAAGTATAAAGGACAACGCATGTTGTCCGAATTTATTTAACATGTTTTCATTGTTGACCGTGAAAAGTGATAATTGGTATCATATGAATGTGGGTAAATACTCCATCATTCTGGATCTATTTAAGCCGCGGAATCACGTGTCATAAACAGATAATTCTATTATAAAATGAATATTACCAAAAATATACTTTTTTGTATTTATTTGTAAAGTTTTATTGACTAGAACAAATAAAATATTAAACAGGATTAAAATATACACTCAGTGACCTGAAAATCTCAACACCAAGAAGGGGTAGGATTTTTTTGACCAAACTTGGCGCATACGCTTAACTATCAAAAGATAGCAATTGATTAAAATTTGATACTCTTTGTGGTGTCGATTGTGGTAAGTGGTCGATAATTTCTTCAGGTATTGTATCCCAAGCATTGTATGGAAGCGTGCTGTATGTTATTTAATATTCTCCTTATTATGTCCCATACATGCTAAATAGCGAGAAATAAGAAGATCGAGGTAGCCATGGCAAGATATTGAAATTATCTTCCGCAAATCGAGCCCTAGAAACCCGTACAATATGGGGACGAGCCTTGTCTTTTAACTACGGAAGAAACGGAAGAATCTGCCACCTCATCCACATATCGCTGGTCGTTCACATTGCCTGGGATGAATGCCAAACGAGACCCACTTCTAGAAGTTATAGGAGCCCATATCATAATCCCTACAGTTTGATGAACAGGACTCTCAATCGAAAATTCTATATTGCGACGTTCTTCACGTCTTCGTTTGACTCTCATCACTAAACACCATCCTATACCACTCCTAACCTACAGCACTCCAAACGTTGCTTTGGATTATTAAGTAACGGCTTAATAAAACTACACTACCTAATTCCCTCCTTAATAATATATCTTTTTGCATGTGCCGTAGACCCGGGTACGTTCTCAAAAATACTCTTACTTACTTTTACCAACAACCCCTTCTCTCTTTTCTCCAAATAGTTCCATCTGAAGCAATTTCAGTTTGCTGATCTTGTATTTCACTTTCGTCTTCATCTTAAGAACTGGAAAGCAATTGTAATCGTTTTCTTGTTTTCATTGTCTTTATCAGAAATTTCACTAGCACTATTCTTGAAATATTTTTATGCTTAATGTCATATGGTTGTTACTTTGGTTGTCTAATAATTCGCCTTCGCTATCATATATTTCATCATCATTTTCATCATCCGAAGATTACATAAGTATGGTGTATATATTTTCCAAAAAAATTCATTCGTTTTGCCATTTTCAGGGCCTAGCGATAATAGGATAATACCGTGTTTTTCTAAATGAATATCGGAATTTCAATGCTTTGTAATATTTATTATGTAAAACATAAAATCAAAATTAATACATGAAATGAAAGAGCCACTTGAACAGTTATAAGTACAAGCTCACAAGTATTCAATATGAACACCTTTTGTCAAAAAGCACATATCCAGTCGATAAGCCAGTTCTTCCCAAATTTTGTTTAGTTCTTATAGTGTAGTTGTAGCAACAGCTGTCTTGATTCTGTGTCGATTAGTCAATTAGTAGTGGAGACACATACACACGATACTTTATGAACCCCCATAGGTAGAAATCTCATGTTGTTTTCGTAATACATTCCAAACGACTATTCCGAATTGATTTTGTCGGGCTACGCGTGATAGATTCTCTCATTCGTTCAACACTCTCTTCAGACACAATTGGTCTTCCGATACTCTTCCTTTTGCAAAGGCAGCCGTTATTTTCAAGATGTTGATACCATATACGGATATTATTATCACTTGGGGACCACATCTGAACTTAATCCGAAACGCACGTTGCACAGAAACTACTGATGCGTTTTTTTTGTAAACTGCAGAATACAAAAAACTTTCTGTTCACTAGTCGGTATTTTTGTTACTAGCGTCCTCTAGTGCATGCGAGTACCGACAGATAAAACTGTTTGAGTTGCTTCGTCATTTCGTGTATTAATTATGATTTTAAGTTTTACATAATAAATACTATAACGTGTTAACACCCAGATATTCATTGGGAAATACCCGGTATTTCTCTCTGAATTTAGTTTCTTACCAAAGAATCTATTTTTATCTATTTCTTTCTAGTGTGCACAAAAAATTGAACAATCCGAACGTCAAAAATTATTGAATTATTACATACGAGGGGCGTTTGACAAGTCCGTGCAAAAATAAAAACTACTAACGTGTTTGGGGTAAACCTTTTTTATTTTACATAGTCTCCTTTTAGGCTTATACACTTCGTCCAACGATGTTCTAGTTTGTTGATCCCTTCCGAATAATAGGATTTGTCCATGTATGCAAAATATCCATTAGTGTCTGCAATCACCTCTTCTTTTGAATAAAATCTTTGTCCCGCCAGCCATTTCTTCAAATTGGGGAACAAATAGTAGTCCCAGGGAGCCAAGTCTGGAGAATAGGGGGGATGTGAAACGAGTTGGAATCCTATTTCCATTAATTTTGCGACCACAATTGCTGACGTGTGTGCTGGTGCGTTGTCGTGATGGAAAAGGACTTTCTTGTGGGCCAATCGCGGGCGTTTTTCTTGTAGCTCAGTTTCAAAACGGTCGAATAACGATCAATAATATTTAGCTGTAATATTTTTACCCTTTTCCAGATAGTCGATGAGGATTATCCCTCCACAGGCCGTCCAGAACGTTCAGCGTCACTTGTACCCAAATGGCCAGTCCGAAAATTTTGAAACCACTTATAAACTATTCTAATCGAAGGTGCAGAGTCACCATAATGTTTATCAAGCTTCTCTTTAGTCTCCTAATGCGTTTTGCCCTTCATAAAGTAATGTTTAATCACCACACGAAATTCTTTTTCATCCATTTCCTGATTTAAGAGATGCTGATAATGATTAACTAAACATGACCTCGATACTCGCCGGTGGTGCCATCTCTCGGAGTTTGCACGGACCTTTCAAACCACCCTCGTACTACACAAGCCTCATATTTTTTTTGGAATCAGATTTAGACCTCAGTATCACCATCATGACACTAATAATTTATTATATCTCCCGCCAACGTCATTACATCACATAGAAACATGTATCAGTCAAAATAGCTGGTGGTGGTATAAGGGCGAATAGCATAAAGTATTTTTGTTTCTTTACTAAAAATTACAAAAGTTATAACGTCATTTTCGAAAACAAAAATTGAATTAAAATTTTGATTTACTCTTTGAATTGAAATTGAAAAATCAGTAATTTTAAATCTTCCGATAAATTTAAACTTAAGCAAACAATTTAGTAATTTTTTTGCACATAATTAGATGTGTACTTTATAATTTTGACAAAGCTTAAACAATTACTTTTGTAGGTGAATGACATTATCTGTATTTAAAAAAATATGTAGTATAATATATAGTAAGGTAATTGTTAGATTCGAAACAATTACATTGTAATTTGTAAGAGGTCCTATCCATTACCTATAGCTAGAGGCAAGTCTAATTTTCAGTAGATATAAAGGAGAAAGTAAAAAAGGCAATAACCATAAACAATACGGGCCAAGGAAAAACAATAACCGCAGCGATTGTAATATAATTATTTAATATATAATGTAAATAAATTAAAGCCGCTTACTGTGTTTCGAAACAATTATTGTAGTTTCGACTATGGAAACTTGTATCGAAGTGGATGGTCAACTCTCGTCAAATCAATCCAATATTAAATATATATTTTAATTATAATATTTCAATACTGGATTGTGGAATATGTTGCCATTATTAAATTAATCAGTTTAATTCTGTAATGAATATTATGAGAATTGGGAAAGAAAGAAAGTTCTAACTTTGATAATGATCGGTAAGACCTGAAACACGTGTCAGGTACCTGAGAATAAAGAAATTCAACATAACAAGAGTTTTACTTCTCCCAATTTAAAAATTTGGTTCCACCAAGAGAGTAGCAGAACAAGTCTCGAATATTATAAGTATTTTTTAGAAAGTATATTCACAACGTAAATTTATGACTTAACGTAGTCCTATTGTTTTTTAATCGTCTTAAAAATGTACTCAATACCTTTTCCCAGAACGATTCTGAAAACATTTTAGAAACCTAGATGCAAGTGCAGTTCATTTTAAATACACTTTTGTGAAGAAGAATAAATTAGATCAATAAAATATAAAGGTTTTTATTATAAAGGGTGGGCCATTGCAAGGAATCTTTTTCAAATCTTAATAAAACACAAACGGCTAGATGGAATTTCATGATCTTGCATTTATTTTGTAGCCAAGAGTATCCAGTTATACATGGAATATGACATCAGACAAATGGCTGCCACGGCTGGCCTTACAATAGTCCATTCTTTGGACCCAATCCTACAGAACATTTTCCAACGTCTGCGGCTCTATCTCAGCAATGGCATTTTGGATATTGACTTTAAGATCGTCAATCGTTGCTGGATCGTTGGTATAACAACGTTCTTTAACGGCACCCCAGAGATAAAAGTCCATGGGCGTCTCCACGACGGCTGATTACACGATTTTCGAACTTTTTCCGCAATAAGTCGATAGTTTTGTTGCTAGTGTGGCATGTCGCCCCATCTTGTTGGAACCAGATGTTGCTCACATCCAAACCAGCAATTTGCTCCCAAAACAAGTTTGCTATCATGCTCCTATAGCGGTTTCCGTTGACCGTTTCGCCAGATTCAAAGAAAAATCGGCTGTTGAACTGTGCGAAGTTGTATTGAAGTGAATGGTCAACTCTCTTCAACTTCTGTATTATTGAGGCGAATAAACCGATGTCTTTATGCAAAATAGGCCTCATGGTAGTGCGTCTAATGTTCAATTGGTAAGAGCGATGACGAGTCGATTTGGCTTTACACTACGGGCTACTGCAGCAATATTCTCGGGTGTACGAAGCGGACGAGCATGTGAAGGTTTAGTACGGTCCACCAGTATACCAGTTTCACAAACTTTCTGCACAAATTTCATCAGAACACTTGCATTTGGTGCATATTCGCGACCGAATTTTGTACGCAATTACATTCAAAGTAAATTTTTAACATTTTCCAACGTTCATCAAGCGTATAGCGTGCCATTTCGTTAACCGGGTCTTGTATACTGAAGAATTGTCATACATCAGATGTCAAATATCATGACAGTAAAAGTAAAGTGGTAGTTCAAAAAGATTCCAAGAGATGGCCCACCCTTTACTTAGCTGTTATTATTAAACTACCTTATTAAAAATGTAGCACAAAGTAATAACTTCAAGCATCAATCACATAAAGAAGAATGATTTTTAATAATTTTGACTTAAATAAACACTTAAACCTCAATGTTTCAAGCATGATGTCCTATTAACATTATTATTTAACATTAACCTCAGGCGCTTACGAACCTAATTGCTCAAGTAAGGTATTAACACTCTTTAAGATTTTTCTCTATTTTTTACTTTATCCAAGAACACCTGAATAACTAATTGATTCGAGGCTGTCTCAGGATAAACGAGCTATTTCTACTTCAATTGCCTGCTGACTTTCAAATTTTTGACAACTGTTTTTAATGGTAAACCTATTAAAGATGGTCTATACCTCATTGTAAAAGGTTTGAATTATCATCACAGTTTATTTCATTTCAATACTTCGACAAAAGTACAAAATCCTGAAGAAAATTCGTATAATTTGGGGAAAAAAATATATAAAAAGAAAGAAAATGAAGTAGAAAATATTCTAAGCCATCTAACTAAAGATAAAAATAATTAAATTTAATGAATGAAATTAAATTTCCTCGACAATTTGATTCTTCTGCTTTAGCAGGCACTATGTAGGCAGGCAATACTCTAAATTAAAAAATTAAATAATATTAATGTAGTGTGGAAAACAAATTCCTAAACATTTCCATGACTTTCTTTCAAATTACACGAATTTTCTTCAGAGGTTTATTTTTGTCGCCTTTTCTTGTTTGATCAATTTTTGTCATCAATTGCTCTCCTTAATTCAGCAGCTATATTCTTTAAGGGTCCTAGAATTTTAGAGGTTGATTGATTGTCTAAATTAAAAAAAAATCTGGTAGAGAGATTTTCTATGAAATTTCTACTATTTCTTGTTTTTTTTTTTTTTTAATCGCAATTTTTCATTAATTACTCATCTAAATTTCTGGCAAATTCTAGGACTTATAAATTCTAGAATTTGACAGCTATTTTCTTCCAGATTTTTCAAGCTTTTAATTAATCATTTTTCCAATTTTCGTAACTATCATTCGCTTCTAAAGTTTCTTGATGATTGTAGATTCCTCTCAAAAATATTGGTAGCCTTACTTGAATTTTTGTATTTTTTTTTCACATACTGATTAGAAATACTTTATATTTACGCATTAAAAACCGTTGAGAAAAGTGGAATTTTGTTGCATAGCAACCAATATTTTTGAGAGAAATCTAGAATCATCAAGAAAATTTAGAAGTAAATTGGAAGTAGTTATTCGTACAAGAGTGGAAATGCTATGCTATTGTTTGGCTGACAAAAGTTTTTTAAACATTTTCAGCAATTTCTTATCTATTTTCATCTTTCTTTCGGATTATCCATAAATCATTTTTCCAAATTACATTATATCTAATCTATAATTCCAATTTTTTTTTGGAAACTCTTTTCTCTTCTGAATTGCGAAAACAGTGTTTGATGATTTTGGAATTTTCTAGCATTCCCTGCTTATTCTTTTAGAGTTTTGTGAAGATTGTTTCTTAAGGTTTCTAAAATTTTATATAGTTATTTTATCAAATTTCACTGTATCTGTCTTAAAAAATCTCCAGTTATCCAGTAATTTCACTTTTCCTTTCCAGATTCCTAAAATTTTAAATAATTTTTCAGCAAGGTCTCCTGTGTTGAATTGAGAGAATATTTCTTAAGAGTTCTAAAATTTTCTAGTAATTTTTCTCTCAAATTTAGTTTTCCTAAATTTTATATGAATAATTTAAAAGCTATATAACATTTTATTCATAATTTAAAAAAAATTCCATCAATTTTTCTTTCTTTTATGTAAATTGAAGTTATAATTTCTGTTATACTTTTCCCTTCTTAATTCCTGTAAAGTTTTATGAAAATTATTTCTTGAGATTCTTAAAATTTTCTAATCTTTTGTCCAACTTTATTTGACTTCTCTTCCAAAATTTTAGTATTTTCCAGTAATTTCTTTTCCAGATCTCCTAAAATATATTTTTTTCAAATAATTAAATTTTCTTCTTTCTGAATTCGAAAATTGAACATCACATTTTGATTTATTTTATCTTACTTTTCCCAGAAATTTATCTTCTAAATTAATATCACAATGGTTTATTACTACAAGTAACATTATCAAACATACAAAATAAGAATCACATATATTTATACAGATAAAAGCAGTATATTAAATCATTAAGTTTGTTAAATAGGAAAATTGAGGGATAGTGCTTAGCTTTTTGTACCTGTGAAGTTAGTAACAGATTCCAGCAATAGATTTCGTTCGCCGAAAATTTATTAAAATAGAATAATTCCCATAAAGTTTTTATGATTATAATCAAATATACTGAAAAATATTTCAGCCCCCATTTTCATCCCTCTAAGACTATCCCGACAGTCCTAAATTTATGTATTTATATGTGCATGTTTTCTGTTTAAAAAGCTGGACATAAATTTTGGGGACTGTCGGGATAGTCTTAGAGGGGTGAAAATAGGGGCTGAAATATTTTTTCGAGAAAGAAAATCATATGTCTAACACTGCGCGCCCGTATTCTTCATCCCTAAATGCATATTTTTCAAAGAAGACATGCACCCATAAAAATTATAAAATTACTCTCACGTTCTACATACCCTCTATAATCCTATAAGTTGGGTCTATCGAGTGCAATTTATTATATGGGCGCATTTAAATACAGACGATTCTTGATACACCACTAATTTATTTTTGGATTGCAGTTACCTATTAAATCATCTGGATAGACTCATACGCAATTGCACTCTTTACAATCCATTTTCTCTTGAGCAAAGTCTACTTCAAGGTTCTCCCCCTTTTCCCATCCTATACTATCCCTTGGTGCACTACATCTACCATCCCAATCCAAAATATTTTTATAAAAACGCCTATTCGCTCCTTTGTGCAGCCGATATAATACAAACCTGGTTTTGGCGTATTTCTTTCAATCCTAACAAATCTCAAACTCTAATTCCGTCATTATCAACAAATGGCCAAAATATATATCCCGCCGTCACCTGCAAGTAATTGGCAATAGTATTTTATCGTATTGTATCTTCAAACTTTCAAAAATCACTCCACTTCCCTTAAGCAAAATAATATAAGGTCGGCACATTTTAGAGACCTAACCTACAAAAGGTATACAATTACAAACAAGAACACGCATCTATCTGCTGCCGCCCTTTACTTGACTATTGGGTTATCGTCTTCAACGACCCTCACCCTGCAAGTTTAGTTAATTTTCGTGTGGCACTTAGGTCAGACTTTAGGGTGCTAACCAAAATCAAAACAAACTACAAACTCATTTAAGACAAGGATTTCACAAAGACCACTCAAACAATGACAAGGACTTTATGCCAAATAAAAAGATCATGAGGAAAGACCAAAGGTCTTATTGGGATTTTTTTGAAAGTATTACCACTAAAACTTTTAACAGATCCATGATCTTTTTAATACAACAATTACATTAGTAAAATTATACATGTTTTGGCTTCCTTGTCTAAAACTTATGTTTTATTGTTATTATTATTATTATTATAGTTTTCCCGATCAGATCCACATAAATATAAAATTAATAATTCTTTTCAAATATTATTGGTTATTAATTATTTTTGTAAGAAAATATCCAAATTTACATGTATATTTACGAATGGAAAGACTTAAAAATGTACTATATTTTCCTCGGTGATGACATTTATTGACGCAATGTTTTGGTGCGGCCAAAGTAGTGAAAGTGTAATTTTGACAGTGAACAGATATTTTTCTTAGAAAATGGCCCAACGCGGGGCCCGCGAATAAAGTGGTCGATGATGGAATTAAATGACGTCCCATTTTTGCACCTAAATACCATCTCACCGCAAAACTTTCCGCGCGATGTGATCATTTTTGAATATAGAAAAGGTTTTTTTTTCAATGTCATCTGCGCGCCAGCATATCTCCAACCGTCGTACCTCGTTCACATGAAAACAACTTGCAGTTGATTCACTCGCCAGTGGCACGATAACGGTCGGACTGACACACCACGTCCAGAGTACTTGTAAGGGATATTACTATTTGTGCACGTAGTTCGTAAAAGTCGTTCAGTGAGTGTAAACAAATAAGAACGCAGCCGTGTTGCGATTAGGTAATTGCTTTCTTCATCCGCTGTGTCGTTACTGTAATCGCGCGAAGTGGTGTTTGGTTGAATAAAAGGATTACCGTGCGAGATCAGAGGTTATGCTGTTGGAATTTGAGAAATTTAAAAAGGCCGGCGGATGGGTGCGTTTGATTTTGTGAAACTTTTGATATTTCGATGTAGATGCATTGCTTAATTGGCTTAGATAGAGATTTTTTAAGAGATTTTTGGCTATTGTTGACTATGATGTTGCAGCAAAGGTGTGTCCAAAAAGTTGGATCATGAAGATATAATAAATTAATTACCTTAATATTATAAACTATAAAAAGTATCTACTTAGTTTAATTATTAGTAAATTCCCAAAGAATTATAATAACTGAAATTTTAGTAAATGTTTAGTTGTTACATTTACTTGGTGGTATATCTTGAATATAATGAAGAAAGCCCGATTACTTTGTTTGCCACGTGTAATTAATTTAAAATAAAGTGATAAAACGAAGTAATCGACTCTCCTTTATTGAAATTTTAGTATTTAAATCATTTTTCATCATCACAATCATGGTATCTGAATATTCGTTAATGATGTTAAATTTCGAATCGTTACAAATAATTATTCAATAAACTAAAATCTTGAGAGTTGAATTGATTATATGATATTTATCTAAATATTTACACACGCGCAAATAATATGGGACACGTTCTATTGTCACGTTGATTAATTTTACAAATAAACTGAGATAGTTAATAAGGTTAGTTTTCTTACCTTTTATTTCAACTAGTATTTATTGAAAATACAGGACTGTAAAAGTGTTTATTTATTTGTTGATTTTTGCTGTGTCCAAAATTGTGAGTATGCAAATATTATGCAAATAACTGTTGATTTGCAAGTGTTGCTTCGCTGATAACTGCCTTGAAGTTTGAATTAAAATTTTAAATAACACAAATTATCTTTGGAACAGGTTCACATCGAAGTATGGATTATTCCCCAAGACGCACAAAATGTTGTTCCATTTTACACAAACGAATATTATATCAAATCAACCAGAATTTGAAACGTTGTCCAAGGGTAGCACTAAATTTACACTATGCATTATCACTACACCTAGTAACTTTTGTAACGATATTTTTTATCATACAGTGTATTTTAGAATATAAAGGCACTATTCTAAATATGTATTATATTCCCAAAAGAACAAAAATAGTATATTGTTCAACGAGTGACGAAAGTAACATTTTTTTAAGCGAGAGAACAGTTTACCAAACGAGGCGAAGCCGAGTTTGGTAATGTTCGCGAGCTTAAAAAAATGCTTTCGACGAGTTAAACACTATACTTTTTCTACTACCTTACCTATGATACTAACAAACTTTTATTATTATATAAACAAATACTTTATTTTGAATTAAAAATTACAAAACTACATATCATATTTAAATTACTTACGATTTAAATATCAAATTTTCCGACAATTTTGCAAAATATGCAAATAGCACAGTGAATATTAATTTACGCGATTATCTGTCTTAAATTCCATGAATTTTACATATATTTCTTCATACCTCTTTTTCGATTTTTCTGATAATAAATCCACATAGGTTTTCTCAGCTTGATTTACTATTTCTGGTGCAGTATTGGAAAGATCTAAATCACTTACTGAATCAGAAATCATGATATGATGAAGTTACGAACAGTACAAATTCAAAAACTGACGTTTAATAATGACACGATATAGTGACAGTAGGCAACTAGACGGAGGTGAAAATTTGTAGGTAACTTTCGTCCCTAGTGACGAAAGTTAGCGTTATGGGATTTTCTCTCACTAGTGACGGAACTCAAATTTTCGCTGGAGTATTCGGTGACGAAAAATGTCTTTTTATAAAGGGTATTAGAAAAAAAGCATTTTGGCGTTTAGCAACATGATACTAAGTTTGATTTTTGGCCATTGATTTTAGAGGTCTTTAGCATAAAATAAGAAAAATGAAAATGAATACTGTTTCAGAAAAAAGCAGTAGTCCTCTCTTTTCTTCCCAAACGGTTCTCCTCTAGGTATTTTAGCCTTCTCCCATGTATTTACCACTCCCCATAGCACTAGTTGTATTTGCATTTTTCTATACCGCTTTGTTTCTCCCTTTGCTCCAGCCACTCTTTTCGCTCTCCATTTACTCTCTCTTAATAAATTTATTCTGAATCTCTACTATCATAGCTCGAAGTATCATCGTTATTGCAAATTATTACCAGTTGGACTTCTTCAAGAGTAATTTCTCAGCCGTACCATTCTTTGATAATATTGTCCGTATGCCTAATACAATTTTCCCAAAACTCAGGGTTACATTGATTTAATGCTTCTTGCCACATACTTACAACTTTATCGTCACCAAACCCAATGTGTTTATTGTAGTAAGTTTTTGCCCTTGTCCACACAAGTTCAATAGCATTAAATTCACAGTGATAGGGAGGCAATCTTAATACTTAATGACCATTTTGGCGAAGCAATTCATCAATCATGTATTTTTTTGGTGCCTTATGGAGCTTTGTTAAATGTAACAACTCTGTCTTCAACATACATGCATCAAAATTTATATTCTTCCTATGAAACCAATTACAAATATCCAGTATTTCCATGTTGCCGTTGGTGATTTGTTCAATTGTATGCTGTGATATGATACATTATCCACTAGAGATGGTTCTTGTAAATTTGGAATTAATTTTCTCGGTAGTCCATTTTGTAAAGACTTCACTGTTCATCTCTTCATTATAATCCATCAGTTTTGATTTTGATGCAAATAATAAATTTGTATCTTGCACAAAGCCACCTTTACTCCCTCATTTACCATTGTAGTCCTCTGTTTTTCAAACTCTTTTAAGAGAACCATCTTGCCATGATTTTTGAGCACTAGCCTTAGAGAAAGTCCAAGTTTTATCCAAAAAAAATACCTTTACGAATTTTAGAGTTTTCTTGATATTTTCGAGGAAAAGAGGTTCTCAATTATGCAGTTTCATTCTTTTCCATAAGTGTTCTGCTGTTATTGATTTAAAAAAATTGAAATCCTAAATTAATCAGTAAACTATTCAATGCTGTAATGTCTATGTGCAAATTTTCACTTTGTTATAATTCATTAGAAAGAGTTTTTGGTGTTACATGTTTTCCTATAACATATTTGAGAAATTAATATTTATTTCTGCTAAATTTTTTATTATCACTTACTTTTTTTTATACATATTGCATATTTTATTACGAACTGCCATTTTTGGGATTAATCCAAATTTTTGGTTTTTGGACTTCTCCTGGGCCTTTTTTTTTAATGGCGATGAAAGAATGTTTTTTTTTATTACTGCGTATTTTGATGCTAGTTACTGTACTGATATTAGCCCTTAGCTGCACCACTTCAATTTTGTAACATAACTGCACATAGGGTTTTCCAGGAAGTTGAAAAATTGCTTAAAAAATTATTCTATCCTCTATATAGGACTACAGAACTGTACAAAAGTGTTAATTGGTACATTATGAACTAGAAAAATGAGCCATACTAGAGAGTCTTTGAGGACCCCACGCGTTTATAAACGTGGATAGACGTAAACTGTATGCGCGCGCAGTGTCCGGGACCCCATCACTACTTACTTTTAGCGCTCTACTTCTAAATCTGGCCATTAGTTTTATGATATTTCGAAATTTTTAAATAATTAAAAAGTACTTTTAAGAAAGGTACAACTAAGGGTTAAGGCTTACTTTTACATTATTACAAAGGAAAAAGCATTTTTTGTTAAAATATTAGGCCGGAAAATAATGTCATTTCTGCGCATGTCGATATTTGATTGTCATTTGTCACCTCATTGCGTATCTCGATAAGTCATTCTAAGATTATTGTAACTTATTAACTTCTAAATAATTCAGTATTAAACTTTTTTGCAATTTTGGGTGAAATTGCCAGCCAAATACCAGAAGAGCATATCCGGCATTGTATGCTTTTTGAGTTTCGCAAGGGTAATAACGCAACAATTGCGTCCAAAAACATTTGCGTTATTTATCTAAGTGCATTCGACGTTCGTAAATGCCAAATTTGGTTTTTCAAGTTCAAATCCGTTCAAATCACTCTGACCCCTATCTAGAACAAGACTTTTTTTTACAAGTTATAGAGACCGAGATTTCATATTATATAAATTCCATTGAATACTTGAGACGCGTGATTCCATCTCCATGTCGCTCTTCTTCGTTTTCGTTTGTATCTCCTCCAGTTACTTTTATTAGGCACCGACGTGCTAAGGGCAAAAGTGGAAGCAAATTCATGTCAACCTTAACCAACATGGCCGACCATTCAAGAACATAATCTATCCAAAGAGAACATACCAACTGATCCATTACATGCAACGTGTTGATTGAACGGCACCATTTTTTTTTATCCTCACGAGGTGGTGTCGCTTAGCGTCCCTGCACTGCGGTCTCCGTGGTCCTTTTGTGCGCCTCTGGCTGTTTTACTCCTTTTGAACTCCTGTATCTTCTAAGAAGTCCAGGTGTTTCTGCCAGGGGATATTCCTTAGCTGTTCTACAGGAAGCATGGGCTTCCCGAATTTCGCCTTGCGTTCTTGTTTGTATGCTTCGCAAGTGCACAGTAGGTGTTGGGGAGTTTCCTCTTCTTCCAGACACCCACGGCATAGAGGTCTGTTCTCAAAGCCCATCCTATGTTTGTGCTTGTTCAGGTCACAGTGTCCAGTGACAAATCCTGTGACAGCTTCAGCATGCTGTCAGGTACCGGACCATCTAGGAAGAGTCTCGTATGCCTCATTTCATTTTGGGTTTGCCATGCCTTTTTGTGCTCCTCTGCTAACTTGCGTCGGATTATTTCCTTTCCGGTTTCATGGGGTATACTGAAAGAGGGTTCAGGTCCTATGAATTCACCTGCTGCTCCTTGTTTAGCCAGCAAGTCGGCCCCCAAGTGTCCAATAATTTTTTGGTTCTTGGGTATCCATACTAGCTGTGTTTCTCTTGTTGTCGCCAGTGCGTCCAGTCTGTTTATGCAAGTGATGCCCAGCCTGGATTGCACTATCGGTGAGGCTAGCGCTTTTATGTCTGCCTGGCTATCTGTCATAATGGTAATTGGTCCTTTGTTAAGTCCCGACTCCATTACGTGATGAGCACACCAGTCAATGGCGGCTATTTCGGCCTGGAAGATAGAGGCATGCTTCCCCAGAGCAATCGCGAATTGTTTGCTCCGGTTGCAGCCTCCATAGATACCAGCCCCGGTTCCTTTAGTATTTCTGGCCCCGTCTGTGTACCAGCTGGTCCCTTTACTCGTTCCCGAGTATGTTCCATTTGTCCATTCACTCCGCTGTGGTATGATCGTTTTAAATCTGCGGGATGGGTGTACGATTTTGGTGAAATCCGACCTCATTTTTAGTGTCTCTTCTTCTTGTAGTACTTTAAATGTTGCCGGTCTTGATGGCCCCATATTTAAAGTGTTTCCATTTATGTGCATCCTATAGGTTGCCTGTCTAGCTTCCATCATTACAAATAGATGTAGTGGTGGTAGCGATAATATGTCTTCCATGGCTGCCGTGGGCGTTGTCCTCATTGCCTCAGTGATCAGCAGACATGCCTGTCTTTGCACTCTTTCGAGTTATACTGCTGCACTTTTGGTTTGGGTCTTTTCTCCCCAAACGAGCGCCGCGTATGTCACTATAGGTCTTATGACTACAGTGTATAGCCATTTGGTCATACTGGGTCTCAGTCCCCATGTGCGTCCTACCATTTTATGGGTCGCAAAAAGTCCTCTCATGGCCTTTTTGCTGATGCTCTCTAGGTGAAAATTGAAGTTCAATCTGGTATCAAGTATGACTCCTAAATATTTTACTTCATTTTTGATTGGAACTTCCATTTCATACATACGTAGTGATTTTATGTCATTGGTTTTTCGTCGTCTAGTAAAAGGGACGATCGCCGTTTTGACCGGGTTTACAGTTAACCCTTCATTCCTGCACCATCTTTCTACGGTATTTAGTGCCTTCTGCATCAAGTTTGATACAGTGGTCCCAAACTTCCCGCTTACTAGAATGGTCAGATCATCTGCATACCCTAGTGGAACGGCACCATACATAACCGTTTTTTTTGATCGTTTGATTATTGGAGGTGAAAAATGTGTCCTATATGATAATCTAAAACGCAAAAGGCAGTGCGAAGCTCTTCTGTGTATTTGGTGGAGTATTCTCGAAATTGTTCATTTTGAATTTTTGAAACCTGGACAAACTGTTAATGCAGACTTTTATTGTGAACAATTGGATCGAGTGAACCAATCTTTAATAGATAAATATTTGGCGATTGTCAACAAAAATGGCGTTGTTCTGCAACATGACAATGCAAGACCACACTGTGCAAGACTGGAAAAATATAATTCATTGAGAGGTATTGCCTCATCCACCATATTCGCCCGATATTGCACCCTCGGATTTCCTACAACATTTTCTTATTGGCAAAACAATTGAAAATTTGTATTATGTCGAGAATGCCATCTCGAGATATTTTACTCAAAAACCAATTGATTTTTATCGGTCAGGGATTGAAAATCTGC
Organism: Ontholestes murinus; assembly: GCA_963969525.1. Lineage (NCBI taxonomy): Eukaryota > Metazoa > Arthropoda > Insecta > Coleoptera > Staphylinidae > Ontholestes > Ontholestes murinus. The sequence goes on from OZ018396.1 coordinate 17,789,015, forward strand.
ACACTAGATGGCAAAAGGTTGTTAATAACGAGGGTGATTATATTATTGATTAAAAATAAAAATTTGTTAAAAATGTATTCATTTGAATTTAATGTAAGAAGGTGACATTACTTTCCGGCCACCCTAATAGTTTAGGTATTTTTATTTATTTTATGTTGGTAATATTTTGTAAAATGATTTGTTGAGATATTACGACAATATAAATATCTAAATATCTCAACAAATTATCTCACGAGAGTGATTTGACCGACATAGAATTTAAAAAATGTCTCTTAACATATTTCCCTTCTACAGTATGTTTTTTTCTAAATTCCTCTTTGAAGTTTTGGTATTTCTCTTGTATTTGTGCTTTTTTTTAACTTATGTCCTCTTATCTTCACTTTAACTTTTATCTCTTTGTCGGGTTTTTATCTATCTTTACAAGTCAATGGACACGACTTAGCAAGTGGTGGTCACTTCCTATTTCGGCCTTATTACTTTTGCGTTCTTGACGTTATAATTATTTTTGCTTATTAGGTAGTACCAATCTGTTACAGATCTCTCAATTCTGGTTAACTATGTTTTTGTAAATTTATGAATGTCTTTATGTTTGAATTGAGTTAATTGAATTGAAAACGCTTGGTTTGGTTTCACTTGTTTTTATTTTTTTTTTCGACTAGTTTCGAATGTATGTCATTCTCAAGGAGATATGTCTAAAATTTACAAATTTTTCGCTATTTATACAGATTAAAATCAGGTAATAACTCGATATTTATTCGGTATTCTTAAAGAATAAATTTGTTATTTTTGAAATCGAAAAGAAACTGCTAGCACAATCGTTAAGTGATTATATTTTAATACATAATTGGGAATAGTGAGTAAGATTACGGCATCACAATAATATTTATTGTGATAGGATTTTTGGCCTAGAACAATTAAAAAAATTACGGTAAGTAATTTTTTTCTACTAGCAGAACTTTTTCTCTTTCATTTAGCGTTAAAACCCTTATATTCATTTAGAAACACCCAGTATATTACACAAGTAAATATTGACCAAAATGATTTTAAAACAGCTGAAAATCTTTTTTATTGAAGCAAATTAATCATAAATTCAATTGTTTTAATATTTTTACACAAAATTCAAAATTTTCGTTTATTTTATTTTTGTCTTATTTTAATTAGTAGAAAAAAGTTTATTTGACACAAATTTTATAGTTTTACTATTTTAAAACATAAATTGCTTTTATTTAATTCAATATCTGACTTGGTATTAGTTGGTTTAACAAGAGATTTTTGTTGTAATTGTTGGAATTATTACCTAATTAATATAATTGTATGGTCTTGTAACTTAATATCGCTGATAATAATATTGGATTCTTCATCTTCAGGTTCATTTATTATTTATATTATTTTAGTTAGTTTCTGATTGAACATTATATTAGAAAATTTTGAAAAATAATCTTAAATTTACACTGAATTGAAAAATTCACTATGTTTTAACCACAAATAATTATTGTAAAAATATTATATAACGTGAGGCACAATTATATAAATCTAAACAACACAACACGACTCGAGTTTCGACGTTTTATCGTCATTATCAATTCAGTGTAAGTATGGATTACCACGTAGTAACGATCGCAACCATTCTCTTTATTTAATCTTAAATTTATTTATTTTCGATATTTGCTCTTAATAATTTCAATGTTATGTATGACATGATAATCATTACCAAATCTTTAATCTTAACATCGTAACAGCACATTCAATTTAAAATTGTTAATTCGTGATTAACTTTATGTGCGTAAAACATAAAAATACCTGAAATCACAAAAAAAAAATATTTATGAAAAAATCAGGATTCAGTTATTTCCCATACGTTTTCGTACATTATAAAAATCTATTTTTTTGTTATTATCATCGTTATTATAGAATGATAATCAAGATCCGTCAATAATAAAATCACCACATTGCTAGACATTTTGCAATATGCCGATAATTACCGTATATACCTGTTGTACGACGACAGCGGTAAGGACATTGCTAGCAATTAGATTAACTTGTTTTTCCACATAAATGAGCACGGCAAACATTTCAATTATATAGTAAGTAATCGTAGTAACCTTGTCAAGCAATAAGAGCCGATGAAAAGCATTAAAAGAGGCCTCATCGTAATCGTTTTGCACTTGTGATCAATGAAAAAGGATATATGCGTTTCTGCTACAGTTCACAGCGATTATTTACTTTAACCTAGGTCACATCATATGTAGGAAATTGTTAATTTAGAAAAACAGTATGAATTAATATTGCTACACATTTTTAAATATACTTAATTATAAGTACGCTTAATAGCTTTTTAAGGTCACGGACCAAGCCATTAAGATTAAAGATTATTTACTTTAGCCTAGGTCACACCATACCTTGGAAATTATTAATTTAGAAAAACAGTATGAATTTTTACATATAAGTTTTCTTATTGTACAAGCATTAATTTTTTGCGTAGGTGGTTAACCGTTTGGTTTCTAATGAAATTTATTAAATTGAAAAGTTTCCGGAATGGGCAAGAAAACGCAGTAATTAAACAGGTTTATTTTTTATTTTTCAACATAGTACCCTTGCAGGGCGATACACTTTTCCCAGCGGTACTCCAACTTTTTTAAGCCTTCAGAAAAATATGATTTCGGAAACTATAAGCTTTAGTTTCGTCGATGAGCTCCTCATTTGATGTAAAGCGCTTGCCTCCGAGCCAAGTCTTCATGTTTGTGAACAAAAAGAAGTCGCACGGGGCAAGGTCTGGTCGTAGCCTAATTCAACCAATTTAGCATTGGCGATTCGGGATGAATGGGCCGGCGCGTTGTCGTGGTGGAAGAGAACTTTTTTCCTTTGCTGAGGCCGTTTCTACTTCAATATGCCGTTGAATTGATCCAATAAATCGCTGTAGTATTGTCCCGTGATAGTTTGTGTATCACACCTTGCGAATCTCAAAAAACGGTGGCCATGACCTTTCCAGCCGATGGGACAGTCTTTGCCTTCTTCGGAGCAGATTCGCCTGGAGAAATCCATTGGTTCGACTGCTGCTTTGTTTCTGGTGTGTAGTGGTGGATCCATGTTTCGTCCACGGTCACGAATCGGCGAAAAAAATCCGTTGGATTACGCTTTAACAAGGCCAAACACTCTTTCGAAGTGGTCACACGATTTCGCTTGTTGTCCATAGTCAGCAAATGCAGCACCCATCGCGCCGACAGCTTCCTCATGCCCAAATGTTCGTGCACGATATTTTGCACACGTTCATATGAGATGCCCGTGGTCTCTACTATTTCGCGCAACTTCACTCGTCGATCGGCTAACACGAGATCATGGACTTTGTCGACCATTTCTTCATTTGTAGCCGTTTTTGGACGTCCACTGCGTGGTTCATCGTTGGTGCTCGTACGGCCACGTTTGAACTCACTCACCCAGAAACTAATAGTCGAAAATGAAGGTGTGGATGTGCCATGAACTTTCTGAAAAATATCTCCGTCGCCTTTTTCCCATCCATCCAGAAATGTTTGATGATTGCACGAAATTCGTTTTTATCCATTTTTGCAAAAGTGCCTGACTTGCTTCACAAGATATCCTAGTAAACAAAAACGGAACGACGCACGTGTCTGAAAATTTGACAGCTTACCTAAAATAGGTTAGCCTTGACAACCATCATAACAATTTCACGATATGCGCGCCATCTCTTGCCCATTCCGGAAACTTTTCAATCTACCCTCGTAAGGTAGCTGAGTATAACCGATCTAAATTATTTAACCTAAATAAGTAATAAAAGCACTTGATGTAGATATTGTTAAACTACGTATTAACAATTTTTCATTTTTTTTTTCAATTTCGTTAAAAAAATGGAATTGCCGAACAAACTGTATTATTTAATATAGGATATCTAAAAATATCCATAAATGTTTAAAATACCTTGAGCTGTTATCTATAATAGCGTAATTAATTGTGCATTACAATTAGAAATATTTGAAATATAATAGGGTAATTAATGTGCTAATGTAGTAATAAATAGCTGACATTGATAAATGTTCTAATAACTATTAAATAAATATACAAACATGATACTCAATTCAATGTGCAAGCCTGTGCATTTTTGCTATGCAATTGTGCACATTCTAGCGCAATGACCGCCATTAGAGCCACGCGCTCGCCTCCAAACAAATTGAGCTATTAACGTTAACTTAAAAAAGCCTGTACGTTCACAAATGGTCACTTGGTCTAGAATTCATATTGCTAAGATTGTCACATAGCGAAATGGAATAAAACAATTTATAATAATTTAATTCCGTTATAGTTTTTGTTAAAAAATTGTTTATTTAAAAAGCCTTTTTTTTTGGAAAATATATATTTTTCTAATCTGTCTTTTTTGACCAACCCAATTTCCTATTTGCTCAAATCCTTAGAAATTTTGGTTGTCTTTCTAAGAATGAGATGTAAAAGGCTAATTCTTCATCTTCTCATAAAAATCACCTTTTAATACTACTATTGCAATATAATTACCACTGTTTTTGTTTCTATTTTATGTAAACATGTTTGATATTTAAAAAAATATATTTAAAACTACTTCATCTTTAGGAAAATTAATTACATATGGATTTTAAAAATTCATTTAGACACAGACGTTTTACGCCCGGAAGTAAACAATCAAATGAACACTATAATCACTTAACAATAAATACCATTAATTTTACAATCCAACAAGCAGTTCGACATCAAACACCAAATTAGCCGCCAATTACAATAACGACATGTGGCAATAGGTCAAGCCCGAAATTCCACACAATAGCATTAACCTCTGCAATTTGAATACCATGAAACCGCGCATTATAATGAGCACACGGCGACTTTCAATTTTTATAACCGCATTCAAAACATAACTCTGGTGTTGCTTAATGTTTCTATGATTTCAGAAGATACGCGTTGAAGTGATTTTGTTGTAACCGTCGCCACACTGCGAAAATGGTGTGCTAGTCTCGGATTAAGAGCGTACATCACAAATATGTACTCTTACGTAAGTATGTGTGTTTGCCGATGTGTCGGCATTGTGTGGCCTTTGATGTATACTAACGCTGGAATTTTGCTGTTTCATTAACAATATTAATTTGCTGCTATTTAGTATAGTCATAATAGCTGCGTTATGGAGGTTATTAGAGATGAAATGTCGACGTGAATCGGTAATTATAGAATAATGTTTGGAATGGAACATGGCCGTAAAAACATTTCTTTAATAAGCTTTGAACAAAAAAATGTTCATTAAATTACGAGAAAATTACAATCGCATAATCTGCCTTCCAGGCTTCGCGTGACTTTATTAACAAATTTATAATATCCAAGAAGTTATTTTATAACGACGATTAAAAAAAATATATTTAGGTAAGTATATGTTTAATTAAAAAATTTAAAAATACGAAAACATTTCGTGAATCTACAACAATGAGTCTTACTAAGACTACAAAACAAATTAATTTGAAACAACTACTTCTCTAGCTAATACTTCGACAGACATTGAATAATACAAATTAATTTGCGTGTTACAAATAGTACAACTATTAAAGCAACACTAATTTGAATGAAATTATTTCTGTTGAATAAACTAATAAATGATAAAATGTACTTTAGATTGTTTAAATGTAACTATAACATGAAAAATTATGAAAAATAAATTTTAAACTGATTTCATTAAATTAAAATTAGCAAAAGCAATTAAAAAATGTAGCATTGCTTTTGCTAATTTTAATTTAATGAAATCAGTTTAAAATTTATTTTTCATAATTTTTCATGTTATAGTTACATTTAAACAATCTAAAGTACATTTTATCATTTATTAGTTTATTCAACAGAAATAATTTCATTCAAATTAGTGTTGCTTTAATAGTTGTACTATTTGTAACACGCAAATTAATTTGTATTATTCAATGTCTGTCGAAGTATTAGCTAGAGAAGTAGTTGTTTCAAATTAATTTGTTTTGTAGTCTTAGTAAGACTCATTGTTGTAGATTCACGAAATGTTTTCGTATTTTTAAATTTTTTATTTAATTTTCTACAACGAACTAAAGGATTTGAATACATTTTATTATATGTTTAATTAGAATTGTAGACAAAGAAACTTCTTCATTGGTCAACAAAAACACATTCATTTTAAACACATTAACTAATATGGTGAGATCATGTTTTAACATTTAATTCTTGGAAATCTTCAAGAACACCAAGAAGGGGTAAGAATTTTTTGACCAAACTTGGCACAAACGTTTAACTATTAAAAGATACGAATTGTTTAAAAAATTAAAGAAAAATAGTAAAAATTGACATATTTTTTAGTAGTAATGGACTTATCCGCCCCTATTGGCTACACACGTTCCTACTCATCGTGGCATCTATTCTAGGTAGTCGATAATCTCTTGAGGTATTGTATTCAAGCAACCTATAATCGAAGAATACCAAGCGAGACTTACTTCCATATGATGTAGCACCCAATATTATAATCCCTACAGTTGATGCACAGGCCTCTCAACAGAAAATTCCATGTTGCGACGTTACCCACATCTTCGTATGACACCCGATCGTCCATCATATATGACCAAACAGAATTGGGATTCATGACTAAATACCTCTTATGATACACTAGGTTCCAGTGCAGTCGCAACCTACCATATACCTCCCCAAACGTTGCTGTCGATTGTACTGAAGAATCGGTCTCTTATTGCTTTAAGTAGAAGATGACGACCTTGAACCTCAATTGTTCTCGCAAACCAACGATACGACCTCAATCAAATTTGCTTTATTGGCAGCAATTTACATGTTAGCTCGATCTGGCATAATCGCATGAAAAGCAAAAACAGCAAACAACCGAGTTCTCTTTTGAAAAATATTTACCTGATAAATTTATTAGAAACAAATTGAAAGACCTATCAAATAAGAAATTGTCACGTGATTCATATGAATGAAATTTTAACCCTTTCATCCCTGAATTTAAGAAATTCATTTTGAAACAAAAAATATAAATATTTGGGACAATTTAGTACCAACTTATATTATTTAGCTGAAAGAAATTTAAGTATGTTGGGGGGTTGGGAGGGGGGTTATGGTACAACTGTTTATCAACAGGGTTTTTGTGTGGTACAAAGATGAACCAGCAGGATTTAAATGGCGCAGTTACAAACTCAGACATATTTTTAGTATGATTTATTTATTCAAATTTATATAAATTCTAAACTATTTTGTATGGTACAACATAAAACAATCTTTGCACAAAAGCAAATTACATTCCTTGCAAATTGTTTTTGTTCTTTTTTGTCTTGCACATCTTCTTCTTATTTGTCCTTCTCCGGGAAGGTGCAAAGGTGTTGCCACGTAAAAAGTTTTCTTTTCTTAGAAGGAGGACCTCTTTTTGGTGGAGGCATGGATTTAATTGTCATACCTTGAGTGATTAGTTATTCTGCAAGAGTTACTATGAAACAAAGATAAGGAATTTGTTCATTCTTATGTCTCAAATCATTATAAATAATCCATGCATTTACTGAAGACATACTGAGACACGTATAAAACACTTTTTTCCACCATTTAGCAGATTTCCTCTCGTGGTCGTACATGCCTATGAATTGATCAGCTCGATCAACTCCTCCCATTTTCTTGCGATAGAATGCAATTGCTTCTGGACACTTAATTATCTCCTTATCACCAGTTTTGGCCCTTTTTGTGACTGTGGTCAATTAGGCTTGTGGCAATTACTTAGTAGCAATACTTCTTTAGTATCTTGCCATTTACACATAGCAATCCTGTAGAAGTACATCTGAATGCAGACTGTCCACGTTGAAGTTTACCTTCAATAGCGGGTACATTTTTCCGGTTTGCCACGCAGCATAATTCAGCGTCTCTAATAAATTTACGCTTGTAAAAAATCTGTCGAAGCACAAAACAACATCTTTGGATTTAATTGTTGAAGCAAGAGATTTGACGACTCGTTCACCAAAAGTCAAGGATCCATCCTTACTAGAAGTACTCGTAGGAGATTCTTTACCGGAATACACTTCGATATCGTAAGTATAACCGGAATCTGCGTCGCAACGAAGCCACAGTTTTATTCCTCGTTTAGTTGGCTTTAGGGGCGTGTACTGCTTCAGCGATGTGCGGCCTTTGAATTTTGTCATGGGCTCGTCGATACTTTGGTAGTGACTATCTTGACGGCATCTAGAGTATGTATATTTCAAACATGATATCAATTCGTCAATGTAATAAGTTTTTGACACATTCGGTGGTTTGTCTGGCGGAGAAAAGTAAAGTTTGGAAGCTAAGAGCATGAATCGATCTAGAGAAATCGCCTTTTCGATTGTAGGATTTCCCATGGACTCTTTTTGACTCCAATAATGTTTCAGGCCAGGTATGTACGACATAATTAAGATGCATCCTAATAATTTTTGAATTTCTCCTATATCTGCCATCTTTTCTTTACGCATTTTATCTTTCAATTCAACATATCAAGTCTCTGATTAGTACAGTCGACTATTTGTATGTAGAGCGAATGAGAAAATGCTTTATGAAACAGTTGCATTGGACTTAACTTCTTGGTAATATCTTCAGCAAGCTCACAAGCTCTCTCACGTTGAAGTTTTTTGATGTGTTCAAATTGATTGTCGAGGATCGTCCAATCGAGAATACGATTTATTTTATTGTGGCTAAGATTTCCTTTTTCTACTTCAGAATCACTTGATAAACTTGATTCAGATTCAGAACTCTCTGTTTCTTTTTCAGTTATGATAGTTTTTGTAACTCCTGAAGTTGTAGCTTCCGATAAATCTGCTTCGTCATCGTCATCATCACTTGGTTCATAATTGTCGCTTGATCCAGACGAAAACGGATCTTAATCATCCTTAAGCTCATCGATGATAGTTTGCAACTCCTTTTCAGACAAAGGACGTCGATTCATCTTAGAAATAGAATTACATACGTGATGGTCCATATCTGTACCAAAATACCGGCTGGTAAATAGATGTACCACTCCGAAACATGATAATGAATTTACAAAATAGAAACAAATGATACATACCTGAGTGTTGGCAACATTTATAGAAGTACTACACACAAAACACAGAAAAGTTAACAGTAAAATAAAGATTATAATTGTACTAGAATGTTTTTCTTCCACAAAAAATACTTTCTTGGGCAGTCAAACATCTCTAACCTCACATTTTAACACATAAGGCGCATGCCTGAAACCAAAAACTACGGCCTGGTCCAATTCTCGCTGCCATTAAACGATAAGTTGAACATTTAAGTATTTTAAAAAGTTATTGGTACATATATATACGAAAGGGTTAAACAAATACTATCTTTGTATACTTAAATGTTTGTGTCGAGTTTTATCAAAAATGCATAAACTCCTAACATTTTCAAGTAACGTTTGCTGTTTTTCATATTATAATGAATTATCTTAACGTTTTTCACACGTGAGTCGAAATCTTTAATGGTCGCTCCATAAACGAGTAATATAATTTTTAGTACTTTTTTCTACATAATTTTTTATAGAAACTCCTTATAAAGAAATTGCAAAACTTATTTTTTTTAAATTATGAATCAATCTTTCTTTCCTTCTACGATTATAAAATCATCAATAGTGGGTATTTGATCATTTTTAATTGTTTCTGCTGCTGAAATGGAAGTCTGAAAACTTGAAAAAAAAAACATTTTAATTTTTAATACAAAGCATCCTAAACATTCAAAAAATCCCAAGCAATTGTTACATCTGTCAAAGATTCCATGTACTAAAATTCTAGGTTTGCCCTTTAATTTGTATGTAAAGGCTTGAGCAACACTCAGCAGAGGGTAACAGCGATGAGTACCTGCATCAAGTAAATCAACCTGTTCATAATGTTTTTAGCTTGTCATTTTGTTAACTACTCTCTGTTTGTATCACTCTTACATTAATTCCAACGTTTCTCTATTTTTTGGTGCCCTTTATGTAAAACGATTTGTCTTTGCTCTCAAAAGAAGCATCATATGCTTCATTTGAACTAAATTTCTTTCCCTGGAGCATCGTTTTCATGTCTGCAAAAAGCCAGTAGTCGCTGGGGGTCAAATCTAAAGAGTACGGTGGGTGGGGAAGCAAATCAAGGCGCAATTCATCCAATTTAATCATTGTTTTCATCGACTTGTGACACGGAGCATTGTTCTGATGAAATATCACTTTTTTCTTTTGCATGTGTGGCCTATTTTTCTTATTTCTGCACTCAATCGATCCAATAATGCCATGTAAGATTCATTATTGATAGTTTTGCCTTTCTTAAGATAGTCGATGAATAAAATTCCATGCGCGTCCCAAAATACGGATGCCATAATCTTGCCAGCCGACTTTTGAGTTTTTGGTCGCTTTGGATGATTTTTACCGACTGCTGTCTACTCAGCTGATCTTTTTGATTTAGGTGTGTAGTGGTCGATCCAAGTTTCATCCATTGTCACATAGCAAGATATCCTTTTTATTTCCCTCGAACAGCTCCAAACAGCGCTCTGAATCGTCGACGCGATGTTGTTTCTGGTCCGGTGTGAGTCAATGCTGCACTCACTTCGAAAGCAACTTACGCATGCCCAAATTTTCATCTAAAATTGTGTTAAGACACTACATTCTGATATCTTCAAGGTAACAGCTATCTCACACAATTTTATTTTACGGTCTTTTAAAACTCTTTTGTGCACATTTTTTAAGTTTTCCCTTACATCTGCCCATTTTGGACGACCAGAATACCAGTCAATAATAGTAGATTTCTCTGGTTCAGAGTCCGCGTAATATTCATAAAGCCACTGTTTGACTCTAATACTATTTCCCCCATCAAAAAACAGCGTTTAATCAACACACGAAATTCCTTTCTTCTCATTTCTATATCTATTTGATGACAATGTGTCAGTAGACATTTCGAAAAACACTAATTTGTAACCACTATTATTTTGTTATGTCTTGTTTTCAATCTTCAAGACGCTATAATTTTGAAACGAGTCAAAGTAGGATATAAGATCTTTTAGTATGTGTTTTCTATAGCTTTCATCTGGTGTAATTTTTCGCAGAAAGAATATTTCAATTCTGTTGATATCTTTTGTCCTAAACCTTGTGCTTTTTTGAGAAAGTACGAGAAAGAAACATGACGACTTGGAATAAAAAATGTACATCCTCTAGATCCTATTAGAAAATACTTTTTTATTTTATTTGATTATTCAAATATCTTATAATTCTATTCCATATAGGGGAAGTATTGTTTTCGTGAATTTTTTAGTGCTTGTCAAGGACTAATTAAATTTTTGTTATCAATTTTACTATTCGACCATGAACCCTTTTGACCATATTCAAATGGATACGAGTGGTAGTGGTAGTAGTGTTTGGCTATCGACCACGTGGTCCTTCCGCCGTGTGACTTGTGTATTTGTGTGTTTGTAAATGAGCTTTTTACTTACAAGGATCGCCCCCGTCACTCTAAAGCACCATTAATTATATCCAAATGGTGAATGGTGCACTCATCCGAACCAACGTTGCTGCACGTTAGTTCGGAACCGCAACCTGCGTGTAATGAATACGATTTTTACTAATTTAATGTAAATAACGGCGCTACCTGCTATAGTCTGATACATGATACAAGCTTCTCTAAAACTCAGGAAATATTTTTGGCCATCTAGTAAAATTTCGAATAAACTAAAAAAAGTGACGCAGAGAGTTGGATGGCTGCCGTCACTTGTTCTCCTTGTTTTTTCTGTTTTTTTTCCTACAAACCCATTCATTTTGTTGGACATATGTTCGTTGAATTCAAATAGGTAAAAGTACGCTCGTTCATCCTCTGGCTGATTCAGCATTGACCAGGACGGCAGAATATAGGAAAAGTCGTATCAATTGTTTACGTCGTGTCTCGAAGAATGCCATTTTGAAGCTTTGTATAATCTTCTATTCATTCACCATCCTGTGCTACACACATAGCCCAGAATTCACTCAAAAACCTCCAACTGACGAAGAATTGCTTCTGGTGGTAGAAAACGAAATTTCTGAATGTTATACTTTGAGTGAAGAGGACGATGATGAACACCTATCATTCCTGAAGTGAAAAAATAAAAAAATAACGGTCTTTGGAAATAATTGCGCCCAGAAATAAAAAGCAAATCCTGACAAACAATTTCATCTCCAAATTAAAAAGTACATATTGCTTTTATGAAAGATGTGACTTATTTTTCCACTCAAGTTTAATGACACTAATGACTTTAGGGATCAACACACTAGAATTCTAAAGCCCAAAATATTTTTTCACATATATTTCACTAGATAATGAACGCATTTCTGGAAGGGAATAAATTCCATGCTACATTTGATTTTTTGATTACGTTTGTCGTGATACATGTCATGATAAGGATACACTATCCAAGAACACGTTCCTATTGGTAACTTGGTTTACCAGTTCCTTTGATTTAAAACAAGATGCCACTGAACAGATTTTTTTCAATTACAAAGGCACGTGTAGTCTGTTGACATGTTCACTCCAGTGGGTAACGATAGATTTTGGAAAATCATACCCCTATTCGAAATCTTACGTGAAGCCTCTTCCTCTCTCTCCGGCTTGTCACAAATTTATAGGTTGATGAATAGATTATCCCCTTCAAAGGTAGTTTCATTATGAAGCAATATATCAAGAATAATCCAACGAAATGGGGAATAAAATCCTTCGATTTGTGTGGACGAAGTGGACTCTATTATGGCATTATTACCTTCGACCACCCTTTCACAATTGCCTTTCGAAAAATTTTGGAGGAATAGGTTCGACGCTTGTTTAACGCTTTTCTGAACCAAATTTCTCTTTATACTTCGACTTCTATTTCAGCCACTACACTTAGTTGCAATGCTTGTGGTATCTACGCTTCATGCACAGCGGGAGTAAATTGATTCACGACAAAAAGGCCGTGGTTTATCTGAAAAATTGATCCGTAATGATGAAATAATAATAGTCAAATGGCATGACAACCAAAGCGTGGTAATAGCATCAAATTTTTAAATGTGTCGAAAATACTGATATTTGTCAACAGTGGGACAAGTAACAATTTGGATGTAGCTCAGCTAGAAGTCATACGGGACTACAAAATCTTAATGGGAGGCATTGAGACTTCCTCATAACCCTGTACCGCACGTTTGTCAGATCAAAAAATGGACCTTGCAAATGTTCAAAATATTCACACACGCCATAGATATTCCATGCGCCAATACTTTGATCCAATACAAACAATGAACAATGAATAGAAGATGTATTTGACTTCTTGGGATTCAGAGATATTTCTTGAGGGAAATCTCATCAATAGTCAGCTTTTATCAGAAAGGTTAAAATAAGAAGTAAGGAATAAATTGTGTGTTATTTTCATTTAAAATAGGATTAATTAGAAGGAATGGATATACGAAGTAATCAAATAAATTATGAGTATGTGATAGGGTTTAAGTAAACAGAGTATTGTTAGAGTTAAGGTGGTGGAGTGATATTCAAGAGAGCCAAATTGGTATGGATGGATGTAGTAAGAGCCATGCTACTTAAGTTTAGTTTTTCGTGATGCTTTTAACTTACCTTCTTCTAAAAGTAGATCAATAGCTTGATATTTCAAGATTATCTAGTCTTTATAGTCTTGACTAATAAGTATGCAGCAATGTCCTGGTTTCACTATAGTGCCATTTAGTTTCGTAAATTTGTTTGAATAATTGGAAAGTATTATATTTAATTCTTTAACGTGTATATGTATCAAAATTTACTAAAAAAGTTTCATTGACTAATATTCACAAAAAATAAATATAATTAACTATAAATTACACAACAACATTCTTTCTCGAGTATCTGTTATATAATCCTTTCATACACAACGTATTTTGAACAAGTAATTTTAGACCCATTACGATTATATCTGATATTGTATAGTATTTCGCTTGTTTTAATGATACACTCTTAAATAAAATAATTGAAATTAATTCATACAGCAATAATTATTGCTTTTGATTGAACCCAATCTGATTCATACATACCACTAATTATTAAACAATTATAAACTTCGCTTTTACGAATAAACTACTATACATTGCATTAAATCAAGGAACAATCACCAAACGTAGATATCTTCCCGTGATAATCCGTTCACGTTTGCCCATAATTAAATCACCGCAATGGAATTCGACGGACTTCGGAACGGATTTTGAGCGAGGCCTCCGCTCCGGAATGACTAATCTCTTCAATGCTCTCGACGGATTTGCCGTTGCTCTCGGCCAAGGCCATAAGATGGGCGTTTGTTGTTGTAATCGATAAAACACTCCCAAGAAGAACGAGAAATTGCAAAAGCAAGAGAAGGCGAAGGCGATGACCTTAAATAAAACAAAAAAATAATAAAATTTGTTTTTAATCGTTTGGGCATCAAAAACTAATTTTGCACAATTTTGAATTTGGTTAATGTTTAGGACGTTTAATTTTTTGTTTTTTATTAACATCAACGATAAATGTGTTTCAGAGTGACGGTGTCCGTTATATTCTTAGAAATATACAATCCTGCATGATTAAACGATTTAGCCGTTAGTTTTCTTGACAAAGCCTTGATGGTATTTTTTGCATTACCAATAATTTATGATATTTATCAATTCATCAATATGATTTATTAACTTTATTGATTTTCGTAAATATAACCGTCTTCCAAACATACATGTCATTAAGCCAGGTGATAACTTCTGTTTATCGTTTTGCACACTTAAATTTTTTAATAGCCATTGGCCATTGACTTTTATTTAACATCTTTATTTTCTGAAAAAGTATTTTTGTGTATGAAATTTATGTTTCATCGAGTGCGTTGTACTTGATAACTTTTGGTGTTCTACGCCAAAGAACATTAACCCGAACTATGTTTATAAGTTGTATAAACATGGACATTTGCCAACCATTTGGAAAAAATAGAACATTTTTATTCTAATGATTCTTGAACAAAGTTTTAATAATTATGAAAATCTAAATACATAATTTCTTCAAAGTTTACATAGGATGAATTAGAATAAATTATATTAAGGGCGCCGGAAATAATGTCGTTTTTGCTCATGTAGATGTTCGTCTGCTATTTATCTGCTCATTGTGTACTTCAAAGTCATACCAAATAAATTTTAACATTATAATGACATATTTTAAAATTTATATTGAAATGTTAGGCCAAATATCTAAAGACGTAGGTAATTCGGTATTCTCTGCTTGTCTTGTTTCGCAACGTTCGTCGTTTTCTATGTTCAAATCCGGTAATTTTGATCTCTCCGACTCTTGTTAATGAGGAAGATCAACAACTTTGTACAATGTCATGTTAAGGGAAGAAGTGGAAGCAAATCCGTGTCAGATAATCGAGGAATTGTCCAACACTATTAACCAACTTTCCTCATCTCCGAGGAGACTCGTTTTTTCATTTAATAGTCAGTGCATCTTCGCGGAACCATTAACCAACTTTGGTTGAACATCCACGAATATTTGCAGAAGATTAGGAAAGTAAGCAAAGTAAGTCCGGCATAATCTGTTCAAAGAAAACAAAGTCTAACTATCTATCATATGAAACTTGATTGATTGCTTCAGCAATTTTTTGATTTTTTGTCAGTGTAGATGAAAAATGGATCTTCTATGATATCTAAAACGCAAAAAGGTAGTAGCTCTCTCCTTGATTACATTCCAAAAATGCGCTTCATTTTGAATTTCTGAAACTTGATCAAACAGCGCATCCAGCTCTTTACTATGATCAATCAAACATCATTTTGATCAAGTGAATAATGCTCTGAAACTTGATATTAAATCAGTGAGGTTTTAGCTGTGTGCACAATAAAATATATTCAAGAGAACAATCAGAAACATATTTTCAGATTTATGTCCCAGTTAATATATTAAATTTTCGTTTTATATATAAAAACGTATATTATTTGTCCTAACATCATTTGCTTTCTCTTTATAGTTATCCTCATTCTTCAGCTCTAAATATATATTTTTTATAATCCCAAAAGTGGATTATCTCACTTTAAGTACCCCAAATCTTTTTAACGTAATTACGCGTAATTTTATCCAATCTAAAGGATGTCGCATTATTGTATTCAGTTCGTTTTCATCGTTATAGTTGAACAGCTGAGCTAACGTTTTCATACTGGATCATAATTTATTCCCGCTAATGATAACGAAATGTAAATACCCACACCCACAATAAATCTCGTCATTTCCCGTTACTCTAACAGCTGTGGGGGATTTAATCATCTACATGATTGTTTCCTAATTACCTTATTGCGGAAAAGTACTTTTTCTTTGAATATTTAATACTCTTCGTGTCAGTAGCCAGGAATGTAGTTTCAAATTTAATAAGACATTCTTTTTTTCTTGTATTTTAATCAATGTAGATGATTTCAAACCAGAAATTATTCGTCTTGAAGAAGAAATTAAAGCATTAATATACAAATATGGTATATCACGTTGTTCTAGTTATTTATTATTTTAAGATTCTTTATTCTAATAAAATATGTAAAAGTTGGAATTTAATGAATACATACTTAGAACGTAGCCATAGGAGAAGTTCGTTCGTTGAACTTTTTATCATTTACTATGGATTGAGACTTTATAACCACTTCATGATGCCGTATCTAATCATTACAGCAGTTTTTGCAGGAATATTTTAAAAATAATTTATCAAATTGTTTTTCTTCTTGGCCTATTTTGCGAAAAGACTTAAAAGGTTTATATGTTATACACCCGATCTTCATGTTCTGTTATGCATCAAAATTCTTCCATTAACAATACGCGTCTCTAATACATGGATTCTAAGGGTTATTCGTGCTTACAATAAAAACATAATACTTTTAACTACGTCTTTATTTCTAATAATGGCTGCTGGGGTTTTCTGTCCTCGGATTTGAACTGCATACTTAAACACTTCTCAAAGAACTGAAAAATAGTTTTCTTGCAAATAAGTTTGGTCACTGGTTACAAAAATAGTATTGGATAAGAATAAGTTTGCATTGTATAGTTTTTTTTTTTCCTGTGGGGACTGTCTTCTTTACAGATTCGGATGCACTGCGGCCTAGGTGGCTTATTATACTTCTCCAAATTGCCTTACTTACTCAACCATTCCAAACTCGATGCCCTGCACTAAATTGTACAGGACCTTCAAGGTTGCGCATGGAAATAATTTGGTATCACCTGTCTGTTGCCAAATGTGAGTTGTCTTTTGTTTTCCAGCGCATTACAACTGCACAGAATGTGAATTGCTGTTTCCGGTACCATATCATTTAACCGATAGATAGTGTCGCCGCTGTATAGACCGATTTTACTTAGGTATTCTTTAACAGTCAAGTGGCATATTAGCAGTCCTATAGTTGTCTTCAGCTGTGCCCTACTTAGTGCCAGTAGTCCTGCAACTTGTTTAGAATCGGGCCTTCTTATGATGGCCTGTGGTTAAGGCCAGGTCTGCTTTCCCAGTATTCCTTGTGTTTGTTGCTACTCCACTTTCTGACTTCAAACCGGCTCGCCTTTTTTGTTACGCCCAAGGCAAGTTCAGGTCCCATAAATTATGTGGTGGCTCCTTGCCTTGCTAATTCGTCAGCTTTTTCATTTCCCTCGATACCGGAGTGCCCTTGCGTCCAGACAAGTGTTACCTTGTTCTGTCTGGCCAGGTCATTCAGAGTGTCAAAGCAGTCTGATACGAGTTTGGATGTAGTCTTTTGACTTTGGAGAGCCTTCAGTGCCGCCTCAGGCGGCCCGATTGGCTGTCAAACATAATATAGATACGCCTGTCTCGATAGTTCCACCCTATATTGGTTCTCGCGCATTCAATGATCGCAAATATTTCAGCTTGAAAGACTGATGCAGGCAAGTCTTTGGACCTTGCTGAGGATATGTATGATTGTGTGTTACGTGGCTTTGGGCCACCATACCAAAGCAGCATACATGATTGCAGGCCTAACCACTCTGGTGTACCCTGAACCCCATTGTCTGTCGTACATAGTCTAATTACAGCAAGGGTAATTTCCGATTTACGTTTAATTTTTGAAATGTGCGAGGTTCAGGTGAGTTTGGATTGAGAGTACTTCACCTCGCCCAACAATTCGAGGTTCTCACCATTTAGAAGAAGGGGTCCTAGGCCGTCCAATTTCCTCCTGCGTGTGAAAGGTACAGTGGTGGTTTAGTGGGTGAGACTTTCAATCTTTCACTAGACCACCAATTGTTCACCACGTTCAGTGCTCGTTGCATGAGATCCTTGATCGTGTTGTTGAATTTTCCCTCAAAGAGAATGACTAGGTCGTCTGCGTATCCCAGGGAAGAGTATCTTTTTTTGCTGAGTTCCACTAACAATCCATCCATAACAAGGTTCCACAGCAGGGGTGAGAGAACTTCTCCCTGCGGACAACCGCCGGCCACCCTGGATGCTAATGTCTGGTCAGCAAATGTAGTATATACCATCATTTGTCTTAGCATGCAGTCAATCCACCTGGAGCCAACTTCCTAAAGGCAGCAGATATGGAGTTAAAGGATGTGTTATTAAATGCGCCTTCTCTATCTGAGTATCCCAGTATCCCCTCTCTAATATGCCTTTCCATAATCTTATTCATTGTCTTCAATATAAAAAATATGAGGTTAATGGGCCTGTACGACCTTGCAGGGGAATAGTCTGTCCTACCAGTCTTCGGTAAGAAAACTACCCAGATAGCCCTTAGGGCAGTGGTTCTTAACCTGGGTTCGACCGAACCCCTGGGGTTCGGCGAGTCAGTCTCAGGGGTTCGGCGGAGGTCAACCAGCTGACGTCATCGTGACGTAGAAACCGTATTGGTTTCGAAAACTAATGCTACATAACGTGTGTTCTATTGGGAAACTAACTTCTCGTACTCTCTAACTTCTACTACTCTCTAACTGAAACGAAGTGAAGAGGTCCCAATCGAATACACGTATAAAGGACCTGCAAGACGGTCAAGCACACACCGGACTCATAAGTTCGTGATGACACGCCCCACTCGGCTATCATTGGCTGCGGGTGATCACGCAACATCGCTTGGCCTTTCTATGCTGCAGGAAATTTGGTGCGCCCAGTATTCGAATTGTGACTGTCGTGATTGTACCTCGTGTGATTTCTTTTTTAATATGTTAACCCCTTCATACTATGTCGAGCAAAAAAAGAAAGTGGTCGGACGAATACGTACAATATGGATTCACATGTATAACGGAACCACCAGCAAAACTAAGAGAACACTTGCTGAATTCAAGGTGAAGAGGGCCAGATTTGATGACAAGGTTAGTCTGCCTGTCGTGTTGAATTCAAGGTGAAGAGGGCCAGATTTGATGAAAAATGAAAAGGTTAGTCTGCCTGTCCTCGGCTTTGTACCCATCGATAAACAGATCCTTACAGCATCGTACGAAGTCGCTTACCTTATCGCAAAGCAGGGCAAACCACACAATATTGGTGAAAAACTCAAAACCAGCCGTGTTGAAGATGGCGAATATCATGCTGGGAAAAGCGGCTGAAGTTAAGTTATCCCAAATTCCTCTTTCAAATGACACCATCAGTGATAGAATAGACGACATAAGGAAAGATATCTTGGCCCAAGTAGTTGCAGATCTGATTTCAAGCCCGGCAAAATTCAGCCTTCAACTCGACGACACTACAGACGTTTCCAGTCTAAGTCAGCTTGCAGTATTTGTGCGCTATGTGAAAGACGACGTTATAAAGGATGATTTTTTATTATGTAAGCCTCTTGCAGCAACAACTAAGGCAGCCGATGTAAAGAAACTTGTGGATGACTTCTTCAAACAAAATAATCTTTCGTGGGATATGGTTTCTGCAGTTTGTTCGGATGGAGCTCCAGCCATACTGGGAAGAAAGTCTGGTTTTGGTACGCTAGTAAAAGCCGATGCACCACACATTGTTGTTACACATTGTATTCTACACAGGTATGCGTTGGCAAGAAAAACCATGCCTCCAAAACTGGCAGAAGTCTTAAAAATTGCAGTGGAATGCGTGAACTATATGCGAAATAGTGCTCTGAGGCACCGCATCTTCAAGGTGTTGTGTATAAAAATGGGGTCTGAATTCGAGGTACTTCTGTACCATTCAAACGTTCGGTGGTTATCCCGGGGACAGGTTCTGAATCGTGTTTTTGCCCTACGTAAGGAATTAGACCTGTTTTTGCAAGAACTTTGCAAACTTTACCCTTCTAGACGAATGTGTAAATAAGAATTATGATGTGCCTGGAATCGGAGATATTTCTGTATCGGGGGAAATGAAGCACGCAATTTCCATCCAGCATGGATGAGGCAGCCGTTTACGTTTGATGTTGAGAAAACAGATGTCAATGATACATACCTGGATGAAATCATTGAAATTCAGCAGAGCCAGGTTCAACAGCAACTCTTCAAAACAACAAAGCTCTCATCGTTTTCGTGCCACCAAATAGTAACGTATTCTGTTATTGCGAAGAAAGCTCTGGAGATTTTGATACCGTTTGTGACAACATATCTTTGCGAGCAATCCTTTTCGAGGATGCTGGACATTAAAACGAAGAAAAGGAACAGACTTAGTTGCGAAAATGACATACGAGTGGCACTTTCCAAGGTTAAGCCTCGCATTTCCGAACTGGTGTCTAAAAGGCAACAGCAGCAGTCACACTGATTTTAAATTTTGTTCTTTGTTCTTAATGTTTTATTCTATGTTCTTAATGTTTTTTTCTTTGTTCGTAATGTTTTGTTCTATAATGGTTTTGTCTATTTTGTGGACCAATAAAATATATACCTATGTTTTGAATTTGAAAAATTATATTTTATTTTTCCAATTAAAAGGGGTTCGGTGAATGCTCATATGAAACTAATGGTGTTCGGTACCTCCAGCAAGGTTAAGAACCACTGCCTTAGGGTGTCACAGAGCCTTCGCCACAGAAGTTCCGATCTATTTTGTAGCATGATGGGTACTATTCTATCAGGCCCTGGTGATTTGTAAGATTCAAATGAGTTTACTGCCCATTTGACCCTGTCATAGGTGTCACTCTCCTGGCGGTCAGTCTTCTTTAGATGCTTTGTTTTCTGTTGCATCAGATCCCTGACTGACCCAGTCATTAAATGGTCCATCATAGATTTCCCCTCCTGGGAAGTGTACCCGTAGAAGTATACCTATGGTTTCTTTCTCGTTTTTAGTATGCCCTCCTTCAGCGAGTTAGAAAGGATCTTATAGAGTCTGATACTGTCTGGGGCAGATTCGATGTCCTAACAATGTCTCTTCCATGCTGATCTTCGAGCCTTCCTAAGTGCTTTGTTGTGTTCGGCCAGGGAGTTCTTATCCTATGAGCCTGTAGCTTTTGCTACGTTGAATAGCTTTTCTTACCTGCTTTCTCTTATTGTCAAGCGCACTGTTCCACCATGATACTTTCCCGGTGATACGTCTCTCAATAACAGGGTAGTATAGTATTACATTTGTATCTATTTTTATATTTAAAAGTTACGTTTAACACTCTTCGATTTCGGTATAAACTCGTAATCTATTTAACATTGCTATGAAAAATTAAAATTTACGATCAGGATCGACTTCCAAGTACCCCTATATTAAACGAGGTATGTAATGTGTGATTTTAGCCCAACATAAAAATCAGCTTTGCAACACATTAAGTCAAGAAGT
This sequence comes from Ontholestes murinus, assembly GCA_963969525.1. Taxonomy (NCBI): domain Eukaryota; kingdom Metazoa; phylum Arthropoda; class Insecta; order Coleoptera; family Staphylinidae; genus Ontholestes; species Ontholestes murinus. The sequence goes on from OZ018396.1 coordinate 17,810,678, forward strand.
CAAGCTTCATTCCGTTGCTTACGACTTTTGACAATCCGCTGCAGATTTACTTTCGCTTAATACGTTTTTTTTCAAATTTTAGACAGATTTTTTTATTGGCGGAACAGTGAATAATTTGACTCAAGGGTGGCGACTACTTTTTAAAGTGCTCATCTTAAAATTGAAAAAAACGATTAAAATCAACCCTAGTATATTATATTTAATGTTTTGTTTTTATCCATAAACCATTATTATTACAAAATTAGACACAATTAGAAAAAAAGTTGTTATCATTTTACCGTAAGAAAACAGTCGGCAGAACATGTTTAGTTGCTGAATTGCGCTCGTTATATTTTGAACTTAGGCAAACTGACATGTTTTAAATAAACTAGTTAATATATAGTCAGTGACACGGAATTTGAAAAACCAAAAAGAGGTAGCGATTTTTTTGACTAACTTCCCCCAAACGTTTAAATAGTAAAAGATAGCAATTGATTAAAATTTGAAATAAAAAGTACAAAAATAAACATATTTTTCATTAATAACGGGTTGGTTCGCCACTATTGGTTGCTACTCTTCGATGACATCGATTCTAGCAGGTGGTCAATAATCTCTTAAAGCATTGTAATCCAAGCAATCTGTAATTCATCATGGAGAGCTTGCTGTATTTGCGGAGGATGCTGTAAATTCTTTAGTCTTCTCCCCACAATGTCCCATACATGCTCAATGGGCGAAAGAGCAGAAGATCGGTATGGTAAGATAATGATATTATCTTCTGTAAATCTGTCTATAGAAACTTTTACAGTATGGGGTCGGGAATTGCCTTGCTGGAAAAGTGGGTCTTCCAACTGCTTAACGAAATGGAAGAATATGGGGTTTTATCACTTTATCCACATACCACTGGGCGTTCATATTGCCTTGAATAAATACCAAACGAGACCTACTTCCATAAGTTATAGAACCCTATACCATAATCTCAACAGTTTCATGTACAGACCTCTCAATAGAAAATTCCATGCTGTGATGTTCCCCACGCCTTTATCTGACCTTCATACGGCCATACTGCATCCTCAAACAGAAACTAGGTTCCAGTGTAGTCGCAACTTTAGTAATTTGTTTTGCAGCCTTAATAATACTTATTAATGAATATTTACGAAATGTTTTGTAGAGAGATAAATATCTTTTGAAAATAGAATTACAATGATACGACACAACAATTATTGTGCTGCTTCTCTTCTCCTTCATCAGGTAATGTTTTGTATTTTTAAATAATTCATACTTAATATAAGTTTTCATAACGTATGGAGTTTATTTTTGCCAGCAATAAATACATTAAAACGAATGTTTCGTTGATAATTGTACTATTAGCCCACGCAAATTACTTCTATTCAAATAAATTTCGAGCATTGTACTGACCAGAGAAGTATTTGTTTCAACAAATGATTTATTTTTGAAGTCTTAGTATATAACACTCATGCCGTAGAAGAGATGAGGAGGCAGCTGCTTATTTTTTGATTCACAACGTGCATTAATAATCCAGCGCTATTAGCAATGACGCAATTTTTTTTTCACGACGTTGCCCAACGATATTTTTAGAAACGAAGATTTATCAAATTGGTCAAACAACAATACTAGTACGACCCGCAGCACCACGAATGAGTCACGCTGTGAGTAATTTTCAAAAATGTTGTTCCACGCCGCGAGAATGCAAATTATTAAGACGCACATGCAGTTTTTTTTGTATTGCAGAATGTTTGTGAAAGTAATTATGCGGCTTTGAACGTTCATATAGCGAGCAAATGGTAAACATATTGCAAATCTGGTAGTGACATTCAAAATAAAATTATTCGTAAAAACAGTTTATATTTTTATTCCATACACATAAACATAGAAAAACAACATGGAAACAAAGTGGGTGATTTAACTCACCAAAAAGTTGCTTAATGTAAAAGTGTTACTAATTGAGAAAAAATAGAGCTTTTAGATGACAATGACATCTTTTGGCGCCAGATAAAATGATATTTTTATTCAAATTTTGTGAAGAAAATCACTTGTTATGTTCTCTAGTTTGGTCTTTGGCACGTGTTTCGATTTGTAACGATCATTCTCAAAGTATAAACCGATATGTTTATTAATGTACTTAGAAAATAAATTTATGCTCTAAAACATCAATACGAACTTCAATCAAGTCATTCTATTGCTTACGACTACTAATTAAGTCATCATTTGCAAATTACTATTTCAAAAATAATACACTATAATAAGTCTTGAATTAGTTTCTCATGTAGCACGTGGTGAAACATTCATAAATTGTGTTATTTCTACTATAATAAGTGTATGAAAGTTTTTAATCTACACGTGGCGATTGTAAAAGCAAATACGCAAGAGAGAAGTGCTCTTCACGCCTGAAGTGTTTTAAAGGCACTTATATGCGTGTATCGTGTTATAACTTTTTATTACACCTATGAACAAATTGAAGGTTTCGAAACGCTTTGTTGAAGTTGTTAATGAAGCGATTATTCCGTCAACGTCACTAACACGAATTATTGTAGTTACCTTCCATCTCTCATTTGCCATCATTTATCTATCAGCTATTATCTCTGATCTTTGATATGTCGTTTGCAATATGTCTTCTGCCATTTGACATTTGTGTTCTTATATTACTATTCAAATATTTTTACTTTTTATTATAACCGATTTTGTAATGTATTGGCTTGGCAATTAAGTAATTTCTGCTTTGGAAAATGAAATAAAACTCATTTATTATTACAAAAAAATAATGCTTAAATCAACCAAATATTTTCCATTTTGTTCAATGGCCTTATCTTGCAACTTCATGATTTCGCGCTCGGGTAATATTTGGCCCTTTTCAGCAAAACACTGATTCAAGACTGCAAGTTCTGCAAGCTGCGGAATAAATGGTAATCCGATGGTGCCAGATCAAGGCTATATGGGGGATTTACCATTTTGACCCTTTTTGTTTGATTGTTTCGTTTAGTGTCGTCAGTTGTTGGCAGTGCACATCTGAATTGATCGTTTGGTTTCTTAAAAGCAGCTCAAAATATAAGATACTTTTGTAATCCCACCACATTGACAGCATTATTTTTTCTGATGTATTTCAGCTTTCGATGCACTTTGAGCTGGTTCGTTTTTTTAACTCATTTTTCGTCACCAGTGATGATTTTTTTCATTACATTTAAGGTGCATATCGCAAAAATATCGAGCTTTTTAACAAGCCCAAGGCGTTTTAATTGTTTATCTATCGCAAAATGCGATACACTTAACCTACCTGCTATCTCACGATTATATGACAATTATGTTCAACTATGGTTTTGATTTGGTCGTCATCAAGTTCATTTTTTTATCCGCCATAATCTGTCATTTGAGATTATTTTGAAATATTTTATATTTTTAAAGTAAGTACCGTTTCGAAATTCCGCTGCTGTCTCTATTGACAAGCCACAGGCCATTACGCAACAATCTATTGTGTTTACACTCTTTCGTGCATATATTTAGAATGTCACCACCGACTGCTAAAGGCGTGAAAGCAGCTGAAATTCATCGTCACATGTGTGAAGTTTGTGGAGAAACCATTATGAGTGATGGAATGGCAAGGAAGTGGGTTAGATCTTTTAAAGATGATCGCAACAATGTTTACGATGAGGAATGGAGTGTGTGATGTTCTGTCATTACTATCAAATCGTCAGTAATGATAAAAGGTTGACGAAAAGGTTAAATAGTACAGGGGCCTCACTCGCCTCTGCTGTGGTCACTTGTTGACGATAAACTAATGTCAGTGTTATCAAATGACGGTTTTGACATACAAGGCTATGCTGACGACATCGTCATCGTAGTAAGGGGAAAGCATGACAACACGGTGTCTAACCACATGCAGACAGCCCTTCGAAAAGTACATGGTGCCTACAGAAGGGGCTCACCACCAACCCCAAGTATTTGTTCCATTTACAAGGCGAAGAAAGATAATCCTTTAGGCACCAACAATGAATGGGACACTCATTGGGTTTTCCAACATAGTTAAATATCTCTGCCTCACTTTTGATCAGAGGTCTAACTGGAAAACTCAGGTAGACAACACAACCGCCAAAGCAGTAAGGGCAATATGGTCCTGCCACAGACTATTTGGTAGAAGTTGGGGTTTACACCCCAGGATGATATGTTGGCTTCTCATAACGGTGATAAGACCAATAAACACCTATGGTTCCGTGGTCTGGTAGACAAAGACAACGGAGATCACAACTCAAACAAAGCTCAGCAAGGTTCAACGGCTGGCATGTCTGGGTATTACAGGGGCTATTAGCACATGCCCTTCTGGAACAATGGAGGCCATGCTAAACCTCACACCTCTGCACCTGCACGCGAAAAAAAAAAAAAGGTGCGTTAGAGGCCTTATGAATAATCAAGACAGATACTCCAAAATATAGACACTTTAACGGGCATCTTAAAATCCTCAACACTGTGTGCGAAAGAGTGATATACATGATCAAAGACCAAATGATAACTAACTACGACCTCGAGTCAACGATTGAAGTGGCCATCCATGGCCGCCATGAGGTTGAAGTAAAAATCAGGCAGTTACAATGCTCTTCAATAGTTTGGTTCACTGACCTGATAATGAAGTCGGAATCGGCATCACTTCGATTCGGTTTATTGGGCCGATCCCCATCGATATTTCAGGCAGAAATCGAGGCCTTGTACACTTGCACCCACGTATATTTAGAAAGGGGCTATAACAAAAGGAGGATATGCATATGTCCGGACAGTCAGGCTGCATTAAAGGCAGTAAAATCACCTAGATCAATCTGTCTGGGAGTGCAAACTATCCCTAAAGCAGCTAGCCAGGAATATCAGAGTTAAATTGCTCTGGGTTCCAGGTCAAGCTGGGATCAAATAAAATTGCCGACAGCCTCGCCAAAGAGGGCTCCAAAACTCCAATTGTTGGACCAGAACCGTACAGTGGAATAACTAAAGTCCGCATTAACGAGATGATCCAGGAATGGGAAAATACTGCCAAAAATACCCACCCGAAGAGCATGCCTGGCTGCGACAGGTGAAAAGATTTATCACCTTCTCTGCAGTAAGGTCCGGACGGTTTCTCAGATTAAGCAAAGGCAACCTAAGGTTCATAACCGGCCTGCTAACCGGACACTACCCTCTGAAATACCACCTTACTAATATGGGTCAGACAACAGATGCCAACTGCAGATTCTTCAACGTGATACAAGAAACAGCAGAGCACATGCTGTGTGAATGCAAAGAGGGAACTACCTGTCATCGGCATTTTAAACCCTCAAACTAACGTAGACTACGTATAAAGTCTAGACATTGAGGGACTCAAGTAGGTGTCAAGTAATTTCGGAAGGCTTAGGGCCACACGACCCATCGAACCCAGAACATACAACACAACATATGTACAGGGGCTTCGCGATCTCTTCGTTAACTCAGAATTTTTCTCAAGCTTCAGGAAGTGTTCTGTATGAAACCGAACGCTTACATTATAATAATAATAATAATAACTTTATTCAAAACAGAAACAGTAAATAATACATAGAGTTACAACAGCACTATGTTCAGTGGCTAAATGAATACGTCAATTGAAATAAGTGTGCGAAATTAAGATGAAATATAATAAAAAATTCTAATCTTGCGCACTAAAATATTCCGACATTGAATAAGGTTCTTGTTTGATTAAGAACTCTCTTAATTGTGTTTTGAACAAATTTGTATTTGTTATGTTTGTTAAATATTTGGGCAACTTATTGTAAATCTTCAGTGCAGCATACATGGGAGATGTCTTAAAAAGGGACTGTCTGTGCAAAGGGTATGCATATAATTCGCAATTTCGCGTTTCATATGCGTGGTTGCTATCATAATTGTTGAATTTCTCTTTAATATTAAAATTAAAGACTAAAATTTCATACATGTATAGGCCATAAGAGGTAAGTAGGCCCGCACTTTTAAAACTACCTCGGCAGCTATCTTTTTGAGACAAATTTAACATTATTCTTAAAGCTCGTTTTTGCGTAATAAATATACTTTTTGTACAACTCGAAGATCCATAATGTATGAGACCATACCTTACTTCACTTTCAAAATGTGTCCTATATATTGTAACCAAGGTTTTAATATCTAACACTGGTTTCAAAATTCTCAAAGCGTAGCACGTAGAGTTTAGTTTAGATAGTAAGTTATCACAATGGTAGGTCCATTTTAATTTATTGTCGATTACCAACCCAAAAAAGTTAGATCTGTCTTGCACTTCAATTATTTCATTATTCAGGTTTAAAATCGGACTACACATGTTTCGATTATTTTTTGTTTTAAATACAATATAGTTCGTTTTAGAGTTATTAATTAATAATTTATTCTCTGCCATCCATTCTTTTGTAGTTTCAATAATATTTTCGGTCTTTTGAGCCAGTTCTTCTTGATTTGTAGTTGATTAAGAAGACTTGTATCATCCGCATACGTCGTAATAAAAGTACCTGGTTGTCTGATTTTATTTGGTGGGTCATTGACATATATGATAAAGAAAATAGGACCTAATATACTTCCTTGTGGTATTCCTAAGCGAATCGGTTTTGAGTTGGATAACTTGTCATTAATTTTTCTGTGTTCAAGATGTGTACCAAAAATGTTGACTGAGGAGCACAAAACCAAGCGCCTTGACATTCCCTTATCGTTATGCTGCCGATGATGATGATTTTTGTTTAACCAAATTGTTACCGGAACCAAAACAGCAATCCATAAACATGCCTCAAGAAATCGAAACTCAAACATCAACAAGGAAAATCATATGTGCCGTGTTTGGAGACAGCAAGTGTGTGTTGCTTATCGTCTTTTTCCCTCGTGGCGAAACAATAAATTGTGATAATTACTATGAGACATTGAGAAAATTGCGTCGAATAATTTAAAACAAATGGTTGGGCATGCTGAGTAGAGGAATCCTTTTACTTCACGAAAATGCCTGGCCAATCAAACTTAAAGTCTCATCGCATCGTTTAACTGGTAACAACTTGATCTGTTGACCTGTTCTTGAATTTGAAGAAGCATCTGTGATGACGCTTTGATTGGTTTGACAGCCACCAATCAAAGCAGACGGCAGACTTTTATGACTTCTTCTTCAGGTGCCTATTAGTTCCGAATATTGATGACCATCATGGATATGATTACTTTGTTCAAGGGTGCTCTGAATAGTTCGGTGATAGTTTTTGAGAGCCATGTTCTTAAGTTATTAAGCCTTGACATTCTTCTCCTTCCTGATCTTTTTACCATGGACTTTCCCTTGGAGAACAGATTTTAGAAGGTGGTGTTTGTTCTCGTTTCTCATAGTGTGTCCATGGTATTCTAGGTTTCTTGTCATGATGGTTTTCACTACTTCCGAGTCCTTCTTCATCCGTTTCGTCACTGCATTGTTGGTTACTCTGTCTACTCAAAATATTCTCAATATTCTCCTGAATGCCCACATTTCGAAAGCCTTGAGTCTTTTTTGTGTTGCTTCAATTATAACTCCATTCCATAAAAAAGTATCGAGAAAATATAGCATTTAAGATGTCTGATTTTGATACCAATGCTGATGCTGTGACTTTTGAACAGTTTAGCCATTTGGTTAAAGGCAGCTCTTGTTTTCTCCATTCTGTACCTAATCTCCTGTGAATGGTCCCAATCCTCATTAATCATGGTTCCCAAGTAGGCAAACTGTTATAATCCCTTTAAGGGACAAAAAGGCCATATTTGGAAAATCATTTGATAAATTGTCATCAAAAGAATCTTCGTGTAGCAGAACTTTTGAGAGAATAGAGGGTGATAATGGAAGAATACATATTTTGTGAATTCAAGCCTTTCCAAGTGCGATCGAAACCATTGTAAAGAATTATTATGTATAATATTGGAATATTTTTGTTAGCATGTTGGATAAAATAAATAATACCTAATACCCTCTCTATCTGGGTGTTGTTGATCATTCGTTAGCACCTTTCATGACAACGGTATACAAAAATTATCTATATCAAAAAATGTAAAATATGTGTAATTTAATCTGCGAAATTTTTGCTTTGATTATAAGAATTAGCAAAAAACCGCCTTCTCTGTGTGGTGTGATAAACATATCCAACATCCTAGAAGCAATGTCCTGGAATGACTAATGTACGTGATTATTGTTGCCCTAGACAAATTAGTCTTAGAGACAGACTGGCATTGACTGGACGAAAGACCTAAATCCCAATGAATTTAATATTTTCTTCACTCATACAGACTTTACGACGTCTTCATTAGATGCAAGCACAGAAAAAGGTCGGACTTTCATAATGCTTAAAGGAAAGAAAGAAAATCATCTGGATTTTAGTTATTATTATATCATTCTTTCTATCAACAAATCATAGAAGTGAATATGATACTATATATCGGTCAGATAGACAAGTTTAACTGTCAACTGAGTTCATTATATTTATTTATTTATATCTTTGGTCTTCTATTTTTAAAAAAAAATTAACTGTAATTAATTTTGTAATTACTTTGAGAATGGTCGTCATTAACCGAAACACGTGTCAGCAAACTGAATATACCAATATGAAACCAGTGTCTTATTTCAAAATCAGATATTATATTTCTAGAGGTTCAAGACTTTTTTTGAGGTAAATTGACTTGGGCATTAGCCACTCAGTCAAGATCAGGATATTAATTAATTCAAAAAATCTTATTTAATGAGTTGGTTTCGGAAAGTTGTTCATATATATACATTTTTGGAATCAATAATGTAGGTAACATTTTGTTTATAGTTAATTGCCGATACAAATTTAAATCGAAGAAAAGCAGCAAATCTTTTCTTCACTATCCAGACTGTCATTTATCTTCATATAACTCAAATATAACATTGACTAATATATAAACTTTACATAACCATTGGTATTATTAATGTTTATATCAAAAGAACATAACATCTGTGAACCAAATCAAGAGCCAGAACTATAAACAGTATTAACTAGGTCATCATGACCATCATGTTATTCCTTAATAAAATCCCAATCTCCTTCCTGTCATTTGAATAGTTTATTCAAAACACGGACTAAATTACGATACTCACTATAAGGAATTGTATAATTAATAATTTAAATATTATTAGCATGTCCCTCACCCGCTGACTAAAACGATCTAAACCTAGATAAAACCGCAAGCGTGGTTTTAAATCCGCTGTACCAGTTCGATTTTGGATAACAGATAGTGAATATTTTTAAAATGAGTCAAATGTGAAATATGTTAATTGAAGCCGATCGAGGGTGTGACGCCATCCGTGATCTAATCAATCAGTGAACAAAATATGATTAATGTGTTGACACTGGATACGGTAGGCATTGTTGGCCCAAAAATGGCACCTAGAGGCCGGCGTATCGCCTTCGTTTGCATTTTTAGTACTTTCTCAATCACGTGCGTTCGCTGGCATTGACGGCACGTAATCCATTATTTACTTTTGTAGTTATCTATGTGTAATAATTATAAACATTTCATTGTTATGTTGTGTAGTCAAATAACAATGATCAGCAAATATCTTATGTTTTTTAAATATATTTATACATTTAAAAAAAAAACATAAGTTTATCTCTGTAAAGTAAAGATTATGTTTCTCTACCTATGGCCGATATATTTCAAAAATAATGAACAGGTGCTCTTAGAAATAAAAGGTATTACTTTAACACGTTCACCGCCACATGTACCGCCGGCGCTCATATAGTCGCCGTTTCTTGCACGCCGGGGAAATAATTTGTAGTTATTCCTCATATTAGCTATGACCGCCGGCGGTCACGCGGGAGTCAAAACATCACTTATGTGAAATATTCGCTTGGCGGCGAACGTGTTAAATACCCATCACTAAAAATTCTGTATTCACCTAAAATACCTCAAAACAAGGCGAACAAAGGACTTCTATATGAGATTGAAATATATATAAGGCAGTTCTGACAGTTTTTATAAAATGTCCGTGTCTTTTGATTGCTAATTATATATAATAACATATTTTCGCAAACAAAATATAGGAGTTATAAAAAATAAATTTAATGAAACAAAAGAAGAGGAAAAGAAGAATTACAACACTTTGTTATTTCCTTCTTAAACTTTTATTTTTGTATGTCAGATGTACATGATACTCGTTGACATACGGTTTTAATCAACAAAAAAAATCATTTCTTTGAAATTAACAACCCTAACGATATTATTAATTAAATAACAATCACTCGATGTGATCCCCCCCCTTCCCTCTCAATATATAAATTTGTTCTTCAGTTAAAATCTCCGATTACATTTTCAAGAATATTGGGAATGATTATTTAAATATCTTACACCATTTCTAATTTTTTTTCCAAATCCTCTAAATTTGCAAAAGGCCTCTCAGAATAAACTCTGTTTTTTGAACTACTCCCATAAAAAGTAATCAAGCTGATTTAGATCGGGTGAGCGAGCATAGAAATCTTGAATGTCTTCCAATCCATTTCTCATTAAATTATTCATTTAAATATTCAACTATGACGCGAGCACTATGTACAGGTGCCCCATCCTGCATTAACCAAAGAGAATTTCTTGTAGCCAAAGGTAGGTAACATGTCAAATTCATTTTTCAATTCCATATTTAAAAATTCTAAATATCTTTCTGAATTTAAACTCTGCCGAAATATGTAGGGAACTACAATAATTCTGTTCAAAATTTCACACTGAACTGCAAAGTTCGAAATACGTGTCAGAAAACTGAAAATAAAAATATGGAACATATATTCTTCATCAAACTTATACATCCGGTTCCATCAAGAATGTAGCATAACAAGCATTACCTTTATTAAAACATTTATTTTTCGAGAATATTGACTTTAGCAGATAATTCGGAATGATAGATTTACTACACCATTTGTAGTAAATATGCTTCATCCGTAAAAATGATCTTCTTAGGAAATGTTCTATCAATTTCTTTTTCCATGAAACAAAATTCAAAACGATTGTCGTAATTATATTCTTCCAAATTTTGAACACTTCTAGCGCAGTTTCTAGAAGATATTAAAGGATTTCGAACCACACTCTACATTTCCAACGAATTCTCCACATTTTTCACTGGTTCTACGTTTTGCAATTCAAATTTTCCAGTCTTTTTAAATTGCTCTAAAATTCTTGACACTAGTGAATAACTGAATCTCTTTTCGGGGTGTCTGCCTTTAAAAATTTCATCTGTTTCTCTGCAGGCTTTATAGTTATTGCCACATATTAGCACAAACTCTGCTCTGTCTTGTACGGTTAATAATCACTCTGCCATAGTTTATACAGATACGTTAAAGCTGAGAATACTTAATAAGATTCGCTTAAAAATTGTTCATTATCTTGCTAATAAAGCGTTGAATGTCATTTGTTTTGTCATTTTCGTATGTTTAAGATCAAGCACCAACTTTTATAAAGAATAAAATTTTCTGAGAAATAAATAATAAAAAAGTTCCCTTATGTTGCATACTTACCTAGACACGTTGTATATTTACAATTTTTGTATAGTACGCATATTATGAATTACTCTCGTGGTTTCTGGATTTTTTCGGAGCCGGACTACGAGGGGCATTTGAAAAGTCCGTGCAAAAATAAAAACTACTAACGTGTTTGGGGTAAACCTTTTTTATTTTTCGACATAGTCTCCTTTTAGGCTTATACACTTCGTCCAACGATGTTCTAGTTTGTTGATCCCTTCCGAATAATAGGATTTGTCCATGTCTGCAATCACCTCCTCGTTTGAATAAAATCTTTGTCTCGCCAGCCATTTCTTTAAATTGGGGAACAAATAATAGTCCGAGGGTACAAAGTCTGAAGAATAGGGGGGATGTGATACGAGTTGGAATCCTATTTCCATTAATTTTGCGACCACAACTGCTGTGTTGTGTGCTGGTGCGTTGTCTTGATGGAAAAGGACTTTCTTGTGGGCCAATCGCGGGCGTTTTTTGCAGCTCGGTTTTCAAACGGTCCAATAACGATAAATAGTATTTACCTGTAATAGTTTTAGGCTTTTCCAGATAGTCGATGAGGATTATCCCTTGCGAATCCCAAAAGACAGTCTCCATAACCTTTCCGGCCGAAGGAACGGTCTTCGCCTATTTTGGTGCAGATTCCCCCTTGGTAACCCATTGTTTAGATTGTTGTTTGGTCTCAGGAGTATAGTAATGTATCCATGTTTCATCCACAGTGACGAAACGAAGCTTAAAGTCCTCCGGATTCTTCTGGAACAGCTGCAAACCATTCTTGCAACCCTTCACACGATTCCGTTTTTGGTCAAGCGTGAGCAATCGCGGCACCCATCTTGCGGATAGCTTTCTCATGTCCAAATGTTATGTACCCGTTAAGTCGAGATGTCCACAGCACTAGCAATCTCGCGCACCTTAACTTTTCTGCCATCTATCACCATATCATGGATTTAATCAATGATTTCTGGAGTCGTAATTTCCACAGGCCGTCCAGAACGTTCAGCGTCACTTGGGCCCATATGCCCAGTCCGAAAATTTTGAAACCACTTATAAACTGTTCTAATCGAAGGTACAAAGTCATCATAATGTTTATCAAGCTTCTCTTTATTCTCCTGAGGCGTTTTGCCTTTCATAAAGTAATGTTTAATCACCACACGAAATTCTTTTTCGTCCATTTCTTGAAAATCATTCGACTTCCTTGATTCACACGAATGCCAAACACAAAGAAATAGACCAATATGGCTAAACTTGGTGTGCGTTCATTCAAGAGATGCTACTAACTAAACATGACCTCGATACGCGCCGGTGGTGCCATCTCTCGGACTTTGCACTTTTCAAAACATCGTATGTGCTTCAAACAGCCCCTACCACTGCTCACCACAATATAATACAAAAAAACTTACATGATAACTATTTCTAAACAATACCGCATCAATATATGACCAAATAGTAGTATACAATAATGTTAACACACGAACTTCTGTATTAAGGCCAACTACAATAAAAAATATTTCAGTATACTGCTGATTAATTCTTAACAGCCGTACTAATAGTCGCGAATTAATTCTCGAACTGAAAAATCCTGAATTATTTTTAGTGACATTTAATTATTACTAGTTTTACGTTGGCACGATACGTGAACTTTTTAGTGACATTTAATTATTACTGGTTTTACGTTGGCAGAATTGTCATGTTCTGTCAGTTGAAGAGCGCCATTTATTAAATTACCAATATAGTAAGTACAATTAATACTTATTTTTAATGGAAATGGTACATAATAATGGTAATTCATTTTACAGAAATGGATAAAGGTAAAATTATAATAACAATATATTAACTATAATGAATTATAAAAATATCTGTTGACAAGTAAGAAATTGACAGTTCGCGAATAATCTCGAAATAATCTTGCGTCGCGCGGGATTATTGAATTGACGTTTATTTTTAAAAATAATCCGAAATAAAGGAATAATCCTTAAACTCGAATTAATTCGCGACTATTAGTACGGCTGTAAAAGAAAAACTTGACGGTAGCATCTTGAATTTTTCTTACCTCATCGAACTTTTGAATGAGTCAGTAATTCTTATTTTATTCTTATTTATTTAGTACCGTCCAATTCTTAAAACGTTTTAGGTCGCTTCTTTATATTATGCAGCTGTGAGTGTAAAGTTCAAATGTCGAACTAAGAAAAAAGAAATCGTCCAAATGTCATGGAGATAAAACACATATGTCAGTTTATCAACTAATTATTGACTGTTTAAATTGTGTTTAATGCTGGTTTTAATGTGTTTTGGTGAAATCTTGCACGCATTAAGAATTAATTAATTGATTAAAAGGATCCGCCATTTGCCAAAAATGGAAGTAGATAATATAGTTTGTATTCAATCATACATTATGCAATTAATGCAAAACAAGACGTTAAATAAAAATAAATAAAAATAATCAACTAAATTATTAATTTAATGTAGTTACTTTAGTACGTGAAGGTTAAATTTCACTTAATTAAAAACACAGTTATATCCACTATGTACATTTAGCTGTGAAAAAATAAAAAGTGAAGAAAGGAATATAACTGTGTTTTTAATTAAGTGATAAATATTAATTCCTAGTCGATTGTGAAAATATTTAGAATTCAATACGTTGATTACTTGAAATTATTATTTATTTATTTATTAACGTCATAAATAAACAGTTTACAAAAATAAATTACAAACATATATTACGCACATTTAGATATTAAACTAAGGCGAGAAATACTGGAAAATACTACAGATTTCTGTAAATCCAAAAAGAAATTTCTGAGATATGAAAGATTTTATTGAAATCATAGAGAAACTATTTTCTTTAGAAGTTTTTAAATGTTTAAGGATTATAATTTTTAATAAAATTATTTTCTATATTTCTAGAATATTTTTAAAAAATCCCTAAAATGGAAGACACATTGCTATATGAAAAGTTAAACATAGTTGAACCCTTGAGGAAAATTCTAGTAATTTGAAAGAAAAAAAACTATTGAAATATTTCTAGAAATTTAAGGATATTGTATAAATCTAGAAGAAAAAATGGTGATTTTTCTCGAAAACTATGAGCAAATAGGCTAGTCTTGACAATTTGTTCACTTTTGATTTCTCTACAATTATTTGTTATTTCATTTAACTGCAATAGTTTATTAACATTTGGCAAAAATGTCAAAAATTTGTATTTTTTTTCTCTCTCGAAAGTTAAGAATTTTATGAAAAATATGTTTTAATCAAACTTGTTCAGTTTCTCATTCCCTTTAACTTTTGTTATTTTGTAATATTTTTCATATTAAAATATTGGAAAAAAAAACAAAAAACGGCCTCGAGTAAACATTCACTTCCGGTTTTTGAATGTTCACCAAAAGCTTTCCAGTTCCAGATTTTAATGATAAAACCTCAAGTTTAAAGTTTCATCTCAGACAGATAATTCGTTTTTGAGATACAGCGCTCATATACATATTCTATATGAGTAGTAAAAAAAAAACTCTAAAATATTAGAAAGTAAAGAAAATTGTAGAAATATAAAAGAAAAAAAAGCTGGAGATATCTAGAAATTTAAATAAATTTTATCAGAAATTTGCAGCAACTTTTCTTCGCCCGCGGTCTCATTTTTTAATTTTTAGTTTTAGAATTTTTTAGAAAATTATATTTTAAATTCCTAAAAAATTTGATTAAAAAAAAACTCTAAAGGAAAAAAAATGCTAGAAAGTTCTAGAACAAAAAAGCTCTAAGGAATCTGGAAAAATAAAATGTTCAACATTCTAGTAATTTGAAAGAAAAAATACCGGAAAATTCTAGAAATAAAAAAGGTACAGATTTCTATAAATCCATTAAGACATTTCTGGAAAATGGAAGGAATATTGGAAACTTAGAGAAACTGTTCATTTTTTTAGAAGTTTTTAAATGTGTAAGGGTTCCATTTTTTCATAAAATTATTTTCTACATTTCTAGAATTTTTGAAAAAATGTCTAAAAAGGAAGAGAAATTGCGAGAAAGTTGTAGTACCTTCGAAAATGTTCGAGGAATATAAAAAAAGGTAAACATGTTGGAACCCTTAAAGAAAATTCTAGTAATTTGAAAGAAAAAAAAATTAGAATCTAGAAATTTCAAAGAAAATGATATTAATATAGAAGAAAAAATGGTGATGTGGCCATCATAGTACTTTCCCTATATTTTACTCGAAAACTATGCAGTTTATGCAAAAAGGTTATTCTTAATAATTTATTCAATTTTGAATTCTCTACAATTATTTGTTATATAACTTTCATATTGCTTCAATAGTTTATTAGCAATTGGCATAAAATGTCAAAAATTTCAATTTTTATTTTTTTTCTTGAAAGTTAAGAATTTTATGAAAAATATATTTTAACAAAATTTGTTCAGTTTCTCATTCTCTTTAACTTTTGTTTGAAAAGTTTTGTAATATTTTTCATATTAAAAAAAATTTCGGAAAAAAACAAAAAACGCCTCGAGTAAACACCCACTTCCGGTTTATGAATGTTTACCAAAAGCTTTTCAGTTCCAGTTTTTAACGATAAAACATTACGTTTAAAGTTTCATGTCAATCAGATCAGTCTTTTTTGAGATACAGCACCCACGGACAGACAGACAGACAGACACACACACAGACACAAAATTTTTTTTTCCAGAAATTAGTGTTTTGGGTTCAGGGGACCCCAAAACGGATATTTCCGCAAAAAAAAATTTTCAAAAAAAAATCACGATCACAATACTTCCCCTATATATACTTCGTATATAGGGAAAGTATAAATCAAATAAAATACATAGCATCATATTTGAACTTAGCTAATGATGAATACATCATGTTAAGTTTATCATAATATTTATTTACAGTATTACACATTTTTTCTTATGGACTGCACATAAGGTATGACGTGCGACAAAATGTAACATGTAATAATTGAGACTACCTAGTTGTATATTCTAAACACTCGGAAGAATTAATTACATATTGAGTAATTTATATGAAAAACAAACATCAAAATATTCCCGTCTTTTCAATAAAGCTGATAAGTTGACATATAATCTAATATTGTCTTAATCTAAAATTATATTTTGAGAATATAATTTGTATCTTAAATATTTTATAAATTTTATTTGCTCATGTTCCAATTTGTCTACATAGCAGTTAAAATGCGGTGACCAGATCACATTTCAATATTCAAGTACAGACCGAACTAAAGATGTGAATAGCATAGTTAGACTTTGTACATTTTTTAAAATTTTAGTAGTACGTTTAATAAATCTGAGCATTTTGTTTGCTTTGGCAACAACAGTTTCAATATGATGAGAAAATGTAAGTTTTCTGTCTAAGTAAATTCCCAGGTCTCTAACTACCTCTACATATTCCAAAATATTATTATTTAAGCAGTAAACAGGTTTATTGTTATTACTTATTCGACTTAATAACATTATATTAAAAATCATAAGAATCATCTCATGATGATGAGAATTTTCAATTAAATTGTTTAATAGGTAGGTGTGGGTTTGCCATTTCGTATTCATATTAAAGAAAAGGTGAAAAGACATGTCATATAAGTGAAATCCGTTCTTTTCCATACACTCCTCACGTCGAGTTGAGAAGTTGTTCATACATCCTTCCAACATGTTGGTCGGAATCGCTTAAATTTCTCGGGTGATAGCTTTGTCCGTGGTTTCTTAACAAACCCACAGGCCTCCACAGAAAAAAATCTCAATTCGTAAGATCAGGTGATCGTGTGGGCCATTCGGTGTCCTCTCGTAGCGAAATGAGTCGTCCTGGAAATTCTTTTCTTCAAATGCCATAGGCACCTTTGAGGTGTGGCAAGTTGCCTCATCTTGCTGAAAAAAGGCTCTTCTAACATCAACATTAAGTGTTGTCAACTCTGGAAAGAAAAATCACGCAGCATGGTGACTTGCTTCCTTAGCTGCCCTAACTCGAGCCACATTTTCAGGAGTTCTGATACCTCTTCCTCCACCTCGAGGTACTCCAGGCTTTAACAATCCTTCAGTACGGAGGTTCTGCATTTCAATTAGAAACATGACCGTGTCTTCCAAGATTGAATTGTGTTCGAAATATGCGCTGTGTAGCCCAGTTTTGATGTAAATATCTTAAACAAATACGCGTTGCTCTAGAGGCCACGGTTTTATAATGACTAAAACAGACAAAATGGCAAGGTTGGGTGTTCACATATCAACCATTACGAAAACGTTAGGCTGTCCCAGCGCTATTATACGCGTTCCAAAAACATCATCCTTCTCTGCCATACCCTGTATTAAACTTTTTCAAATTGAGGGTCATATCGTTTTTAACACACCAATTACTTATTCTTGAAAGATCTGATTGTAATATCGCGGCATCATTGTCGGAGAAATCTCGTCTGTATACTTTCAAATCATCTGCAAAGAGTAATATCTCAGATTTTATCCCAACGTGTATATCGTTTATGTATATATTGTTTTAACGGTTTTACTATAAATTGTAGTACATAACCTACAAATCTTACATTTGAAGTAAAACGCTACACATGGAAACAAAATTTACAATAATATAATTAACACAAATACAATTTATCAACCAATACATTGGTGTAGTTGGAAAATCGATAACTTCCACACAACAAACTCTGGTTCGCGTCCAGCAAGAGCCAATATATTTTTTATATTTTTTTCTTTAATTTATATCAAAAATAAATTAATTTAATTCAATCCTTGAATAACAACACACACTTGTTCATTTCTTTCTTCTATTAGATTAACGTAATAACCTAATACCAAATTTTCCCGTCCGTGGCCTATTTTACCATTGTGTTGTAAGTCGCTGCGGTGGGTCGCGCTAGCGTGAAATACGTCTTTCCTGTTCCACAATCATAGTCTTTCATTTCCTTCATCATGAATACATGTACATGTTGTAATACGTCAGATGAACAACATTCGATGGTTGATTGCTGTGTCTGCAAAAACCACTATTAATTTTCGTGTATAAATTTAACAAGAGCTGAAGCTCGTAAAATTAACTCCAAATCAGGCCTAACTTGGACATGCAAAGAATGTATATCGCTGGGTGTCGACATCAATGAACTTAAGCGCGCTATTATAGATCTACAAAAGGAAGTCAAACTACTGAAAAAATCACCATCTCCGACACCTTCTGGACTTATGGAAACAGAAAAAATAATTCAGGAAGTTCAAGAACGGGAAAAACGCAAACGTAACCTAATAATTTATGGGTTAGAGGAATCGTGTACTTCAAAAACATCACAATATGAAAGTGACACTAACACTGTGAAGAAAGTCCTATCTGTCTTAAAAGTTAACCAAGATGTAGTCAATACCTCTAGACTGGGTAGATTTGATAAATCTCGTAGTGTTAACAAGCGACCCATTAGAGTTACTTTACCTGAAGAATCATCTGTTGTATCCATTCTCCGAAATTCAAAGGCACTCAGGAATAACAACGAATATAAACATATTGCTATTTCGCGAGATCAAACTCCGGCCCAAGTGGAATTATACAGAGTGACCAAAAAGGAACTTCTACAACGTTCATCTTTAGGGGAGACTGATCTTTGTATCAAACATATACGAGGCATACCAACAATCGTCTCTACATCCGGGAATTCGGAAAACTAAATGCGTCCAACAGAATGTATCGTCTCAATGTTTGCTATCAAAATACCCGAGGCCTTCGCTCAAAAACTGACACAGTTTACAATAGCGTATGTAATACCGATTTCGATATTATATGTTTTACAGAAACCTGGCTCTGTGAATCTGTTCTTTCAAGTGAGCTATTTACTCCTGAATTTAATGTCGTAAGATGTGATAGAAATACTCAAACTACAAACAGAACAACTGGCGGGGGTGTTTTGGTAGCATTCAATAAGATTCTGTCATTTGAACCTGTCGATATACCTCACATTAATGACAATGCTCCGTTAATTGATTTCGTTTTATGTAAATGTTTCACACGGCCATCTTTTTTCTATGTTATGGTTCTCTATATACCCCCGGATATCTCTATAAGTGAATTAGACACTTTCTTTGAAACTATCTCGCTATATATTCTAAATCAACCAATATTGATTCTTGGCGACTTCAATATCCCAAGTTATTCTGATAATTCGACACCAAATAATGGAAAATGTTTAGCACTATCCAATCTTATACAACTTCTCAAATTAAAGCAACTGAATAACGTACGCAATTCTAACGATAGATTATTAGACTTGATTTTATGTAACTTTAACAGTGTTGTCAACGTTGTAAGGGATGAGTGCCCAATGGTAATGGAGGATAACCATCACCCTGCATTATGTATTACCTTTGATTCACATCTGCATGATAATAAACAATGTTCTTTCCCTTCAAATGATAATTTAAGATTTAACTTCAAAAAAGCGAATTATGTTAAACTTTATGAAGACCTATTTAATGTAGATTGGTCGTTTCTTGAAAATAACCTAGATGTTAACGAAGCCTGCCAAGCTTTCTATGGGAAATTGTTTAAC
The DNA here is from genome assembly GCA_963969525.1 of Ontholestes murinus. Lineage (NCBI taxonomy): Eukaryota > Metazoa > Arthropoda > Insecta > Coleoptera > Staphylinidae > Ontholestes > Ontholestes murinus. The sequence goes on from OZ018396.1 coordinate 17,830,683, forward strand.
ACCCTGTCAGAGTCTGTTCCATTAATGAAACATTCAAAAAGAGATTCATTTCCACCTTGGTTCACAGTTGAAATTAAGCGCAATATTACATTGAAAAAATATTTCCATCGTAAATGGAAAGCATCTAACTCACAGTTCTTTTATAATGAGTTCACAAGGTTACGTCGTCTGACTAAAAATCAAATATCCGCTGCATATAATAATTATTTATTTATAATTCAATCCAACCTTAAGGCTAAACCAAAAGATTTGTGGAAATTCGTGAATTTAAAAAAAGGTACGACAAGAATTCCTGGAGAACTTCATAGTGATTCATTAACTTATTCCTCTCCACAAGAAATTGTTGACGGATTTGCTAATATTTTTTCGAACGTTTTCACAGCGAAAGGATCGGTAAACAATATCAATGACACTTATAATAACCGCGAAACCCTTGTGATGCCCATTATTCAAGAAAACCAGGTAATAAATAGTATAAATCAACTCCGTAATTCACAAATATGTGGCGATGATGGCCTTCCGTGTTTTTTGATTAAAGATTGCAAATACGTATTTGCCAAGCCGTTGTCCATAATTTATAATTTATCTTTAAAAAATATGATTTTTCCCGAGAGATGGAAAACGGCTGTAATAAGTCCAATATTTAAAAAAGGAGATAAAAAGCAGATTGGAAATTATAGACCAGTGTCTATTCTTTCAAACTTCTCAAAAGTTTTTGAACAAATCATGTATCAAATTATTTACAGTCATGTGATAAGTTATATGTCTCCACAACAACATGGATTCTGTGCTGGCAGATCAACAGTAACTAATTTGGCAGTTATCACGCAACATATTTGTGAATCGATTGATAAGCGCGGACAAGTCGACGTTGTTTATACCGACTTTTCGCGAGCATTGGATACCATTAATCATGAAATATTACTTAATAAACTTTATTCGTTCGGACTTTCTCTTAATATTGTTAACTTTTTAGCATCTTATTTGGACTGTCGTAAGAATTATGTATATTATAACGGGTTTAAATCACCTTTCTTCATATCCACATCTGGTGTACCCCAAGGGTCAAATTTGGGTCCGTTATTATTTAATATTTATATAGACGATTTAATCGCATCTATAAATTGTCCTGTCTTGGCTTATGCTGACGACGTAAAACTGTATAGTACTATCAACACGGAATACGACTGCTCAATTTTACAAGATAACCTAAACATTATAGTTGATTGGTGTGCTGTTAATCAATTATCTCTCAATATAAACAAATGTGTTGTGGTATCATATACTCGGAAAAGACAACCGGTAGTTAATGATTATAAAATTGGAATTGCTTCTGTTCCTCGTGACAATAAAATAAAGGATCTTGGCGTTTGGTTTGACTCTCAGTTAACCTTTTCCGATCACATCCACACGGTAGGCAAATCTGCTTTTAAAATGCTTGGATTTCTGATGCGTATATCGCGGTTTTTTAATGATACCCAATTGCTGAAGGTGCTGTACTTTGCTCTCGTGCGTAGCCGGTTAGAGTACGCATCAATCATTTGGTATCCTATATATATGTCCGGTTCCTCGGTAATTGAACGAGTGCAAAAGCGATTCCTTAAATTTCTTACTTTTAAAACCAGTGGCGTGTATCCCGATCACACGACGGAATACATTGATATTCTTAGACAGCATAATTGTTTATCTTTATCCGAACGCAGAGATAATTGTAGTGCAAGGTTCCTATGCAAGTTAATTTCTAATGATATTGATTCACCTCAATTATTATCAATGGTTAATATCAATATACCCCGTCTTGCATCGCGACATAACACCACCTTCTTTTTACCGACCGCAAATACAAATGTATTATTAAGAGCGCCCATTACGCATTTGTGCCGCAATGCCAATCGAATATCTAAAGATATTTTTATGTAACGATTATTATTTATTTTTTGTGTCGAAATATTTACTTTTTATTAATGGGAATATTTTTTCTTTGTTTTTTGTTTTCAAAGCATATTATTAATTGTATTTACTTATTAATTTTACAATGTTTAGTTTTAGAATTCTATACATTTTTGTTATTTGTCCTTTTATGGTATATCTGTTGGACAATAAAGATTATTATTATTATTATTATTATTAGAGAAGAGGGCCCAAGTGGGAACCCTGCGGGACCCTAGATGTAGGCTGAACAACATCGGATAAGAAATTATTTACAGAAACTTGCTGCGTACAGTTGGTTAAATATGAAGACAGCCATTTAAGAATAGGTCCACAAACACCATACTTCTTTAATTTATCCAACAGAAGATTAATATTGATCAAAGGCGTTGCTGAAGTTCATGTAAATGGAATGGGCTTCAGAGCCAGCTTCTAAAGATTGTAAAATATAGTTACTATATAAGAAGACTAATAATTATAAAAAAACACGAAAACGTTTCGTAAATCTAACAAATGAGTCTTATTAAGACTAAAAAACAAATAACTTATTGAAACAACTACTTCTCTGGCTAATCTAATACCTCGAAAGACATTGAATGATCCAAAAGTAATTTGCGTGTTACAAATAGCAAGGCTATCAAAGCGACACTAGTTTAAACGTATTTATTTCTGCGTAATAAACTAAAAATGGTTGAATATACTTACAATAGTTTTTGAGTGAATATGGCATGAAAAATTTTAAATGCCAAAAAGCTTACCTAGCTTAAAAAATTGGAATTCAAAAATGTATGTAAAAAAGAGTGCTTCCGTTTTTTAAGTGCTCTGTTCCCAAACCTATTTTACTACAAGACGAGTAAAACACCATATATTGTCTAAACATTCCACTGATTTCCTTAATTCAATAAAATTTTGGTAGTTTTTTTGTTAACACAAATAATATTGCATAAAATGCTTGCTTAATTTCTTTTCATTAACATTTGTTCACGAAATATAAATATGTTTTCTTTTTTGTTGCAGTTAGAGTCATGGTTCAAAAGCGGGAAGAAGGGGGGCGCAATAATGCGCCCCGGGAGTACCCTAACTTCAAGACCCGCGTCAGAGACCGACCTGGCGGACGACCCAGAAAGCGAACAGAAATTGTATGAGCACCAGATCGAAATGATGAACGAGAAGGAAATTGCGGCCAAGTTCGAAGAATTACTTGTAAGAAATTTTACCTGATATAGGTTAATATATTTAATGATTGTAATTGCATTGCAATTTCTGGGCAAAATGATGTTAGGTTTTTTAACTGTTCCAAAATCGTAATGTGTAATAAATGAGTATACATAAAAAGTGTAATACTCTTAAAAACAATAGAAAAAGTTTACCAGTATAAAGTTATTACTATGTCATTAAAAGTACTACTTTTTATTGAAGTATCTTATTATACCTTATAAAAATTATTAACACAAGATATTACACCATATTTTAAAAGATATAATAAACAATAGGAGAATATCTGTGCTATTCTAAGTAAATTTATTACCGCCTGAAACTGGTCACTGTACTATTTTTCAAGAAAATAAAAACGATAATATAAGGTTCAAAGAAGAAATTAAGTACAGTATAATAATTGCGTGTTTTCAAAATTTTGAAAAATTAATGACCTTATTTTTTCTCTCAGAAACTTACCTATTATTATAATTATTAATTTGTTTTCTTCTTCTTGTTCCAAAAGAAACAACCATTAAAAACTAAATATATTCTTTAGATATTGTGTTGTAATTTCAAAGAATTTTAGTAATAGAGAAAGTCTTAATTACGAGATTAAAAAATGAATCTTTGATGTGGCCTTCTTTTTGGAATCTTTCCTGGAATAGCATATACTAAAAACAAATAATTACTATTAATAGGATTCAACTGTTACTTATTTTAGACCACAATTTTCAAAAGTTTCTCAAAATTGTTTAAAATTTGTTTTTGCTAGTGTTGAGTCAATTTTATTAATATTTGAACCTTTAGAATAAAATATTTAGGTAACATTATAAACATATTACGTACAATAACACATTGTAAGATAACCAAATTTAATTTAAATTTAAAATATTTAATGATGAATTACAATTTGTTTTTTTCTAGAACGACATGAATTTGAACGAGCAGAAGAAGGAACCGCTCCACCTGCTCACGCTGGAACAGAAAAAGAAGATGCTTATCATGCAGTACAAGGGCGCTAACCAAGAAAATAAAAGCAAATTTGACAAGCCTCAGCAGTACATTGACTACCTGGAAAATTACATGCGACCAGAGTTGCTCAGTGCTGCGAAACTGTACCATTGCGTAGAAACTCTCAGGATAGCCCTGACGAACAACACTCTTAGTTGGGTTAACGAGTTTGGAATCGAAGGGATGAATACGTTATTTAAGGTCCTTGATCTGGCAACCACAAAGTAAGTCTGATTATTTAATAATACATTACACGATAAACAAATATTTGTAATACAATCTCATGCAGTTTAAGTAGTATATTTAATTTATTGCTCGCTTAATCCGTGATGAAAATTTTTTGATTTACTGGGTGTAAACTAAAAATCACTTGGTTTGTTTGACTAACTGTTGAAACTAGTCGGAGAGAAAATAATAAATATCTTTGAAAAAAACCAAGTGATTTTTAGTTTAAACCGAGATAGTTTATGTAGATTATAATAGTTAAGTACTGTTAAATTGAACAAAAATAGTGAAACAAAACGAAGTGTTTAATTAATTGATTCATTGTTGAGGCGTTAACTTCGTGATACATCTTGGAAAATTAAACTTTAAGTTTGATAATGATCAGTTAATGATCGAAACTCGAGTCACTTAAAAATAAAGTGTGATATCAACAAAGTAAACGTTGTTGTTTAATTAACCTTCTAATTAGTACAATAAGTATTTGTTCAGACACTTTTAATATTTATATAGTTTTTATTGTTATATCTCTAACATTTATTTATTATAAACTGTTCAATCAATTTAATACTATTAGATGTACAATTGATTGAAATTTTCATTTAGAATACTGAAATGATTAATCACCTTCCTGATGGATTCACTGTGTGTGGTAGTATTCGGCGTTAATTATCTGTTAAAATTCTTAACTAATGTGTTTTATTTCCAATTCATAATTCCCAATTAGCTTTTTCTACTTTTAATAGATTTTGTTGAGCCACGAGTTTTAATTTGTTGGTCATTAATATTCAATTTAGTTCTCTGATTATTAAACATTAAGTTATCAAAACCGTTATTTTACTATTATGCGTTTCCTTATTCGTATTTATTAAGATAAATATGCTATGTTAGATTAATAGTTAAGCGTAATAATTTGGTAATTATTCGAAAAGTAATTTTGTGTTTTTTCAATAGAGAACTTAATCGTATTTTTTCGCAGTCAATTTCGTAATTAAGTCACATAATCATTACATATTTCAACAGGTGATATAGTAAAGATTGCTTCTAAAAAAGTTTGATCGATTCTAAGCAGTAATTTTTGGTTGTAGCCATTTGACATACTTTCCTTGTATTTTTTCTTTATTGTGACGCACTTTCTTTCTTATTGTACTTTATTGTAATTTAAGAGAGAAATAAAGACTATTATTATAGTAAAAGAAAAGCAGCATTTTCGGGATACTTTATTTTTTTATTGTAGAAAATGTACAGGGTGATTCATTAAGGGTGGCCACTGGCCGTATCTCGGAAACCGTATATCCTAGAATTTGGGGAAAAAAATTCTAATGACATAATCGGCCAAAAGAAGATGCGTTAAAATATTTTTAAATGCGTAGCTTTCCGCTAGGTGGCGCATTTTATTATTTGCATAATTAATTTGCGTTTTTTACAAAATATTACCGCATTAAGGCTATTGAAAATTATCAAAATTAGAAACTACTGTACTTGGTTTACAATTTTTGCTTAAGTCATTTTTTTCTATCACCTATAGTTAAGTGGTGGGGGAAGTATACTTTTGTTTACAGAAAATGGTCTGTAACTTCCGTATACTTAACCGATTTTCACAAGCTTAGGCTCAATGGAAAGAGTATTAGAAGTTGATTACAAAAATAAATAACATTAACACATTTAATCTATGCGCTGGCAACTAGAGGGCGTTATGTAACACTTAACCCTACTTATGTATTTTCCTCAGATATATCAAATGGAATGATATAACTCGAAGCAGCTTACAAAAAAGAAAATGAAATTACATATTTTTTCGTCAAAACCGCAAACTGATATCTCTTGTCATTCCAAAGATATTTAGATTTTTTTAATTTTCGTTGTTTTCGAAGTGTTGTTTCACCCTGTAAGGTGTAAATGAAAATATATGGCTAAAGTTACTTTTAGAAAAAATGTCATGTAAAAACAAATGACAACAATATTTATTAGCATAATTAATGAAAAATAATAAAACTTATTACCCATAACAGAAATTTAAAAAACGCTGAAATTTCTAAAAGCACCCATTATCTAGTTATTTTAAAAACTCAAAATGTTTCCCCTTATTTGCTGTACATACACAAATTCAGTCCTTCTAGAGTGAAATTTTATCCTAGATTCCTTAAAATTCCTTCAATGGTTTTATATGGCTAAGCTGTAACATTACGAGTATGTCAAACTATTTTCCTGGGCGATGTTGTAAAATTGATTACTTTGGAAATGATATTTCTGTTTTGTGATTGTTTATTTATAATTTGTTGTTGCTGTCAAAGTTAATTTGAACGTTTGAAAAATCACTTTATTATAATGCTTTATTTTTCAAATGAAGAAGCATATGATATGCTAGCAGTGTATTTTGAAAGTCTACAAAATGCAGTCATTGCTGAAAGAGAATATGGGTTACGATTTCCTGAAAGACGGCGTCATTCAAGAAAAGTTTTTAAAAGACTGGCAGAACGATTACGAAAAACTGGCAACCTGTTTCGGTAAGAAATAGGGTACGTAGAAGACAAAATGAAGAAAGTGTTATTAACGTTTTTGCATACGTTAACGCTGAACCACGTGCAAGTATTAGGGAAATTTCAAGAGATCTAGAATTAAATTATTCTTTGGTGAATAGAATACTAAAATCCATCCTTACCATGTTGTTTTACATCAAGAGTTAAAAGACATAGATTTTGATCGACGACTAGATTATTGCAACTGGTTAAAATGAAAGTTAAATGATAATCAACAATTTCTATCTGCAATATTATGGACGGACGAGGCTACATTTTCAAGCTCTGGTAAAATTAACTTGCACAACAGTTACTACTGGTCAGAAACAAATCCACACTGGCAGAGGGAAGTCAATTACCAAAATCGCTGGAGCATAAATGTGTGGTGTGGTATTTAAATAGGAAGCTAATAGGACCTTTTTTTTGAAGAAAAATTAACGGGCCAAAGGTACTTAGATTTTTTAACTAAAGATTTGCCCATCCTCCTAGAAGACGTTCCAATTCGTAACAGATTAGACATGTGGTATCAACAAGATGGTTGCCCAGCACATTTTGCCGCAGGTGTCCGAAATTATTTAGATATTGTATTTTCAAATAAATGGATTGGAAGGGGAAGTATTTTTCCATGGCCAGCAAGGTCATCAGATCTTACGGTTTTAGATTTCTTTTTATGGGGTAGAATTAAAGAGGAAGTAAGAGGTATTTCTGGTGCTGAAATTGAGGCCAGTGTCAATTCCACTATAGAAAGATTGAATTTGTGCATAGCAAATGATGGGAAACATTTTGAGTACCTAAAATAACTAAGTGATAAATGTAACTGTATCAGTATGTTTTCACTTACAACTTACAGGGTGAACTAACACTTCAAAAACAACGAAAATTAAAAAAAACTAAATATCTTTGGAATGACAAGAGATATCAGTTTGCGGTTTTGACGAAACAGTATGTAATTTCATTTCCTTTTTTGTAAGCTGCTTCGAGTTATATCATTCCATTTGATATTTCTGAGAAAAATACATAAATAGGGTTAAGTGTTACATAACGCCGTCTAGTTGCCAGCGCATAGATTAAATGTGTTAATGTTATTTATTTTTGTAATCAACTTCTAATACTCTTTCCATTGAGCCTAAGCTTGTGAAAATCGATTAAGGTATACGGGAGTTACAGACCATTTTCTGTAAACAAAAGTATACTTCCCCCACCACTTAACTGTAGGTGATAGAAAAAAATGACTTGAGCAAAAATTGTAAACCAAGTACAGTAGTTTCTAATTTTGATAATTTTCAATAGCCTTAATGCGGTAATATTTTGTAAAAAACGCAAATTAATTATGTAAATGATAAAATGTGCCACCTAGCGGAAAGCTAAGCATTTAAAAATGTTTTTACGCATTTTCTTTTGGCCGATTATGTGATAAGAATTTTTTCCCCCAAATTCTAGGATATACGGTTTCCGAGATAAGGCCGGTGGCCACCCTGTACAAATAATATTCAACCAAAAACAAATATCCATTCCGTATAGAGATGTATTGACAGAACGCCATTGCTTAAACTGGTATGCAAAAGTTCCATACTGTAATTCCTGACCAGTTGAAGCTAATGAAGACATAATAAAGGAATTCATTGATTCAAAACTGCGAATAATAACTCGTGAGATGGTTGAGAGATTAAATTTATCGAATTCCACCGTTAATTATCATTTGAAACGCCTAGATTTATTCTCAATACTCGAGATATAGGTTCCAAATGTTCTTGCTTCTCAAACGACAAGAAAATAATATATTTTTGAAGCAATTCATCACTGGAGACAAGTCATGGGTTGATTATAATAATGTGAAACACAAGAGACCATGAAATAAAACAGATATTCCAACTCAAAGCACTTCAAAACCTTATATTCACAAAGACACCTAAAATACAATAGAACATGTTAGCACCCATCCGGCAACTATTCTATTCACCAATGCTCCGCACGGTGAACTACTACTTGTATACTATTCCTCGTATATTAGTTTATAAAAAAATATAACAGGAAAAAAGTTAATAAAAAACCGTACACATGGTATTTTCATTCCTCCTTTTATTTTCTTAGAGAATTTGACAGTAATAATTACGTTCGGAATTAAAACAATTATCCACTTAGAGAATTATTATTTTATATCAGATATTTTTGGTATTCTTAAATAATTGGGAGAAGTAAAACTCTTGTTATGTTCCATTACTGTATTTCCAGATTTCAGATAAGTTAAAAATGTGAAATTTCAACGATATTTTTTAGCAAATTATTAACATTAATACTATAATTCACAATAGCGTAATATTTAATAATAGTTTTTATATTCTTCATTAATCTACGATATTTTCTTCTGATAATTAATGTTTAAATAATTTTCAGAAACAGGGACCAAAAATTTGAAAGAGTCCAAGTCGAGTGCCTAAAGGGTGTGCTGAAGTTCACCAACAACACGGACGGCCTGAAGGCGTTTTTATTGAACGATTCCGGACACAAAATCGTGGCGAAATGTATAGACTACAACCGGCCTCAGGTTTCCATTTTAGCGTTGCAGGTAATCAAACGGTGCATTGTTTTATCGCCTCGATCGTCACGTCAAAAATTTTCCAGATTCTCGCCGCCCTGTGTTTATTAAACGATGACAACTTGAGGATTTTAGGAACCGACAAGGCTCTGCAAGCCGTCACGGAAATAGGCGAAGAGAGGAACTGCGAGAGGTTTATTCCTATTACGGAGTGTTTTTCAAAAACGAATAATGCTGATTTATGGGTAAGAAATTTATTGTAATACCATTCATACATATTTGTTAATTCCAATTTAATTAAAACTAAGAATATGTGGAATTTGCGTTGCATTTGTTTTTCTATCTTCAAAACATATTTAGTTTCGATATATTTGATCTATTACCATCAGTAAAATAAATAGAGAATTTGTATACATGATACTTATTTATTTATATAATGAGCTATCAATAAAAATCCATAACGAAGATGGCGTTGGAAATCTTAGTCTGAGTCATGTCTGAGCAAAAATCACAAACGCATGTCTAAACTTCTTCTTCCTGGATCATATGACATTACTGTATGTTACTTATTAAAATGTATAATATAATATGTCGTTTTTTTGATGGACTTACTTTGTATTTATATTCTGAACATAGATGAATCATCTTATTTATTTTCTAGAGAAGTTGTGATAAATAAGATTGTGCCTTTGACACTTTGATAATATCGCACGCAATAATATTACATTGAATAATATTAACCGTGACTCATACTTTCAGTCCAACTGTCTCAAATTCGTAAATGCCCTGCTCACGCAGATCGACGACTTTGAATTCCGCGTGCACCTCAGGAATGAAATTGTTCGAAATGGATTGTATGATTTTATCGGTAAGTCTATCTTATTTTATTCCGCCACCCCTGATAATAGTTGATATTAGCAAATCTAGTGTAAATATATTAAATGTTCATGCAATTAATTAATTGTTATGTACATAAAATATTTATATATTTATTAATAATTTGTATTTTAATCAATTTTATTGTATGCAGATAAATTAAAAGTGGACGAGAACAAGCTCATCAAGACACAGTTTGAGATCTTCCACAAGGAGAGGGAGGAGGACGCGGATGAGCTGAATCAGCGATTCGAAAATGTTAAAGTTGAAATGGACGACATCAACGACTGTTTCGAGGTTCTGAAAAATGTCACCCTCGAAACGACGGCGGAGCCTTACTTTTTGAGTATACTTCAACACCTGTTGTTCATCAGAGATGACCACTTCATAAGGTACACACCAATTGTATTGTCTGCTTAGTTTCACTGTAGTTTTAGGAATTAAAAAACTTCTCTAGTATCACGAATTTTTCCATTTCTTTATTGGTGCTAGTCTCGTTCTATTTAGACATAATCAAATAAATACAAAAATTCTTTCACTGTTATTTGTTTTAAGACGCCCATTTTACAACTTGATCAGATTGTTGTAAAAAAGTGGTTTTAAGTACAAATATTTGAAATAATTATGGTTACAGAATAAAACATAATTTAATATATTTGCTAATATGATTTATTTATGATACAATTTTTAAATGGGGCAGATTAATAAATAATAAAATAACGTTAATTCGAATTATTATTTCCTGACAACAACAGCCATGGACCGGTTTCGATCTATTCATCTCATTAGCGTAAATGTTAACAATTTCCTATATTTGTCGGTGGTTATCCACCCAACTAGGGAATCTTGGTGCAACGCCCAGGCAATAGATGACACCCCAATGGTATTATCTTGCCTTAAAGTGAATTCGGTTACTATCGTAAACTTTTATATTAGTTTCCAATTTCAATCATCACATGACAATTTAATTTTCACATTACTTGAGATATCAGCAATGTGAAATTTAATTAATCTTCCTAATTGATAATGCAAGAATTATGCATGCATGCATTTAAATTGAACTACAACTTATGTGTTTGTTTTTATTATTCTTTATTACAATATCATTTTTTGTAGACCTGCTTACTACAAGATTATTGAAGAGTGCATCTCGCAGATCGTGCTACACAAAAACGGTCTGGATCCAGATTTTTCAAAGAAAAAATTGAACATAGACCTTCAGCCGCTTTTCGACGAACTTAAAGGTATTTATTTTTTTATGAAAATATAACACTATATTCAGATTTTAAATTAAAATTAATATTGTTTTAACAACTGTTATTACGTTTAAAAATAATACTTTATTTCATGCAATGTACATACAAAATATGTTCAATTAAAATAATAGAATAGAGTGTATATGAATAGGAAGAGTTCACTTGCAAAAATTATCTTCCACTCACAGTTTTGATTTCTTGTGTTGTCATTAATTGCTTGGTTATATTTTAGCTAACACTTCTATTTCTATGAATGCATTTAATAACCCATCAACGTCTTTTTTTAGGCAAAGATTAGCTTTTAAATCAATAATTTCTTATTTAGTTTACTGTTAACTTATAATATTCATAAAATGCCAAAAATAATATCAAGTAACAAAACAAATTTGTAATAATTTGCCTTTACTGTTAGATCGGCCGCCGTCAGTAGAAGAAGAAAAGTACGAACAAGTAAAGAAACAGTTGGAGGAAGCCCTAGCCGCTAAAGAAGAGGCCCTAGCCAAGCTAGCGATAGCAGGCGGTAAAATAACAAACTCGAGCACACCATCAGGTCCAATGCCACCTCCTCCTCCCCCGCCGCCTGGAATGATGGGCAACTCCGTTATTCCGCCCCCGCCGGGCATGGGCGGACCGCCTCCTCCGCCCATGCCGGGAATGGGAGGTCCCCCGCCGCCACCCATGCCGGGTATGGGTGGTCCACCTCCACCTCCCATGCCGGGCATGGGAGGCCCACCGCCGCCACCCTTCCCTGGAATGGGCGGTCCCCCTCCTCCGCCCATGATGGGGATGCGGCCGCCACCTCCGCCCGGCGCGCCCATTTGCCTCCCTGGCATGGGACAGCCCGATTCTTTACCGCTCGGGCTTAAACCGAAGAAGAAATGGGACACGATCGGCCCGCTCAAGAAGGCCAACTGGAAGTCGATTATTCCTCACAGGATGACGGAGAAGGCTTTCTGGGTGAGGGTGAAAGAGGAGGATCTGGCTTCCAATGATATCTTTGAGGGATTATCAAAACGTTTTACGTCTAAACCGATTAGTAAAAAGATTGATGATGTTGATAAGTAAGTACCTTAATGTGCATTAAACAAGTACTTGTAAACAGGCTATAATTCTGTCTGGTTTTTAGTGTCTTTACTAATATATCTATCTATTTATTTCATATCATATCTCATATGTGCAATTTTTATGAATATTCTATAAAAGCATGTATGATAAGACAAATATAATAATAATATAAATAAAAATGCAGAATATAAGATTTTTTTGCTAGTGTAATTTATTACCTTATGATATTTTAAAATATACTTACTGTACTTATTAATTTAGGGGCAATCATGTTGGCACGATGAAGAAGGCAAAGGAGCTCAAGGTCCTCGATGGAAAAACTGCTCAAAACATTTGTATATTGCTAGGTGGTAGCCTGAAGCATATGGCATATGACGACATTAAGAAGTGTATACTAAAATGTGATAATACAGTGATAACAGAAAATGTGCTAGAACAATTAATACAGGTATGTTTTATTAGTTATAACGGGTGTCCAACAATTATTGCAGTCCCGGGTGGCGTTGGAATCAAAAACGTAGGTCGATTCTTACATGTTGCAAATAAATGAACTGACATGTTAATTGTCAAACATAACCTAAATGCGCATTAAAAATGTCAGTTCATTTATTTGCAACATGTAAGAATCGACCTACGTTTTTTATTCCAACGCCACCCGGGACTGCAATAATTGTTGGACACCCGTTATAATATGTTTTATGTTTGCAGAGCAATTTAGTCCAAATATACTATTTGCTCTAACTATACCTTATTTAAAAATTAGGAAGAGTTAATTACAAAGTTACACAAGAAAAAGCAATAGTTTTTTATTTCGAAAAATATCAAACACTAAAATAAAACACTGAGTATATTTTTATCACTAAAATTTAATTTAAAACATAGAAATTAAACTCTATAACTTTGTTTTACCACTATAATTGTAGAATTACAGGTAATAATCATTGCCAAATTTAATCTCACCTCAAAATTACAAATTATTTTCTTATTTAAATCAAGCAATTGAAATTATGATTACTTGTCATTTAATAGGGAAATTCAGGGGTTAGTTTTGGTTTCGTACATTTCTATTGCTTTTAGTAAATTACTTTTATGACCTTTATCTGCTCAATGGATTATCGATAATACACCTTTATAGGAAACTGTAGAAATGTACAAAGCCAAAACCAATCTCATAAAACGACCAGATGAACATAATGTTCACCTGATATGAAAATAAGGAAATAATTTGTAATAATCGCCGAACTTAACCTTAAAATTACAAATTAGACTACTTATTAGTTGAACTATAGTCACTTTAATTTCTACAAATATGGGGATAGCACACAGTTATCGAGTTTAATTTTATCTTCTTTAAGATATATCACGAAATTGAACAAAAACACAAATTAAGTTTCAAATTTTAATGGTGAAAACATTGTAAATATTCTAATTTAGTGTTTATGTCTTGAATTATCATGTAGTAAAAATCAGATAGTATTTGTTTCATTCAGTAACACTGTTAAATTAATAGAACTATTAATCATGTATAAACATAAAATTTACTTATCAATTTAAATGTATTTTGTTAATGCAAAGATAAAATTCTAACCTAAAATTTTAAATACTTTTCCTAATTATTAAATGTTTATTTTCATGCAAATAAAATCAACAGTTATTAAAACCAATCATGTTTGTACATTTTAAACAACATCCTTATTCTGGATTTTTATTTAAATATAATAGAAATTTTTCTTTAAAATAATAATAATTTATTCATTTTAATTATCTTGTTCCTGCATTTATGTGACTATTGATAAATAATTGAATGGAATAATTAATATCAATAGATTAATTATTATTTAATCGAAAATTTTAAGAGGATGGGTCACTTGTACCATTTGCCATTGGGATACAATTAATGGTGCGATACTTTAAAGATACAAGCCTATTTAAATACATAAAAAACTCAAAACAGCTTGATTTTATACAGGGTGAGTTTTTTTCGATGTTTTCTATGGGGATCTTGGGAACTATGAGAGATAGAGAAACGGTTAAATGGGGAAAGAAGTGCAGATTTACGAGACGAATAAAATTCCACTTTCAAAGTTTTCAAAAAAGTCAAGGGTAACTAGATATTTTGAAAATTTTTTCAAATCAATATATCTCGGTTATTATAACAGATGGAAAAAAACTGTAAAGGACAAAGTTTTAGATAATTTTATGCAGATTAATAAAAAATAATCAGAAAATTTGTATCGCCATTATTTTCCGAGATATGACGCAAACTTACATTTTTTTAAATGGAAACCATAGTTGGCTATGGCCTCATTCAAAAGGTAATTTTTTTCTCTTTAATGCAATATGACATATGACATAGTTATTTCTAAAAATAAGTGAGTTATAGTCATTTTAAGTTTGATTATAAATAAAAAATGGGTAGCCATGAAAAAGATGAAAGTAAAATAATTGCAGTTGTTTATAATAATAGCAATATTGTAATTATTAGTTCTACAAAGTTAAACAAAAATGAAAAACCAGCATAAGAATAATAATTTTGTAATTATCAAATGGCCTTCTGTATGTGGTATAAACCCATTTGTCAAGAGGATAATACGTTTCTTACAAAAATATTATGAACACATGAATGGCGATTCACTAATTGTGGTATTTTTAATCGCCACAATGAACATAGATGAACTCAAGAAAATCCTCGAGAAGTTTCACAGAGAAAACTAAAAATTAAATTTGGGTTTAATCCATGGTGTGTTTGGATTAATAACTCTCGGTCCATATATTTTTGAAAGCTCACTAAGTGAAAATGATTACATTCATTTTCTTCAGAAAACATTTGAAGATACTCTCGATTGTTTAAATTTATCATTACAAGCAAGATTGAAATGGTTCCAATATGACGGTGCTCCACCTCATAACATGTTGGCTTTACAAATTATTTAAATGATGCTATTCCTAACTTATAAGTGGGAAGAAATAAACCAATCCCAGGGCCATCTAGATCTCACAATATACGCATTTTAGATTTTTTTCTATGGGGTTATGTAAAAACAAAGTATTTAAAAAATCATATCAATATGTGGAGGATCATAAACTAGTTGTTATTGAAACATTTAATTCAATTTACATGAGAATAGTCAAAAAAGTCATAAATTCAATTTTAAAACTCTTTGACCATATTTTTTTAATATTAAAATTTCTCTCCCATTGATATATTGATAATTAGAGAATTACTTTATGCTGTTGTTTCATTTTGGTTTATCTCTGTAAAACTAATAATTACAATATTGCTATTATTATAAACAACTGCAGTTGTTTTATTTTCAACTTTTTCATGGCTACCCATTTTTTATTTATAATAAAATTTAAAATGATTATAACTCACTTATTTTTAGAATTAACTATGTCATATGCCATATTGGATTAAAGAGAAAAAAATTACCTTTTGAATTAGGTCAGAGCCAACTATGGTTTCTGCATTAATGCATTAATCTGCATAAAATTATCTAAAACTTTGTCCTTTACAGTTTTTTTCCATCTGTTATAATAACCGAGATATATTGATTTGAAAAAATTGACACTTTTTACTTTTTTCAAAATATCTAGTTACCCTTGACTTTTTGAAAACTTTGAAAGTGGAATTTTATTCGTCTCGTAAATCTACACTTCTTTCCCCATTTAACCGTTTCTCTATTTCTTATAGTTTCCGAGATCCCCATAGAGAACATCGAAAAAAACTCACCCTGTATGTAAGAAAATCTACTCTATACATTAATTTTATATTTAAATTTTAAATAATCATAATGATTATAGATAAATTATAGTGGTTAAAAACATAGTAAGTGTTTTATTCAGTGTTAATTTAAATAACTCACTTTTCTCTTTTCATTATTATTATATAATGTCATCATTCAAAATTGAATTTTTAATAATACATTTCTTTCTTCTAGTACCTTCCGCCTCCAGATCAACTCGCACAATTCCAACAATATAAAGATACGTACAGCCAGCTGACAGAAGCGGAACAGTTCTGTCTAAAAATGTCCGAGATCAAGAGGTTGCTGCCCAGGCTGAAATCGCTGAACTTCCGGCAAAACTATTCGGAAATGGTGAGCGACGTGAAGCCCGATATAGTGGCCGCGACGGCCGCCTGTGAAGAGGTGAAGAAGAGCAAGAAATTCGCCAAGCTCCTCGAACTGATCTTGTTGCTCGGAAACTACATGAACACCGGCTCGAAGAACGCGCAGGCTTTCGGTTTCGAGATCAGTTTCTTACCAAAGGTAAAATTATGTTTTAAAACAATTAAATTTAAATGAACAAGCTCATTTACACAAACATTAATATATTAATAAAAACACTGCAGAAGGATCACGTGGTCGAAAGAAAAACACTACTATTACTACTGCATCATTTTAATTGTTATTTTATATGAATAGATCTTTCATTTTAATGCTAAGTAATCTACATTTATTATATAAAAATGTGTTAGGTTGTAACAATATTTTAAGTAATAGGATACATTTTAAAATTAAATAAGTTAGCTTTTGGCTAAATGCTAAAAAAATATAATTACTTATCTAATAAATTATATTCTATACCGGGTGACCCATTTTAATAAATCCACCTATTTTTTATTGCAGTTTCGGATTCTACATAAAAAAATAGGAAGATTTCATTTGAACTTTTTTTCGAATTCGTTGCGCGGAATATTGTTGCACGCTGTTTAGATCCTTCGAATCATGTCAGCCTTGGTGGTTGGCCGTTCTCGATACACCGAATCTTTCAAGAATCCCCACACATTCAAAATTGTTGCTAGAATATCGGTCTTTTTCAAGGCTAAATAATGTTCGAAATAGGTACCAGTGAATGGCCATCGCATTAAAGTGACAAGGATAGACAATACATTTTAAATGAGTGGCCATTTACTGATACATGATCTTAACCGGCCATCACTGGTGCATTGACCCTACGCGATAAGATGACGCACTCCATTTCATTGGCGAACAATTAAAACTTTATCGTCATTTTATCGTTTTTTTACTTGATTAATGTTATTTTTGCGATTTCATCTATTACGTATTAAAAAAAAAAGTTCAAATGAAATCTTCATATTTTTTATGTAGAATCTGAACCTGCAATAAAAAATAAGGGTTCCCATTTAAGATATAAAAGTTGACCCCTGCCCCGCCCCCTGGGGGGCGGGGGTGAAAAAATTTGTATAGGATCAGATGGCCCTTTCGAAACCATCAAACTTTTATTTGGAACATTTTTTTGTAGGACGCATATGTGTCGAGATATTCCAGTGGATTTATTAAAATGGGTCACCCGGTATATCTATAAAAAAACTCAATAGTACATTTTTATCTTAATAGGTGTCAGCACATGTAATAGTCTTGACATACTTAATTGGTTCTAATATTATAGCGTTCAATACTATAGAAAACTGCTCAAAGCTAAAGAAAACTGCAGTACACAGACTCACTACTCATGCGCCATCTGTTTCTCGGCATCTTTTAGTGACTCACATTTCCCTATAAGGTTAGGCATCTATACAATATTTCAATCAACGATTATAGATAAAACATTATTAATAGCATTAAAATTATTTAATATTAAAAACTAATTAAAGCCGAGTCTATTATGTTATGTGTTGAAATGGTTTTCTGTTAATAAATATTATTTTTGTAGCTTACTGGTACAAAAGATCTAAATAACAAACAGACCCTTTTGCATTATATCGTGGAAACAGCTGAAAGGAAATTCCCAGAGTTGCTTAATTTTATGGATGAAATGCCACATATTGATAGGTAAGTTGTTAAATTAAAAAACAATAATGAGTAATTTTGATTAAAATAAATTCCTAATATTTATTTATTTTGTTGTTGTGTTAATTATGCAGAAGTCAAAATGTGTGACTGTTTAGTAATTATAGTTAAAAGATTACTATACAAAGTCATGTATTTCAGATATTATTTATTACATTCCAAGCGTTTTTAAAGTGTATAAGAATTTTTATCTTAAAATATATTTACATAAAACTAAATCACTACTAAAATTGAATGTAAATAATAAAAATATAACTGAAGACCTTAAAACTAAAAATTAAGTCATGTTATTGTAATATGTTTATTACTATATACAATGACAAATTTGAGTGATAAAATTAGTTTTAATTTAGTATTTTACAATTTTTGTTTTGTTGTGCCACAAAAATGTATTTAAAAATGTTACAGAGCTAGTCGAGTATCACTAGATACGATACAAAAAACACTCGCGCAAATGGATAGGAGTATTAAGAATTTGGAGAATGATATCAAAAACAACAGGGTACCTCAGGGAGATGATGATAAGTTTATAGATGTTATGGAGGTAAGTATTAAAACACTGAATTTCATTAAAAAAACCTATGCACACACAAAATCATCAATTTATGTGTTAATAATTAAGATCAGTTATATTATTTACTTCACTGTTTTTTTTCAACACTAAATGTACATTTCGAACACTATGTCGTTGTTATCAATAGTATATTGAGGCAGTTTACAAATATAAACATGCAGTAATTAATATACACATGCAGATTAGCAAAAAACAAAAATGTAATAAAAACTATACTGAGGCTTAAAATCTATCTGGGGATTACAGGGAAGACCTAAAAGTAATAAGCATTAGTTACAAACTAAAAGTTGGCCATTTCTAGGATTAGTATCAACTATGTTGAAAATTAAATCTAACAATGAATTGTTTAAAGAGCTAAGATCAAAGTTGAGTATACATTAGTATTTTTTTAGCGGCCAGTAATGTGTTAAAGAACGAGTTTAATAAGCGCCATTTTTTTTGCACGCG
Organism: Ontholestes murinus; assembly: GCA_963969525.1. Lineage (NCBI taxonomy): Eukaryota > Metazoa > Arthropoda > Insecta > Coleoptera > Staphylinidae > Ontholestes > Ontholestes murinus. The sequence continues at coordinate 17,850,131 of OZ018396.1, forward strand.
TCCAAGTTTAGAAAACGACGAGCGTAACAAGGAGTTTTCTAATGGACAAGTCCTCATGAACAAGTTTTTAATAATATTTTTTTCTATTTTGCACATTATATATACCATTTTTAATAAAAATTCAGAGATTCGTAATTTGGGGAATTTTGTATAGATTTGCATTGGTAGTCCATTGACACATTGGCATTCAATTTCAAATTGTTGTTCTCGGTTCGCACACTAATATTATGAAGTAATATCAGCGTTCGCGTGGTTTTGATTTAAATTTGTTATAAATGAATGTTTGATATTTAACATTTAAGGGTTGGCTGCGTTGAAAATATTAAAGCACCAACCTTGAAAAAGTAAATTGCACTAGGCTATAAAAGCACTGTACGAGCTATAACCGAATTAAAATAGAAAAATGTTTTATTTTTCATTTCTACTGCTTCTAGTACATCTAAGTTGTAAGAGTTGGATTGTTTTAATAATGTAATGTTTCCAATATTGTATTTGTGGCTTGTTTCAAAAATATGATGCTTATCTAGGTTTTTAATGTAAAAACAAGTCTTTAAACCTAATATTGACACTTCTTTGTGTTTTCCCCAGTTATATTTTATAACACTTTTAACATTTTAAAGAATACATAGTAATCGTGAAGTTAAGAAGTTTATTTTGCTTGCTGAATATTTTTTTATTAATCTTATTCCTCTCTACTGTTAGGTGTAAGGAGTTTTTGTTTAGTGCCTCTTTCTCTATTTTTTTCCTTATATTTATCTGTCTTCAGTTAATTGTTTAATCTCTCTCCAGTCTATATCCTTTCTGTTGCTAAATATACAAACATAAAATGAATGTATTTATAATTAATATATAATTAATAATGAGAGAATAATGTATTTACTTTCAGACAAGCAATTAATATCATAATTTTTTCTCATTTATAAAATCAGTAACAAACCATTTAATATACAGGGTTATTCACGCTATACGGCACGGAATATTGTGGCCAAAATACGTGACTTTCAAAAAGTTTCTCTTTGGGGATATATGAGGGTCTATTAGGGCTACTTTTTAAAATTATTTTCATAATATACAGGGTGTCCCAAAAACCCTAAAAGTATCAAAGTTGTGTTTTTTTTAATGAAATACCCTGTATTTTATTGCATTTTTGGATCCGTCTATAAGAATAAGTATGTGTTTTAATAAGGTTTTTATTACATAAAACTTAAGGTTTTTGAATTAATTTGAATTTTGTAAAAATGTAACCTAATTTTCATGTTTCAAATACTTAAAAAATAATTAAGTTATGCATACCAAATTTACACTGAAGTGTAACAATAGGTCATATTTTATTTTCCAAGTATAATAAACTTGACATCTTATGCCGGGTGTAAAAAAATTGGAATTAAACAAATGAGAACTTTAAATGACTATAACTTCATTTATTTAAATGGAACGCTATATTTATTAATTTATCAGCAAATGCACGTTTTAATTACCTATCGAATGGTATTTAAATCTTAATTGTTAAGTCTTCTCGTTTTTACAGAAAACGCCAAAATATTGTTTATTGCACCGTTTTAGTACTTTTAAAGTAAAAATTTTAATGTATCTAGTTTTCTATCGTATTTAAAAACGTCAGATAATTAATTTAGTCTGTTACTTTAGTTTAAAAAGGATGTCTTTTGTTATAGTTGTGTTATTTTGCGTTTCTGTGTTAGATCGTTAGTAATCGTTATTGTTTGAACATGGTTGTTGTATGTCATAATAAAAAATGAAAATTTACACAGATTTTCTTATACTGAGGTTTTTATAACTGACACTTCCAATTTCTTTAAACTGGTTTAATAGTCTCTCAAAAATGGCTGGTTTAGGGTGATTTCTTTCGGGAAAACTTTAAGTATAAACTCGACAAGCCAATAAACAATTTTGATGACATTCTCCAAGCATAAAAATAATGCCAATAACCCCTTCTTTTGAGTAAATCTTCATTTTTTACCAAAAAATACAACAGCGATGTTCAAACAATAACGATTACTAACGATCTAACACAAAAATGCAAAATAAGACAACTATAACAAAAGACAGGCTTTTTAAACTAAAATGACAGACTAAATTAATTATCTGACGTTTTTAAATACCATAGAAAACTAGATACATACAATTTTTTACCTAAAAAGTACTAAAACGGCGCAATAAACAATATTTTGGCGTTTTCTGCAAAAACGAGAAGAATTAACACTTAAGATTTAAATACCATTCGAAAGGTAATTAAAACGTGCATTTGCTGATAAATTAATAAATATAGCGTTCCATTTAAATAAATGAAGTTATAGCCATTTAAAGTTCTCATTTGTTTAATTCCATTTTTTTTACACCCGGCATAAGATGTCAAGTTTATTATACTTGGAAAATAAAATATGATCTATTGTTACATTTCTGTGTAAATTTGGTATGCATAACTTAATTATTTTTTAAGTATTTGAAACATGAAAATTAGGTTACATTTTTACCAAATTCAAATTATTTCAAAAACCTTAAGGTTTATGTAATAAAAACCTTATTAAAACACACACTTATTTTTATCGAAGGATCCAAACATGCAATAAAATACAGGGTGTTTCATTAAAAAAAACACAACTTTGATACTTTTAGGGTTTTTGGGACACCCTGTATATTATGAAAGTAATTTTAAAAAGTAGCCCTAATAGACCCCCATATATCCCCAAAGTGAAACTTTTTGAAAGTCACGTATTTTGGCCACAATATTCCGTGCCGTATAGCGTGAATAACCCTGTATATGTGAAAGTTTGGATGGTAGACCAATAGGAGTGTTTCACTCCATACTGAATTCCACCTTATGGTTCTCTTTATTTGATTGTTTTTCTCTTAGTATTAATATATTTTATAATTAATTTCATTTAAATGAGAATAAAGATTATTATTATTATTAATATAAATTAAAGAAATATAAATTGTAATTTGAATGTTAGCCAATATTAATATAATTTATATTTTAAATATAAATAGTTATGTGTAAATATTTCAAACTTCTTATTAACAGGAATTTGCACAAGAAGCTCAAGAACAATGTGCTGTACTCCAAAACATGTTCAAAAAGATGGAAACCCTGTACACGGACCTTTCGGAATATTACGTATTTGACAAGCAGAAGTACACTCTCGAGGAATTTTTCACGGACCTGAAGACGTTCAAGGACAGCTTTGTGGTATTTTACAATACTAATTTTGCGAGCGTATTTTTTGTATTAATTTTTTACTCGCGTTTTAGGAGGCAAAGAAGGATAACGAGAGGGAACGGGAGCTCATCGAAAAGAACCTGAGAGCCAAACTTGCCAAGGAAAAGGCAGAAAGGGAGAAATTAGAAAGGGAGGCCAGGAAAAAGAAGCTTATTGATATGAATCCGTCTGAGACACAAGAGGGTGTTATGGACAGGTATGTTTTTTTATATTGTATTCCAAAATTGTTCTATGAAATTCAATTATGATTTGATTTCAGTCTGCTGGAAGCTTTACAAACTGGCAGCGCCTTCAACAGAGAACAGAAACGAAAACGAGCGCCGAGATTAGTTGGAGGTAAGTTGATATTTTTGTTTTTTTTAAATTATATTTTACCTTTAAGGTTTAATATTTATTACATAAAGTATATAATACATCAAAACACTATTCTAAACACTACCGGGTGACCCATTTTAATAAATCCACTGGAATATCTCGACACATATGCGTCCTACAAAAAAATGTTCCAAATAAAAGTTTGATGGTTTCGAAAGGGCCATCTAATCCTATACAAATTTTTTCACCCCCACCCTCCAAGGGGCGGGGCAGGGGATCAACTTTTATATCTTAAATGGGAACCCTTTTTTTATTGCAGGTTCGGATTCTACATAAAAAATTATGAAGATTTCATTTAAACTTTTTTTTCGAATTCGTGATAGATGGCGCTGCAAGTCAAAAAAACGATAAAATGACTATAAAATTGTCACTTTTAATTGTTCGCCATTGAAATGGAGTGCGACATCTTATCGCGTAGGGTCAATGCACCAGTGAATGGCTGGTTATTCTAGCAAAATTGTTGACAAAAAGATGCTAAACCGCGCCCCGTTTACTTCCTGGAAAATGAAACAAACCGTCTGACGAAAATCATAACAAACATTCTGACGAAAATCAAAACAAGCAATTTGCCAAAAATGTTGTTTAGTTGCAATGAATTTTCCTAACAGTTCGCACAAAAAATGCGGCGGCTCGTGATAATTGCATTATCTGACAATCAACCGAAATGGCCGATTATTCACCGAATGAGAAGGTGGATTGCAGCGCCATCTATCAGAAATTCGAAAAAAAAGTTCAAATAAAATCTTCATATTTTTTATGTAGAATCCGAACCTGCAATAAAATATAAGGGTTCCCATTTAAGATATAAAAGTTGTTAACGGACGGAGCGGAAGACGTCCGTGGTGACGGACTGGCAAGGAAGTAGCACCGACGGTACTTTCTGGAACCAACACGCACTGGAGGCGGCACAGGGGTCCCTGGCGAGGCTCACCATCGATTAGCAGCCGCAGGCTTCGATTAAACAGTTTCCCTTCGGTGATACTTGCTTGGGCTTCCACGCCACGTCAACGTATGGGCACCGGCTAGCTGTGAAACAGAGTAAAAGAACAAGAGAAAGTGTGTAAATTAAAACATGGGGCCGGAGAAGAAGAAAATATATTACAAAAGACAGAGACAGAAAATAGACATAGAACAATATACAATATATACAAGAAAGGCAAGAGGCTTGAATCTGCGAAGCCGACCAGGCTGACCACCGCTGCTGATGGCAGACGACTGGTAAAGAGCGATGGTCGGGCCTGGTTTTATATGGTGATCTCAGGTACCGCGGCTTTGATCTTGTCACGTAGGCACGGTAATTCTTGGAACAGGTAATTATCCTCGTTCGCCGAAAAAGGGTCCGATTTATTGTTCGGCACTGGCAGCTGCACATTTTGGAAAATTATCTCGTTTGGATTATTTCAATAATGCGGAATTTATGCAAATTATTATTAGGAGCAATGGCTAGCTCGTAAAATGGATTAAAATATAATTACGCATTTGTTACCACGTTCAGGTAAACTGAACGCCGGTAACAAAGTTGACCCCCTGCCCCGCCCCCTGGAGGGTGGGGGTGAAAAAATTTGTATAGGATCAGATGGCCCTTTCGAAACCATCAAACTTTTATTTGGAACATTTTTTTGTAGGATGCATATGTGTCGAGATATTCCAGTGGATTTATTAAAATGGGTCACCCGGTATAATTATACTCGATTTATTCATTGCCATAAAACGAATGTTACTCAAACGCCTGTGGTCGACTCATACTTGTGACCGAACTAATTGTTAATATTTGTTAGTCCTGGTCAGCATTGGATGGGTGACCGGTATTATTCGCCATTGGGACACAATTAATAGCGCAGAATGACGGTGACGATCTTTTAAAGTAACAAGCTTTTTTACACACACACACAAATAAACATAAAAAGACGATAGCCAAATTCTACTACTACTACTGAATGTAACTTAATATTGAATATAAAGTTACTTACTCTATTGACATATTGAATTAAGAATAAATACATAAGCAAACTATACTGAATTTAAATATTAAGTATGACAATTTTGAAGACATTATTTTATGGAAATTAAAATATTTGTGATAACTTATGATAGAAATTTTATTTAAAAACAAAATAGTTTTTCATGTATTATATAATTTTATGCATATAAATTTTAAGTATGTTTTGTTTTTGGTGTTGGTTTTTATTATTTATATTAAATGTAAGGATGGTTAAGGTCATAAGCAAGCAAGAAATACATTTATATTTAGTTATACATACCAATAACAAACCGCAGAGAAATTTAATTAGTTTAATTTCAATACATTTTAAGTTATTACAGAATTGAGGAGACTTTTACTTGGTAAATATTTGTTTTGTTCAAATACTGCAAAAATCTGTGTAAATTCATAACCTCAGTGTTTTATTTACCACTTATTGTCTTTGTAAAAACTTTATATGGCATTTCTGTTGATTTATTTCTTGAGTTACTGTAAAGAAAGTACAATCTAATTTGTATTATTTATCATGATTACATAAAATATAAATAACTTTTCACCTCAATTGGGAATAAATGCGCCTGTAATGGCTAAAATATAGTCTGAATGGCAAATTTGTACATTGGATATGAATTTCCGTCATCTAAAGTTATTGGGTCTGAGTGGAAGAAAGTAAACTCCGCCTTCAAATCCTATGAGCAAAATTTTTGTGATAACTTTGTATAGTTAAATTCTGGTTATGTGTCAAATACTAACATTGTAAAGTTTAAATAAATAAATAAACATCCCGAAAGTTCATACTTGCAGATGATCTTCCACACAAACACATTATAAAGATGGCTTTTATTTTATAAAAATCCGACGGTCTGAATTTAACGCTGTTGATTAATTGATTGTATCTTGAATGTTTTGCCATCATTGATGACCTTATGGATAAGGTAAAGTAGTGTCTTTCCCAGGTGTTCAAATTATTTTGTCCATACCTGTGTGTAATCAGCATTATTAATGTTCCTGAAGTCATAAGGATTGTTGCATCAACACCTGGTAATGCATAGTAATATTTAGTAGAAAATTTTTGCAACCAAGTCATTCCTTATGTGTAGAAATATTTAAAAGCCTGCTTTGATTGTTATTATTATTATTATGCTTTAGCTTTCTTCTTAACAAATGTTGTGAGCATATTTTAGAATAAGCTTATTTGCACCAAGTATAATAGCATACAATAGTGGTTGTTTTGTTTTAATTTTGTATAGCTAATGATACCATGTTGGTTGCACATGAATAATTTTTAGGCATGTACAACTTTTTTTAATACAAAGAAAATATCTATATGTTTAATTTTATCTTAAAATAATCTTCTAAATAACTGTTTATGTACTAATTATGCAATGCATCACCTGTCAAAATTTTCACAGCAGAATTGTTTATTTCAGATATTTTTTTCAATATTATTAAAAGAGACAACTTGGCGATTACAAATTACAAATTAGTTATTATATGAAATTGTTGTTAACTTTTACAGTCATTGCTTTTTTTGCTTATTTCATTTAATCATATTGTAAAATAAAATTTAATATAGTATAAAATTTCTAGGTAATATTGAAACATCATATTTGCACTCTTATTATTAGATACCATGATTAATTAATTTAAGAAATTATATGTGTGCACATATTATAAGTATAATTATTTTGTTACTATTTTATGTACACACACATCCTTTGTAGAATTCTTATATTCTCACATATTCAATATATGTTTTTTTTTCTATTAGAAGAAAATTTTATATTTGCATTCATATTTTCTTTGAAGACACAATTAAGTTTTTATTTTGTTTTTAGCGGACCGAAGAGCACAACTTGTAAGATCGAGATCAAGAACAAATGTACTGGACAGTCGCGAATTGAGGTAAGTCAAAGTTATATCTAATAATTAATAATCATTTAAAATTTATAAAAATGTTAAATGCAAGTAGTTAACAAAAAAGATTTATTTGATAAATTTTATATTAAAAAAAGTATGTCAATTTGTATCTAAATATTATTATTTTTTAAACTAAATTTTCAATTTATTTTTGTTTTTAATCTCAATTATTATGCTTATTAAGTTGTAGGAAAGTAGACTACTTTATTATGTATTGATTTATTTGAAACATGAAGTAGAATTATAATGACCTAATGTTTATCCTCAAAAGTTTGGTTTAAGTATAAAAAAGGATATCCAGAAAGGCCAGAAGGGTATTTTTATTACTATTATTTAAGAGGTATTTTTTATTTTATTTAGATGGTTTTCATTTTGAAGTCAGTATCTTTTATTATAAGTTAATTTTTTTCTATTTGATTAATTTAATTTAATTAATTACATTACAATATCTTACATCAAAGTATTGAGTAAACAATTCTCTAGATAATCAATCCCTCTATGGGTGTGGGGTTAAAATATTATTTCCCTCATTTCTCATAAAAGAAGACTAAAGAGCCTTCTGTCCACCCCTACTTCTTACTTTCCACCCTACCTCTTTCCTTTCCACCTACTTTTCTCTCTTCATCCTACCAACTTTCCCTGTCAGAGAAATTAGGAGTAAAAAAAAAACTAGTAATATTATTTAGAATACCTGGTCATGTATATGAAGAGAGAACTTATAATAATTATTATTTACTTACATACATTTTCTATTGCGCTTTTTGAATCATATTTAGTAAATACAATGTTTTTTATTGTAATATAATTTTTGTTTTATTTTTTAGAGAGGTTTTGGCATCGTGAGGTATGACGGCTGTGCCCTCGGTACTCATTCCAAGAAATACGAAACGGCGCTGTGTAATTTCCTCCTCCGCACGAACAACGAATCAGATGTATATTTATTAACATATTTTTTATTATGCGATCATATGAATTCCTTTTATTTTTCGTGTTGATTAATTTTAGAGGCCTATCTGTACATATTTTACGACGCAATGTATATTTTGAGATATTTTTGTAAAGTAATATAAGGATGTGTAATTTTTTAAATATTACTTAATTAAAAAAAAGAAATTAACATGATACCATTGTGATGTTATTCGCTCCCCCTATTTTAGGCAAGCATGACATCAAAAATATATCCAAATTGTATTTATACAATTGTGGAATGGTTATTTAAAGAAATTAATGAAAATTAAACTTAAATTGTAGTGTAATTGAATGATAAAGCCTTGTCTCAGAAAAATATAAAGAATTATAGGTGTGTTCCTTACATGAGTACAATAAAATATTCTACTTACTTTTCATAAAGCTAATTAATAAGACTATGCAGAATATGCATTTTAAATTAATTGTTTTCTTTTTTTATTATCTTTTAAGTAATAATAATAAATTGTAGCAAATTTATAGTAGGAATTATATATATAAAATGGAATGGAATTCTATTACATTAATTAATTCTTTATTGTAAACATATAAATACTAGAATGTTTATATCTATTACATTTATAAGCTAATTAATACTGAGTATTGTTATAGATCATTATATTCGAAGACCTGTGATTATAATTTTGAATTAATTAGTAATTTGTAAGAAAAACTTCCCAAAAGGAAAATAGAGGAAATTTAGAAGTTTGGAAGAAAGAAGTTGATATATCCTGAAAATCATCACTTAATTTTGTTCTGTAAGTATTTTTCTTAATATATCTAAAAACTTTTGATATGGCAGCGCCGTGAGAAAAAAATTAAATTCCTTTTTCAATTATCATCGTCGACTCGGATTTTTCCGATGACTTTTGGCTTTGTGTTTGTTACGATTGAACACTTTTGCTCTTAACTCAAAAACGGCCTCTATTATCAAATATTTAAAGGGTGATATAAGTTTCTAAAATAAATTTTCTATTAAAATGTTGAATAATAAATGTAGATTAACGTGCAAACAAAAAAGTTCTGAGCAAACAAATTTTAAAAACATCCAGTATAGCATGGTTTCCGCGGTCCGATCGAAGTGACAAATTGCCTAAGGAATTTACTTGATGTTATTGTAGGCTGTACCAAATTGCAGCACTCTACCACAATATTTTCAATGCCGTTAAAAATATTTAGAAAAAAGTGTTAAAATTTCTTAAATTATCTTGGTCATTTGAAAACTTTCTTTTACAAATCATCATTTTCACTCTAGTATATGTGGTTAATTTTATTCCTCGCAGAAACACCCTGTATATATAGTGTCTATTTAGAATTGTTTTTTTATAAAGGCCATGAATTTTAATACAGACAGTATCCAAATATAATAAATAAAACATTGTCAAACGGGCCAAAGTTTGCTTAAGGAAGTTTGATGCTGAAAGTTTCACACATTCAAGTAAAAGTGAAATACTGTGTCTTTCTTATGTGTTGATATCGATTTATATTCTGAATGTAATGCATTTTTAATATGCTATTTTCAATTATGTAATGTATTATTAAAGTAAATATATAAATAACGATATACAAAAATGGCATAAATTGTAAAAAATAAAATGTCTCCAAATAGCGAATAGTGACCGGTACCATTCGCCGTTAGTGAAGGGGGCGATCCTTTGAAGTAACAAGCTCATTTACTTACACAAATAACACGATGGAAGGACCACGAAGAACTTCAATGGCAACAACTACAACCAATAAAGATTCTAAACGAACTGTTTACTTTTTGGGCAAACGGACAAAGAATAGATAAAAGCCTGAATACAAAGTGAGTGACAATCATGTTTATTTTAAGGTCTACATTAAGCTACTCTATGAGAACTTGATTAAGAGCTGTAACCCTTCTTATCAAATCTTCATTTTGATTCATTGACCCAATTGAGCTTTATTAAACTTGTTTTGCTCAGCATATTGTGAATATTAAGATTTGACAAAGAAGTTAAAGAAAATAAGCAACACAGTCTGCGATGTGACAATAATTACTTAAATACCTAGCATTGCATTTGTGGAGTGACACAAATATCGACGAATAACTTTTTTTACAATGAAGAACAAAATTCTACTACTTTTTCAGGAGTAAACCGAAGTAGAATCCAGAATTCCACTTGGTCAAGGCAAGGAGAAATACTCTATATTCAAGAATATAGTTATAGAATTAATCATCGGACATCAGATAATAGTCATGGATAAAATTAACATTTATTGGATTAGAATGACAGGATCATCATACCTACACAGCTACAGACAATAACATGAAGGCGTAGCATTTGAAGTTGGGTCATGTAAAAATAGGATCTATTCTTATCATGAACAATAACGAAGTAATAACCGAAAAAATATTGAGTTTCAATCAATTCCATATTTATAATGTAAATATAATAGCAAATTTCGACTTTGTACTTGACAGCGATCAGTACAAGTAGGGGAAGTTTAAGAGTTTCCTACCAACCTTAGACCATATAAACTTTAATTACTTTAAGTTTATATGGTCTAAGCTACCAACCCACACCCTTGAACAGGTGGCGTGTGTGTGAACTTATCATGGGTGGTGCTGTATGTAGAAACCTGTAATGTCGATAACCATAGATTCCTACTTGATTCACCTCAGAACTGTCGTGCAGGTACCTGTAATGTGTGAAGTCGTCACATTACAAATTAAAAGTATTTGTCGGAGTGGCGCTGTATGAAGAAACCTGTAATGTCGATAACCATAGATTTCTACATGATTCTTCAGTATAGTACACAGTACCATACAGGAACCTGTAATGTGTTGCGCGCACAATTAATTAGATGGTATAGAAATTTCAATTGAAATGCAGCAGTTGTTTACACGTTAAATAAAAAAACAATTAATTAAATCTTATATGAATTTATCCAATTATAGAAGGAGCATAGACATTTTAAAATTCATTTATTTATCCATAAATTCCTCTGAAAGAATTTGATACTTAAAGAAGAAATTCTTGAATTCTCTTAGGAAGTTTCCGGACATGATTGATGCTTGCAGACTATGGGCCAATTAATCATAAAATCCTCATCCAACTTTTGAAATTCACTAATTGGCATCCAATCCAAGTGATGTTAGAATTCAATTATGAAGTTTCTGGGGTGTTCTGGAAATTGGCTAATTTTCTTCCAATGAATTTCAATTACAGTAGCCATTGTTCACCGTAATGTTCTTCGGACGACTGATATTTTGGCTGAGAATTCTCTTTTATAATGGACCTATTACTCATCACCACCAATTTCACGACATCATATTGGTCGAAAATATATGTTTTCAATCAATTGAAACAATTAGAGTTAATAAACAAAATTAATTTATTTTCAAGTCGTTTTACAGCTCTCAATCTTATTCATTCGAAATTTTTTGATAGAAGGGGCGGTGGCCGCCTTATTATACCAGGCCCGAAATTGGGGATGTATGTGGACACATTGGGCTCATCATCCCAAGATTCCTCCTCAGGACAAATGTGGTTTAGACACTTTCTGTACTGGGGTTGGTGTCACTGGTTGTATTACATGTTTTACTATGACCGGTGAGGGTGGTAGTCGTGGTGGTGTTGCTGAAGATTGTTGCTCTGGTAATCTGACAGCTTCCCCCGTAAGCGTATCTACCGTAAGCATTTTAGTATGTGGATGTGGAGCCTCTAACATATTGACAGTCCATCGTTTCTGTAAAATGAACAACCTAATTGATTAAATTACCCCTACCCTACTAAGGCAGATAAGAATTTGAATTTTATATTAAACATTTATTAAACAATAAATTAGTAAAAATAGTTGTAAGTTACCATCATCAGTTCTAGTGGGATGACACATTTTCCGATGTTTCTGATGCATTTTTCATTGCGTACACTGGTATTTATCTAGTGTGAGAACATTTCTCAACAAAATAAAGCTAACTTAGGACTTATACAGGATGAGGTTGGGGGTAAAATTATACACAAGTTTATTGCTTTGAGACCAAAAAAATATAATTTAGGAGAATGTGCTCATCAAAAATGCGATCATAATCTTTGTTAAATGGTTGAAAAAAACTAAAGGTATTAAAAGCTGTGTTGTATATCAATTAACAAGTGAAGACTATATAAAGCTTGTTTATTCTACAAAGATAATTTATACAGGAGGCAAACATTAATTAGATCACTCGAACATAATCTATTCACTAGTGATCATAATAAACTAGCATTATCACCAAATAATGTATGTTAATAAAAGGTTTTTGTTGCTTTCCATACCTGATGTGCTCTAATTTATCTTCTTATTTAGTAAATAATGTATTAAAAAAATAAAATTTAAAAACCCTAAATTAACTTCTTATTTTGTAAATAAAGTTATCATTTGAATTGAAATTTCTATATCATATAATTGTGTGCGCATTACATTACAGATTCCTGCACAGTCCTGTGCATGAAAGTACTGAGGAGTCATGTAGGAATCTATGGTTATCGACATTACAGGTTTCTTCATACAGCGCTACACCGACAAAATAAACGTAATTAAACTGCTGAAGCCGCCACAGCTATTTCTATTTGTAACACACAACACATTACAGTTACCTAATGGTCCTGTGCACAACACTGTTGAGGTATCACGTAGGAATGTATGGTTATCGACATTATAGGTTTCTACATACACCACCACACCGACATTAGTTCCGACTCTCACCACCCACGATAGTAGTTCCACTAGCCGTCACCTGCGCTGCCCTCACAGCAATTCACCCACACACCACCGGCAGCGCCACTTGTTCAAGGGTGTGGGTTAGTCCTTACATATTTAAAAATTTCTTAATTACCTTCAGCAATGTAAATTAAATACACAAATGTCATTGTTTTCGTTGTATAGTTAAGCAAACACAAAATGTACTTTACGATCAGGATTACCTTTTTTCAAAATTGATAACAAATAAATTAGATTTTCTTTCATTATATTCTGTGGGATCTAAACATTTTCTTACGCGAAATAAATCCTTATTTAAAAAAAAAGACAATTTTTGTCGTATATTTTTCGCCATCGTTTCTCTTAATTTTTCTGATATTTTGTGCGTAACTACCGTATTTTCGTGTCCTTTTTCTTTTCTTAATCTGCACCATTTCTGTTGTTTTACATGGTGCAAGGTAAAACAACAGAAATGGGGTGTCTAAATTTGCAGTGATGTCTTGGTGTGAAGATGATAATGGCCTTATTCCTTTCAATCAAAAAGAATAATAATTTCTTGGAAATATTACGTGATCGTATAACATCTGCATTGACATCGTGGTAAAATTATTTATTTGTCCGTCAATAATTAGTTGAAAGAGCCCGATTGAAAAATGCACTTTCAAAATAGAACTAAATTAATTCCATATTTGTATTGTTAGTTAGACCGGACAGTATTGTCGTTTCTGTTATTTCCTGATTGTCATTTGTTGGCTTATTCTGTAGTTCAAGATTGCGCCAAAGAGGGCCACTTGCCATTTTAAGATTATGTTTATTTAATTCTTTAAGTTTTTGACTTAAACCACTTTCACAATTAAGTCTAAATGAATTCCATATAACGTTGAAATTACAACCCCTAATCTAATGGTTCACGTTTGACGATTTTATAAAAATTACATTGAATTGTTTTATTTTAAAATAATTAGGTGTGAAATAACTGATTCACTATTTTTTTAAATTTTGTCTTAGACCACTTTCATATTTATATTATAAACAGTGGATAGATTTGTTTCAAGTCGGGTTTTAGACAATTAGATTAGTTTATTTTTAATATGTCTCTGTGTACAGGGTCCATTATAAAAGTTGTGCGCAGAGAGACAATCATCTTTATTTATTATTTGATACATTAGATATTTATAATAATAATCGTAATTGATTTTCTTTTCGGCTATCGACCCATCTTTGTTAGTTGCTATTGTTCGTTGTCAGTTGATGATTATGTTGATGAAGATGTACAAAAATAAGTGGCGAAGAATTTGAAACGAGAGTTTGTGTGTGAAAGAGAGACGGAAACGAAGAGATGGTCTATGAGAGGACACAATGAAAAGATGTTATGAATTTTAAAATTGTTGTGGAAGGATGTGTGGTTTTGGGGGGTGTGAAGGATTGCGAGGTAAACATAAGTCTTTGATATCAGAGTTAGTGGCAAATTTTATAGCAAGGTGCTCAAGGCGTTTTTTTTAATGGGGATTACATAGGTTTTTTGGTATAGAAATGTGTTGGAAGGATTGTGTAGAGAGTTATTGGGGTGCCTTAGTTTAGTTAAGATTCGCAGGGCCGATCACTCACTCACTTGCAAGTTTCTCATAACGGGAGGGCGGGGACTCTAAATGCTTTCCATTCAGCTCTCTCTTCAGTCGGGGACATTAAAAAGTCAGGACTGCATAGTGAAGCTTGACCGTGTCTTTGATGTCAGACATAACGCGCGCGGCCTTTCGTTTATATCTCTGAGCACCTGCAGATAAAAGGTTCAGTTGACAGTTTCTTCCTGTGCTACAAACCCAAACAGTATGAATCCCCGGAGGTCAAAAACGACAATGAACATCGTTTTGATGCGAGTCAAAGTATTAAGGTGTTGCACTGTGACAATGGGTACAAGTACATCAATAAATGCTTGGACTACACGAAGAAGGAGAAAATCATCCTAAAGAATACTTCATCTTATATACCGTAGCAGAACTAACTCACACAGAAAGCAAATTCCGGCAATGAAAAGTTCTGGGTTTTGAGGCACACCATTAAAATTCTGATGTACCTGTGGGGCAATCGGTAGTTTACATTTTTAAATGAACACCTACACACAAAAATGAGAATACTGTATCATATTCATGCATATCTCGAAAAGTCAAATAACCAAGTCCGTTCCTAAATCCAGTAAACTAATTTTGAGTAATTGTAGAGGCTTTTACTTCGTGATATATTTTATGATTCAAAATAAAAGTAATACAAAGTTATTCGTTTTATTTTATTTTGAAACTAATTTTGGTTGCATAAGAAGAGAATTTACTACTATCGGTTGTATAAGTCGACAATGAAGAAGGTGAATGAAGTCCAGAATCATAATGATGGTTGCGACCGTTACTATGTGGTAATTTATAATGAACTCTGAATAAAACGCTTACTATGTTTTAACCACTATAATTATATGGTTAAAAACACAGTAAACGTTTTATTCAGTGTTAAAGTCCAGAATCGTATTGTAAAACAACAACACTAAATAGGATTTTGCAGGTACTGGAGGCCAAAATTCGATAGTCTAATAACGGAGGTGTCTGAGCATTTGCAGAGTATGGTGATGAAGGGACAAGTCGGCTAGCGTGAGAGAAGCGTCAAGGTCGATTTATGGAGATACACGGTAAACTTCTCAGAAATTCCGATGCTGCAAGTCCACTTTGGAGCTATACCATTAAAAAGACTAAGTCAAGGAATATATTAAAGACGATGACATAAGAACTTAACGCCTTTAATAGGAACAAGACAATTTTGAAAACTAACTGGCAACATAAGAGTTATCAGATTCATCTGGGCATTCACAAAAATACACTGCATCGAACAAGTCGGGATTATAGATATAGACTAGATTCTGTGTGATTTTTTTGGATACAATTGATGAATGTGAAAATAAAACGAGATTAAGGTCTATAATCCTAAACATTTTGCCAGATAGAGATACTGGATAAAATGCGTATATTTCGTTTATTGATATTTTTAAATTTAAAAACAGTTCTAAAACATCAGTTTTGTAGCTTGTTGATAAGTTAGTTTTTGGAGTTGACTTATTTCAGGTTGTATCACCTTAAGTTTCTAACCATTTTAGTTGTATGTTATGTCGCATGGAGTTAAAATCAAGTTCGATGGCATTAATTAAAATCGGTAAATATTCTAAATAAATTATGTGCTTCGAGCCAAAGATTTATACATGTTCTATAGGCCTAAGGTGAAACCGGCAGCAGTCTGTATCAATAATGATTTGATAATGATGTTTAACAGAACGTTTGCGTTGGGTTATTTCCAAATTAGCTTGATTGAAAATTGTTAGCTATCTTATTAAATCGTTGCTAAGATTAATTCGATTGATCTAGAATGGTCTGAGTCAGCAAATTCGCATCTGATTAAGGAATCTTGTAGGCGACGACGCCTCGTCTCACTTAAGTACTTGACCTAATGTAATAAACTATAAGTTCTACGTTGTGATACTCTATTTAAAACATTGAGAACTACCTGGACACACCTTATTTCAAGTGAGATTATTTTCTTCTTATCAGGACGAAGCATTATCTAGCCAAGGGATATTCTTAAAGTCGTGCTACTTTCTACGACGAAAGTTGAGTACGTCGTCTCCTCTGAAATACTGTGACTGCAAGTAGCACCTCTTGTACTTACATCATCAATAATTTCTAGGAATTTGCATAGGAGAATAGTTGATTGTCAATATTTTATAAATCTTTCAATAAAATGGGATACCTAACACTGAGAATGCTGAATGGATGTATTACGCGAATCGTATCCCATTTTAGAAATATAAACTTACCTTATAGGCCACCTAACATGAAGGTGTACGAGGAATACCTTAAATAGCTATTGTTTGTTAATCAAAACTACTTAATTAACTATTACTAATTTAGATAAACCAAAAGACATGAGACTTTGCATTTATTAATCTTGTTGCAACGCGTTTATCAATTTTTTTGGCCCACTTACTTCGCGATAAGCAGAAAATGAATTCCATAAGCTCTATGTAATTTTCCATATTTCATGGCACTGATTTCGTTACAAAAGATTGTAAATATAAAGCGTGTCCGTCTAAAAAAATTGCGTTTCTGTTTTGGCTTAATTTCCGTGACCTAGCCTGTATGCGTATAACTTAGCTGCATAATAAGTTGGGACATAACTCAGGTATTTAAAAATTTAATATACTTAAATTAAACTCGATAACTTTGTTTTGCCACTAAATTTGTAGAATTACTATCGTCGATAATTAATTTCTATAGATGTGTACCTTTCCTTCTTTTTAAGAGGAATCGCTTCGCGTACGAATTAAAAATCACCTCTTTCAAGAGAGTGAATATAACTGCGCCTAATAGATTGTCAAACTTGAAGTTACTAAGTCACTTGCAATTCTACACTCGAGTTTAATTATAGCAAATTTAAGATGTACAATAAACTAAACGCCTTAACAATAAAATATTCAAGTACCTTTATTAAGTTTCTTCATCATAAGGGTTAGGAGGTAGGTTAACATAATGTACATTCATTTTTTTTAATTTTATTCTCTTTTCTTCACTTATTTACTAAAATTTTGATTCTCTTATATTGACTATTAAATATTTATTTTACAATATCTGCAAATATTTGACAAGTGTGCAATACATCATTGATGACTAAATTGTAAGCTTTGGTACGTTGAGCATTAGGACTTGGTCTGGGTGGAACATCTGGATACAACCACCCTATCGTTGATTTAAACTTAATTTTCCATCGATATCATGTGGAATTCTCCATGGATGGACTCTCTGCGAGTTTTTTATTGTTGGTGATACTCTGCACTATTAAGTTGAGGCAATCGAGGGAGGATGTCGTCGAAACGATGTCATAATCTGAAAAAATTAAAAGAAAAAATGTAGAGGGTGAATTGTTAATTAAACAATTAAAATTATTCAAGAAATATTAAGGTTTTACTTAATAACAATTGATCTGTTCACGAGAGGCTAACACACCTCACAGGTGTATTTAACCTATAACCTAAACCTAAGGTTTTACTTAAAATTAATTATTTTAAATTTATTGTATAAATTTGTTCAAGTTAATTAATGATTAACATAAGTAAAAATTTTGATTGTTATAGTATTATACTTATTATAGCAATTTTATTTATAGCTATTTATTAAGGTTGAATCAATGATTTTCGAATAGTTTTATAACTAACACTTCATGTTTCCATGTCTTCAACTGTGCTACACTTCTTATATACAAAATAGATAGAAACCGGTCTGCGGTCATGGATCCGATTTATCTGTATGTTCATTTTATGTCACGACCTTTTAAACTTCAATACTCCATCGACTCCCTCACACATCAGATGTTTCAATCTCCAAAAACTGTTAAAGCGCAGAATAACCCCCTCCCGTTCCTCTCCTTCGATAAATCCCCGTCGCTCCACCGAAATAAATGCGAGCAATAAAATTTAATCTAATCCCGGCATCTAGATGCACAATTTTTCCCTGTCACCCCTTTGCCTCGGTGCGTCAAATTTAAATATAGCATTCCTCCACAGTGCACGCGTAAAAATAATCGGAACGCCACCAGCGGGCCCAGAAACAAACCGACAAGACCAACAATTCATCGCGTTTTGCTAGCTCTTTGTAGAAATAAAAAGAAGAAAGAGAGTCGGCAGGCTGTATCAAGGTATTTATTTTGGTTCGGCTTATTATTTTAACGCTGGACATAAATAATAGCCGCGGCTAATTTTAAACAGGCGGGCTCGTTAACTTGTTGATTTTATGGGCGATGAGATGAAGAAGGATCAGTAATGGCCGCATAAAGTTAAGAGGTTGTATTAGTAGTTGGTTATCGTTTTTGGTGTTGAAAGTGTGTCTAAGTGCGTCTATTTTTACAAATACGTTCATTAATGTCCTAAAATTATTGTTAATAAATAATACCATTTATTCGGTGTGATAACAATTAAAAGAGTAATCGTAGAAATTTTAATGTAATACAATATATTTGAATAAGTTAGTAAGTTATAAAATTAAAAAAAAAAAATCTTGAGTATCCCCAAAAAATTAATCAAAATCTAAGACACTAAGCGATTTATAAGTTGACTAAGAAGTCATAAAACATTATTTAAACCCAACATTTAATACATCAATTTAATATAACTTGCAGTTAACAGTTAAAAAAAACTTTGCATTTAGAACAATTGAATTAAAACGTAGAAATATAACCCGAAGAAATATAACTGTAAAGAAAGTACACAATTAAGCGTCATTAGGTGCGGATGTCTACGTTTACACCTATCCTGACAAAGCTGAGGTTTTAAACGAGCAGCTCAAAATTCGATAAGCTTTAGGTATTGACGATATTTCTACTGCGATGGCAAAAAACCTCGCTTGCAAGGGTAGATACGCGCTCCTGAACATCGCAAACGCCGCAATGCGTATTGGATGTTTTCCCTCGTCATGGAACCTAGCCGCCATGACCAGCATCCACAAGAGAGATAAATCACCTAAATCGCTACCGTCCCATCAGCTTACTCGGCGAGTTGGACAAATTTCTCGAAAAGATTCTATTAATGCGGTAAGTGCCTCGGGTAAGAGTTAGACCTGAAGGGCATCGTATTTTGGTTTTCTTCTAAGATTGAAAAATTTTCCTAATCCACAAATCTCTTCAGGCAGACATATTTTTTCTTGGAGAGCTCTTCGATAAATTGCGGCACCAGCGCAGTATTTCTCGATATTTTTGAAAGCTTTCGGCAGTGTTTGGCATGATGAACAAAATAATTGATAAAACAATCTAATTTCCATGATTATATAATCATCGTCTTTCATGACGTTCTTTGTGACAGAAAGTTTCGTTGCAAAATCAAGCGAGCGTAAGATCTGTTCAGGCGTTCCACAGTGCTTTGCTCTGCCCCTTAACACTCTACAACATCTACACATGCAATAATCCGAACCTGGCCCCAGTAATGATGGCCCAATATGCCGAAGACATAAGTCTACTTAGTAGAGAAGGCACCACAATTAATCTTGAGAAAATACTTGATAGTAGAGGCATTTACTTCGTGGTACATATTGAATGACTTGTAAACAAAGTTATTGTGTCTCAATTACAAGTCATCTCGAGACACAAGCTGCTCTCGTTACCTACGGGAAGAAATCGACCCAATAACTACATGAGGCCAATGCTCTTCTCTGTGTGCGTTTGCCAGAAGCGGATGTTTGTGTAACTGCCCAAACGTTTTAATACTAGTGTGGCCAATAGTCAAGACGCGAACATGAAGAACAGCTAAGATTTTTCACAAGACAGTGAACACCAATTAGAACTTCTCAAATGACGAAGTTAATGGCCATGGCGCCCCGGCTGATAGTGGAAGCGCCGACGCCTCCGGTAGAGACCACGATAGAAAATTATTTGTTGGTGGTTTAAGGTGGAAAATTACAGATAAGAATTACGGGAACACTTTTGCAAATATGGAGAGTTTGAGAGCATTAACGACAAAACTGATCCGAATACAGGAAGATCGAAGCGATTCGCCTTCATCGTTTTTAACAGTGCTGAGGCATTAACAATAAAAAGGTCTACCCAAAGAAAGCGAAGGCGAGACATAGCAAAATCTTCGTGGGAGGGCTTACTAACGATCTATCAGATGATGACATTCAGAATTTCTTTAACCAATTCGGCAACATTGCTGATGTTTGACAAGACAAAGAACCAGAGGAAAGACCTCTGTTTTATCATATTTGAATCAGAGCAAGTTGTCAATGAACTCCTAAAACACCTAAGCAACCAAAAACCAGACGCCATGAGAAATATGCGTGACGGCGACGGTAGGATGACGCGCGGAGGCGGTCGCGGACACCTAACCCAAACTGAGGTAACCAGGCATACGGAACCTACGGTGGCTACGGACTAAGATACGGCGGAGGATATGATAGTTATGTGGGTGGGTACGACTACTATGGAGGTGGATAAGGAGGCTATGAAGGCTACGACTATTCAAGCTATGGCAATTATGGTATAATTTTGTAAGAATAAAGGTTATTATTATTATTGTTACTCGAAGAGGCATTAAGTAGCGTTGGGTTCAGTAGGATAATTGGGTGATACGTGATAGACATTAGAGAGTGCTGTCATCTGCAATTTGAGCCAATAGCAAAAATATTTGCACATATGATGCATATTTCATTGAAACCAAACTTGTTTTGTTTCTTTATGATAGTGTATTATTTTTGCATGTTGACCTTTATATGGAAATACATTGTGAAATATTTATGGCTTGATTAAAGCGTTTATTGAAACCATTTTAACAGACTGTACCACAAAAAACGAAAAATCAATCGCCTCATTACATTTGAGGGGAACTAAACCTGTTAAAAGATGAGATAAAATATCTCGACATAATCTTCGGCCAGAACCTCTCCTGGTCAAAGACAATCGCCTAATAAATACAAAATATCAGAGATTCGATTCGATAATATGCCTCATACAATACTCGTCTCCAGGCTTAAAGATCTTAATATAACTGGTAACATTATCAACGTCATTGACTCATACTTGAGGGATCGCTTGCAGATTGTGAGGCATGGAGGTGTCCAATCCTTTCCATATGAAGCTATCACTTGTGTACCCCAAGGATCCAACCTTGGACCACTGCTGTTCTTTCTATTTATTAACAATGTGTGCAGTGATATTTCATCTGATGTCTTAATATATGCCGATGACATCAAACTTTACAGGATAATCAAAAATGACTCAGATAGTCAATTACTTCAAGAGGACTTGAATAAATTACATGTGTGGTGTAACGATAATGGTCTCAAAATGAACATAAACAAGTGCAGTGTACTTACTTTTACCAGGAATACCAACCCCATCTTCAGTGACTATTATATTGGTCAGTCAAAGTTACAGAGAGTTTCTGAGATCAAGGATCAAAATCAAAAGCCATATACTTAAATTGGTTAATGCGTGTTATCGTCTATTGGGCTTCATTATTAGAAATTGTAAGCAATTCACCAATATTGACACGCTTATTACACTGTACGATTCATTCATTAACAGTAAGCTGATGTATTGCTCTTTAGTGTGGTCGCCTTACCAACTGTACTTAATGGGCCTACTTGAGGGTGTGCAAAGAAAATTCTTAAAATTTTTATTTTTTAAGAGGTACGGTATTTACCCGGATAGAACTGTACAGTACACCAGCTTACTATTAGAATTCGAGAGGAGGTCAACTGCAAACAATCATAAATTCCTTTCGATCTCTAACTTATATAAGCTTGTCAATGGCAGAATTGATGATCAGAGTTTTACAGAAAGACTGGAATTTCACGTTCCCAGGCTATGCACTCGTAACCCAGTCACATTTTCATTCTCAGTACCCAAAACGTTACATCATTTTCATTCGCCACTTTATAATATGTACAAATCCTACCATGAGGTAGAGAATCGGGCCGATATTTTTCACCATAGCTTAAGGAATTTTAAAAATCTTGTATCGTTAGTTATTCAATAATTTTATCCGCCACTGTCTACTTATAATTGTACTTATACTTACATTTTTATTTTGTTTGTGTTATATATTGTATTTTATCTCTGCATTATAGCCCTTATATTACCCTGTAATGGACTGTAGTCTGTTGGGAAATAAATATTATTATTATTATTATTATTAAATATTATTATTATCATCAGAGCTTCGTTCGCTAAGCTGTAGCCCGTCATCAAAATAAAATGAACCTTGTGATGGTGATAAGGCTGTATATGTGGAATAGACAGATTCACAGATTCGTGACTTTAAGATTCTGATTGGAAGGAAGGAAGCTCACTGTAAACTCTCCACTATGGAATAACATTTCCGAAATACGATGCCACTTCTGTCACCAAACATCGAAGACCTAAATGATTCTAATTGATACACAAAGCCCCTCAAAGGATAGAGCTATCATAAATTATTGGAGACGCTGCTTCTTCAGAGGAGAGCGCTTCGCGAGACGACCAGATTCCTTCAAATTAATTAATTGATTTTATGTTTTCTCTTTTGAAACTATTTCTAAACCTTGAATAAAATGATTTAATATAGTTGATACTTATTGAGCTACCCTCTTGATGGAACCAGATATGTAATTTTGGTGAAGAAAAACACTTGTTATATTCCATATTGTTAATAATATGGAGCAAGTGTTTTTCTTTACCAAAATTAAAATGATTTAAGCATAAAAACCCGTCTATTATCATGCAAGAGTCTATCGATACGTATTGCGCTACACTCTTTTTGGAACCAGATATGCAAATTTGGTAAAGAAAATAGATGAAACAATGGAACATAACAAGTTATTTTCTGCACCAAATTTGCACCTTATAATTGCCCGACTGTTAACTTTAGCTCTTAATGTATGTGTAAACCCCCATTTATGACATGTTTTTTTGTCTTTTCTTATCAGTTATCTTTAATCTGCCCATTGTTAACTCTCTGAGCATGTCTATGAAAGATTTCGCATCTAACGAATTTATATTACAACCTGCTGCAAGGCACATTGAAATTTTGAATCGTTTCACGAAACTGCGTAGACGTACGACCCCAGTACGCACTTCAGGTTTGATAGATTTTTGTTGACGACAATGTTCGCCTTCAAACAGGCAATATTGTCAAACAGTTCCTCGCAAAAAAGTGGGTGGTGCAAATTGAACATCCACCACACTCGTTAGATCTCAATCCTCCAGACTTCCTAATCCCCTGACTCAAACTCGCTTTGAAAGGAAAGAGATTTGACGATATTCCTGACATTCAACGAAACGTGACTAGGCTTTTGAACTTCATTTTTAATCTATTAACTTTAATCATTTGTTATCTGTGTATTGCCAACCCACTGACTTTAGCTATGAAAGATTTGTAATCTAAGGTATTTGTTTTAATTTTCTTTTTAAAAGTACATTTATAAAACCCGAAATAAATAATCTGGAACAAATCATCCCTTATATATTTTTAAGTGTTATTGTTTTTTCTCGACTATTAATGTCGACTGTTAACTGTAACTATCAACGGTTGAGTATTAACTCATTATTACATGTTATTTATCATCTCTCTTTATCTTTAAACTATTACCTTTAATCTGTTATTTTTCAGTTGCCAACTCTCTGACAGTTATGGAAATGTAAAATATAAAAGCTTTGGAGGAGATTCAGAAGGCAAATTGACTATTTTTTGTGTATATTTGATTTTAAAAATTAATTCCAATAATCTGAATAATTAAATCCTGTTTCTAGAATCGAGAATCGTTCCCACTCATTCTACTTCTACTTCTTCCGCGAATTCTTTTCCTTTGACCCTCCTTTGCGAAGTTACGCAAAGATCAGTACGATTCACGAACAATGTCCCTCTTCCAAAATCCTCTAACATTCAGACATACTCAGATGACACTGATCATACAGAAACCCTCATTTCGCTGTATCAAAACTACAAAATAATGTTAGCTTCTTTACCGAATGGTAAACTCTTACAACCTCCCCTTTATTTCTTAAAGTCAACAATCATCATCTTCTTCCTCAAAACCAAATATTGTACCTTGGCGTCTTTACCTTCTTACACCATCCCAATTCCTCGCTCACCATCAAATTTATCCGCAGGAAAATCCTTTCAAGGTATTACCTCGTTGCCTAACTCTAGACTATTCAATCATATTTCCAAGTAAATTGTATTTAAAATATTATCACTTTCCAAGATTCAATTCCGCACATGCAAAGAATTCGTCAGACCTATCTTCGACTTCCTATTTGTCTTCCTCACGTCCTACTCCCTCTCCCCCTCCTAAGTTACCTCTCTATTCTGGAACAGAATACAAGTCCCACGCAACCCTGCCTTACATAAAAGGAACCACAGACAAAATAGGCAATATTCTATGAAAATTCGATATAAGAACACCTATCAAAAACATATATATATATATATATATATATATATATATATATATATATATATATACAGGGTAGGATTCAAAAGTAATGTGCCTCCGTTCAAAAAGACTAATTTATTGAGCCGATCGGTACATCTGATAATACTTTAATGATTGTTGAGTTACGTGAAGATGTACTATACTATTAATGAAAGATTGAGTCTCCTTTCTTCACAAAATTTATTGATCGCAATGTACATTTCGTCGCATTGAAAATGGTCATCGTGACCGAAATGTACATTTGCGATCAATAAATTTTCTGAAGAAAGGAGACTCAAATCCTTCAGTTATAATAACTGACTAATACTCTTCATATAGGAACCTCCTGCATCAATACACTTTTGTATGCACCTTTTCCATTACTCAAAAGATTCCGCGAAGGCACGTTCCGGGATGGCTGCAAGGGCTGCCTTGATATTTGCTTGGTTGTCCTCGATCCAGTCGAAACGGTCCTTTCAGCGCTGATTATAAGCGCAAAAATAAGAAGAGGTCAGGAGGCGACACGTTTGAACTGTAGTGAGGCTGGGGGACCACAGAAATGATGACTCGGACTCATTGACGATGAAGGCGGTGTGGCTGAGGGCTGTCCTTGATGTCCCTTCGCTTACACGCGACGCTTCTTTTCGGCCTTTTCAGGACTTCCTGGTAGTAAGCGGCGTTCACACTCTGCTTGGGCGGTAGTAGTAGTGGACGATCCCTTACACTCCGAAAAATGCGAAGAGTATGGCCTTCGTCTTCGATCCGCGCTTTTTTGGGACGGGGTGAGTTTGAGGTGTGCCACTCGGCGCTTTGTCGTTTTGTTTCTGGATCGTACTGAAAAGTGAAAGTTTCGTCGCCAGGATCGTTCTCACACAATTGCTGCAGTTCTTCGCATCGGAGCACTCGGTTCTGTTTTTGTTCTTCTGTCAAAACTCTCGGCACAAATTTTGCGCAGACTTTCCGCATATGCAATTCCTTGGTAACAACCCGTTACACCGTTGTCTTCGATAAGTCCAGGACTTCTGCTACTTCCTCACCTCTTCTCAGCCCTCACCAAAAACCTTGTGCCACTTTTTCACTTGAGAATATGACAGACATTCAGTCCCAAACGCCTGTTGAAGCTTTGCTAACGTTTCAGAAGGAAACTTGCCCAACTGAAAGCAAAATTTGATCGCGTATCGTTGTTGCTCTAACAAACTTTCCATTTCGACGTGATACACACCGCCGTACAGGGGCTCTCGTTAAGACCGATACAACCGTTCCAAAATCTCGGTGGCAACTAGCTCGCGTTGCGCTGCGAAGCTAAAAAGCCCGTCCACCGTCGCTGTCAAGCGGAGTGCGCTGCGAGGTGCGCACGGGTCTGTATAAAGTGAGGCTCATTACTTTTGAATCTTACCTTGTATCAAGAGCCTTTTGCGTTCTCCCAATGTCCGTATTTTACTCGAAAACCAGGGAGATCAAATTTACATTGGCCAAACCAATCGAAAAATCAGTGCCCGAAGAGAAAAGTATGTTTTAACAGAGGAAAAATTCAATTTTCCAACATATGGCAGCATCCGACCATATTATAAATTTTCAAGAGACAAAAGTTATTACACCAATTAACAATTATCGAGAACGGATTGTTAGAGAAGCAATAGAAATCGAAAAAAGACCATTTAACATGAACAAAGGGGCGGCAGCTTCAGATCCCTACCAACCTGAAAGATTAGTCCAATTTAAATTTCTAATCACCAATCCATCTGATAATCCATTTCCTCGAACGACGTCTATTGAGAAAATACTGCCGTCTTCATCCAGATACACTCTTGAAATAGTTTACTCAAATTCAGCTACAATCTTCCATAAACGAAGAATTGTTCGCCTAATCAGCAATTTTTTAACTCGTACAACCGTTTCCAAACTTTTTAACGAGTTCTGGAGAAACTAACCTCCCTCTCGAAGCACGAAAACGCGTATTTACCCCTAGCTATCTAATTAATGCCATAACATAAATTGGAAAAAATGTGGCTCACTACTGAACCAATCACTCTATCAACAGGAATAAATAAATAATAACACATCGTACAATATCTCTCAATATGAAAGAAAAGATCCGATCCGACACTTCCTCCATTCATTCCAACAATATCTTACGCTCTTCCGACAAAATGCACAGTTCCAAAATGATCAAAAATCTTTTTAGAAAATTTTCATCTTTATGTTTCACGGAGTATACTGAAAGCGGGTTCAAGTTCTATGAATTCACCTGCCGCCCCTTATTTGGCCAGTACTTTAGAAGTACTTTAAATGTTGCTGGTCTTGATGATCCCTTACATTTAAAGTGTGTTCATTTATGTAATCAGCAGACACGACTGTCTTTGCACTCTTTCGAGTTTTTCTGCTGCGCTTTTGGTTTGGTTCTTTTTTCTCTAAATGAGCGCCGTGTATGTCACTATAGGTCTTATGACCGCGGTTTATAGCCATTTGGTCATACTGGGTCCTCATGTGCGTCTTACCATTTTTCTGTCCTCTCATGGCCCTTTTGCTGATGATCTCCAGGTAAAAGTTGAAGTTCAATATGGTATTAAGTATGACCCCTAAATATTTTACTTTATTTTTGATTTTGTGGTTTAACGTTCCAAAAATTTTTGATGACCAATTTTTATCTATATTTTTATGTTACGATTTTGGCCTAATCAAGCATGACTGTAAGCTATTTATTTATTTTTTTGAGTAGTTATATAGTTCAAATGCATTAAAAAGCACAATGCTTCTTCCTGTGCTTCATTCCATAGATACATCTTGACATTAGGGAAACCTAAGTTGTATGCTTTCATATGTCGCTTATAATAAGCTAACGAAACAGAAAGTTTTGGATACGGAAGTGCTTTTTTCTTGTAGATCCACTGGTTAACAAATGATTGGTTATTTTCCACCCAATTCTCTCTATATATAGGTTTTACATTTTATGAATATTTAAATACATATTATTAGAACTAATAGAAAACTGTAATTTTTCAATGAACACAATTGTAGCCTCTTTTTTATTCGCTTTCCTAAATCTTTTCAGTTGTAAAAAATTAATTGGCGTAACTTCAAATGTTTTTGGGCCACGCGTCTCAAAAAGAAAATATACAGCGAACAGGATTCTGTGCAGGCCGTTCACTAATTAGATACCAATTTCCATCGCCTTCTAGACGCCGCGGTGCCCGGCTTCTATTTTTCAACTAATTAGCTCGCCTTTTGTCTATTTTCGGACACTCGATTTTAAGAATCGACATTTGAATATATTTTTTACCGAATAATTTTAGCCTCAAATGCATTGACGTTTGCATTAATATTTTCTTGATTGATTTAGTTTAATACAAAAATAAGTTCCATACTTATTTTATTACTCTACTTCAGCTACTCACACTGATATGATTCATTATTCATTTTGATAATTTAAAATAAATAAAACAATTAACTTTGCTGGTATCACTTAAAAAACATATTTTGAATTTACAAACATCTTTATTGAAGAAGTAATTACCATATATAATTATAACATTATCTGATTTTGAAATAAGACACTTGTTTGGTTTCATATTGGTATATTCAGTTTCCTGACACGTGTTTCGGTCAATGACGACCATTCTCAAAGGAATTACAAAATTGACAGTTAATTAAAAAACCAAACAAGTGTCTTATTTCAAAATCAGATAATATTCTATTTTCGTTTTATCAAGAGTGCAGTGAGCAAAGTATTTACCGTATAATTATAACAATAACTATTATAATCCTTCGTATTCTACTTCTTCATGGCTATCGATCATAGGTTTTTCAGTCTTGATAATAAAATTTACTCAAAAATTTGATTTTAAAAGTGTCTAATGAAATTCTATTAAATGTGTTGCTTTAAAGTAGTGGAATAAAATTTCGCATTCAAGTCGTAAACGCTTAGTGCACCGCTTGAACTATCCGGTATTCCCTGTCCTACATTATACACCCCCAATCCCACGAACAGCGGCATGGTCTCGTGAAAGTTAACTGCGCGATGCATTGAAAATTAGTTTTAATTCGAATTTCAGGCGTACAGGCCACGTTTACGTGTTGAACGTAAATTCCAGCCGTTGAGATGAGTGCGCTTTGTTTTCAGTACTGCGGTATTGGATACACTCCCAACGGCCATATAGAGCCCACCGAGGCATAAAGCTGAGCATACGTGGGCCGGGTTGTAAAATTTTATAGTTTATACAAAGGATATGGGCATAAAATGCCACATCCACGTCCCGACGCGCGAGGAAACTCCGCTCGATATTGTTGCGGTGAAAATTTACTAAAATTTAGTGTAGTTATTATTCATTCGAATTGTGCACAATAACTATTGTTTATTGAATTATGTGGATGTGTAAAATATAACCTATGAAAATATTATAATAATATGGCTATCATGTACTGAACAACTCAATAAAGTGCTTGTTGCGTTACACTGTTAATGGGAGCAGGTATTAATATTAGGTTTTGTTCCATAATGATTTCATTTCCAGTTGCCTGACACGTGTTTCGATCTTCGCAACAAAACAAGAAAAGCCCAAGTAGTACCTAGAAAAGGATTTTTATTATTAAATCAGAATGGTGGTGACCATATACGTAAGTATTAAGTAGCTAGCGGAGAAAGTATCTCACTTCCCCGATTCTTCGTTTGATCTACTTTTCTATTTCAGGGAAGGAATAGAATGTTTAGTCTATGTTCCTTGGTAACTCCACCTCACCTCTTTTGAAATGATTCAAGCATCCGCAGACGTTTGTCTGCTCCCGATTGTAGCAGGTCACGCAAAGGTGTCGATGGTAAGGCTTTGATCGCCGCCTTAGGTATTATATTGTAACCCCTTATTCTTTGTTCTGTTTCTCTGGAAGCCAAGGCATTCTATCCATGCTTTGCTACCAATAACCTACTTGTCCCATCAGCCTGGTCAGTGCTGCATCTACAGCGGCTTCAGTGACCTGATTCCAATTTTTCATTCTTGTCGATTACAACATGCTTTAACTTGCTATAGCCACGCGACTCTGCTTATCTTTGCAATTAGCTTCATCCCTGCAATTCCGTACCTTTAGGTTTCTGATGTCTCTCCTACTTACTACAATTAGCAGATTATTTCCACTGTCTCCAAAAGAGTCTATCGGAATACCCTGCTATACGCTACTTTCTAATGTAGTGGCCTTAGCATCAACGGTGCTTCTTCCTTTTAAAGACCCACCTATAGCAATAATCTGCTTTGAAGAATCTGTGTATTCTTTTGAGTGTGGAGATATTTACCTACCCTTCAATGATTTATGTATTGAATACGTGTTTTTTGACATCTAGGGATTTTACCAGGTATAAAAAATCTAAAATTACTATTCGATAACATTGAAAGTTATTTAAAGCTACTGAGTGGTTGTTCAAGGTGATCTAATGCCATCCAAAGGTCCTTCAAGACTATTTGAGGTCATTTAACGATCATTACATCATCGAAAGATCATTCAAGGTTATTACGGGTCATACATCATTTGAGATTATCCGATAATTCATCAAGGTCAGCTAATTCACCAATGCTATTCAACATTATCTAAGAACATTTAAATTCATCTAACAATTATTGAAGGAAAACACTGACAATGTACAGATTTTGGATAATTTATCTACGTTCAGTATTTCTCAAGATTTTAAAATTATTACGTCATACGATATATATTTAATATTATCTAAATCATTCTACATTATTGAGGGTCATTCAAGATTATTAAATATCTTTTCGATGGTCATTCATGACTATTATTATTAAGAGTTATACAGGGTGTCCCGTTAATGCGGGGAAATGGCTGGACTATAGATTCCTGGGGTCAAAATATGATGATTTAACACAACTTATCTATATCCAAAAATTTACGGTTAAGCCGGAATTTTAAAGACAAATTCCGGCTTAACCATAAATTTTTGGATATAGATAAGTTGTGTTTTCCCCACATTAACGGGACACCCTGTATAAAGTTACTCAAGGTTAAATGTCATATAATAATTCAAAGTTATTTCAAGACCCTTGAGATCAACTAACAATCACTCAATGTCATTCAAGTTCATTTAACCATTCTTCATATGAGCTGATCCAACAATCTTGCAATTATTAAACTTTACAGGTTTCAGAAAATCCGTATTTTTTAATAATATCGCTTACTTATTACTTTGCAAATTTCTTTAAGTTCATAAAATTATCAATCAAAGTATTCCAACGTTCATTTAATATAACTAAGGTTATTCATTGGTTATTTAAGATTATATGACGGTCATTCAAATAAAGTCATCATCATGATCATCCAAAGTCATCTAAAGATAGTTGAAGTTATCATAAAGACAATCAACGATTATTCAAAGTCATTCGAGTTCCTCCGAAGTCATTCAACCTAACGCTCATTCAAAATAATTTACCAAGAACATTTAAGGTAATCCAACAATCATTTTCAGTAATACAAAAGACGATAAATGACATTTGAGTAAATTTTGAGACAATTCAATTGCTAATACTACTAGAATTACTTTCCAATATCGTTGAAGATTATTACTTAATGCCGTCGAAGAATCATTTAGGATTATTAAGGGGCATTTGATGTACACTAAAAAGTTTCCAATGGTTATTTAAGATCATTTTAGGTCATTCAGTGGTTATTCAAAACATGGTTCCTTTTCTTGGCACTTATTTAGATTCGTATTTTTTAAGATATTTTAAATTTTTATGTTACATTAATAAAAAATATAAGGTTATAGTCAAATTTCGAATCGGGGTACCCATTTTATAAGTGTCTGGTAATGGTATAAAGGTTAGATGAGGATCGATGGATATTCGAGGGTAGTAAGTGGGTGAGCGTGGTAAGAATCGTTGGTAGTAGCGAGTTTCAAGGATTGATAATACAGTATTTTTCTCTGAAAGTTAAGTCGTAACAACTATTCATCCAGCAATAGGATTTTTATTGTATACCATCCTTAGAGAACTTCTGAAGTTTTCCTTAAGAAATGAAACAAAATGAAGCGCTTTAATTAATAAACAGTGATATATGCTAGTCACAATGATGTGTTCGTACTGTAGCCTAGTTTTGAAGGTTGAGACACAGATTACAAGATAATACCGTTAATCTGTTCAAGGTGATAACTTGGAAATGAGTCATCTCTGCATTACTCAGAGGGTTATCTTCAAGATAATAGTATGAAATTGTTTGAATGGTGTATTTTCTTTGCGATAACGTTGGTGCTACTGCCAGTAACTTGCAGCGATCCGTGTGTTGTAAGAGATGATCCGCGATGAAATTCTTAAATTTTAGAGGAATACCAAGTTTTCAACCGAAGCTCTGAATCTGATAGCTTGATGTCTTTATAACAAATCGAATGGGTTTTAACATCTCCCTTAAATTTGATTTTCAGTAAATCTTTAAAATTGTTTTTTTCCTTCCACAAGATTTACTTGTCTGCTGCAAAGAGCTATGGTTTACACTAGTAACAATCCAATTCTTATCACTAACTAAGCTACGGGATAAATCAAAACCGAAGAACACTTTTTCAATCACTGTGAGGATACATGGCTTTACGGTGGTGGTTTTCAGCACAAATACCTATCTTAAGATGAGGTATTTTATGCTTAAGATGATCGTATTTCCATTTGTAGTGGTAGAGAGTAGCCCGAAGTTCGGTATCTCAATCCTTTGATTGTTGGTGCATGTTATTCGACAGATTTCTAATTAAATTACATATTTGTATCATATTGCTGGATATTTACTGTATCTTTTTTTTAGAAACCACCTATTGAGTATCCTTAAATTCTCTTCTAAGATAACCTTCACCTAAACTGTAAACAACGTTTTTAGTGAACTGAGTTAAATATATTAAATATGTGGATAAAATCGATCTCTCAAGGGTACAGGTCTTTATTTTTACTGATAAAACGTGACAAGGTATCGCCTATTATGTTTGCTCGCCCACGATATAATCAACGTTGATACTCAAGGCTTGAAATTGTAGTGCTCGCATTTTCAATATACGGCAATGTTTCTTTTCCGATGATGATTAGAAATCGAGGAAAATAAAGGATTTTTGGTTTCCCAGGGATTTATTTTATAATTCTAGGAATATTTACTTCAATAAAGTCTAGAAGGAGTATGCAAAGTATGTTATGAAGGCGATCTGGCAATAATAGTTTCAGACAAAATAAGTGGTGTGTATGAAACTGCATCTGAGCAAATGATAAACGCTATTATTAAGTAGATTGTAAGTAAAACAAGTGCTTCAATAAGAACTTTCTTATTGCCTTAAACGTCTTACCTTCGATACTTGTTCTGCTATTCTGTTGGTGAAATCAAATGTTCAAATTGGAAGAAGTTAAAATAAGAGCCTCGAATCGTACAAATTGGCTTTTCTCTCTCTGATAATTGCAATTTCGTATTTCTGTTATTACCCGGAAGAGTCGTTTTGGTATTGACGTAGCATAATGCCTAGCGAGATAATCTTGCAGTCTTTCTGGTATATCGACTGAATAGTATTAACACAGTTGATGAATAGGATTATTGATATATTCCACTGCATACGTATCAGTTTCTATTTTCTTGAAGGTTTCCGGTATTTAACCTATAGGTGGTGATGATGCTATCCTCAGTCGAACACCATGATGCTAATCGCCGATGTTATAAGAGTCAATCTCTATTGGTGGTACCTCTATATATGCTGTTCCCATCTTTTACTGTGTTTCCGATTATCAATAAGAGTCAGTATTGATACTTGATGTGGTGGAATCAATTTTAAAGATAGTCGAAGATGCGAAGAAATTAACACAGAGTACCAGATGAGAAAATAATGGTAACAATTATACTTAACTTAATATAATAATAATAGTAAACTATTTATGATTTTCAACTTTTTATTTTATTCACTACAATTTTTTCGCTACACTTTAGGTGAAGAAATATAATACAAAATTTTTACAAACTTATTTACACTATATACAAATTTCAAAAGTGTGGGTGGATGGTGTGTTTTCCTTCAACTTAAGTAGGGGGGAGTTGGAGAGTTCCAGTTCGTTGTTTCCTGACTGAATATTTTTATTTATTTCTAAATTTTCCAGTAAATTTAGTTTCCGTCCTCTGTTGGAAATATGGAAGATTTTAAAATTGTTGTCAAATTACCTGATTGAAGAAAACCACCGCTGGAACTCCAATTCCCCCCTACTTAAATTAAAGAAAAAACACACCCTCCACCCACACTTTCCTCACCTGAAGAAGCTACAGTGCAGCGAAACAATTGTAGTGAGTAAAATAAAAAGTTAAAAATTGTAAATAGTTTACTATTATTATTATATTAAGTGATAATGGATTTTCAAAAAATAAGCTCCTTAACAATCAACGAAATTAGAATTTAAAAAATATTTAACAACGTGTTGTAGGACGGGGTAAAAGAAGAAGTAGCAAAGATGAAAATATTAGATGAACTATAATAAATAATAAAAGAAGTCTTAGAACATAGAACATTAAAAATTGAGGGAAAAGGAGGAATTTATGTTGGTATGGAGGGATCTATTCTAGGATTCTAGAATCAACTCTTATATTATGTTCTTCAATAAGGTCTAGAAGGATTGTACAGAGTATGCTATGAAGGCGATCTGGTAATACTACTTACAGACAAAAAAGATACGGATTAATAGAAAAATAATATTATTAGCAGAATGAGCTTAAGCATAGCAAGAGGAAGAAAAACAAAAGCCACTGTATAGTGCGGAAGAATAAAGACAAAAAAGATAAAATATGTCAATCAAAACCCACAGCAAAGAAATCAAAGAAAAATCGGAAAAGCTAATCTAATGAAAAGACGTTAATCATTAAGGGCCGTTAAATGAAACAATTGGTAATTTATTTTCTTCACTTGTTTATTTAAAACGCTAAATGTACATTTCGTCCACTAAGTGGATTAAACTTAGTAAGCTATTGAAAATGTACATTTAGCGTTTTAAATAAACTATTGAAGAAAAGGGATTGCTAATTGTTTCATTAAATTAAATTAATCTTCACGTAACTCAAAATAAAATATCCTATTATGGGCAACATAAAGAATGTTTTGTATAATAGGTGATTATACCTATTCACCAATGGAGTACAATATTAGCAAATAGGTATAAATCACCTATTATACTAATAAACAAAAATAGAAACAATCAGGAAAGCATAAATAAATGTAAATAATGTCCAAATATTCATTATTTATTTTTAAATTAATAATATAAACGTATTTAGATAGGCTACTCATTTTTAAGGCATTCTCTAAAATAAAAAGTCAATTTATTTTCAAACCTGTAATTGTTTTTATATAACATCCATAATGAAGCCTTATTATAATCGTATGTAATCCTAACTGATATACCTTGGCCAATATTTAATTTCAAAATACGTTTCATAATTATGACAATAGTTCTTTTAAAAATCCTGACAATAAAAATTACATAATTATAGCTATAATAATCTTAGAATTATGATTTTATTATAATTATGCATTAAATAAATAAATATGATAAGCACTATAAACCATCTATATATAGAAAATGTTCAGAATAGTCAAGAATGCTATGAAGTATTGGAATTATCTACTACACTATATCGGTGAGTATTGAAAAATTAAAGTACTGAAAAATGTATAGGTATAAAACGAATTTTTATATTTTTATCAAATTAAATAATAAAATAGAAATAACACAATTTACGCTTGGTTTTATTATATTAAATAATAAAATTTAAATTTATCATTTCAGATTATTAAAATTGTATTTAAAATATTTAGTGTTAATATGCTACTTTTAAGTAATTAACATTTCCGGGTCGGTCGGGTCAGGCCGAGTTTTTGATATTAACTACCGGGTCGGGATTATTTATTTGGGGGCGGGACGGAAAGGGCTGTAAAAAGAAGGGTTCGTGCAGAGGTCTAATCTACAAAACAGGCAGATTTTATATGTACTATCTAATTATTTTTTAAATTTTGAACTCTCAGTCCTAACTGCGTAAAAATTAAATAAACCAGAATTTATTGAAGGGATTCAAAACAGAATACGATTTTTTTGGGTTCATTAAAATTATCTTTATTTATTGGTTATTGTAATCTTGACACAAAATAACCTTGTATAAAATACATGAAAAATTCAAATATTATCAGTTATTCTTATTTAAGTTAACGTTTTTATGTTGAAGATCAATTTAAATATGCAATTTGAACTGAAAACAACAAGAAATTACAAAAATCTCATTGGATTAATAATTTTATCTGTCATAATAAATCTACAAATCTTTAGAAATGTGTAAACAAAAAATTACACAACACCTTTTAAATTTTCAAGTTTTATTAAGTGTGTATACTTTTTATCGATATGTATCATAAATTTCATTTGAATTTGATATTGAATTGACGAGGCGCATTATAATTAAACTCCATAACACATTGAAATAAAACAACACAGTTGGAAGGATTTCACATTTATTGTTGAACAAATAAATGTGAAACCCTGTGTTGTTTTATTTCATTTGTATTCGTTATGCAATCATTAGTATAAAATATTTATATATTGACAAATGGTTACAGAACACTACAATTTAAATTTCAAATTCAATACATTTCTTAACTGACTATCTTTCCCCCTATAAGTTTTTACTTTTCCTTAATAATTTTATATGTAATTTTTAAATTTCTTCGCATGCTTGAGTAAAAAGTATGTCAAAACAATAAATAAATATACAATAGTATTATAGTATATATTTACATTATTAAATTTTAAGAATTATAGTTCTACGTGTAAATCTCAGAACGACGATAATGCAATTTAAAAAGTTTAATTTAAAATCTAAAAGGGAATCTGTGTTTAATTACTTTAATTACTTTGGCAGTTCTATTCGTTAAGCTCTGATAACTGGCCATCGATCGTAAAATCCTTCAACCGAATGCGTAACTAAAAATATTACTTCCGAAATCATTTAAATTATTCTAGTGCCGTGACTTATCTATTGCAAACTGATTTATTATTTGCATTTATTGTATATTTTATACATAATTTTAAAACGAATGTAACCTACTCCAATGAACGCTTATTATTAAAGTTTATATTTTGAATCATCTATGTTATTTTTAAAGTTGTTTTTTTTATTATTATTCTATTCATACTATTTGCTAGCATTTAATGATTTAATGTAATATGTTACTTTTTTTAATAAAGTTTATCTTAATTTAATTAAGTGCATTATGCAGAATATTTTTTGAATTACATGATGAAACCTTCAAACACAAGATATAATTTTTAGCGTATAAAGTTCCATGGAAATATTGAATTATTGTTTTTCTGTTAATAACAGCAAGCATTTATTTTCGATCAAAAATAGATCAAAATCCACCTGTAGTGGTTTTTGAAAGAAAAACGGTCATTGAATGTTTTCACAAACATATTGTCATAATGATCATTGTTCTTAGTTTCCTGTAATTATGGGCGGTTTTCCACTTAATTTACGAAAATCTAGTTTGAAGATTTAGACAATAGATAGTTTCTCTATAAACTTCTATCATCCATAATAATAAAAGAAATATTTACTGTACAATAATATAACTGTAGTAAAAATTCCTTCTCTGGAGCTATTTATAAACATTTTCTAAGTATTATTTCTAACATTATGACCGATTGAGGAAGTAGAAGTGATGTAAGATGTCAATTTGAATTCTTATTTTTAAATCAACACGGTTATCCGGATGTGCTTTTGAGCATCGCTGCTTCCTCTTCGACGGTGCACTAATTCAATTTAAATTTTGGCAGAGAAACACTTTTGGTGAATTGTTATTTGCTAACTTATGATTTAATCAGAAAGATAAAAATATTATTTTGTGTTGCCTTTTATACGATGATTGGTTTTTATATTTCGGGACTAGAGCACAAATAAAAAGGAAATTAATCATCGTGCATGGGTTGTATTGAATTTCAAAGTATTATCTTAAACAATCTAAAATACGTTTTATCATTTATTAGTTTATTCAAATTAGTGTTGCTTTGATAGTTGTACTATTAGTAACACGCAAATTAATTTTGTTTTATTCAATGTCTGTCGAGGTATTAGCCAGAGAAGTGGCTGTTTCAAATTAATTTGTTTTGTAGGCTTAGTAAGACTCACTATTGTAGATTCACGAAATGTTTTCGTATTTTTAATTAAATTTATTATTATCCACCATTTACACTTTTCGAAATTTTTAAAGCACCTTAATTGAAGTACCCCGTAATTAATTTTTTATTTCTGGGAATTAAATGAAGTCATTGGGTACCAAATCAGAGCTGTACGGTGGATGACATCAAATCATCTTTTACAGTTCTCAAAAAGTATCTTGTTTGAGCCGATGAGAGAAGCTCGCATTGTCTTGTCTGAGAATGATGAGTCTTCGGCGGTAAGACTTTTGGCAAATAAATGGTTACGTACCATTCAGAATTGACCATTCAACATTGCATTAATAGTATAGTTTCCAGGTGTCCTGTTTTTATGAAATAAAGTTACCATTTGCTTTGAAGTGCTTTGGGGCAAACAACATTTGTTGGATTTGGCCCATCTTGAAAGACCCAGACAGTTGTCTGTTGTTTATTTTCGGACTCGTATTCATATATGCATGAATCTTCAACTGTTATAATTTTATAGACGTGTTTTGAAACACAAAAATCGTATTTATTGAGCATTTATTTCGACAAAACCACACGAGACTCTTTATGAGTGATTGTTGTTAAATTATCTAGGATTTATGGCGAACAATTTTTTGACAGCAATATTTAGTGCATT
Source organism: Ontholestes murinus (assembly GCA_963969525.1). Classification (NCBI taxonomy): domain Eukaryota; kingdom Metazoa; phylum Arthropoda; class Insecta; order Coleoptera; family Staphylinidae; genus Ontholestes; species Ontholestes murinus. The sequence continues at coordinate 17,889,105 of OZ018396.1, forward strand.
TTGGTTCCACTAATGCTCAAGGATGGCATAATCCCATGAGTACTAGCTCTGGTGGGAAGGGCAAAATCTTGAAGATCCTCGTTTCGCTAATGACCTAAAAGTAGCCTTCTGGACTTCAATATTGAAAAACAAAATACTTAATTCAAAACACCTATTAAATATTTGATTGTGGAGGCGTTTACTCTGTGATACATCTTGAATATGATCAAAATAAACTCTCTAGCATTGTTTTATTGCTATTATTGTCAAAATTAAAATTGACAATGACTATCTTTAGTCACTTTTAACTTGTGATTCTAGAAATACAGTGATAATAGAAAGCTATCTAGTGTAATTTCATTATAAAAAAAACACCTCTGCTGGAATATAATACAGCTGTAGATGTACGACCTAAAATATCCATAATCGTAAATAATTTTAGAGATTTGCTGTATCAAGTCAGATCGGTAGTGTTACACCTGAAAAAAAAACCGACAGCAATATCTTCCCATTTACCAGAAAGACATGTAAAGTTTGCCCCAGCGAACAGAAATACCGGAAGAAATGAAAAGTAATAAACTTAGAGCAGGTGGCAGTTTTTCTTTTTCATTCATCGTTGTTACGGATGGCAGACATCAAGCTCATGAAACGAAACAATTCTCTGCAGACAACAGACACCACATCACCTGCAATAACATATTACTTATTTGATATAGACCTTAGAATTCGAAACAGGCTGTCCTTAAACATTAGCGTTGGAAATGCTCATGAAAAAACGTATGGGGACATTGGAGCAAAACAAGCTTAGAAAGTAAAGAAATCTACAAAGAGCAAAATAAGGACACAGTTCCAGGAGAAAAAAGCATTAGATTCACAAATGAAATACTTTTAAACTTTGTCTAATAGGGACTTTATTTAGTGACTATAGTTTCGATAATTTCAACTTGTCATTTTCAAACTAGTTAATCACTAAATAAAGTTAAAAAGTGTTTCATTTTTGAATTATGATGTATAACGAAGTAGAAGTCTCCACCGTTAACAAGCATGAGATTATTAGTTGCTTACGAAACTAGTCATAGACAATGCACACCATGGTTCTGGCACAAATAAAAAAACCGAAACACCAAATTTCTTTTAGAAACAGCTGAATCGTTCCTCTAATAGAAGAAGAAATAGAAATCACCATGGCCTGCGAATACTTGGTAAAAAGTCAGAAAGTTAATGTAGCCTGTAACACTATAACACGAATCCCTGAGGCTTGTTTATGTTTGTTGTTTATGTTTATTATTCTTTAGCTTACTATCCAAAAATAAAAAAATACATATCAATATATACACAAAAATTATACGAAACGTACAAAAATTTTGGATGGACGAAGCTGGGCGGAGTTCGTGCAGCAGCGACGATCTTCCACTCTAACCCTTGGTTGACCACGATGCTGAGGGAGCAAATATCCTCTTGGACATCTGGATTCTTCTATAAATGCTTTTATTTTCTGTTTTTTGGACCCCTTCGATTGGTTAGACTATATTTCTATTTTTAACTATTAAATGAAATATTGAGTCTCCTTTCTTCTACAAAATTTATTAATAGAAAATATACATGTCGGTCACGATATGACAACTTTCAATGCTAAAGTGTTTAGCATTGAAAGCATCGTATCCGAAATGTATATTTGCTATTAATAAATTTTGTAAAGAAAGGCGACCCAATATTTTATTTAATAGTGTAGTGCATCTTGACGTTCCTTATATATGTAAGCCCGACTACAAAAGAAGAGTCAGAAACCTGTATCCAGCTGATGGAACAGCATTGAGAATTGTTCAATGAGATAGGCACCCTTACATAAGCTGCTATAGTCCGATGAACTTATCGATTAATAAAAAACAAAACTACTGAATGCACCTAGCCTCATTAGAATGCACTCCTGCGTGAACCTGCGTGAAGGGTATTGTATTTCTTGAAATACAATAGTAGAAATAAATATGAAGAGGATTTTGTGCCTAACCTCCTTGGGCACCACATTCGTTTATATCATGAACACAGTTTCAAAAATTTGCTGTTAATCAAATCGATGGAAGATGCAGAACTTGGTCTTTTTTTAATGATTAAGATCATCACCAGTTAACTTAGGACAATGAGAAACCTACAATCTTAAAAATAAATATAAAATATAAGATAAATAAAATAGCTCCTCCAATAGAAGCAATAGACAACCTGCGAATATCTGGAAGAACTCAGTAGATCAAAGCAATCTGTTACAACATTACACGAACCCCTAATTCGTTTGATTATATGTGGAAGCCAGCTAATAGAAGAAGAGTGAGTATACGTCATCCAGTTGATGGAACAACTGTTCAATGAGATAGGCACCTCCACAAAAACCACCATAGTCAAAATAACTTATCGGCTTAAAAAATAAAACTACTGAAAGCAAGCAGCTAATCCCATTTCAATTGGAAGACTTACTGAGTGTAACCCTTATATCCGTTCGATTATATTTTTTTCAAAGACCATAATGGAAATCGAAGTACGTTCCCCTTAGGAGTGGAAGCGATATGGCAGGAGAAGAGCAAGAAACAACATTGAGAACTATTTATTGAGATAAGAGTCCCTACTTAAAACATAAACCGTCGAATATACAATCAACACAAGGAACCAACTATCCTTTGATTTTTTTCAAAAAATGGAAAACAAAGGCGGAGTTGAAAGCATTTATGCAAGATGAAATCAACGAAGAATACCAGAATCCCTAGGCCATTCCGATCGCGCTAATTTTCAAACCAGATTAATTTTTTACTATGCTTAGTTTGCAGAAAATTAAAACCACTACGAAAACTGTAAAATAATTAATAAAAATGTATTCAAATCCTTTGCGTTGTAAAATAATTGTTTCCTGTATAAATCCTCTTTCTACTATGCATCATCAGCTAAACTAAAAATTTCCATCCTCGAGTTACAGTGAGGATATTATTAGGTAAGAGTGAAGAATAAGGATTTGGATAACTTCTCCTTCGTCCTGCCTGTAAGGTGCGATTTTCTGTAATATCACAATACTGTTCGGACTCCACCTGCCACTTTCCAATTATTGATGGATCGCATAAATATACGAATACTAGTATGTATGGATCTGGATCTGGATTGAGTTTTCCAAGGGTAATAAAATCATTGACCAGAGCACCTAGGCCTCACTAGGCCCGTTGTGCTCCCCTGGCTGGGACAGCCTTCCGTTGTTCTATTACTCATTTAGCCACCCAACGTGACGAGCAAAGGACAGCACAACGCTTGGAGTGGTTTCCCTAATGTTGGCCATGTTCCGCCAGAGCTCCCGTAGCATTGACTCTCTAAGGTATTTGGCTTGTAGCTAATGAAGGAATATTATTAAATCACTACATAAGTGATCTAACGGAAGATAACTCACCATGGATCTGAGGTAACCACAACGAGTTTTTGATATTCTAAAGAAAACTTTCAATATGCGCGTGTCTTCTAGAAGGCAAAGCTAGAAGAAGCCTACATCCTGAACAGGTGCTAGTTAGTATGCCTTTGGTGCAAGGGGCGGGGTGATAACGCCTAATTAACTATGCCAGTCAACTACAGCACCACCAAATGAGAGGCACATTGATGTTTTTAGACATTTAAACTTTCAGTAGGATAGGCCTTGTAGCTACAGTCACTATTAAATTAATTTTCGGAAGAAAAAACATCTTATCTACTGTCATAAGCGGTCAATTGCAAGATTTAGTAGAGTAACTGGCTTGTAGCTTATAAAGGAATGTTATATATGTTGTAGGCTTCTACTTCGTTATACATTTTTGTAAATTGAAGAAAACACGAAAACTTTGTTTAACTTGAAAACTTTTTTAATGAAAAAAGTTTTCATGTTATACAAAGTTATCGTGTTTTATTCAATTATAAAGGAATATTATTAAATCACTACAAAATCACTAAGTAATCTAAAGAAAAATAACTCACCATCGATCTGAGGTAAACCACAACGGACCTTTGATATTCTAAAGGAAACTTTCAATATGCGCGTATCTTCTAGCAGGCAAAGCTTAACAGATGCTAGCTAATATGCCTTTGGTGTAAGGGGCTAGGGTTAACGCCCAATTGACGACGCCAGCCGTTTATTTTCGAAAGCTGATGTCAATTACAGTAACCACTAAATGAGAGTCACAAAGATCTTTTTAGACATTTAAATTCTTAGTAGAATGGGCCCCTGAGCTTAAGTCACACAAGTCACTACTAAATAAGAAAGAGAAAACAAAATTGCCAATTTTGTCTTCATCAGTTCAATCGATAAATCGTGTAGAAATTACAATCATGTATCGAGATGAACAACTGTCTGATGATAAATTAAAAACAATGCTTTACATCATGATTAGAATAAACCCGCCAATAGGCAAACAGAGTTTATATAATAAATTCTATATTGATACTATTCAGACAACGAAACCGAAGTCCTATCATCATCATTCTCAGAATAAATGTCATTAATGCTCGAGGCCATTACTTCGTGATGCATTGAATAAGGTAGATTAATAAATTATACTGGGTTATTATCAAATATTTCATTCGTGACCACTTTTACAAAGTTTAAAAGTGATTGTAAAGGTTAAACTGGTCATGAAGAAAAAAATCGTGTGTGGTAACAACCAAACATATTTTATTAATTAATTTGATTCTCAGAATAACCAGGAAAGAAAAACTGGATATTGTACAAAAAGTTACCGCTTTGAGTCGGATAAAGTTGTTACTATTTAATGAAATACTGACACAGTATATGGTTTCAAAAACGTTTTTATTATTCTACAACAATGTTTCACCACATAGTGGCTTTGTTAGGTAGATTAAACATGATCATTCACGTCAGAAAAAAATTGTTACCGTTGTAGAAACACTACACGACATTGGTATAAGACCATTATGCAGCAAATTCCCTGGACATCTACCACCACTTCACTCACACTGGTGTGACGAATATAACAGAGACCTAGAGGTCAATCAGACTGGCTAGCTCAGTAAGCTTCCAACCCCAGTATGTAGCGAATTGGCTGGACACCCACCACCATACATCAATGTGAGAAAGATACCTAGAACGAAAGGCCTGGCCAATAAGCTATCAACCCTTCATTGTAAACACGGTAGACTGGTACATCTTCAGCCTACCTCACCTTAAAAAAGAACTCTCTTAAAGTCTAACATTATACAATAGAATTCATATTTATCTCTCGCATATCACGTCTAGGTTGACAAGGTTGATCGATACCTCCTAGATGGCACAGTATCAGCACTAAAATTATCAGGACCAAATCAATATTTTTGTAAATAAGAAGAGAACACCAGTAGAAACATATCAATCAGTTGATATGGGAAGTATTGCATATCATCATCCAGCCGACAAGACAATAACTAAAACATACACTTAAAAAACAGACTACTAGCCTACTGTAATTTGTTCTTAAGATTTGCACTGAGTAGAAAAAACGTTTTAGCTACTCAATTTGGAAGAGACTACTAGCCTACTGTAATTTGTTCTTAAGCTGTGCACTGAGCAGAAAAAACGTTTTAGCTACTAGAAGAAGATCTTAAAAGTATTATAAAGATACTTGGCTGAGACGTGTCTTAAGCTACTGTTATAATTTCAAAGTAAATATATAAAATTATTAAAATAGTGAATTTTTAGGTAGGCATTTTAGAATAAAAACTTGTTATTTTATATGTTCATATATTCAGTTTCCTCACAAGTGTTTTAACAAGTCAAAAAATACTAATTTTGGAGAAGCAGTAAGAGTTTTAAAATGAGAGGATTAGATTCAATTCCGTCAATTAGAACGTTGATTCCCGTAATTAGCTTGTTCTGGTTATACTTTTCTTAAACCCTAATCCCTCTATCAGATTAAGCAGGTGCCCTTTCTTGTAAATCTATTTGGTTTTATGTCGCCTAAGTAACATCCTATTTCTATCTATTTCTATCGTTAATTAATACTGTATCTGGTGTTGAGTTTTTTTTTTGTTTTCTGTCTTCCTTGTAGCGTTGAATGAAATTACGCCCCGTTTGATCGACGTAAATGCCATCACAATGGCCGTAGTTGATTTCTTGTGATTGACCGAGTTGACTTTTCTTGTGAGTCTATCCTTAAAAAGGTGTGTTTGTCCCTTAAAGGCTGCCCTTAATTATAGATTTAATAATAAATAAACTCTTTATCCAATAAAATCATACTCTTGATCTGACTCAATTCCTTTTGTTTTAATCTAACGCACTTTTTGATGTGATCCAAAAAATTTATATTAACTTTGTCATACAGTAATAAATTTTACATTAACTGAGCGTTCTCCCGACCTACCATAATACAAATTATATTGATTTAGCGTTATCCTGACCTGTCCTAATAAACCGTTAATTAGCTTAATGCAAGCCAAAACACAATTTATTGTAGTAGGTAAGGCGTACGCTAGGTTACCGCAATCTTAAGATTAAGCGTATTTAAAAAATAAACATGTATAATATTTTAATACAAGTTATTATTCATATCAAACAATAAATCAGAAAACTAATCATTCAAAAGAAAAATTATCATTTTTCAAGATTAAATTACGCAACAACATGCGCGTAAAAACAATATTTCATCATCCATCAAAAATAACACGCACAGGAACAAGATCAATAGACGTAAATCTACTGTTACAACAATGTCCCCCGTTGTACGCGGGCTGAATGGTGCTAATTGGAATTTGCTCCCTTGTCGGTATAAATTCATATGTCAATTTCGATTCTTGTATCCGATACTCGTATTTTCAACAATTCAGCGACAATATTTAATTACGCGAACCATGCTCCGTGTCCAATTAGTTAGGATTATCGACACATTGTGCTAGTATTATAATTATGAAAGAGGGAAATTTAATTTGTTTTCTACTTTGAAGGATGTAAACAAAACCAAAAAATTTAATGGACTGCACTTCACAAACATAATTATAATTTTTTGTAATTAAAATAAACTACCATATATATATATATATATATATATATATATATATATATATATATATATATATATAAATGAATAGTTTTCACTTCACCTAATAGATCTTGAGGACAAGGGCGTTTCCAGTCAACTGGCTTAGGGAGGGTAATTTGAAAAAATGAAAATATTTTTTTATTCCATAAATAAATAAAATATAATTCTATTATTTTTAAATATAAACAAAATAATATCACACCCGAAATAAATATAGCACATATAAAATCATAATAATATATTTTGTAAAATTTGAAACAGATTTTTGTAACTAAATTTATTAAAAAAACGATTTTCTTTGCTTTTTAATAATATTGTCAATATTAATATCCATATATCAATGAATATGTAATACAGCTAACTCGGTTAGACTTTTTTGAGACATAGTGGCTAGCAGCCACCATTTGAATCTTTTCAGTGCAGAAAAACTTCTTTCTGCAGAAGCAACGCTAACAGGAAGAGTACATTATATTTGTAATAGTATTTTTATGTTCAGTAAATATTCGGGTCATATTTTCTGTATACATCTAAAGCATTTTCTGGTAATTGTTCTTTGATTTTCTTTTTCTTTTGCCATTGTAATTTCCAAAATGCCAATTCAGACTTAATTGCTATTGCACATGTTACGTTTTCAGGTAAAATTTTATTTAAATATGTTGCAACAGATTTTTAAGTGACATATAAATCTTCGCCAGTTTGTTATCAATAAAACACTAGGTATTGTTGTGTTAAATTTGAACAAATTCATCGTGTCTTTATTAAATCTGTATTGCAGATCTGTAATAATATTATTCAGGAGAGGTAAATATATATTAATTCGATAATAATCCTCTGTTCAGTTCAGAGGAACTTAAAACAGCGAACCACGTACATGCAAAAGTCCATAAAAAAGTAAATAAGTAGTGTTAAAATATATAAAACTAAAAGGAAGTGGGAAATAAAGAAACAAATGAGCACAAAAAGAGAAAGAGATATCGACAGCCCTAATTATGGATTCCAAGAATTCCAAATGAGCAATGGAGAATAGAAAAAGATAGAAAAACGAAGCAGTGAAACAAAACGTTGTCATAACAACAGGATACAAAAATAAAACAAAGGAAGATGAAAACAGAAAAAAAAACTCACGGAGAAGGAAAATCTAAATATATCTAAGAACGATGTGATAATGGAGGAATTACAGAGCATGTTTAAAGACACCATGAGAGAAATGACAAATAACTAAACGAAGAGAGAGAGCAAAAAATATACAGGGGAAAGTATGGAGATGAGAACAGAAACGAAAATGGAAAAACAATTATAGAATTATGTATAGCAAACAACCTCATTGTGACAAACACAAAATTCAAATACATACATAAACACACTAGAAAAGTTAGACTAAGAAAAGAGAAATAAAAGACTACTCCTTAATAGACGCAGAAGAATGGAAAAGGTGAAAGATGTTAAAGTAATAAGACAAGCTGAAATAGGGAGCGACCACTACTTGGTAAAAATATAAATTAACACAGAAGCTGAAAACTTGAAGTATACGAAGTCGAAAACAATAATAAAAAAACACATAAAGCCAAAAATTGAAAAGAAAGAAACTAGGAATGAATACCAATCAAAAATAGAGAAAAAGACAAAATAGAAGGAGAAAAGAAAAAAGATCAAAGAAATCATAAGTGAAGCAGCCCAAGAAAGATGTGAAACAATCACTATATCAAACAAACAGAGGAAGAAAAACAGGTGATAGTCAGAAGAGGTAAAACAATTTGTAAAAACAAAAGAAGAGAATTTAAAAACTTAAACAAGGAAACAAGGAAAGAATAAGATTATAGAAGATACATAATAGCAAATAAAAATGTGGAACAAAAATTCAAGATAGCAAAAAAGCAATCCTGGGAGCAGTTCGTTAAGAAACTGAAAGAAACGTTCACAGAAAACAAAAAGATGTTTAACAGCACTATTAAACAAATGAGCAATTAAAATACATTAACCCAGCCAAGTATAAAAGATAAAAACGTAAATATAATAACAGAAGAAAAGAAGATATTAGAAAGATGGAAAGAATTCTTTAATGAAATAACCAAAACAGACCAGCACGGAGATATAGAAGGTGAAACAAATGGAGGAATCAACGAAATAAGAATCGAAGAACTGGAGGCAGCAATCAAAAAAATAAAACTAGGATAATCTCCAGGTATAGATGACATCACAGCCGAAATAATGAAATATATGGGGAAAGGGGAAGGAAGAATTCTTGGAAATAGTAAATGACATTATCAAAAATCACAAGATACCCGAGGAATGGAACAAGGGAATTATAATATCCATACACAAAAAGGAGACACAAAAATATATGATAACTACAGAGGTATTACACTCACAATCAAACCAGGGAAAATTTTTACTAGGTTTTCTTTGCACTAGCGGCTTATCATAGTATGGTACATAGGTTATTAGCGGTCCCAATGACAGAAAATAATTTTGAAAAAGAATTAAAGATCATATTTCAAATTGCAATAAAAAACGGTTTTAAAAAATCAATTATTGAAAAAATATTACATAAAAAACAAAGAAATAAATTAATTAATTCCATTTACCCCATAACAATAGACAACAATAAGAAAAACTTTACAGCATTAACATTTACAGGAAAATATAGTACCAAAGTAGGAAAAATGTTGCAAAAATTAAATATTCAGGTAGCTTACAAAACAAATAACACCTTAGGAAAAATCATCAAAAACAATAAAGACAAAATTAATAAAACTCAACAAAGTGGCGTCTACTTACTAAGTTGCAAAGACTGTCCAAAAGTGTATGTGGGGCAAACCGGAAGATCGTTTCAAGAGAGGATCAAAGAACATAAAACCAGCTTTGAACAAAACAAAATTAACTCCTCGTACTCCAACCACCTCATCGAAGACAACCACCAATTTAATGAAAATTTCCAAATTTTACACCGGGAAACTAAAGGCCGCAAACTTAACATCCTGGAGTGCATGGAAATAAATAAAAGGAAACACACCGGACATCTCCTCAATAATCAAACGGACCTAACAAATTCACCTCTTTTAAATTTAAATTTATTTGAAATAGCCACCCCCCCATAAAAATTGTATATATACCCGACCCGACTAATCTGTAATACCATTTCTTCGCCTGAAGAAGCCACAGTGTGGCGAAACAATTGTAGCGTTTTACAATATATTTGAAAGTGATTAAATAGTTTTATTTATATAAAAGTTTTACTAGGTTAATAGAAGCAAGAATAAGAGGAAAATTAGATCAACAGCTGGGAGAAGAACAACACGGATTTAGAAAAATAGAAGCAAACAAGATTTAATAGAGACAATTAACAGAAAAGATGATTAAAAAGGGAAAAGATTTACACATATGCTTCATCAACCTAAAAAAGCGTATTACAGGGTAAGAAGAGAGAACATATGGCATATACTCGAGACAAGAAGGATAAAAAAAGCATTATAAATATAATAAAGAAATAACAAAAATAAAGTAAGAATAGGAAATAAATAATCAGAGGAGTTCAAGACCAAAACAGGACTGAGACAAGGATGTATATTAACCCCGTTACTATTTGCATCACTTAATGACGAAGCAATAAGAAATAGCAAACAAAGAGCCGAAAGCACAAAGATAGGGTATAGAAATATTAAAAACTATTAAAAATGCAAATATGTATTAATGTTTGCCGACGACATAACATTAATAGCAGATTCAGAAGAAAACCTGGAAATATTCAAAAAAGAGCTGGAAAAGATAAATATAATATCATCAAAAGAGAGCAATCACAAAATAGGGTTAAATACCTGGGATCAACAATAGAGGAAACAGGGAAGATAGAATCAGAAAAAGATGAAAAACTAGGCAAAGCAGGAATGATTTACAACACAATAAAGAAAACATTCTTAGAGAAAAAAGAGATTGCAAAAACAATAAAAACAGAAGTATATAAAAGACATTAACTGCTATATATAGTCTATCCGTTGGATGTTCCGTCCTACGTCACAAAATATCGCTTCGAGAAACGACACAAAAACATTCAGTCTGATAAAGTAAACCAAATGCGTTAGAAAAAGAACGCACTGTAAAACTTTCGTTTTTTGAAGCGATAGTTTGTGACGTAGGACGGAAGATCCAACGGATGGACTATAGTAGTGAATCGTGAGTAACCACAGAGAGTAATAACAAAAAAACCAATGCAATGGAAATGAGATACCTAAGAAAGATAGAGGGAACGAGCAAGTTCATCAAGCATCAAGCAACGGAAAGAAAAGGAATAGAATGGAAAGAAATAAGAAAATAGCACAAGCTACACAACAGTGGTAATGAAGTGTAAAAGAAATTAACTGAGACATATTGTAGAAAATAAGTCTGACACCCATAATGGATAAAAGGGAAAAAAATAATTAAAAATAATCTGCTATAATAGGTTTATCCAGGTTTGGTCTATTCCTCTGGCATTTGGTAATTCGCGGTTTTGTCATTTAAATTTGTAATTCGTTTAAAATATTGACTGCATCATTATAAATTGTTTAAAAGATGTGGCAGTATTTTTCCCCTTGTTGGATAAAACATCAATAGTGTTATTTATAAAGTTATTAGAGCAAGATTCATTTTATTTATTCTATTTACTCAAAGTCACTGTATTTCAAGAGACATTTGTGAAATATGTTTAATGGTTTTCCAAATGATTTTTTAAAGTTGTCACCAGATGCAATTCGAAATGTAGAATTTCACAAAAATTGCCCTCGTTTGTAATAGATTTTGTATTTAAGCAGCACGATGATCTCGTAAGGGAATATTTTGTTTCCCCTAAATATGATACTTTTGATTATTGGTTTTAATCTATGTCTATTTTCTTCAATTTGTCTTTCCATATTTAATTTATTTCTTATATCTCGTGATTTTATAAAACAATTTCGCATAAACAATTGAATTTTTATGGTAATATTTTTATAACACAACATTTTTACCTGATAATTTAGAATATTGAGATACTGTCTGAGATACTTATTTTTGCAATGGCACTTGTTGGTGCAACCCACCAAATTTTGTAAAAAAGAAGCAATATTTGCAAAAGAATCTGTTTAAATGATTAGAAAAGATTAACCAATTAAATTGTCTAAAATGTTTTCCAGACAAGTAATATTTAATATCCTTCCTCCTTTTTATGTACAGAATAGGGTAAAACAAAAGTATCTTTTACAATTTAAAATTCGAAATTTCTCAATTTCATTAACATTACTAAATTTAACTATATGAATGTAAATTTCAACATTACTATATGTACATGTTGTATGCTTCTTTTTCTCATGATGGGAACAACCTAGTGAAGATTTCTACTGCTAAATGTCAATGAAGATGTAGATGGATGATTTAAATTGACTGTTGACATAGATCGATCTTTATTTGTTGAAAAATCGTGTTTTTTAATTTTCTGAACAAATGAATCCAACGTAGATTATCAATTTTCATTTACTGATTTAATTACAACAAAAATCAGGAATAAATTAATTTAAAAGAATGCATATATTATTCCTAAAATCAAAAAAATACCTTATGTATAATTGATCGAATTATAATAAATTGGTAATTTATCAGCAATCACTAAAAATTTAGGATTTACATGCGACGTGTAAACAGTTTCGGTTTCTATCTTTTACATTTAAATCAAGTAAGACAAGAAATATTATAAATTAAACTAAGAAATGTGAATCGCGCTCTTTTAATGTAAAACAATGTAACGATTTACGATATCAAAGAGGCGAATAGTATCAATATATGTCGGGTATTATTAGAAAGGGGAACCCCCCGTGCAAAGGAAGTCATCACTTTTCTAACGGTGCTTGCGCAGATAATTTTAATTTGTGTACATGGAAAAATGCACTGTCATAGATCGCTGACTAGAACTACCAACAGTTAACTTGTTTGTTTGAAATATTAGTAATTTTTAAGAATAAACAAAATAAGCGAATAAATAATTCTTAGGGGGGGGTAATTACCCAATTACCCCCCCCTAAATACGCCACTGCTTGAGGAACAAACCAAGTGAATTTTAATTAGAAAACCTATATACTAGAACTTAATCTAAGTATTATTTATATGACTTATTGGTGGTAACAATCCCAGAAAATGCAATGAGATTAAGATATTCTCCTTTTCATAAAAACCTTGTCCTTCGTCTTTTTTATAGAATTAGATATACGATGAATTAAATTCTCACTTAACCCGCAATGAAACATTTTTATTTTAATTAGAAGGTTAATTAAATAAATACTTGGTTTTGTTTCACTATATTTTCACTATGTCTATGGGATTATACTTCTGGCAAGATTCTATTGAGAATTCTCCCCTATAAAAATGTATTAAAGTCCTTTACGTTGTAGAAAATTAACTAATAATTAGAAAAATGTGTAGTCTTAGTTGTAGATTTAAGAAGTGTTTTCGTGTTTTTCTAATTCTCCTCTGTGCAACTAAAACGGTGGCACATATTTGCTACTCTGTAAAAGACCTAACGATTGGTCTTCATTCTAAATAATTAAGCTCCTAATGTTATTATTTGCTTAAAAAGCAAAGAGGGAGTTAACGTTCTTTCAAAAATTTCGTTAGTCCACTTCCGTGAAAATTTCCATTATAATGCCCAATCGGATTATCCTTAGCGTGCCTTAAGGAAATCCACCCCAAGAAAGAAACAAACCTAATTAACAATTAATCCTTTACACAGACTAATGGCATGCCGAATTAGGAATCTTATAGGAACTGTCACGAAAGTTTGCTCTTGAGCAATTCTGTGTCATTGGGGTAATGATATTATGCAATTAGCCGCCATTGATTGACTGATAAAATCGTAATATAAATGCAATTAAGTAAAGTAATAGAAGTTGTAAAGTTGAGTTTCCTGTAAGATTGCGTTTATACAACCTCTGATAATAAAGTTCGGTTAATTGTCCTGTAACATTAACATAGATGAATTATTAACGAAGTTATAATTGTTTGTTTTAAATATAACAAGAAGTTTTATAGTGCAAAAATGTAAATGATTCTTAATGTAAATTTTATTAAATATTAAAAAGAAACTACGAATTATAAAGGTCTTAAAGGTAATAACGCAAATCAAGTGAGTTAAATCAACAGACATTTCCTAATACAGTGGTCGGGGAACCGGGGTAAATTACCCCAAATGGGGTAAAAATGAAATTTTGGGGGGTAATAAGAACTCCTTTCTAATTTGCTAATTCATAACCGTGTTAGTATTTGTACAAACCAATCTTAAAACTTAAACAATTCAGCGAGATATACGGACCGGGTCACCTGACTTCCCACCACTACTAAAACAAGTCAAAGGGCACGTCTGGACCATCGCGCATGAGGTGATCGGCGTGATCGCGCAATCGTGCACGTGCACATGCATTATGGTTTTACACAAATAGAAGACAAAGGTACAATGAAACCACAGTATGTTGTATGTTTGAAAGTACTGACTTCAGAATCTTTCAAAAAAAGTCAATTGAAGAAACATTTGGATAATTTGCATTCACATCTGTCTTCCAAACCGCGAGAATACTTTGTAAATTTAGAAATGTCTGTTTAAGGCAAATATTGGACAGCAACTTGTTAGGTACCTTTGATCGGCGTTCAGCATCAAAGGCTAGCTTTGAATTAGCCTGGATGATTGCCCGAAACAAAAAACCATATCATATTGGTGAAGATTTGGTTAAACCAGCAGCTGTGAAAATGGCAGAGATCATGTGTGGTCAGAAAGAGGCGAAGAAACTGAATTCAGTGCCCTTGTCTGCAAGAATTGTAAAAGAAAGAATTTCTATCTTGGCGGAAACTGTGAAGGAACAGGTTATTTTCTCACTAAAACAGGCTAAATATTTTGATATTCAGCTTGATGAGACTACAGATGTTAGTAGCAATTCACTGCTAATGGTGTATGTTCGCTACAAAGGTACAAATGCAATTGAAGAGGAATTGTTGTTTTGTTCTCCTCTCGAGTTGAGATCTCGTGGAATTGATGTGTATAATAAGGTAAATGACTTCTTCAATACTGAAAGCATTAATTTAAAATGGGAAAACTGTATTGCTGTGTCTGTTGATGGAACTCCAGCTATGCTGGGTCATATTAATGGTTTTTCGGCTTTTGTGAAAAAAAAATCCAAATATTGAAGTTACTCACTGTATGATCCATCGCCAGGCACTTCTTGTGAAATATTTGGAACCTACACTGGAAGCCGTCATGGATAATGTCATCAAGATTATTAATGCTATCAAAGGACATGTACTAAACACACGACTATTTCGTGAATTATGCAAGGACGCCGAAGCTGAATATATGGACCTACTTTATCATACAGAAGTGAGATGGCTCTCTCGCGGAAATGTTCTAAATCGAGTATGGGCTCTCAAAACTGAACTCGAAATGTTCATTGTTGATCAAAAGAATATTCTCGCAGATAAGTTTAAAAACTTTAAAAACACCTCGTGGATTGCACGTCTCGCATATTTAGCTGACATTTTTGAGAATATAAATATATTGAACAAAGAGTTGCAAGGAAAAAATATTAATATCATTTTAGCCAGAGAAATAGTGCCAGCGTTTGGATTGAAGCTTCAATATTGGAGACAGAAAGCAGAACAGAACAAGATAGCTTCTTTTTCAAAGTTAGCTTTGTTTTTGGAAGATTGTGAAAATATAACTTTTGATGACATCAAGGACACAGTTATCAGATATCTTACCAAACTCAGAGAGCGTTTCTCTGATTACTTTCCAGATCTTGATATAAATACTGTCAGTTGGGTTGTAGATCCTTTTAAATGTGACATTGCTAGCGTACCAGATGATCCTCCAGGTTTAGCAGAGGAAATTCTTGAACTTCGATGTAATACTGAAGCACGAATTCAATTTGAGAGCAAAGCAAATCTGTCGTGTTTTTGGTTGTCAAAAGCTGCAAAGGCCTTCAAAATTGCACATGAGGAGGCGGTAAAAAAGTTGCTGCCATTTGCAACAACCTACCTTTGTGAACAAGGCGTTTCCACACTAATGTTCATAAAAATGAAGAACAGAAATCGATTAAACGCCGAAGACTGTATCCAAATTGCTCTTACATCAAAAAGTCCCAATTTTGAAGTTATTGTATCAAACATGAAGCAACATCATTTCTCCAAAACATGAAAGGGGAAAGTTTTCAATTAATTTTACACACTTACTATTTTCATGTAACATTTTTTATTTGCCGTGTAAATTAATTCAATAAATAAAGTTTAATTTAAATTTACATTGATTTTCTTCTTTTCAAAATGAGGGAGTAATATTAACTTAAGCAAAAATATTTTGGGGTAATGGTTAATAAAGTTCCCCGACCGCTGTCCTAATAGAACGTTGTAGTTAAATAATTTCACTTAACAAAGTTTTACTACATAAACTTTCACAAATAAGAATTATATTGGTACAAGTTCTAGCTATAACGATTTTAGAAATTTCACCTCTTTTATTAATTTCTCGCTCTATTGGTAAAAATTCCCCAACAGCAAATCGAACTTTAAGATAGTCCCAGCTTCGATAAATAACAGCAATTAGAAATAGGTTAGCAGATGTTATTTTATTCATATGGATCAAGTGGTAATGACTTATTTAACAGGTCTTTCAGTTTTTTCTAACAAAACTATTAGGCGTTTATTTTGCAAAAATTCAGATATTTGCTGTTGTTTTTTGTAGTTTGTTTTGAAAGTGTGATTATACTTAAAAAATTACCGCCAATTATAGCGAATTTGGTAGAGGTCGTATCGTTGGTTTACGCGAAGATAGTTTTTGAGAAATTGCCAATCCAGCGTTATACGCTGCTATCAGACATGGACTAAAGAGGGTCAGGAACGTCGCAGGAGAGAAGGTGGGGAACAAATGCCAACATGAGATCGATTCTCCAGTGCTAGATCAGTTTACGATCTGTGGTTGGTGTTAGGAGGTCATCCTGTAACGCTACTAACGGTTTACCGCAGGATCAGAACTTGCAATCCTACCACCACGTCTTGTTTTACTACTAACGGCTTAACATTGACAGAAAAATCTGGAATGCTGTAGGTTGTGACTCTACTGTTACCTAGAGTGGCATTGATTGATGTTTAGTTATAAATCCCGATTCTGTTTGGGGATGTATAGACGTATGAAGGTCAGACGAATATGCATCAAACTGTTGGGATTATAGCATGGGGTGCTGTAACTAGTGGAAGTAGGTCTCGTTTGGTATTCATACGAGGTAGTTTGAACGCCCATCTATATGTGGATGAGGTGATAGTATCTCACATTATTCTATTTTTTTAGCAGTTTGTAGACCCACTATTCCAACCAATATTTACTACAAACCTGTTTGCGAAGAATATTGTCAATATCTTAGCACAACGATCCCTGATCTCCTGATCTTTTGATAGGGATGAAATATTTTAAGAAGACAGTAGGGGTAACTAGAAGATATAGGACTAAAAATAAAATTATTAGAGCTGGATAAAAATTGAGTCAATTGAGAAATTTATAGAACAGAAGCAACTGGAATGGTGGGGAAATATTGGAAGAATGGAAGACAGCACACCAATTAAACAAATATGGGATATACGAGTAATAGAAAGAAATAGAAGAGGAAAATCAATGGAAAAATACTGAAGAACTTAGTCAAAGCAGATGAAATCTGGGGGAGGGATTAAATATTACTCTTTATTTGATCTTGAATTATTTTTTCTGCTGAAAATAAAAAAAATGCAACCTATAGATTTTACACGTACATATAATAAAGGTTGCTTGCATTATTTTCCAAGCGTGTCACACACGCCTATTAAGACAGGTGAGAATCTGCGTTGTGGATGTCACAGTAAATTACGAGACGGACGCCTTGCTCTGTCACCTGGCATCTGGTATTCGCGATGATTTAGATATGACAATATTCGCGCAAACGCCAGTTTCTAATGTATGATACCAATTAATATTGCCACGTTCCAGGTTTATTAAAGGCATCGGTGCAATTTTCTATAAATACGATTAGATAAATGCGAACGCGCTGCACTAATTCAATGCTGGATTTTGCGCGTAAATAATGGACGAACGAAAGATGGATGATAAATAATTGGACAAACAAAAAAAAACAAAAAAAGTAATTACGTATATGAATTAAAAATATATAAATTAGATATAAGAATCAGAACGTTTATTAGAAATATTACAGATGCTTGTAAGACCAATTAGTCTAGCATGGAAACATACACGTGATTTTGAATTACTAAATATCGACGAACATAAAATGTTCAAAATTACTTATTAAAAATCTACAATCTAACCCAATTATTACTTATTGGCAACACTAAATTATTTAAAATCCTAGATTAATTGTGATAGGAACAGATGAAGCAATTACATTCCTACTCAAAATATCCATGGTAAAACCAATTATTCTCAACCCAATTACCAAAATATTGCAAGAATTCAAAATCATTTATAATCGAGACCAATTATTTAAATAACTAGCCTACTAAGGTGTGCCAAAACTTTCATGCCATCACTATGTATCTACAATAACCAGAACTAGAGGACTATACCCCATGGAACATTAACAAATGCCAAAGTACAAAAATTGTTAACGACTATCAAATTGTCAATAGACAGTTGTTGACGCTACTGAAGAAGAAATAAATGAAGATTGCCATGGACAGCTAAATAGAAAATGGATTCAAGTAACTAAAGCAGAATAATAATGGGCAAATCAATATATGCCAAGACAATGCCGACATACGAAATACCATTGTGCTACATTCCAAACAAAACATTGGCATTTCATCGAAAAACAAACTTTCTGCCCAGCAGTTCTCCAACAAGAAGCTGACGAACTGTAAAGACAACCCATAGATTTAGAACCACTAGTTTACATCCTAATCTAATCTAATCTAATCACATTCTCATTACGGATTCGCAAGCTTCGCCATTATATCTTTAGTGTTCATCGTTGCCATCAAATTCAGAAGCCGTATAATCAACCTTTTCTACAAACTAAGAAAAATCATTCGAATCTAGATGGCTGATCAAAATCAAAAGGACATTCACCCTTTATCAAATTGAATGTAGATGTATCACATCCTCATTACGGATTCACAATCTTCGCCATTATATCATTAGTGTTCATCGTTGCCATCAAATTCAGAAGGCGTATAATCAACCATTTCTACAAACTATAAAAAATCATTCGAATCTAGATGGCTGATCAAAATCAAAAGAACATTCACCCTTTACCAAATTGAACGTGAATGTTAAAACCTATGGATGGAAGAATTATATCCTGCAAGGAGCTAAAAATACTGATTTCAGGCAGCTGCGCTGAATCTTATCACTGCAGATTTTCTTAACGTTACGTTTTCAGCTCCCCAGGATAATTTTTTCTCTCATAGGAAAAACATTTTAATTACCTTAAAACTTTTTAAAAACATAATTCACAATTTGTAAAATTTAACTATATAACTGCATGGATAATTCATGGACAAATATACAAGCAGCACTTAATAAAATTACCTCCACCTAAGTCAATAGTCCTTGGCATAAACAAAGATACAAGTTCATTAAATGGTTGTATTTTCTCCCGCCCCTCGCACACGCCAGTCCACTAATTGTAAAACCAAAACAAGTCTCCCCCATTTATTTTTAAGCCTGGGACACCCCTATATTTAACACCGAGCCGACCTCTTGCCAGCCGATACGTGAATATCGTACAAATTCGGGGATTAGGCCCCCCCCTTTTTTTTTTTCTGTTTATACACTCCGGAAGCCCCATCTGGAGCGATGAGCACGAAGAGATCGATTCCTTAGCGGCCGCCGCCGCCCCCTCTGAACGCGAGCGGGAGAAAAAAATGTAGGACGGATGAATATCGCACGGGAGGAGATCGATGTCGGCCCCGGTGAAAAAGTAAACATCATTAATGTCTTTTTTCTTTTTAATTCTGCGCGGATGGGTTTCGGATAGGAAAGTTTCATCGATTCGTGCGAGCGCGGTACCCCCGCGTGGGGGGTTCGCGAGCGCCGTCCCCTTGGGGAATCAGGGTTATTGAACAGGGTTATTTCGCTATGGCGGGGGCGGGAATCCACGTTTGGATAATGCCATATTTTATTTTAATCTGTTTGCTTGAATAAATTTTGAAGATGTAATCTATTTTTTACCTTCAATTTTTCCCAATACCTAGATTTTAATAGGTAAAAATACAACTGAATTCAGTGAAACAAACCAAGACCAAGTGTTTATAATTTAATTTTACCTATTACTTCATCAAGAGTTAAATGAGAAAATCACTCCTAGATTTTACTTTACTTAACTTAAGTATTCTCCAAGTTTTACATTTAAGCTACTTAAAATATCTTAGAATTGCGTACGACACGTAGAAATTGCATTAGTTAAACTCAGTCGTATGTTTTAGTGATTGGAGGTTGAGATAGAGGCCACCCACCCACCCTACATATACATTTGTATTTCAATCACTGACACTGTTTTGTTTTCCAAAACTCCACATCACTGTTACTCTAGATAGTAAATATTTGTAACATCCAGGTGAACAATTTCAAGATTAACTTTTGGCAATCAATTTTATCTTCAAATTTGTATGCTTTAATTCATTTTAGATAAAACTATACACGTAATAGACTGCAAAAAAGTTTGGTAATGGTTTAAAGGTAAACATGAATAACAAATATTGTTACGTTTAAAGATAAACGCAATTGTGTTGAACAGATCTGCGGTTTTAAAACAGAAGTCAATCACTTATTCCCATAAAGGTCATCCAAGGAATTAAATCCATCCCAACTCTTTCCTTGTACGACGAGGACAAATCAAAAAAATGGTGATGTGGCCATCATAGTACTTTCCCTATATTTTACTCGAAAACTATGAGGTTTACAAAAAAAAACTATTCTTAACTATTTGTTCAGTTTTGAATTATCTACAATTTTTTGTCATATAACTTTCATATTGCTTCAATAGTTTATTAGCAATTGGCAAAAAATATCAAAAATTTCAATTTTTATTTTTTTTTCTCGAAAGTTAAGAATTTTATGAAAAATATATTTTAACAAAATTTGTTCAGTTTCTCATTCTCTTTAACTTTTGTTTGAAAAGTTTTGTAATATTTTTCATATTAAAAAAAATATCGGAAAAAAACAAAAAACGCCTCGAGTAAACACCCACTTCCGGTGTATGAATGTTTACCAAAAGCTTTTCAGTTCCAGTTTTTAACGATAAAACCTTACGTTTAAAGTTTCATCTCAATCGGATCAGTCGTTTTTGAGATACAGCACCCACGGACAGACAGACAGACAGACAGACAGACACACACACAGACACAAAAATTTTTTTTCCAGAAATTAGTTTAATGGACTCAGGGGACCTCAAAACGGATATTTCCGCAAAAAAAATTTAAAAAAAAAAATCACGATCACAATACTTCCCCTATATATACTTCGTATATAGGGAAAGTAAAAATGCCAAAGTAGCTATAGAGAACCATAGGGTTTAAATCAAAAGTTAATTAATAATCTTTTAAGCCCTTTTGATTTCTAATTTCTAATAGTTTAACGTAATAATTTAATAATAATCAAACATTTTTATTTATAAACCCACCTGGGATCCAAACTAATCAAACTCAAAAGTTAAATTTTTAATTTTATCACAATTTTTATTTCAAAATTTTTCCTTCCACAATTTTTTAAAGAAGGCAGACTTTTCATAATATGTCATGCCTCTTCTAAGGTGAGAAAATTAAAAGCGTTCTAACAGCCATCCGTCAATCTCATCATATACCAAGAATCGCAAAACTACGAAAGCCGTGACTCTCGTCCATCGATAACCGAGCCAATCTCTGTTTGTAATAACACACTACAACTGTTAAAATCGACCGCTTCTCGAATATCGAATATTCAATTGTTTTAACGTTTCAGTGGCAGTTTCAGGGGGGGGGGGGTAATTGAGTAATTACCCCCCCTAAGAATTATTCGTTCGTTTATATTTTTATTCTTAAAAATTACTAATATTTCAAACAAACAAGTTAAGTGTTGGTGAATCTGGTCAGCGATCTATGACGGTGCATTTTCCAAAACAGGCAGGCTATGTACACAAATTAAAGTTAACGCAAGCATCGTTGGAGAAGTGATGACTTTCTACCTTTGCACAGGGGGCTCCCTTTTCTACGTATGCAAATACATTAAAGAAGTCATTTACCATGTGATTTTTAACGATTTTTAAACATTGTGGAGTTATTGGAATTAATCTCGCAATGGGAAGATAATCTTCTAATAAAGCTAAATTGCTAAAGAATTCGATGTGTACTCCAATTTCACAGTTACACTAT
This sequence comes from Ontholestes murinus, assembly GCA_963969525.1. NCBI lineage: Eukaryota > Metazoa > Arthropoda > Insecta > Coleoptera > Staphylinidae > Ontholestes > Ontholestes murinus. Next base: position 17,911,484 of record OZ018396.1, read on the forward strand.
GCTCCGATAATTTTAGAAATACGGCGAAATACGAAAACTTGGAGTAAATCGATAAATCTTACGCTAATAACTTGTATCTTTATCCAATAAAAAGAAAAATACTGCCACATCGTTTAAACAATTAATAATGATAAATATGAATACGATATGTTCATGCTTTGGTTGTCTAGAGAAATTGATTCAATTGGGTTGGATACATTTTTTGACCCGTGTAGGAGGATATTGGTTTTTTGATTATTTATAATTAATTTGTTTTTCATAAACCACTCTTTTACCTGAATGTAAAGATTACTTGCATCGGTTAGCAAGGAATCTAGCTATTTGCTTGAGATGAGAATGTTTGTATCATCTGCGTAATTTACTATACTATGATTATTGCTACTAATTTCCTGTGTCAAATAGTTTATGAATAATAAAAATAGTGTCGGTGCTGTTAAACTCCCTTGGGGTAGCCCAGTAGTTATTGCAGCTGGTTTAGATTAGGCGGTATTGCCGTCTATTTCTACAAACACCCGTTGAGTGCGTTCCGTTGTAGAATTACGAAATGTTTTAGAATTTAGATTAAGATCTCCCACAACTTTATTGTATTTAACATTTTTCTTGTGCCATTTTCTCGCTGTGATGTCTTGTTTTTTATTTGCTTTTCTATTAGTTGCTTTCTTATTCGTACTCCGAATTATTGTATATCTTGGACCTCTTAGATTTCCTTTAGCTCTCATTATTCGTTGTTTTGTTTCCCATGTCCCAACTTCGACTCGTATTATTTATTTTTTTCTATCTAATGTGAAATTCTCGACTTCCTTCTGATCTTGGTTTGGCTCTGCTGCTAAGCCTGTTATTATGATATTATTTTTTATTCATTTGCTGTTCTTACTTTCCTACTTTGTTTCCAGGTTGTCGATTCTTTTGCTTTTCAAGCTCCCACTTCTCTTCTTTATTACTTATTTCTTAGAGATAAAGAAATGGAACAAGAACAGGAAGGTGAGAAACTAGATAGTGGAATAAAAGATATTCGAGATATGAGGGAAAGGCTAAAGACAGTTCAGTGGAATAATGTTGGATCAATGGAGGAGTTAGAGGATATTATAGTTGAATGCGGAAGTAAAGGAAAGGGGAAAAAGGGGAAAAGCGTAGACGTGGTTTGATGAAGAATGTCGACATGCAAAAAGTAAAGTGAGGAAGGCAATGAGAGAATGTGTGCCTTATATGGAGATGGGGAGGTAAAGTGCATGTTTTGTTAACCGCGTTAGCAATTTGCGTGGGTGGCACGATATCCAAGAACGCTCTCTGATCTGCCTCAATTCCTCCATGTAGTGTAACTTTATGAGCATCCCTGGTAATGAGTTTGGATAAATGATGTCTTGCTGGTAATATAACTGGGTATTTCTGCATATACGTTAATGCTGAATGTTCCAATCTGCCTCCCACTCTAAGGATTCCATCTTGATCGATGATCGGATTTAGTGTTTTGATGGAACTTGAACCGGCAATCGCTTTTCTGTTTGTAAGGTTTTTACATTCCTCTATGTTCTATTGTTGAAACTGTCCAGGCGTGTGTTGCATGAATGTTATGTTTCAAACATGACTGAACGTTTGTTAATAGTTTGGCAAGTAGCAGTGCAGCACACAATTCTAGACGAGGGATCGATATCTTTTGTTTCACAGGAGTGACTTTCGATTTGGCTTGTAGCAGAGTGATCACAGGTTTCTCCTTAAACATGGTGCGAGCGTAGACGACGGCACCATACGCCTTTTCTGATGCGTGACAGAATCCGTGCAGTTCTATTTCATTAGTGTAGTATATCCATCTCTTGATTTCTAGATTTTGTATGTTGTGTAGTTGATCTGTCAGCTGCACCCACTGTTTTGATGTTGTGGTGAAACTTCCTCATCCCATTTCACTCCAGCTATCCAAAGTTACTGTATTAGTGTCTTTGTTGTTATAATTATTGGAGCGAGCCATCCCAGCGGATCATATATCTTGGAAATGTCAGATAATATTACCCTCTTTGTTATAATTATCTCATAGTCGCTTTGGTCTACCATGTATTCCGGTAACCACTTCAGAAGATTGATGTTGTTGCTGGACCATTTCCGTAGATTGAAGCCTGCAGATTCTAAATCCTTGGTCCCGGAAAGCACGTCGTCCACGTAAATGTCTTTCATGATAATTTGAGCGATGATTGGGTTACCAGATCCTTTGTCGTAAGCAAGTTGATTGAGTGTTCGAATTGCTAAGTAAGGTGCTGGCTTGGTTCCATAGGTGACTGTGGTGAGTTGAAATTTTCGTATAGGCTCTGCTGGGCTATGTCTCCAAAGAATCATTTGGTAACGTTGATCTTCCTCTGCTATTTGAATTTGCCGGTACATTTTTTCTATATCTGCCATAAATACGACTTAATGAAACCGCCAACGAAGAAGAATGTCAGTGATGTTGTTCTGAAGTTGTGGGCCTGAGTACATTTCTTCATTTAAACTGCGATTATTTGATGTTTTACACGACGCATCAAACACCACTCGGAGTTTGGTGGTAGTACTCTCTGTCTTGAATACGGCATGATGCGGAATGTAATATCCCGGTGATCGACTTTCAGTGTTTTTAATGGGACCATATGTCCTAGGTCCAGATACTCTGTCATAAAATTACCGTCTTCTTTGTTTAGATGTTCATCTTTTTGCAATCGTCGTTCTTGTTGGAGAAATCTAGCTACTGCTCTGTCTCTTGACTCCCCGACTTTAGGTGGGCGTTCGATGAAAGGTAGAGAAATCGTGTAGCGTCCATCGAAACTGTAGTCTATGTTACATAACTCGTCTTTGGCTGTTGGTTCTGTTGGGACTGCTACCTCTTCCATTTCCCAGAATCGTGAGAGATCTTGATCCTCACCAGATTGTGTAGATAAGCATACTATTTCAGGATATATTTTGGTATCTCCGCCTGATATTATCCATTCGAACTCGGTGTTCTGAAGAAGAAATCCATTATATTTTTTCATACCCTCCAGAAGGATTTGGCTGTAGTGACGTGTTCCAAGTAAGATGTCATCTTGTCCTGGGCAGTTGAATGTGTCGTCGGTCAGATCAATATCTTTAAACTGGTCCTTAACGGTGTGTGCGATTGAATATGCTGGTTAGTTATTCATGGTAAAACGTATAATTGTGTTACTAGATTAAACTCATTGCTTTTGTGTGCATGTAGGACTGCCTCTATCATTGAACTGGAAATTTGGCCTGTAATGTTTCCTACTCCAGATACTGTATTGTGGACTTATTGGCGTGGAAATCCTAGTATTTGAGCTGCATTTTCCGTGATGAACGAGCATTGTGAACATTGGTCTAGTAGGACTCGTGCTGTGAACGGGGAGCCCTTGCTTGTTATTATATTCACTAGTGCTGTAGGTAATAAGTCTTTAATTTCCAGAACTCCTGTTGCTTATGAATTGCTGGACTGGCCTGGTTGTGATTTCTTTTGTTGTGCTGGGCGGTTTTGCCTAGATTGAGATTGTCCTAAGCGACTTTGAAGAATATGCTGATCATTATGCAGTAATGTGTGATGATATTTATTGCAATTACGGCATCGTTGTTGGCTGGGGCAGAGCTGTGTACTTGGGTGATTTAGGCAATTTATACATAGTTTTCTTTCTCTGATAATCTTGTTTCTCTCTTGTACACTATATGCCAGGAAGGTAGGACAATGGTAGACATCATGGTATCTCTGGCAGATTATACATTGTTTGTGGTTTTCTGGCATTCCTCTGGAGAGTACTGGTCGATTCTGTTCTAAGGACAGGAATCGTTTTTCTAGAAATGTCAGAACTTCGGACAGCTCGGGAACTTCGTGGGGAGACTCCATTCTCTGATCGAAGATTTTGTTCGTGTCATTTCTCCATCTTCTGATAATGATTCTACTGACGAATGGACCCCAGGAATCGGTGTCGTATCCCGTGTTTTGGATGACTTGCAGACATTCCATTGTTGTGTCATGTAACTGTTTTAGTTGTGCGGGAGAGTTTGACTCACATATTGGCTGATCTGTCAGAGTATCGATTTTCTGTGCCAATAACAGCCGTTTGTTATCGTACCGTCGTTTAAGTGTGTCCCCGGCTGTCGTGTAGTTGGCACTGGTCATCGGTAGGTGAGATATTAATTTCGAAGCTTTTTCACGTACGTAACCATTCAGATATTTTAGTTTTCAATATCCGATAAGTGGAGATTATTGTGAATAGCTTGTTCATATAAGCTTTGAAACTTGGTCCATTTGTCGTATCTATCTTCAAATGTCGGTATGTTTCTTATTGGTAATTGGGCGTTGGGCCTCACTGAGTCCGTCGTGGGAAACCTGTTTGAAAAACTACGCAAATGGGCCTTCGCTTCGATGGTTTGATTAAATTGCCGGTGATACCTTTGTTGATCTTCATCGGTCATTACATTCAAAACAGAAAGATACATTCTGAATATTTCATTCCAGAACTGCTCTATACTCGTGATCCACATTTGCACCCCGTCTTGGCTTATATTTGATATCTGGAGAGCGTTGTTTAACGTTGTTTCAAAAAATTGCATCTTCTGTCGGAACTTGATGACTTCAGGATCTGGTATTGACACTGATGTTTGTCCCGTTGTTTTCTCTTCTTGAGATATACTGTCCAGGATGGCATTTGTGATTACCTCGTGGAATTTTGCACGCAGTTTGTTTAGGTATTTACCTTGGTGATACGGGTGGTCTGGTATATTCCACTTGATCCCAAATTTTCTTGGCATCGGGAGCGAATTTACTTCTAAGGCGAGCTGTCGCTGGCTTTTTAACCTCCACCAGAATCGCTCCTAATTGTTTGCCTAATGTCTCCTGCTGTTTGGCTAGCTCATTCAGTTTTTTCATTTTCAAACTTGTACGCTACTGTATATTTGGTGTTGTCTTCGTTGGAGAGGACGCAGATGTGATCGGTTGGGGCCGGTCGGATTTATGATGACCTAGCTTGGAGTGGTAACACTGGGAGTGCCGTCACGCCGGATCGTTTTTTGTGTTTGTTTGTCAGTCAAAACACTCGATACTCGATCCCCAAGACGAAAATCTGTATCATTTGGTTGGAGCGGAGTAGGTTTCGTCGTTTAGGTTGGACGTGGTGAAGTAAATAGCAATCCGGTTCGAAGGACCATGTATACGCTGATGGCGCTCTGCTGCGGCGAGAACGGGCGCTCGGTACAAGTGGAGCTTCTGGGTGGCTCCTAGGTACTGGTTGCTGTTGATGATAGTTTACTAGTTGTAAGGCAGCGGATAGTTTACTTATTTTAAAGGAGAATTGCACTCTGAGGTTTTTAGGCTCTTCGTGAGATACAAGTAGCTCGCAGTTAATTAATTTTTTTACGCATATATACGCAGTAGGCCAGAGTATTGTTCAATAATTTGGAGCCCTATTTACAAAGCATATGCACTTGAAATTGATAAGGTTCAAAGAACCTTTCTTAAATATCTGTACTTTAGGAAACACCATGTTTATCCTGTGCAGGGTTATCCATCAAACTTACTCCAAACTGAATTTGGAATTACCTCACTTCAACATAGAAGAATTACATCACAAAGAATATTTGTGTACAAATTAATACATCATAAAATAAATGATCCCTACTTACTTTCTCTATTGAACTTCTACATTCTACGTTTAAGTAGTAGACATAATCAAGTTTTTTATGTTCCATCTACGAATAGCTACCATCACTTAAACTCACCAGTACTATCAATGTGTAATACTGTTAACAAGTATTGTAATAATATAGATTTATTCCATATTAGCGAGACAGGGTTAAGACTACTGCCTATTGTTGTAAATTTTCAGTTTGTCAAGTTGATTTAAAATATTTCACACTAATTTAAGTTTTAGTATTACAATTTTTTTTTGACTAACTGCAAGATTAGTGCCTTTAATTAGAAATATCGTACGCTTAATTAAAATTTCTGATTAGAGTGTATCTTTGGAAATATTAAGTTTTGAATTATTTAATGGATGTTTCCAAATATATGCAATAATTTATCACAATGTAAATATACTATTTATAATAAAAACCAGCAATTTTAATAAATTATTTAAAATATAAAAAGAAACTTTAATGTAATACCATAACTAATAATTACGCAATCTAAATTTACTCTAATTATACAATGTAATATTTAAGTTATCCTGTAATTGGCCTTCTCGGCTGTTGGGTTATATATAAATAAATAAATAAGAACTGGTGGAAAAATCTTAAAAAAATGGAAGATTTGTAAACTACTATTTTTTTTAAGTTATTAGAAAACTTCGGGAGAATAAGGCACAAAATATACAAAACTACAGCAGAAATTAAAAAAAAAATAGAATGGAAGAAATATTTTAAACAAAATTTTATTTACCATGATAAATAGTTAGTTAACCTTTACTGATTAATTTTTTTAAACCATTTAAAGCTATTACATTAGCAAATGAATGAGATATATAAGAAATTGATAAAAATTTTGAAAAAATAACTTTCCCGAAAAATTGTAGGCAAGTTGCTGAAAAATTTCGTTGAAATAAAACAAGAAATGCTGGTTATTTTTAGACATCTAAATTCTCGATAGGTTATGTGAAGAAATATTCATTGAAATTTCTCAAAACCTGAAGGAAAACTTCTAAACTACTCCGATAAAATGTAAAAAGAAATGCTGATTACTATAAATCTAAAAGATACATTTTTGGATAATTCTGTTAGTAGAAAAGAATAGGAATAGAAGACAATTCTTGAAAAGAATGACGCAAAGTTTTTTTGAAAAGTTGAGACACCTCAAGGGAAAGTGTTTACAAAATTTCGAAAGTATTAATACAATTTAATATTAAATTTAGAAAAGTTCTAATAACACGAAACAACACATTTGGGAAAATTTTTGAGAAGAAAAAATGAAGAGAAAAATCGCTACTAGAATTGTTAAAGTGAAGTTTTTAGAAAACTCTGAGAGAATAAAGCAGAAATTACATAAGACTGCAGTAACTTAGTAGAAATATTTTAAACGAAATTTTATTTTGTTTACGGTATAAAAATACTGGATAGTCAATAATCAAACTGTCTCTATCTAAAATTTCTAACAATTTAAAGCTATTACGAATTGCTCGAAATTTAAGGGTATTACAAATTGCAAAAACTCTAGAATTTTAAGAACGAAACAATAAATGTTGATGAAGTTAAATTTTGATAATATAAAATTATGTAAACTTCTGAGTTAGTAATTTAAAAAATGTTTTTCGGAAACATACAAGAAATGTTAATAATTTCTATAAATTAGAAAGTCAGAAAGATAAATTATTGGACAATTCTGATAAGATGCATTGCAAATTATCAAATACGCGATTAAAAGTTTTTTGAAAACTGTAGACATATCTGTGATTGTTTCTCCTTTTATATTCTATTATATTAGCCTCTCCTTAGGTTGTTGTTTCCAGCATTTCCTTTTTGTAATAATTTTTCCTCCTTTTTTCTTATTCTCCTTATTTATTTTTACAGTATTCTCTTTCTTCTTGTCTATTACATTTTTAAGTACTTTATAGAATAGTTTCTGATTTTTCCAACCTCTTTGGATAATTTTCTTAATTCCCTTTGAAGATTTTTAGTTAAATCAGAATCAATGTGCGACTCGTTTGCACCATGCAGAGCGCTGACGATTAGAGTAGCCACTGGATGTGTGCTAACATGTTCAGTTTTATTTCGACTGTCTGTGTGCAAAATTACATATCGCTAGTATTGACTGTGATGTTTATGTGAGTGATTAGAATGCTCAAGACAATAAAGATCGCCGCCAGTTGTGAAGTTATGGTAGTGATTAGGTTTCTCAATTCAAGAAATTTACGACCTTGCGATATTTATTATCAATTAAAGGATAGCTCCCTCCTTGTAGTTTCTTTTCTTTAGTTTTAAATAAGATTCATATTATTTTGCGTTTAAGTTATTTGTGCGCGTTATTTTTACATCATTTCTAAATATCTTGTCCACTTAGACACGTCCCAAATGGCCGGCGTCGAAGTTTCACACACACACGAACAGATTTATGTGAGCATCGTGCCACCAAAGTTCCCAAACAATACGCGACATCTATATAACAAAACAATCCGTTTGATGTAATTTTGGGAAGCCGCGCGTCCGAAAATAACGGGCCTCGTTTGCGGGAAGTAAAAGAGAGGATCGCCCCCGTGGAGGTGCACATAAAATTATAATTATACACGTGTAAATATAATCCGAAACGAGCCGCCCTATAAATTGGTATTAATTTAACATAGATTAAGCCGGCGGAACTAATAAAATCGGAGGATTGAGAGGGCCGTAAACTTATTTTTGAAAAAAAGTCGGAAGGCGCGCGGCGAACGCTTCAGCGGGTTTCAGTTGTAAATTGTGTTTATTTTCAAACTGAGTAGCTATCAACGAGACGGGCGACACCTCTCTTACTTCGTTTCGCGTATTATGTTTTATGATTTTATTAGAGCCATCGTAAATTTCTGAAAGCCGCTTCTGCTACCCTTTATTACTAGTATTTTATTACAATATTTGTTTTGATTTAGATTTAATAGTCGTTGTACTAATAATAGTTTAAAGACTTTGTGAATGCTAATTAAAAAGAAAACACTTTCTTTGAAACAAATTAAATGTTGAAAGCTTAGTAACACACGAACGAATTATCAACGGTTACTTAGGTATCTCTCCAAACATTTTAAACAATTAGCTTAAAAGTTTCCATCCCTTTCAATCTGCATATTAAAAGTTTAAGTTATAATATAATTGCCGGAGATTTAAACATCTTAATCGAATTATGAAATATAAGTGTAAGTACTTAGAAAATTGATGGAGAAACATACAGGGTGCCCCAAATCAAAGTACGTTCCTATGATGTTAGCTAGATCACAAAATTTAATTTTGCGATCATTCATTAGGATTTGATTGATTTTCTGGAGTAATTGCCTCATGTGGCCTTTATAAATGTGGTGCAGAATTTGCTACGTTTACAAGCAAACCAATGTTTGATGATTGAATTCGGTAGAACAGATGTGCCGTAACATTTATACAGTCATGCTTTTGTTGCAACAGAAAATTTATTTCTACATTAAAAATAAATTTAGAGGTAGCGTCACTGTAAAAGCTATACTTTGTACATAAGCCAACGAAACATGAAATATTGACAGAATAGAAGTTAATGTTGATTCTTCTACTATTGCATTTGCTGAATTATAAATAATGTCAACTGCAGCGTTTGATTGTGCGCACTGGATTTATCCGGCAAAAAAAATCTATTGTTGTTGGACATTCTTTATTTTAAAATTTTGAAACTGGTAGCGATAAACAACATTTTACGGAATAAATTAATTGCTGAACAAGTTCTGTTAACCTCCTTGGATCTTATGCTAACATTGATACTACATCTAAAAATGGGTACTATGATAGCCACGTACTTAAATATGGCGGACAGCGAGAATGCTGTGTTTGATAAAAAGGATGTTTATTATAAGTGTTGCATTGATAAACACTGCAAAAGTATAGTTTGCATAAAGTGTGGATACTCGTATCATCGTGGATATTACCGGAAATATAGTAAAGCAACCATTATTGATGAAACTCGCATCATCTGCTGCGGATCAGAGGTTAGTGCATATGAGTTATTACAAGAAGAAAATAAAGGCCTAAAGAAGGAAGTGGACCTTCTAGCAAAAATTATACGTGAAAAAGAAGACAAAGAGGCAATCCTAAAGGTAAATATAAAATTATTAACCGAAAAATTAACCTCATTTCAAGGCAGATAAGAAATCATTGTTAATCCGACTATCAGCGACATCTCTGAGACGATAGTAAAACCACAATTAAAATACAAACCAAAAGTGAGCTACAGGAAACATTTAAGAAACAGGACAGTAAAATGAAGGAAATTATTAATCTAACGAAAGATGAAACTCAAAGTATGAAAGAACCTAAATAATTACAGAGAATGACACTACAAACAATCCGAACAAAGAAAAATGGCAGGAAGTGAAGAAAAGAAACAATAGGAGATCAAAAATTATATTTGGCATATCCTCGGAATCCGGCCTCAAAGGAGCAACAAGATATTTGTCAAAAATTTGGACCTGAATACAACAGAACTAGATGTAATAGAACACTTAACTACAAAAGGTGTAAAACAAGCAAAATGCGAGAAAATGCAGTCCAAGTATCCCCAAGGGTACGCATCTTATAAAGTATCAGTTCCATCCGAATATGCAGAGAAGATTGTAAATCCCAGTATATGGCCAACTCACGTAGGAATTAGACGTTTCTTAGTCTACCTCGCCAGTCGAACACAAGCAAAACATGACTTTCCTAGGAAAAGAAAATATAAACAATTACTTTATAAGCATCATACATAACAACATAAGATCCATTAAAAATAAGACCCTCAAAATACAATCAATGTTACAAGAACACCCAGAATGTCAAATATTTGCAGCAACCGAGCACTGGCAGCCCGACGAATTTTTAGAATTAAATATTATTGAAGGATTTAAACTCGCTACAAGTTTTTCGCGCCCTCATTGTAAAACCAAGCAGACTACTTACGGCGGTGTAGCAATATTTACTAAATATAAATTTGATTTTAGCATAAGACAAGATATAAATAAGTTAGGGACCATATCATCATTTGAATGCGCTGGAATTCAATGGAAATCGAATAATGAAAAATACATATGTACTGTTGTTTATAGAGCTCCAGACTCAAACATAGATATATTTTTTTTTCACAATTTGAAAAGCTACTTACATTATTATTAGATCTAAACTGTAAATTTTTTATCGTTGGTGACTTTAACGTAAATATTTCAGTTGAAAATGTGATTAGTTGTAGGTTTAGAAGTCGGATGTCGAAGATTTCTGGAACTACTATAGATAACATTCTAACAAATGTAAAAGACAATTACAAAACAGAAGTATTTGATACTCATATTTCCGACCATCGTGCGCAAATCATATATTTCGAACAAAATTGCAAAAAACGCAAAGAAATTAAACACAAACAAATTCGCATATAGAATGAACATAACTTCAAAAAATTCAATTCGTCCCTAAATAAACTAAATTGGAATACTTTAACAAATTTCAATAATATAAATAATGCATGGGAAATATTTAGAAGTACTTTCAATTTTCACTTTAATAACTGCTTTCCAAAAAAGAGAGTACAAGAAAATAGAAACAAACCACTTGTAAATATTACAAATGAAATAAAAAATTGTAAAGATACTCTCAATATATTGTCAATACTTATGATAAAATATCCGGAATATAGGGATCTATATAACAAACAAAATAACATATACAATAATTTGTTAATAGCATCTAGAAGGAACGAAAACTCACAAAAAATCATTGCGAGTGACAATATTGGCAAAGCATCATGGGACATCATAAATCAGCACACAAATAAAAATCAAAATAAATCAGAAAAGCTCCCAAATGGAGTTCCAATTAATATTGCTAATAATTTCTTTATAAATTCTATACAATTACTTCTCAATAACTTGCACACTTCTAATGAAAACTCTGACATAAAATATAATATACAAACATTATTCGTTCTTCCAGAAACAGAGAATGAAGTTCATAATATTGTTTGTAATTTAAAAAATATATGATGAAATAAATTTTCGCCTATTGAAATCATGCATTTTAGAAATCATTAACCCACATAATAAATATGTGTTTATCATCAGGGGTATTCCCAGATTTACTAAAGAAAGCAGTAGCATTACCTCTATATAAAAAAGATGATCCCGAAAGCTATGAAAATTACAGGCCAATAAGCATTTTGAGTACTTTTTCAATAAATTTTGAAACAATAATTGCATCCCGTATTTTAAATTTCTTAAATAAACATAATATCTTAAACTCTGCTCAACATGGCTTTCGCAAAATCAAAGGTATAAATACAGCAATATATCAATTACTTTCACAAATCACAAACTATCTTGAGATTAAACAATTGCCTTTGGCCATATATGTGGATCTATCAAAGGCCTTTGATAGTATAAACCATATTACATTACACGATAAACTATGGAGATATGGCATCAGAGGTGCAGGATATAAGCTCATTCAGTCGTATTTATCGAATAGATATCAAGTTGTTGATATCAAAGACGTAACATCTAAACCTTTGTTAATACAAAATGATGTACCACAGGGCAGTGTCTTAGGGTCGCTGCTATTTTTAATTTATTCTAACGATCTCTTGAATATAATAGATTCAGAAAAATGTACTTTAATTAGCTAGGCGGATGATACAACAAAACTAGTCAAAGGAAAAACTCTATATAATAATATATAGCTATGGTTTCAAAAAAATAGCTTTATTCTAAATGCCAACAAAACGGAAGCAATGTTTTTAAAACAGTAAAATCTAAACTTGAAACTCCAACGGAACTAAATTTAGTTGATGATAAAATTGTTGTTAAGGATAGTGTCAAAATGCTGGGTATAACACTAGATACAAACTTAAATTTTAAGAAACACATTAAAGGCCTTGAAAACTCACTTAATAAAGTAATCTATATGTTGCGTTTACTTAAGAAATTCATAAATGTGGAAAGATTGTTGCAAGTGTACCATGCAAAGTTCGAATCATTAATGCGTTTCGGAACTATATTCTATGCAAATAGGAGTAGTTTTGGAAAGATTTTCAAATGTCAGAAACAGGCTGTTAGAATAATATCTAATATAAAATATCGGCAATCTTGTCGCACTTTATTTAAAACAAATGGTATACTCATCACAGCAACGGCGCTCTATATTTATGAAGCACTTATATTTCATTTTAATAATAGGCAAATGTTTGATCAATTTGCTCAAAGACATGTGTATAATACAAGGCACATTACAAATTATGCTTTACCTGCGCACAAACTCAGGGTTTATTCTACCCTTTACACGATACTGAAATTTTACAATAAACTGTCCATAGAAAGCAAGAAAGCCATGAAAGCAAGAATAAGCAAGTCTTGTTTCAAAACGATGCATATTGTTTTTTTTTTTTGACATTCGGGGAATCATCAATTTTGAATTTGTACGATGAATAATTATATTTTTTTCCAGGAAATGTGCATTGCTTTTATGATTGCCCCTGCATATAATATTTAAATTATCTATGTCAAAGTCAAGTGTTTGGAAGTTGAGTTTTATCTCCCCAATTTTTAAAACTGGGGATAGAAAATGTGTTGAAAACTATCGCGGGGTTGCCATACAATCAGCAATCCCTAAAATTTTTGACGATTTGGTAACCAGACAAATAATCCATATGTCCAAACATTTATTCAACACTCAACAACCTGGGTTTGTGAAGGGTAAATCTACTACAACCAACTTTATGGAATTTCAGCACTCTATATTGATTTCAAAGTTATATTTCTATGGATTTCACGATTTAACTGTGAGGTGGATTAAAAGTTTTTTAGAAGGACGTCGAAAAATTGTTAAGATTAGTAATTTTACATCTAATCCAGTTCAGGTAACGTCAGATGCACCTAAAGGCTCCCACATCGGACCTATTTTTTTTCTTATTTTTATTGATGATATTTGTAATTGCTTTATATATTCGAATTGTTTACGTTTTGCAGATGATTTGAAAGTGTATCATTGTATTGACGATATTGTTTTGATCTACAATTTGATTAAGATAATCTATTCAGTTGGTTTGTCAGGAATAATTTGTTTTTAAATATTAAAAATGTAAATCTATAACTTTTAGTAAAAAACCAATAACTATTGACTTATATAACATCAATGATGTCAACCTTGAAAATGTATCGGTTATAAGGGATTTGGGCATTTTATTGGATTCAAATTTATCTTTTTCATCTCATATTTTTCAAATGTGTAATAAAGCATTTCGATTATTGGGGTTTTTATTGAGACATATAATGTTCACAAATTTGGTCACCACATTATAAAAAGTACGTAGGTATGATAGAATCTGTCCAGAAAAAATTTTGTTCCTACATTTCTTTCAAAATGAATTTATCATTTAATAATTATAAAATGGTTTGCAAGTACCTGAATATTGATTCGCTTGAGATCCGTAGAATCAAATTGGATCTTTGTTTATTACAAATTTTGCTAAATTTTGCTTTGAAAATAGAAGACCTTTTATATTATCTAATATTCTTTGAAAGCAACTTAATCAAGTATAAATTAGGCATTTTAGAAGAGACCGCATGTTTTCAATATAATCAAAACCCGTACCAACTGAAATTTTGTCTAAAGACCTGTTATATTTCTGGAAAGAGTTCAAATATGCAAACCGATTTTGACATTTGAACCAAATTACCTTTTTGTTATGACAAAAGTCAAATGGCAGTTGTAGAATAATAAAAACGATGTTGAATACTGTTTCAGTATTTTATTATGGGATAAAATTAAATAAACGTACTACTATTTATATAAAACTTTTAAAGTAAACAAAAAAGTCAATTACTTAAAGCACCTTTTATATCTGAAAGGCAGATATTTGATAAATAAACCAAGCTAAAACTATAAAAATTAAAAAATCAAAGAAAAAATGATGTGATAAACAATGACAGATAAAGTAATATCTCAAGTGATAAAATTTAGCAGAAACTTTTTAAGAAATAAAAAATATTTTCCTAAATTTCTTCTTTTTGAGAAAATGGAAAATCCTTTGTAGAAAAAAAGTGTTATTAAGAAAAAGAAGATTACATATGCATTCTTTATTTCAAAATGTTGGTCTTGCTAATTTGTGTCATGCAGTCTACAGAAAATGCACGTACTCGTATGTTAAACAACAATAACTAAGATGTTATTGCTTCTAAACAGTAGTGCACATTATATGAGACATCAAAACTAAGTAGAACAGAGATATCACTATTGTTTGAACCTATAGTCACTAAATATAAATCGTTGCGATATAAACAAAAAAAGTATTTTTACTTTATTTATAATTATTAGATATTTACAACACCATGGAATTTTCTTTTTGTTAGTGTGAGGTTAATTAATTATTAAATTAAATACAACTTTATTCCCTGTACTTATTATATTTATTTTTAAATGCTTAATGTACATTTCAAACATGCTGTCTGTATTGATAATAAACAGATCATATTGTAAATATACATTTAGCATTTAAAAATATATAAATACTTTGAAGAATGGGATATCTAACTTAATACATGGAATTTTCTGTTGAAAGGCTTGTGCATCAAACTGTAGGTTTGATGGTTTTTGGTGCTGTAACCTATGTAAGTATCGTTTGGTGGTTATTCGAGGCAATATGAACGTCCAGCGATATGTGGATGAGGTGATAGAACCTCATATTCTTTCGGTCAGCAGTTAGAAAATCCACTTTTCTATCAAGACATTGAGTATTCTTTTATTGTAAGAGTTTTTATGGACCGATTTACTGATAATAATGTCAATATTTTGCCAGAGCCACCCCGATCTCTTGATCCTTCGCCTTTTGAGCATGATCTCATACATATTATGAGGAGCAGGCAAAAGAACATACAGCACCCTTCACATGCTCTGCAAGCTCTTCAAATCGAATTACAGGTTGCTTTGGAACAAAACCTTAAGATATAATCGATGTCACGAAGTGTAGGGGACTGTGTAACCAATAAGGGCGGTCCATTTCAGTTTTAACATAAGTATTTTTATACATTACAATTTAGTATTTTGCAATTAAATCACAATAATTTAATGATAATAATTCATTTAGAAACCTTAGAGGTTTATAAATTAATTATTATTATTTATAGTTTATTCATTAATTTCATTAATAACTTTACAATTATATCCTGCAATATTTGAATCAATAAAGACTCGCTGCCTCTTTGTAAAATTAATTTAACTATTTATGATTTCTTTTCCATAAACCTGATATTTAATTGTCCAATTCATTGCATAAGACTAAGAACTTAAGAATGAATATGAATATTCATGCGGTGAACTTTCTCTCGGTAAAATTTACTGCGAATTTTTATGTATGTAAATTTCTCCACGGCAAACTCCCCAAATTGACAAGTTAATGAAAAAAGTTATGATCTTCTTTTTGCAATTAAGTAATATTCTCCAGCTTTTTTTTACTGGAAATTTAAATTAACTATCGAATTAACATACAGTGAAAAAATAAAAATAAATCGATTAATTTCCGACGACGTAAAATTTCATATAATGAAAATTCTACAGTAATTCAATTTTTGTATTCTATGAAAAATATTTCATCAAGGCTTAATAAAATTAAGTTACACTTGTAAGTATACGTGAAGTTGATTTAAAAAGTTGCTTATTCTTAAAATACTGAATAAAACATTATAATTTTATTCATATATAAATAAGTAACCATTTATAATACGGTAGCTACTTTGCTCACTGCACTCTTGATGAAACAAAATTACCTAATAATTATAAGATGTACTTATTAAGTATTACACACAGGTTTAATCATTATTAGTATTACTGATTTGGTAGTTATTTTTAGGTAATAAGTTGTTATTGTAAGAATCAATATTTTCCATTTATTAGCATCTATTACATAATATTTTATAAAATTAATCCTTTCTTCACTAATTTTAGTGAAGAAAGGAAATCAAATCGTGTTTTATTAGTGATTATTACTTCACATAACTCAAAACAAATAGTGAATATATTAAATGTCATTGTTTATAATAATAAATACTGTTTGATTGAATTAATATTCACCATAACAGATTGATTAAGGAAAGTTTAATTAAATTTGTAGTACTTATACCGCACAAAAACGTGACGAATCTCGAAATGATAAGATAATAGGCCTCGCTTCGGTGGACAAGAAACCAGCGTCCTCATGCATATTCCAGCCCGATTATCCCCACGAGCGCGGTACAAAAATCATCCCCCAATAAATTCCTTCGGCGTTATTGAAAACAGTGCACCCTGTTTGTGATATAATTTATAGTCGGGGGCGGAATTGAAACTTGCCAGATAGATATTTCATCTCTGCCTGAATTTACATTCTCGTGACGTTCCCTTCCTTATGAAAAAGTGTACAACTATATAATAAACTGTCGGTCTAAAAATAGAAACTGTAAAGTGCGAATAAAATTAATTGCAAGAAACTTATGATTAAATAATATTATAATAACTATAAGAAGCTTGCTTTGTATATTTAGGAAATTGATGATATAGATGATGCTACCATCTGATAGACGAGGTTCTAAACGTAAAGTTCGACTTTTCTTTGGTAAAGATGCTCAGAAATTTTTCATGCCTGTGCACCATTTGTGTTGTTCATAGTGAAAAATTGATGTCGCCCAAGAAATGGAATTAAATCGTGATTATTTTTTCGACGTGGATTATGGCAATAAGAGTGCGTCATTAAAATTCATCATTTAATTAAAAATCCGTCGTTTGTGATACCAGGTTTGAAGGGTGGAATAGTGGTCACCCACCCACCCTACATATTCTTTTAAATTCAATCTCAAAACCTACGTTTCAACTCTTGAAAACATCAACAATAAAACAGTTGATTTTTAAAAGTAAAAACAATATTGGTGGCTGTAGTAAAAATGTATATGTAGGGTGGGTGGGTGGCCTCTATCCCACCCTCCAATCAATACATCATACGCGTAGATTTAGTTTAAAAAAATGACAAATTTACAAGTATATCTAATCTGAGATTATTAAATGAAAGCGTTTATAAAAACTACGCAATTTAATCAGAAATACATCGTTTATGATGCCAGGATTGCAAGGTTGAATAGTAGCCACCCACCCACTCTACATATTCTTTTAACTTTAGTCTAAAAACATAAGTTTCAATTTTTGAAAAACATCAACATTAAAACAGTTGATTTTTTAAGGTAAAAACATGGCTGAAGTAGAAGTGGGTGGGTGGCCTCTATCCCACCCTCCAATCAATGCATCATACGCGTAGATTTATTTAAAAAACTGACAAATTTACAAAAAATACATCGTTTGTAATATCAGGATTGGAGGGTGGAATAGTGGCCACCCACCCACCCTAAATATTCTTTTAACTTCAGTCTTAAAACATAAGTTTAAATTCCTGAAAAATATCAATAATTAAACAGTTGATTTTTTTAAGGTAGAAACATTGTTAATGGCTGAAGTAGAAATGTTTATCTACGGTAGATGGGTGGCCTCTATCCCACCCTCCAATCAATTCATCATACGCGTAGATTTAGTTAAATATTTTTAAGAAAATTTAATTTAAGATTATAAAATAAATACGTTTCTAAAAAATACTCAATTTAATCTAAAATCCATCGTTTGTAATGTCAGAATTGGAGGGTGAAATAGTGGGCACCCACCCATCTTACAATTATTTTAAATTCAATTTCAAAACTTACGTTTTAATTCCTGAAAAACTTCAAAACAATAAAACATTTGATTTTTTAAGGTAAAAACAGTGCTAATGGTTAAAGTAACAATGTTTATGTAGGGTGGGTGGGTGTCCTCTATCCCACCCTCTAATCAATACGCATAGTTTAGTTAAAAAATTGACTAATTTACAAGAAAAACCAATATGAGATTTTTGAATGAAAGCGTTTATAAAAAATACGCAATTTCAACAAAAATACATCGTTTGTGATGGTACAATTGGAGGGTGGAATAGTGCCACCCACCCACGCTACATATCTTTTAAATTCAATCTTAAAACTTAAGTTTCAATTCCTGAAAAATATCAACAATTAAAGGTAAAAACAATGTTGGTGGCTGTAGTATAAATGTCAATACAGGGTGAGTGGGTGGCCTCTATCCCACCTTCCAATCAAAATATCATACGCGTAGATTTAGTTAAAAAATTGACTAATTTACACGAAAATTTAATCTGGGATTATTAAATAAATACGTTTCTAAAAAATACACAATTTAATAATAACTTCAACAATAAAACATTTGATTTTTTAAGGTAAAAACAGTGTTAATGGCTAAAGTAGTAATGTTTATGTAGGGTGGGTGGGTGGTCTCTATCCCACCCTCCAATCAATACATAAACGTGTAGATTTAGTTAAAAAATGCACAAATTTACAAGTAAAACCAATTTGAGTTTATTAAATGAAAGCGTTTATAGAAAATACGCAATTTAATCACAAATCGTTTATGATGTGAGGATTCGAAGGTGTAATAGTGACCACCCACCCACTCTACATATTCTTTTAACTTCAGTCTTAAAACATAAGTTTAAATTCCTGAAAAATATCAGCAATTAAATAAACAATTGATTTTTTTTTTAAATAAAAACAGTGTTAATGGCTGTAGTAGAAATGTATATGTAGGGTGGGTGGGTGGCCTCTATCCCACCCTCCAATCAATACATCATACGCGTAGGTTTAGTTAAAAATTTGTCTATTTTTCAAGAAAATTTAAATTAAGATTATGAAATCAATACGTTTCAAAAAAATACTCAATTTAATCTAAAATCCGTCATTTTTAATGTCAGGATTGGAGGGTGAAATAGTGGGCACCCAAGCACACTCATCCACCCTACATATTATTTTAAATTCAATCTCAAAACCTACGTTTTAATTCCTGAAGAAGTTCAACAATAAAACATTTGATTTTTTAAGATAAAAACAGTGTTAATGTCTAAAGTAGCAATGTTTATGTAGGGTGGGTTGGTGGTCTTTATCCCACCCTCCAATAAATGCATCATATGGGTAGATGAGTTAAAAAATTGACTAATTTACAAGTAATCCTATCTGAGATTATTGAATGAAAGCGTTTATAAAAAAAATACGCAATTTAATTAAAAATACATCGTTTGTGATATCAGGATTTGAGAGCGAAATAGTGGCCACCCACTCACCCTACATATTCTTTTAACTTTAGACTTAAAACATAAGTTTCAATTCCAGAAAAATATCAACAATTAAACAGTTGATTTTTAAAGGTACAAACAATGTTGGTGATTGTAGTATAAATGTATATGTAGGGTGGGTGAGTGACCTCTATCCCACTCTCCAATCAATTCATCATACGCGTAGATTTAGTTAAAAAATTGACTAATTTACACGAAAATTTAATCTGAGATTATTAAATAAATACGATTCTAAAAAATACACAATTTAACAAAGAATACATCGTTTGTTATGTCAGGATTGGAGGGTGGAATAGTGGACACCCACTTACTTACCCTACATATTCTTTTAAATTCAATCTCAAAATTTACATTCCAATTCTTGAAAAACATCAATAATAAAACAGTTGATTTTTTTAAGGTAGAAACTGTGTTAGTGGCTGAAGTAGAAATGTTTATGTAGGGTTGGTATGTGGCCTCTATCCCACCCTCCAATCAATGCATCATACGCGTAGATGAGTTTAAAAATGACTAATTTATAAGTAAATCCAATCTGAGATTATTGAATGAAAACGTTTATAAAAAATACTAAATTTAATCAAAAATACATCGTTTGTGATATCAGGATTTGAGGGTGGAATAATCGCCACTTCCACCTTAAAACAAAAGTTTCAATTCCTGAAGAACATCAACATTAAAACAGTTGATTTTTTAAGGTAAAAGCAGTGTTAGTGGCTGAAGTAGAAAACTTTATGTAGGGTGGGAGTGTGGCTTCTATCCTACCCTTCAGTTAATACTTCATATGCGTAGATTTAGTTAAAAAAATAATAGTTTACAAGTAAATCCAATCTGAGATTATTGAATGATAGCGTTCATAAAAAAATACTGCAAGGAAAAATACATCGTTTGTGATGTCAGGATTAGAGGGTGGAATAATGGACACCCATCCACCCTACATATTTCTTTAAGTTCAATCTCAAATCCTATGTTTCAACTCCTAAAAAACTTCAACAATAAAACAGTTGAATGTTGGTGGCTGTAGTAGAAATGTATATGTAGAGTGGGTGGGTGGCCTCTATCTCACCCTCCAATAAATATATCATACGCATAGATTTATTTAAAAAATTGATTATGTTCAAAATTTTTTATCTGAGATTACTAAATAAATACGTTTCTGAGAAATACATAATTTAATTAAAAATCCGTTGTTTGCAATGTCAGGATTGGAGGGTGAAATAGTGAAAACCCACCCACCCTACATATTCCTTTAAATTCAATCTCAAAACCTATGTTTCGACTCCTGAAAAACATCCACAAGGAAACAGTTAATCAAAAATCTGTCGTTCGTTATATCAGCATTGGAGGGTGGACTAGTGGCAACCCACCCAACCTACATATTCTTTTAAATTCAATTATAAAACCTACGTTTTAATTCCTGAAAAACATCAACAATAAAACAGTTGATTTTTTTAAGGAAAAATTAGTGTTAGTGGCTGAAGTAGTCTTATACATGTAGGGTGGGTGGGTGGTCTCTATCCCACCTCTCTACGTGTAGATGTAGTTAAAAATATTGACTAATGTAGAAGTAAATCTAATCTGATAATATTGAATAAAAGCGTTTATAAAGAACTACGCAATTTAATCAAAAATACATCGTTTGTGATATCAGGATCAGAGGGTGGAGTAATGGAAACCCACCCACCCTACATATTTCTTTAAGTTCAATCCCAATACCTACATTTCAACTCCTGAAAAGCATCAACAATAAAACAGTTGAATGTTAAAATTAAAAACAATATTGGTGGCTGTATGTAAGGTGGGTGGGTGGTCTCTATCCTACCCTCCAATTAATACATTATACGAGTAGATTTAGTTTAAAAATTGACTAATTTCCAAAAAAATTCAATCTGAAATTATTAGATAAATACGTTACTAAATATACACAATTTAATCAAAAATCCGTCGTTTGTAATGTCAGTATTTAAAGTTGGAATATTTGCCACCCACCCACCTTACATATTCTTTTAAATACAATCTTAAAACCTACGTTTCAACTCCGGAAAACATCAACAATAAAACACTTAATTTTTTTTGAGGTAAAGTGTTAGTGGCTGTAGTAGAAATGCTTATGTAGGGTGGGTGGGTGGCCTCTATCCCATCCTCCAATCAATATACCATATCTGTAGATTTAGTTTAGAAATAGTGGCCTCCCACCCACCTTACATATACATTCAATCATAAAGAGCATTTTAAAATGTTTTCTAAAAAATTCTATTCATTTCAAAAGTTATCTAACTTGATTATAAAATAAAGCACTAAAAACCTTTCTTTACACAGTTTATTTGAAATACCAAATATATATTTCAGACACAAAGTGGCCATTATCAATGGTTTAATACTAACTTGTCTCGATTGTTTGCTTTTTGAGAAAAATTTTTTAGTTTTATTTTCAATTTGATCTGTTTGAAGTTAAGTTTAAGTTATTTTCAAGCACAATTTTTATATGGTTTTTAGAAAAATTCAACTCTTTATTTGAAAAATTTAGAGCATGGCTATTTCTATTTTTTTTTAATTTTCATAGGTTTTCTTCTTAACAATTTTGTTTCTCTTTTCGTAAAAATTTATAATTTAAAATTTAGTTTTAAATGGAGTTTTCTTAGTGAATATCAAGGTTTGTTTTTGTGTAAAATTTCAAGTGTTCAAGAGCATATTAAAATTTTTGTAGAAAATTGTTTTTTGGAAAATCCTAATCGTATTGTTTTAAGAAATTTCATCGGTTTTAACATAATTAAAAAAATATATCTACTTGTTTAGTTATTATTTTAATTCGGTTTTTATTGTTTTTTTTACAGTTCTAAATTTTTAATTGTTTTTCTCTTGCCAAGTTTTCTAATGGCATTTCTTAATCGATTGCTACGACGGTTTCATTGTTCCTTTTTAAGAACTGTTTTATATTTCTTTGTGTTATTAAATTTTCAAATGTTTCCTCTCAATAATAAACTTTTTAGAAATCTTTATGTTAGATTAAAAGTATTTTTACATCGTTTTTAACATATTTGTAAACCATTTGTAATTGTGCTTCGAGTTGTTTTAACCTTGTAACACTTTATTAGCAAATGTTTTGAAATGTTTTTATTACATAGATTAGATTAGACGGAGTCGTTTGGCTGAACGACAATATGATGTTGTTATATTTATCCCTTGTCGACAGAGGTCGTCAGGAGGTCAACCACCACCATACATATATCCTTTTGCTGTTGTTACCGTTTCTGATTCTGATGTTATGGTTTTGGAGTACGGAAATACAATTAAAATGACGATATTAAAATTATTAAATAATTCAGTTTACAAAATAATAATCAGATAATAACTTTAAATAAATATAAAACTACGAAATTCTCTTAAATACTGTTGGAATTCAATATTTTTTTGTTAAATAATTTAATGTAATCTGGGGTATCATAATGGACAATTTAGTAATTGAAAAATCTACGTTCTTCGCATTTTGATTTGAGCTTAAATTATGTTAAATTTTATTGTACATATGTGTCAATAAAGATGTATACAGGGTGATCTACTAGCTCGGTGACAAACTCTGACATGTAAATTCTGACGTTATTTTAAGCAAAAAATGTTATATAACATGATGTCCGATTCGCTTCGTTGAAGAGATATATGGGATCAGAGTTTGCTATGAAATAATTTAAATAAGACAATAAAGTCACCAATAAAATAGCGATACTGTTTTATTTAAATTATTTCATAGCAAACTCTGAATCCTTATATCTCTTAAACGAAGCGAAATCGGACACCATGTTATATAATATTTTTTGCTTATAATAACGTCATATTTCATTTGTCAAAGTTTGTCACCGAGCTAGTAGATCACCCTGTATATATAAGTATAAGGTATTGTGTAAATAAATATATTAGTGCTTTACTTATCAGAAATATAATTGTTTTTTTTTATTAGCTTGAATAGTAGGATATTTCTTGAATATGAAATAAAATCACAAAAAGATCCATATTTTTTGAATCTTTAATGTTTAGTTGTGCACAAATCATATAATTTATTATCTTATTTTGTGTAACGTATGCAGGCGAATGTAAAGTTATACATGAAATAAACAATGGATGCACGATTTATTTCTGGGACGCATCCCTCGCGGACCACTTAAATTTATTGCCCCGAGTCATCCGGGGCCACTTTAGAGCGCCAGATGTCTCTGCGACGCTAATGGCGGAATCGTGTCTTTTCGGCGGTCCGGGGCTTTAGTTTCATAACAAAAATCGGAAATAGACCGATTTATCCTCACAAATTAACACGCTGGGGAAAGTCCCGAAACAGGATGCGCACATTTAATTCCCTTGTTATCATAAAACTAGACAGCGGCGGGAACATTAAACGAAACTGGAACGAGTGACATAAACCTGTGGAATTTTCGAACCGTGGCTTCGATTCCCCACGCAACGGAATGTTATCGATACACCATGAAAAGTAATGCCGAAATAATAGCCTGTTTTTCTTATTCGTTATAACACGAGAAAATTGTTGATAATAGAAAACCAAAATTACAGTCTTTATACCATGTAATAACATTTGTATTTAATTTCTGTACGTTCACTAGAAATAAGTGCACTATTTTTATGTTTTTTTCTCTAAAACTGAGTTTAGTTATTAAGTACGAATATATTTACTTACTTTGTGTTTTAGTATCTTATCTTTAACTTCTGAACTTAACTTATAAACCATCTTTAAATGGATTTACAAAGGAATATTTGGTCTCGAGTAAACACTTTTTTTAGCAAAAAGGTTTTTAGTCCTTTCGATATCTTATCTTATTCTTATAAAGGCTTAGGTTTAAAGTTTTTGTACAAAGTTTTACTTGTTTTTGAAATACAGCCCTCTTAGAAAGACACTCACATGGTGACATTTCTGTATTTATAAAAACTGTTAAAACGGAATCTAGAGACACCTAAATTGTTATTTCCGTAAAAAATACAAAAAAAATGCAAGATCTCTAAACCTAAAGAAGCACTATAAAGTTTATAAAAAGCGGTTAGTTAGTAGTTACTAAATTAAAACGAAATTTAAAATTCTCCAAATTAAACAATTGAATAACTAATTGCAATAACATAGATATTTACTTACTTACTTGTACCGAAAGTAACTTGTAAATGAATACAATAAACTGAAAATTGATTAAGGCTATTAAAAGCAAAAAAAAATCATTGAATCGCATCTAGCCAGCTAGATCGCGGTCATTTATGTCAATTGACAGCTTTATGGGCTCTCACCGGTCCCAACAAATTAACGGGGGCTCTCGGGGCCCACTTAAAAATACAACCATTACCCAAAACATCCGGTCTCGGAGGCGTTAAGGAGCCGACAACCGAAAAATTTACGCCGTTCGGCTGATTTATTACCTATTTCGAATCGCTCCTAGGGCGTATACTGATATATAAATACATATACCTAGAACTTTCAAAAGAAAGCACAAAGTAGTTTTCTCGAACTTAAAGTGAGAAATGAAATTATAATGAGGTTAATTATATAAACGCAAAAAATAATTTAGAAACTTTAAAAATCAAAATCATTTTGAACTACATCTAATGTAGAATTATCATTTTGCTAATTGAAATACACAAGAAATAATAAGATCATTTTTAATGTAGTAGTAAAATAAAGGTTTACATTTTTTACTATATAAAGATATAATAAACAGATTTCTGTATTCCACAGATTTCCAAACGAGGTAATGAAACTTGTTTCAGTAGAGAAGATATATGACGCCTCCGCAACCTTTCTCACTTGCATCTGAGAAGTCATGTAGTTGATATAGAACAGCTCCGTTTGTAGGCAAATGACGCGGCATCGAAAATCTGCTCAGACAAGGCAGCTCTTCTCGAAATTTCAGCCACTTTAGAATGACTTCTTAAGGTGGAGGTTCATCCCAATCCAATCCAGTTTTGCAAAAGTATTGCATAATATACTTCGCGAATAATGTAACCGGGCTGATCAATCCTAGTGGATCATAAATTGGAGCGATCTCCGATAATATACCACGCCTGGTTACAGGCTCACGAATTGCATTCATCGAATAAGTAAAATTATCAATTTTTGGGCACCAAATTAACCCTAATATTTTCAACGAGTGATTCAATTCATTTTGAAATGAAAGTGATGAGGTTGGAACGGAACAGTGATCTTCACTCAGCCCTTCTAGCAGCTCTTCCGAGTTGCTGGCCCATTTTCTGAGAGTAAATCCTTCATTACTCATCAATTCTTCAAGTTCATTCCGCAAGTCCGCAACAAACGTTGTAATCCATGTGGGTATTATGAAGCACGACATCGGCGGCCTTAAGAAATTTGGCACCTTCATCCCGAGCGAGTTGATGAAGTGTTCTAATTGCCAAAAACGGCGATGAAGATCCACCGTATGTTACGGTTTTCAGATCATATTCCTTTATCGAATCAGTTGATCTTCTCTCCAAAATATGCGTTGGTACTTCCAATGCTTCTCCGAAAGATTGATGTTTCGGTACATTTGGTGAATATGCGCGATTAAAACGACTGAATTCAACCGCAGAAGTGAAGTAATTGAAACGATATCCAACTGTAATTTTGGTCCGATATGTAAAACATCATTCAACGAAGTTCCCGAAGAACTCTTCATGCTGGCATCAAAAACCACACTAAGTTTACGAGTCTCACATTGGTAGATTCCATGATGAGGTATGTAATACTTTTCCTCTTTTGAAACTATAGTCATATATCCCTGAAGGTAATAATTTTGCTCTTTTGAAACTATAGTCATATGTATATCCCTGAATGATATAATCACTCATGAATTTTTTACAATAATTTCTTAAATCTGGATTACGATCAAGTTTCCTTTCCAAAGCCAGAAATCGATTGAAGATCGAAGTTTTGCTTACTCCTAGAGTTTGAGACGATTTTAAAGATAATTTGACGACATATCTTTCCGAAGAATATTGATTATGAGTATCAACAAAATGATTTTCGACACAGATTTCTTCCTTGGTTCGAACGAAGATAGCAGGCGGTTCCTCAATTTTTCGATACAACATCTCTTCCAATGAAGGTGTCTGGATACATAAGGTTTTGAAATCCGATGTTGGTAATCCCGATTGGATCACTCCACCCATAAAAGCCCAACCCCAAATGGTTTCCACTGAGAACCACACTCTTGAAAATCTTCGAGTACCAATGAGCTCCTAACAACATATCAACTCCCTGGGGAATAAAGAAATCAGGATCTGCTAGTTTTAAACCTTGAAGATGTCACCAGTTATTCGAATTAAATTAAATTTGTTTCGAGTGTCATGCGATAAGGGAATCAAGAACGAAACAGTCAATATTAAAACGTGGCGGTCCACCATTACCAGCAGCAAGGCGACATTTAATTCTTCCATTAGTATGACCGATGTCGGTATTCCTCAAAAACATGAATAGTAATGTTGGCCTTCTCGACATCTAATCATAAACGATTAGCACAAGTTGGAATCACTTCTTCCATCAAGACTCTGACCTATTGATATAGACCTCAACCATCAAACACCAATGCTTGAACAGTACAAAGAAGTACTACTGTGCGATGAGACCTGGTTCCTTTGTTCAATGAAAACATGCAGGAGTTAGATATGTTTTCAGTGGTATTTTCCTTCTTCTTTAGCGAAGTAGGATCTCTATGTAGTAATTCATGATGATTACCCTTACAAATTTGACACGAGAATTTTGGCAAACAATCCTTATCGAAGTGGAGTAAACATTTCAAACACAATCAATTAACACTTAAAGAAATACTGACACAGTATAGGGTTTCTGAATGTTTTTAATTGTGTACTACAACAATGTTTCATAACACAGTGGCTTCATCAGGTAGATGAAAAAATTACAATTATCACTTATATACTAGTAAACAAGGTTGGAAAAGAGGGGGGGGGGTGTTGTTTATTACAATAATATGGAAATTACATTGTATACTATTAACCGAATGCATAGTATTTCTTTAAGTGTTATTATGGAGTTTCGACAAGTAACAGCCGCATCAATCCAATACAATCAATTAAATTTGGCCAACTTCCATCTTTTTATCACAGTCATCCTCTTGAAATCAGAGCATTTAAAAAACGAATGTCTACCCTGGCATTTCACGCAGACTACAGATGGGTTTGGTTTCGAGTGAGAAGGGTCATCTTCTGGATTTGTATGTACAAATAAATTGGTGGCGTGACTAGGTATACCCAGAAATTTTCCATTTCCCTCGAGAACTGATGCTTCATTGTTAAGCAAGGTGGTGAATTCAGAAATTGTAGATGAAGGATCACATATTATCTCTTTCTCCTAGGATTCCCTTAAAACCACATCTATCTTCTGTCGCTTGAGATGAATGATAATGAACCCACATTCATCAACTGGGTGATCTAAACCCCGAGGTGCTCCGATATTTTCTGTGATCGTTGCAGTCAAGTTACGAATTGAAGCTGACTGCTTCGACGTTGCAGGAGTGCAGTTAAGCAGATCGAGGTTAATGCACACACGCGTACTCTAACGATCACGAAGAAAGATGGACAATGTGTCGCGCTCCAGAAGCGAATCTGTTCTGCCAGCAGTGTGGGGTTGCGGAACTAGGCAGATGTTGGCGCGTACAAAAAAACTGCCAAAATGAATCGGCCGATGAACGATTTATTTACAAAAATTACGACAAAACCACCAATTTTAACGAATGTTCGGAGGATCAAATGTTAGGTCACAACCGATCGACAAAACGTTAAGTGGACTGTATACTTGTATTAATTTTGTGACCGCGTGGTTGTTCTCCCCTTTTATGCTATGAGAGGACTTACCGGACGAATTCTTTTCAAACTCTCTGCGTGGCGCGGTTGGCGATGCTACACAGTTAATATTGTCTGTTAAATATGAAAGAACTCTTCTTACACACGCACTCGCAAGTTGTTTTTCGAGTTGTCACGCGATCTTCTATTGTCTGTTCGACCGTCGCCTCTTTTATCATATGCATCAAACAAATTAACGGAGCAATCCAATAGACTATTATATTAAATGCTAAAAATGCTAATTAATAAACAGAACCGAACAGGAAGAAAACGTATGTTGGGAGTTGAGAGGTGGGGACGATGGAGAAATTAGAAGACGAGATAGTGGGATGCAAAAGGAAGTCGCGGGAATAGAAGGGAGAAAAGAGCGGATGGTTTGATGACGAGGCAAAGAGAGGAATGAAGAAGACGAGGAGAGAATATCTTGAGGGCAGAGGAGATTAAACACAGTGCCGGGAGGTAGGAAAGAAATATAGCAAGGTATGTGAGGAGAGGAAAGCGGCGATAGTGGAAAAACATATGGAGGAGTTAAGGTAGAGGGCGAGTGAAGCGGATATCTGGAGGGTGTATTTAGGAGTGGGTGAGGAAAGAAGCATGCGAAAGTGACACTGGAAGAATGTGTGAAATGCAGGAGAGGGAGCGGAGAGCCGCATCTAGTAGGAGAAAGAGGAGGAAGTGGAGTGATGGAGTACTTTACGGAGGAGGAGGTGGAGAAAGCATTTCATGAGATGAAAAAGGGAAAGCGGCAGGATGATCTGAAGGCGGAGATATGGAAGAAGATTGGAGAAGAGGTAAAAAGAATATTCGGAGAGATATTGTATCAAATATGGATGGGAGAGAAGGACATAGCATGGTCGTAAATAGTGGGGGCTATATGCCCTATTCATCAGAGGAGAGGTAGAGAACTAAAAGCAGTAACGGTGACGAACGCGGCCTACAAAATAGGTATGACGGTAGTTAAAAATAGTCTGGAGAAGGAAGTAGAGAAAAAGAGGCTAGTGCCAGAAACGTCGAGAGGGTTCAGGAAGGGGAGAGGAACGATGGATAAGATATTTACTCTGGTCAGAATGGTAGAGAGAATAATGAAGGAGAGAGGAAGTATTTATAAGGTGTTTTGGATTTGCAAGAGGCGTATATTTGTGGAGTGGTTGAAGAGAAGAGGAACGAGTGAGAGGATAGTTGAATTTGTAAGAAGGATATATTAGGAAACAAAGCAAAGAAAAGAATAACTTTTTTCCATAAACCTGATAGTTTTTGAGAAAATATAAGGAAAGATGTCCACATCACTATTTTTTCAAAATTGAATTTCTAAAAATCGGGAAAGTTTGGGCAGCTGATTTTTTTTGAACTTCATTCTAGAAGGGTCAAATAATGCTAGAAAAGTGGTCCTAAGAGTGGGATGTCGTTGGACTTTTTAGTTATGAACATTTAAACTTTTACTTAGAAAACTGTCACTAAAGTTACCAGCAAATGAATTTTCGAAATGGGGATAGTTGAGTAGTCAGTCAGGTAGAGGACTAATGAGTGCATTTCATTGTGAAAGGGGGAGCGTTTTGACCGTATACCTTCATCGCTGGGTCAGTTGGAAGTTAGCCTTCGTGGAGATTGTACGCGTCGCACTCTAAAAAGATGAAAATAACGGTGACTTCAAAAACCCATAAATTTCAAGCGAAGTGTTCAATTTCAATTCTGCGACATGGATACGACTTCTGGAGGAATGTAGAAAATATTTTTACATTGGTTGAGTCTAAACTTAATTGCAAAGCTCATAGTCTAGGCCTTTACTTTATTGTAACCTTGCGAAATTTACCTGCGGAAGACGAGCGTCTTGTCCGTTATGATTTCTTTGCATCGTGCGGTAGCCGACCGTGCACGCGGCACCATTGAGCAGCCTCTACCTCAGTATGGGTGATGGCAACACAGTTCGGCGATTTTTTGAGAATTTGATAGTTTTTGCTGCGATAAGCGGGGTCAACGAAGAAGTAATTAAACGCTTCTAAGTAATCCTACAAGTTATTTCGTGTGGCCACGAGATAAATTGTGAAAAATTTGAACAGTATGCTATTGAAACGGCAAGAAAGACTGTTGCATTATACCCTTGGTACCACATGCCTACTTCGGTGCACAAGCTATTGATTCACGGTCCACTGATAATAACTAATGCACTGTTACCAATCGGCCAATTATCTGAAGATGCTCAGGAAGCTCGAAACAAAGACATCAAACGATATCGAGAAGATTTCGCGCGAAAAAGTTTCAGGGTTAAAACAATGGAAGATGTTTTTCATCGGCTCTTAGTTACTTCTGATCCGCACATTTCGATTATCCGAAAACTACCACAAAAGAAGCTGAAGAGTTTGTCGCCGGAAGCTGTAGCGATGTTGATCGTTCCTAAAGTCACTGCTGCAGCAGACGAATTTTTCGCCGCGATTGAAGCCTTACCGGGACTTGTCATATATAAAAACTCGGAAAATGATTCTGACTCCGACTCCGATTATGCTTTCGATTAAAAATCAAATTTCCTACCCTACTTACGATTTCTGGAACATTCCCAATGTATTTTGGAAATAAAAATATTCATTGCGTAAAATGCACTGCTTACATTTATTTTATTATGATCATTATAATTGATATAATATCTCATCTATTTAACAGGATACTCGGCCATTTGTTTAGAATCATTTAGATATCGGATTTGCAATCAGCGACCTTGGTAACCTGCATATATCAGTTTTTGTCAAGATTTGACACCTTTTAAACATCCAAGTCCGCCATATTGCATCGGCCATTTTGTTTACGATAATTTTGCTTTCGGATTCGTAATCAGCGATCTTAAAAACCCGTATATACCAATTTTTGTCAAGATCTTTTTAACATCCATGTCCGCCATATTGGATCGGCCATTTTGCTTACGATAATTTGGCTTTCGGATTCGTAATCAGCGACCTCGAAAGCCCCTGTATGCTAATTTTTATTCCCATCAGAGGTAATTTGAGGTTTTGACCACGATTTTGGGCCTTTCTCCTACTGTGCGGCGTAGTGATTGGGAGCAATAAAGCATGAATGTTGGCGTACGCGGATGATGGCAAGGGGCTGGAAAGTGGCAAAACAAATGATAGAGGAGCTGAAGGCTACATGGACAAGAGGGAGTTACGGATAAATGTGGGGAAAACGAAGTAGATGGTTTTAGGAATAAAGGAAGGAAATGAAGAGTGGAAAAACTAAAATAAAAGGGGTAAGTGATTGAGAGTTCAAATATCTTTAAGGGGATTTGAGGAGCACATGAGATGGATATAAGGAGAGGAGAGGAGAGCGTTGGGAGTGGTGTGGGAAAGATGGGGGAGATGTATGGAAAACAATGTGAGAGTGATGTGCGGATTGTGGAATGCATGCTTGAAGTCATTTTTGATGTATGTTGTGCTTTGAGGGACAAAAAAATATGATTGTGTTGAGCGAGAGCAGAGGTGGTTTATGAAGCAAGTGTGTTAGGGATGGAGAGATCGACGCCTGGATATTTATTATTACAAAAGAGCTTAGAGAGTGTGACGGTAAAGAGGGTAGTGGGGGTATGAAATGAAAGTGAGTGCGCCTTAAGAGGGAAAATTGGTGAAGAAGGTATGGGAGTAGGAGTATAGAGAGGGTAGATTAAAAGCGGAGAAAAAGAGGATGTACGAATGGATAGGATTGACAGAGGAAGTGGAGAATAATGGGCTTGGCAAGAGGGGAGTGTGGCGGATTGGGTGTATGAGAAGGAAAAAAGAACTGGAGATACAGGAAAGGCAGAGAGGAGCGAGAATAATGAGGGGTATGGGAAATGGCAGGTGCATGGAAGATGGCCGAAGTATTAGAGGAGGGCGGAATGGGAAGAGAGGAGAAGGTAATGTTGGGGATGCCGAGGTGTGGGTCGGATGTATGTGTTGTGTAAGATTGGGAGGGGATGAATAGTCTACCGATCGTTTTAAATCGTCTAGGAAATTTTAGCTAAATTACAGGTAATAAAGAATGAGCTTGTAGGAT
Source organism: Ontholestes murinus (assembly GCA_963969525.1). NCBI lineage: Eukaryota > Metazoa > Arthropoda > Insecta > Coleoptera > Staphylinidae > Ontholestes > Ontholestes murinus. Next base: position 17,944,191 of record OZ018396.1, read on the forward strand.
TTGTGTTGCCTCGACAAACCTCTACTCATTTACCGATGCAAGTTTAATTATTAATTACTCAGGAAATTGTAAAAATAGAGATTATTTCTTTATTCTAATGCAAAGAATGTAAACTAACGTTTTACACGCCAAAAATCTCTATATATCTAAATTATTATTATTTTTTTTGGTTTCCCTGGTTTTTTCGTCCGCCTCCCTGATGCCTGGAGCTCGTTGTTTGCCGCGCTCTCGCCTGTATATTCCTCGAGGGTACGCCACACTACCCCCCCCCCCCCCTCAGAAAAAGGAAGTAAAAGAGAAAACTAGGAAAGGGAAAAAGAGAAGGAAACCCCTCTAGTAGGAGTTGTTTTTTTGGTTATAGATCCATGACGTTTAAGAATAGACCGAAGAGGTATAGTAGGAAACGGAGAAAAGTGTAAAGAATTTGAAGATGAAGCAACAGAAAATGTTGGTTGGAAGCTAGGCTTTAATCGGTCAACGGTAACATTTGTGATTTTTCCGTTAACAGAAATCGTAAAAAAATTTGATTGTCGCTTTAAAATTTGAAACGGTCCGTCATACGCGGGTTCAAGAGGATGCTTAATACAATCCTTCCCAATGAAAACGTGTGTGCAATTACTTAAATCGGGGTGCACAACACTTTTGCGAGAGGCTGGGCGGCTTAATGCAGGTCGTAGTATCTGCATTTTGACTCGTAAGTCATCAATAAATTTTGAGCCTGAAGGAAGGTAACCGGAAATTAACCTTGGAAACAGGAAATCGCCTGGTAAACGTAATGTTTTACCATAAACGTATTCGGCTGTTGTGGCCGAAAGTGAAGTTTTAAAGATAGTTCGTAAACCTAATAAAATTAAAGGTAGTTGTGACACCCAGTTCTTTGGATCGTTACTCATTCGGATCGAGTCTTTAATTTGTTTATTGAGCCGCTCTACCAAACCGTTACATTGCGGATGATAGGCGGTTGTGGATTTGTGTGTAATGCCAAAAATTTTGCAAAAATGTTTCCAAACGTGAGATTGAAATTGTCGGTAAGTGAGAACCGTAGATGGTATACCGAAGCGTGAGATCCAACAATTTAAAAAAGCTTGAGAAACAGAGTCTGCAGTAATTTTGACAAGTGGTTGGACTTCAGGCCAATGAAGGCCGTGAATCGATCGATGCAGACTAAAAGATATTTGTATGTGTGACAAACTGGCAAAGGGCCGATAATGTCGATGTGGATGTCAGTGAATCGGTCGTCCGGATCAGGAAACTTAGCAATCGGGGATACTGTGTGACGGAAAATTTTGACTTTCTGGCACTGCAAACAGGATTTGACAAAATGTGTGATGTGGTGGTTCATCCGCGGCCATACATAGCGTGAATTTACAAGACGTTTCATTGCTCGAACGCCAGGATGAGTTAACCCGTGGAGTGACTGCAAAATGTTAAGTCGTAATTCTTCGGGAACATAAGGTCGTTTCGAAACAATGTCAACGTAAATGGGTGTGCTAGTGCCGGGCGGAGTGAACTGCTCCAGTTTCAGTGAAGTTGTGCCGTTTGTTAACAAAAATTAAGCTCATCGTCTTCTGACTTAAATTTGGCTAGGTTCGGTAATTCTAAAATATTAATTTCGACACGCGATAACGTATCCGCGACGTCGTTTTCTTTACCGGGAACAAACCTAACGTCAGTAGTGAATTGCGCGATAAAAGTTAAATGTCTGTGCTCACGTCCTGAATAACGATCTGAAGTTGAATTTATGGCAGCAATCAATGGTTTATGGTCTGTAAAAATGAAAAAATTACGAGATAATATTTGAATTTTTTAATTGCCAAATAAACGGCCAGTAACTCACGACCGAATGTACTGTATTTGCGTTCAGTTATTGAAAATGATTTAGAAAAGAAAGCTAGCGGTTGAAGAACGCCAGATTTTTCCTTCTGCTGCAAGACCGCGCCAGCAGCGGAATCAGATGCGTCTACAATAATGCTTAATTCTGCATTTGGGTCTGGTAGGCTAAACATAGCACAGTCGGCTAGTGCAGCCTTGACTGCCGTAAATGCTTGTAGTGCAGGTTGTGACCTTACCAGGGGTTTGTTGCGTGGAGTTTGAGATGCAAGTTGGTTGAGCGGTGCAAGTATTCTTGAGCATGATTTTATAAATCTGTGGTAGAAGTTTACCATGCCAAGGAAACGTTGAAGTGATTTCTGGTCAGATGGTTGTGGAAAAGACATGATTGCATCAACCTTAATTTGTAATGGTTTGATGCCTGAACTGTTAATGCTATGACCTAAGAAATCGAATTTTGTTTCGCCGAAAATACATTTGTCGTTATTAATTTTGATTCCAAAAGTTGTTAATCGTTGAAAAATTTGTCGGAGGTGTTGTACGTGCTCATGTTCGTCTTTACTGAAGACTAAAATGTCATCCAAATATACGAAACAAAATGGTAGCCCACGGGCTTGATGAGGGTCGAACAAAACCAAGTTTTAATAGGCTATCGAATTCTTGTTTGGCAATTTTGAATTTGTGTGGCGGTAAACGCCTTGGTTTGCTGAAAACAGGTGGGCCAGAAGTTTCGATGCTATGTTGCACTTGATGTTTAATTGGGTTAGTGAGGTCAAAAGAAGTGGTAAGATCGGGAAATTGATTGAGTAATTTGGAATATGTTGGATGATGATTGGATAATGAATTTATGATCGGCTGTTGCATCAGACTGGACGGTTTCCTCATTAATCGATTATTGGCAATGTCAACAATTATGTTGAAATGCCGGAGAAAATCTGCACCAAGAATCGAGTGGTTTATGCGTGCAAGTATGATAATGCCACTGAAATGTTACATCTAAGCCGATGTTAACTGTTAGTTTAGATAATGCGAAAGTTGAAATTAAATTTCCACTTACGGTTTGCAATGTAAATTTTGTAGGGGGGGTTAGTATTGGCATAGAGATGATTCACCGCCAAAATGCTGACCTGGGCGCCAGTGTCGATAAGAAATTTAGTGCCAGAATTTATATCGCGGATAAAAAATAGTCGACCTGACGGATGAATGGAATCGTAGGTCGACGAATCGCAAGGTTTGGTGCATTTTCGTTCATCGTCTTTAAAATTATAGTGATACCAGCACAATTTGTGGTTTGGGTCATCACGTTGTACAGAACGAGACCTGGAAGAAGATCGGTTTCGACTTGGATATTTGTTTTTAGATTGTTGCAAAATAGAGGTAGTTAAGGTGGTTAAATTTTGAGTTAATTCCGAAGTTTGATTCTATAACTTTGCACCGTTGCTTCGAAATTGCTAAATTTCGTGTCTAATTTGGTGTTATTCGAAACTTGTTTGGAAATGCACTGATGGACATAGATGCTGAGATTTCCATCACGTGATCTGCCATTTCTGCAAGATCTGCTAATGACGTACCACGTGATGCAACTAGGATCTTTTACACATCAGCGGGAAGACGTTGCAAGAAAATTTCGCGTAGTAAGTTCTCATCGATTGAGGTATTCCCCAAAAGTTGCTGTAATTTACGTAGGAGTTGGGAAGGAATTTGATCTCCGAGTACCTCGTTCGATAAGAGTTTTTGTAAACGTTTCTTTTCAGAAATCATTGTCCGTTTAATAATCTCATTTTTTAGTATTTCATAAGGATCGATGGCGGGTGGTTCCATTAATAAAAAAAAGGAAGAAAATGTGAGGAGAAAGTGAGGATTTTCTAATGTGAAGAAAGGTTAATGTAGCGTCACCTTCGAGGAATGTTTCGTGGCTTTCGTGCTTCCGAGTGGCTTTCGTGTTATCTGGACGAGTACAGGAATGAAGGATTGTAGACAGCTGACAGTTTTGATAGCTCTCGATATTCCTCGATGTGATCCTGCTCCTCTGCTATCGGCGAATCGTCGGCACTTATCCTGCCGGGTTACTTACTATATTGGTGACCCCGAGGGGCCTACGTTGGTGACCCCTGAACACGCTGCTGTAGTAAGCAACCCGGCAGGATAAGTGTCGACGATTCGCCGATAGCAGAGGAGCAGGATCACATCGAGGAATATCGAGAGCTATCAAAACTAGATGTTTGAGTTTCCTTTGTTTACCATTTCTAAGTATCCTAGCTGGTGAATCTGATCTTGTGGTGTAAGGACTTGATCGGCGTGAGTCTAAACTTTGCCTTACCTTATTCAGGGGCCTTTTATTTTTTGGACTAATATTCCTAGGTATATTATTAAATATTGAACTGTCTTGAATCTTTACATCTTGGTTTATACTTGGAAATTTCTCTATACTATGCCGCCGGTTTTCAACAGTCTTACTTCTAACTTCTCTTACATTAAGATCTAATATATCTATCACATTACTTGTTGACATATAGAGATTTTTGGCATGTAAAACGTTAGTTTACATTCTTTGCATTAGAATAAAGAAATAATCTCTATTTTTACAATCTCCTGAGTAATTAATAATTAAACCTGCATCGGTAAATGAGTAGAGGTTTGTCGAGGCAACACAAATCCTACATTGGTGACCCCGACGTGATTACTACTTACTACAAGCTAATACGTTATACACAGGTTTTTACGAGAAGAATTTATACTAATTATGAATTAGTATAAAGTATGGATAATTTTAAATGGTATATAAAATAGTCGCCTTCCTTATTATACTCAATTCTGCAAAGATCTTCTGATCAAGATTTTCAAAATCTTTTAAATTATCGAGAAATTCTAGGTCATGCACTGATCGATTCTGGCTATAAAAACCATTTCTCTGGTTAGAGCTAGCCTGGTGGTAGCCAGTGCTACATGAATAGGTATTCCACTTTACCTATCTTATATTAACTGGGATATATCCTGTAAAGAGACCCGTGACCAGTTTTATCCCACAAGCGCAAGAACTGTGCTTAGCGAAAAGTCTATAAACATTTTTGATTGCTTTTGAACTGGTGTATTTATCCAGTGCCTTGTTTTGCACATTTTTTTCCTCTCTTGGACCACGCCCTTCCTATGTGTTTTTGATAGCCCACATGTAGCCTTTGTTCCGGTCATGGTAGTTGCAGCTTCTTCTATAGTTTCAAATTTATTGAATGTATATTAAGTATAAAATGAAGTGTTAAGTGAAATATTAATAAGATTTGAATGTGATTAAGGTAGAAAATGAAAAACTCTAAAATCCGTGTTTGTATTTATAGAAGCGTGCACTCAAATCTGGCATTTAGTCGTAATGACAGTTCTTACAAAGGTATTCAGTCCGAGGATATTTATAACGTCACACGTATAAAATATTCGAGTTTTAGTGAGATTGAAGATGAATATTTTTGGACGTCGGCTCGCTTTAATACCCCAGCCGTACCGAAAATAAACGATGAAAGGGTTTCGGCGTTTTCACGTCTTCCACTTCTTCGCGTTACATGTTTTTTTCCTCTCTCTTGAAAACTTCATCCCATTCAAGTTCAAACGCGCATCCGGCCCGACCGCGGGCCGCTCTAAATCAAATCGCGCATTCGATACCATTCGATTTTTGGCGCGTTAATTAAGAGCCAGACAATAAACATTTCAGCGCGCCGCGACGTTTATTTATAAGCGTTTGTGTGTCACTTAAATCAAAACACCGAGCACCATTGTGCTGGAAAGGATTCAAGAGAGATTAATCCTCCGAATTTATAATTATAATCGATTCTATTTATTCCGCGCGACTGGCGTAATTAATTTCCGGACAACGACGGCCTTTTTGTGAAGAAATTATGTCTGGTATCTTCAGCACGGAGGGATTTACGATGCCGGTTCTTTATTCTTTATGCACTAACGTGATGACATTTTTAATTCTATTATTGTTGGGCAACCGGTTATAAATGGAAAGTGTTCGGTATCAATCATTGTTAATAGATGACAATAAATTTTATTAATGTTATTTATTCGTACGGTTTGTTTGGACTTTCGTAATATGCGCTTGTTAAAGCCATTACGTAATTATATCAAATAATTAATTTTTAGAAACTGGTGGATTGTTCTTAACAGCTTTACTCTCTTATTAAACTTGAAATCTTTGTTGTAAATATTAAAAAACTCTTACAACCTTGGTTTTATAATTTAAATCAATACATTTTATATAATAATTTAGATCATACACAAATAGGATACAGTTTATTTAAAAATGTATCTTCCAATTATACTCTTAATCGTTTTTTCTCTTAGAAAGTTAAAACAATCAAAAATTGTTTTTAGAAATGTAGGGGGAGTATCGTTTTTTTTCTCTTAGAAAGTTAAAATTCTCTTGTCCATCACTGCTTTGGTTCCATTCTATCTAATACTTGCGAAGAGAAGCATTATTATAAGGAATTTTTCTTGCATTTTTACTTTCCCTATATAGTAAAATGGTGATGTGGCCATCATAATACTTTCCCTATATTTTTCTCGAAAACTATGAGGTTATTCTTAATTATTTGCTCAATTTTAAATTATTTATATTCACTTCTTATATAAATTTATATTAGCTCCTATAGTTTATTATTAGTTTTTAAATTAATAAAATGAAAAACTCTTCAAAGTTATTTTTATTAAAAATATCAACAAGTTTAAGTGGAAATTCAATGCAATTATCATTTGGGCGGTCTGAAAAAATTATAAAAACACTTGCTATCGGCTTGAAACTTTCTAAATATATTCAGAATACATGTGGGAATGTTGCTGCTTAAAAAAATCAAAAGTTTGCTTTTAGATCTTTTAATCATTTTACGTCAAATTAAAAAGACGTTAAGAAAATTGCAATCATATATTTGGCAGTGTTAAAAAAATATAAGAAAAATTTCCATCGACTTGAAACTTTCTGAATATATTCATAATACATTTAGGAATGTTGCTTGCTAAAAGAATCAAAAGTTTGATTTTAGATTTTTTAATAATTTTACGTCAAATGAAAGAGCAGTTAACAAAATTGCAATTATAATTTTGACGGTCTGAAAAAAAATATATAAACAATTGCTATCGACTTGAAACTATCTAAATATATTCAAAATACATGTACAAAAGTTGCTGCCTAAAAAATCGAAAGTTTCTTTTTAGTTTTTTCATTATTTTTACGTCAAATGAAAGAGACGTTAAGAAAATTACAATCATAATTTTGATAGTCTCAAAAAAATATAAAAACAATTGCCATCGTTTTGAAATTTTCTAAATATATTCAGAATACATGTACAAATGTTGCTGCTTGGAAAAATCAAAAGTTGATTTTAGATTTTTAAATAATTTTAGGTCACATGAAAGAGACGATGAAATATTGCAATCGTAACTTTCACAGTCTGAAAAAGTATAAAAACAATTGCTACCGACTTGAAACTTTCTAAGTACATTCAAAATACATGTAGGAATGTTGATGCTTAAAAAGTCAAAAGTTTGGTTCTAGATTTTTCAAATTTTACGTGAATAGAAAGCGACGTTAATAAAATTGCAATCATATATTTGACAGTCTGAAAAAAATATAAAAACAATTGCTATCGACTTGAAACTTTCTAAATATATTAAGACTATATGTAGGAATATTACTGCTTAAAAAATTCAAACGTTTGATTTTAGATTTTTTTTTAAAATAAATTCACGTCAAATTAAAGAGACGTTAAAAAATTGCAATCATAATTTTGATGGTCTGAAAAAAAAAATGAAAACAATTGCCATCGACTTGAAAATTTCTAAAAATATTCAGAATACATGTAGAAAGTTTCTGCTTAAAAAATTTAAAGTTTGATTTTATATTTTTTACAATAAGAAAAAAAATTCAAAATTTTTAAATTAAGAACAAAAAAATGTTTCAATAAAACTTTACTTTAACTTTTTGTTTGTTTGAAAAGTTATGTCTTTCTTTTTCTTAAATTTCAACATTTGTTTGAATAAATCTATTAAATTTTGCAATAATATTATGTTTATTTACGTTTTACAACTTTTAATTAAAACCCTCGCTGATGTTTTACTGATTTTAGGGTGGGTTAGAATTTTTTTTTTATTTCTAAACGTATCATTTTTTTAAATTTTACAGTTTCCAATAAAATCTTCACAATTTAGAAAGCGGGCTGAATTAAAAAATCTTGAAACCTAGAGAAGGAATTAGTGGAAATTTCTTGAATTCCTGAAAAAGTGAGTCTAGATTTTAGAACGAACATTCGCAAAAATCTAAGGCCTCAAAAAATAGAAATTACTGAAAAATTCCTGAACCCTCAAGAAAAACCTAGATTTCTACAAACAAATTTTCTATAGCCTTCAAGAAAATGTTTGTAATTTAGAAGAAAAGAAGGTAACCTTGAAATCTGGAGGAGAAATCTGGAAAATTCTTGAACCCTTGAAAAAAAAAGTCTAAATTTCTAAATTAAAATTTTCTAAAAATTCTACAGCCTCCTAGAAATTTAGAAGACCAGTTGAATAAATATAAGAGAAATTACTGAAAATTCTTTAAACTTTCTCTAAAATAAGAAAAGATTTCAAGGGGAACATTTTCTAAAAAAAATTAAGAAAAATTCTACAATTTAGAACTTTCTAAATAAGTTTAAAGCCTCTAGTTGAAACAAAATGTTGAATTCTAGAGAAGCAATTACTAAAATTTATCTGAATTTTCGAAAAGCAGACGAATTAAAAAACATTTAGTGCCTGAAAAAATCTTCGCAATTTATAAGAATAGTTAAAAAAATAATTTTTGTTAAGAAGTTGTTGGCCATTTTCTAAACTATAAACTTTTAGAAAACAAATTCTAGAAAATGCTAGGCATTCCAAGAAAATCTTTGCAATTTAAAAGACGACTTCAAAAATAATCTCGAACTCTAGAGAATAAATTGCTAAAAATTTCCTGAACCCTGGAGAAAATAATCTAGATTTCTAGAAGAAAATTGTAAAAATTCTAGAGCTTCAAAGAAAATCTTTACGATTTAGAAGACAAGTTGAAAAATCTTGAAATGTAGAGAAGAAATTACTAAAAAATGCCTCTCTCAAAAATAGTCTAGTTTTTAAAAACAAATTTTATTTATTTATTTATTTATTTATTTATTATAAACGGGAAACCCCTTTATACAATATAATACATGTTGTGACATTAAAACTAGTGAAAATAAGTACAAAATTTAATTCGTGAAATTAAAATAAAATACGATTAATACATTTATTTAAATGCGTTGCGTTTAATATTAAATTTGAAGCTTTGGAAAGAGCTATTGAATAGGTCAAACCATTCATAATCATTATAATTATTCGCATATCTCATAATACGGGCTACAGAGTTATTATGACTGAAATTGGTTGTATAAACTTGCTCACGAAATTTTCTAAAAAAGCCTTTCTTTTAAATCTTTGCAATTTACTAGAAATTTTCTGAATTTATAAACAATTTTTATTTTTGAAAATTCTAAAAACACCGCAATTTAAACGACTGCTTGAAAAAAGTTTTGATATCTGGAAGAGAAATGAATGAAAAGAATCTAGATTTCTAGGAACAGATTTTCTAGAAAAATCTATAGCCTCCAATCTGAATAAAAGTTACTGGAAATTTCTGAACACTCGAAAAATGTCTAAAGTTCTGGAAAAAATCATTGCAATTTATACGACAATATTAAAATCTGGAAGAGAAATAACTGGAAACAGCCTCAAAGAAAATTCTATAAACATTAAAGCGAATTTTCTAAAAAACTCCCGAATAAGACCTTTGCTAAAAATTCTGGAAAAATGAAGAAGAAATTACTGTAAACTTTCAGAATCCTCCAAAAACGTTCTAGAAACCTATAAGGAAACCTTGTGAAAAATTCTAGAATCCTCGATCAAAATTCTTTGGAAATGAAGATGCAAAAAACTTTTAATATGGAGAAGAAATTCCTGAAACTTCTAGAAGCCTCTAAGTAAATTTAGAAAAAATATACTTTCTGAAAAATCTAGAACTCTCGAATAAAATATTTGCTAAAAATCTGGAAATATCTATTTATTTATTTATTGGATAAGAAAACGAAATTACTGTAGACTTCTAGAATTCTCAAAAAAGTTTTATAAATCTAAAATGAAATCTATGGATCATCTGAGAAAATTATAGAAAAGGTTTAACAAAATATTGTACAAAAACCACGAAGAAATATAAATAAATATAAATACCTAAAGACTTTCTGAAAAATTTTGAAACTCTTGAATAAAATCTTTGCTTTGTAAAAATTTGTAGAATTCTTGATGAAAATTCTTTGGAAAGGAAGTTGTAATAAAAACTGAAAGTGTTGAGGAGAAATTACTGAAATTTCAAGAATCGTTAAAGAAAAATTTTTCTGAAAAATTCTAATGTAACATTTTTTTCTCACAAGTTAAGAATTTTACGAAAAACATGTCTTAATAAAACTTCAGTTTCTCATTTCCTTTAACATTTGTTTGAAAAGTTATTTTTCAAATATTGAGAAAAATCAAAAAAACGCCTCTAGTAAACATCCACTTCCGGTTTATGAATGTTTACCAAAAGCTTTTCAGTTCCAGTTTTTAACGATAAAACCTTAAGTTTAAAGTTTCATCTCAATCGGATCATTCGTTTTTGAGATACAGCGCCCACAGACATTTTTATGCACGAAAACAATACTTCCCCTATATATACTTCGTATATAGGGAAAGTAATATATAGGGGAAGTATTGTTTTCGTTTAAAAAGGTAAAAAAGGTTTGACTTTATGTGTCATAGTACTTTTATATGTTATTTATACACTCTCTCGTTCTCTCTCGCTCTCTGCTGTTCACGTTCACTCTGTCTTGTTTGTCTTTGGTCTTCCTTGTTCGCTTTCGCTCTTCTTTGCCCTCTCTCTGGCTGTTCTTCGCCTTCTCTGGTTCCCTTTGACTCATCGTTGCTCTTTTTTCTCTCCTTTCCTCACCCTTTCTCCCTTTTACTCGTATTCGCTCTCTCTTGGTCTCTTTTGCTCCCTTATACTCTCCATTGCTCTATATTCCTCACTTTCGTTCCTTGTTGCTCATTTTTGGTCTCCGTTGCTATTTTTCGCTCTTCCTTAAGCACTTTCACTCTACGTTGCTCACATTTCCTCAATTTTGCTCTCATTTGCCCTCTCTTGCTCATTTGCGTTCTCCTTTGCTCTCCCTTGCTTTGTTTCATCACTGTTACTATATTAATTTCCAAAAATATCGTCTCGAAAGTTAGTGTAAAAGTTAATGAATTGAAAAGTAGTGTTTTAGGTTTAAGTTCAATATTTATGTAGGGCGGGTGGGTGGCCACTGTCTAATAATTTTACCTCAAATAAAAGTTTAAATGGAAAACATTACGTAAAAAGGATCTAATTTACAATTGTAAATTTACTCTTAATAATTTCTTCCATTAATAACTCTCTGGAGCATGATGTTGGGATTGGAGGATGTGTCAGAGGCCACCCACCCACCCTACATATGTTTCTTAACTTTCATCAGTGATATATTAATTTGCATAAATATTGTCTCTAATGTTTCTCTAGAAGTTAATGAATTTAAAAGTAATGTTTTAGGTATAGGTTCAATATATATGTAGGGTGGGTGGGTGGCCACTATCATACCCGTCAATAATTTTACCATAAACAAAAGTTTGAATAGAAATCATTGCGTAAATAAGATGCAATTTACAATTGTAATTTTACTTATAATAATATCTTTCTTGGGTAAATTTATAGAGTATGATGTTGGGATTTGAGAGTAGGTTAGAAGACACCCACCCACCCTACATATGTTTCTTAACTTTTAATCACTGTTACTACATGAATTTTTAAAAATATTAACTCTAAGGTTTCTGTAGAAGTTAATGAATTTTAAAAGTAATGTTTTAGGTTTTAGGTGGGTGTCTACTATCCTACCCTCCAATAATTTCACCACAAATAAAAGTTTGAATAGAAATCATTGCGTAAAAATTATCCAATTTACAAATGTAAATTTAGTTATAATAATTTCTTTCTTTTATAAATCTTTCGAGTATGATGTTGGAATTAGAGGGTGTGTAGGATGCTACCCACCCACCCTCTATATGCTTTTTAACTTTTATCACTGTTACTATATTAATTTTCAAAAATATCGTCTCTAATATTTCTGTAGAAATTAATTTAAAAGTAATGTTCTAGGTTTAAGTTCAATATATATGTAGGGTGGGTGGGTGGCCACTATCCTAACCTCCAATAATGTTAACACAAACAAAAGTTTGAATAGAAATCATTAGGTATCGATGATCGAATTGGCAATTGTAAATTTACTTATAAATTTTTCTTCCTTTGATAAATCTTTGGAGTATGATGTTAAGACTAGAGGGTGGGTTAAAGGCCACAAACCCACCCTACATACGTATCTTAACTTTCATCACTGTTAATATATAAATTTCCAAAAATATCGTTTCTAAGGATTCTGCAGAAGTTAAAAAAGTATTATTTTAGGTTAAAGTTCAATATATATGTAGGGTAGGTGGGTGTCCACTATCTTACCCTCCAATAATTTCACTACAAACAAATGTTTGAATAGAAATAATCGCGAAAAAAGGACCAAATTTACAATTGTAAATTTAATTATAATATTTTTTTCCTTGGGTAAATCTTCGGAGTATGATGTTGGGATTGGAGGGTGTGCCATTAGATTTTTCATTTTTCGTTCTCCTTTGCTCTTTTCTTCCTCACTTTCGTTCCGTCTTTCTCACTTACGCTTTCCGTTGCTCTGATTCGCTCTCCTTTGCTTTCATTCGCACTTCCTGGCTCTGCTTTGCTCTCCCTTACTCGTTTTCGTTCTTCCTTGCTCTCGCTTACTTTCCTTTGTTCACTTTTGCTGTCTCTTGCTCTCTCTTATTTTCTCTTGCTTGTGTTTGCTCTCTTTTGCTCTCCCTTGCACTCTCGCTCTTTCATGCTCCCCCTAGCTCTCCCTGAGAGAGAACTCTTGCCGCTTTTGCTCTCATTTGCTCTCTCTTGCTTACTTTCATTCTTCGTTTCTCCCTTTTGCTTTCCTTTGCTCTCTCATGCTCCCTTTAGCTCTCAATTGCACTCTCTTACTCTCCTTCGCTATCCCTTGCTCTCTTTCGCTCTTTCTTGCTTGCATTCGTTCTCTCTCTTTCTAATTTTTGCTCCCTCTTGCTCGCTTTCGCTCTCCCTCGCTCTACTTTGCTCTCTCGTGCTCTGTTTTGCTCTTTCTTGCTCACTTTCGCTATCCGTTCTTCTTTTCTTGCTCTATTTCTATCACCCTTGCTCGATTTCGCTTTCCCTTGCTCACTTTTGCTGTTCATTGCTCTCCCTTGCTATTTCTTGCTCAATTTCGCTCTCCTCTCTCTCCCTTGGTCTTTTTACTTTCCCTATATGAAATATAGGGGAACTATTGTGATCGTGATTTATTTTTAAATTTTTTTGCGGAAATATCCGTTTTGAGTTCCTCTCAGTCCATTTCACTGATTTATGGAGAGAAAAAAAATTGTGTCTCTGTGTGTGTGTGGCTGTGTGTCTGTCTGTCCGTGGGCACTGTATCTCAAAAACGAATGATCCGATTGAAATGAAACTATAAACTTAAGGTTTTATCATTAAAAACTGGAACCGAAAAGCTTTTGGTGCACATTCATAAACCAGAAGTGGATATTTACTCGAGGCCGTTTTTTGTTTTTTTCTCATATTTTTTAATAATAAAATTTTTTAGAAAACTTTTCAAAAAAAAAGTTAAAGGGAATGAGAAACTGGACAAGTTTTATTGAAATATATTTTTCGTAAAATTCTTGACTTTCGAGAAAAAAATAAAAATTGAAAATTTTGACATTTTTCGCCAATTGCTAATAAACTACAAGAGTCACGTGGAACTTATATTACAAATCATTGTAGAGAATTCAAAAGTGAACAAATTATCAAGAATAGTTTCCGAGAAAAATATAGGGAAAGTACTATGATGGCCACATCACCATTTTTAATTTTTACTTTATTATAGATTTATTAAGGCTCTCCTAAGAATAATAATAGATTAACACTCTGACAGTCTCCTAAGGCTTTGGAAGCGTTATAGAGGCTTACGCCAAGGATCACCCAATTTACATTTAAATTAATTTTATCTCAACCAAACCTATGTTCATCCTTCTAAGATTTAGGGACATCGCGATTTTTAAAACTTTGTTCTACTCTCACAATAATTACTCCCCTTAGTATTATTCCTTTTCGAAGAGCTGCCAACATCTGCTCGATCCACCATTAGCTTCTTGAACTTGCTCGTCTTTTTATCCTTTCGCTCTTCTGCCTTGTTGCTTGTCGTAACGAATGCGCCACCAGTATCACATAAATCCAATACTAGTATTCCCTACATATCCGTTATCTTCCTCTTCTCTCTTCTTTCCTTTGATGCTCCTATGCATTGGTAGCCACTCAGTCCACCACCGACTTTACGCATGGTCGATTTGCTTCTTCTTTATTCTTGCTTCTTACACGTACATGTCACCGATAGATACTCAAGTCACCGCCGGTGTTTTGACATGTTGGTATCATCTTCCTGATTTTTTTTCATTTATCTCATATGTCCATACCATAGGATTCTACTCAATCAACAGCAATGTTCTTTGCATCGTTGGTTGATTGTAACCAATGGTTAGTCGTACACCATCGTTTTTCCTGATATCTTTATTTCGGCATTTGTTCTGCCGCTCTGTCGCTGCCTTAATCCTATTTTTGTCGCAGATTTCCATTTGAAGTGAAACGATTTGAAAATTTCCCAAAATGTATATTGCCTTCTATCCCTGCAGCTTCCTGAAGCAATAATGATTTGAATTTTTTTGACTGCCCAAAACACTGACAAACAGAACAAGATACTATATTATGTCATACCATATCTGCTAATAGTTGTTTTGGTAAAAGCTCAAAATAACCCCAGAAGACGGTACTATTTATAGTATTGTATTTTATTTTACACTAAAAGGTATTCTATTTTTTGCTTTGCCAATTTTAATATTAGGTTTACAATTCTTCTTAGTAAGAAAAGGAAAATATTCAGGAATCAATATGTTTAAGTACCTTGAATATTGGCACATGTTGCTTCTTTATTTTTATAAGGAGAAAATGCCAAAAGAATATAGAAATATAGAGATAGTTTCATGGAAAAATTCCTTGAATATTTTTGAATTATCTTCTTATAGAAGAGAGTTAAGGTAACAAAATAATCTAAAACAATAATCCAGAGTATATTAAGTCTCAGTGTTTCTATTCTAATCTATTCTACAGAGATTTTTTTTAACACTTATGAGTAGATTCAAGACAGGACAAAATTACCGCAGGTCTAAGTCCGAAGAAACTGCCACCATTTAAATTTAAAAGCTGAAAACCGGAAATAGATGTTTACTCGAGGCGATTTTTGGTTTTTTCTCGATTTGAAAAACATTACATAACTTTTTAAACAAAAATTAAAAGCAATGAGAAACTGAACATATTTTATTAAAACATATTTTGTTAAACAATTTTTGATGATGTTTTACTGATTGGTGGATGGGATAGAGGCCACCCACCCTATATATAAATATAAACTTTAATTCCTTATAATCTCGCGGTTTCCTATAAAATTAATTACAAAACTTTTTGAATAAAAAAGAAATTATGTTATGCTCTGCTCTAAATGGAGAGGAGAAGAAGGGTAACCTAAGTTGGTTGATTAAGAAGATAATTCAGATTTAAAGAATATTTTTAACAATTTTCCATAACTGAGGAATGTTTCTCCTTAATTCTACAATCCTCTAGCATTTATCTTCTAGATGATTATAATTTTCCATTCATTCCTCTTCGAAATTGAGAGAATATTTTTCCATTGTTTTCATTAAATTCCCTAACTTTCCTCTAAATAAAAAAAAATTGAAGCTTCCCAAATCTAACTTTTTGTTTTATTTTGGAATTTGCAAGTATATTCTTATACAAATGACAAGAATTATCTTGAAAGTTTGTATTTTACAAATGACGATATTTATCCTAAAAATGTATACAATTTTTAAGAAACATTCCTTTTTTAGAATTATTCGATGATTTTAGCCAGCATTTTTTATTTCAGATTTTAAGAATTTAGGTTTCCAAATTTCCCAAAATTTTTCTTCTAATTTTCCCTATTTTTCAACATTTTCTTTTCCAAATTCCAAATATTTTCCTAAATTTTTCAGAAGAATTTTAATTTCTTTAGACTTCCTTCTCAAGATTTCTAGGAATTTACAACATCTCTTCTAAATCAAAGAATTTTCTTCCATATTTCTACAATTTTCCAGCAGTTTTTGCAACTAGAATTAGATTTCTAGAATTTTTCTTTAACTTCTTAACTCTGTGAAATATATTTAATGATTTTATAATCTTCCCGCAGTGTATCTTTAAAATTTTCAAGTTGAGAAATGTATAATTTTCTTCACTAAATACCGAAAATTTTTCTTAAAGTTTTATTTATAGTTTAAAATATTTTTAATTGTAAATAGTAGAATATGTTATTGGTTGGAGGTTGGGAGGTTCTTATAATTTATTTTTCAGGTTTCAAAAATTCTTTTCCAAATTGTGAGAAGTTTCTATGAGGGTTTTAAAATTCAATAATAATTTATATTTTCAGAATTTCTTGGGGCTCAAATTTTATAATATTTTCCAAAATTGCAAGATTTTTAGAATTTTCCGGAATCGTCTTTTCTTTAGAATTTTCCAGTCAATTTCTTCTTCAGTTTTATTGAACAGTTTTCCTCCAGATTGCTAGAATTTTCCAGTAAATTCTCTTCCAAACTCTGAGAAATATCTTTAGGGATTTTATATTATAATCTTCTTCGTCAAAATTTGAAGACTTTAAATAAAATAAAATAAACTTTGTTTATTATTTTTAACTAATTTACGTCACTAAAAATAATAAAGTGTGTAACATAAACAAGGTTTATTTTATTTTATTTAAAGTTATAAAATATTTATCACAAAGTGAAAGTCTCTACAATCAAGTATTTCAAATTTTAAGATATTACTTGAAGCTTTGAAGTTGAGAAATGTAAAATTTTCAGCAAATGGCGACAATTCTTAAGGTTTTATACGATTTTTAGAAAGTTTTCAGATTTCCAGAATTCTTTTTCATATTGCAAAAATTTTCTTCAAAAATTTTTTATTTTTAGAATTTAGAGTTTTCAAATTTTCTAAAATCATCCAAAATGGCAAGAATTTCCCTCAAGATTTTTACAATTTTTCGGCATCGTCATTTTCAATTTCTTCTAAGGATTTATCGAACAGTTTTCCTTTAGATTGACAGAATTTTCGATTAATTCCTCCACTAAATTGCGACAATATTTTTTAAAGGTTTTAGAATTCTTTTAAGAATTTTCTGAGGTTTTTAAATTTTACAATAATGTTTAATTTTTTTTTAAATAGTGAGAATTTGTCACGTGACGTTTTCAATTTTTCAGCAGTATTTTTTGTATAGAATTATTAAGTATTTCAGCATTTCCATTTTCTTTTCCAAATTCAAGAATCCATAATTCGACAATTTTCCAGCAGTTGTTTCTTACAGATTAGTAAATGTCTTCCTTCGGATTTTAGAAGTTTTTTTAAGGATTTTTGAATTTTTACAATTTTTCATCACGAATTTTTTCCAGAATTTTTCAGCAATTTCTTCTTCGAATTCACAGTTTTGCAGTATTTTCCCCTCTAAAAATTCAATAAGTTCCTTTCATATTTTTACAACTTATCAGCAGTTTTTCAAGATTACCATAATTTTGGAGAAATTTTCCAAAGATTTTTACAATGTTTTTATTTAAATATTAGATAGAAAAGGCAATAATTCATTGTTTTTTTATTGGCTGTAGATAAGGCTTTTGGTTGATGTTGAAATATGTTTTTTTTCTGTGACGTATTTACCTTTAGATAATAGATTTACAATGCCTAATTTTTGTTTAAGTAGCTTAATATTATCTTTTAAAACTTTTTTTGATATATAACCTTACTTTTTTCAATTTCACAAAAGGAGGAAGTTAAAATAAAATGTTTAAACAACATATAATTCTGTTCAGCAAATATAGTTAGATGTGCTTTCGGAAAAGGTTATTAAAAGATATTTTCAGTTTTTTACTGCTTCGGTGTTTTTACCTTAGATGATTTTTTATTTTTGACTGAAGGTTTCTTTCTAGGAAAGGAAGATTGGTTCTTGGTTCTGAACTAAAAGCTGTTTCTCATATTCAGTTTTTTTTCTGTGATGAGAGTTAATATAAAATATTTGATGGTAGGTGCATTCACTTTCTGGTAGATTTTGAAATAAAATATATTGGTAAAACAAAGTTATCGTGTTTCATTTGCAATTCAGTTAATATAAAAAATTTTAAACAACATACAATTCTTCTGTTCATATTGCTTTCTTCATTTTTTTAAACAGTTTTGGTTTGTTTTTACTTCTTTGAATATTATTTATATGAAAGAATACTAAAGTATAAATAAATAATTCGCACCCTTTTTAATCAGAGTTGATTTCTTTTTATGTTTGAAGATTTATTCCTAAATAGGAGATTTTGGCAATTCTACTCCTAATTTTGATTCTCAACTAAAACCGATAATTTCTGTGATAAGAGTTAATACAAAAATGTTTCAGCAACAAATAATTCTTCTATTCAACTGATATCTTTCGATATTCTTTAAACATAGTTTATTTAACATATTATCGGTTATCACTGCTTTAGTTGATTTCTCTCTCTGTTTGAAAATTTATTTCTTAATAGGATATTTTGATAATTATAATTATATTATAGTATATTTATTATAATTATATTTCTAATTTTGCGCTTCAACTGAAGGTGATATCTTCTATAGAAATTCGTTCTTGAGTTATTTGAACATTCAATTAATAAACTTGGATTAAACTTTCATGTTTATGTGATTTCTCGTCTTAATCTTTCTCCGAGACATGAGATAAAATAAAAATTATCTTCATCATCAAAAAGATGGTTCTAGATATTATGAATAAACCGTGGCTTTATAGAGATTACATAACTGTTAATAGTATTTAATTTATATAGTTTTTAAAAAAGTTGTTCTTTACATTTAATGGATATCAAACTTGACGTTAACTAATAAACTTTAGAAGGAGATTTTAGTTAGTTTAGTTAGAAATTATTGCTTATGAGAGTTAATGCTAAATGTTTCAATTGTTAAATCGGGTAGGAAATAGTTTCGACGTTTCAAGAAAGGTCAATTCACCCTTGGAGACAAGTCTCACTCTAGATAGTGAAAAATTAAAAATATCGAATTGGAGACAAGTGAATAGAAGCCAGATTACCATTAAGCCATGTATTACGAGAAAAATAACCAAAATAAGACCAAAGACATGACAATGTTATTTTTCTGCATGACAACACTCGATCTTAAGTGAGGAAAACCGTAAAAATATTTCAAAACGTTCAAGTGGGATATTTTATTCACCAGACCTTGATCCTTCTGATTACTGCGTATTTCAACTGATGCAGCAAGATATAAAGATGTGACAGGTATACCTCTTTAACAGAAATTGAACTTGAATTACATGAAAAAGGACCAATTTTTGGAGATAAATTCGAAAGTTGTCTAAGTAATAGCCAGCAATGGACTATAATGGAATACTTTTGATTTCCTCATTTGTTTAAGATAAACTAAATATTTAAAAACAAGCTATGTTTAATTTGTAATAAGTAATATAGATTAGAACCCTTCGCCATCAACTAGACTAATTATTTTTGCTTAAAAGCCTTATCCCAAATGGGTAATGATTTATTTACATTTTATCAACATTAAAAAACGCCGAAGTATATAATTTAGACTTTCTTTCTTGCAAAGTAACATCAGCTCGGGCTGCAAAAAATGACTAATAATGATTTATAGGCGTCGCTTGATTTATAGTCTTGGAAAGTAAATACTGCACCCGTATTCGCAAAGTCGCATTAATCAAAGATTGAACGCGATTTAACCGTTTGATACTTTCTCTGCTGAAGGAAAAAAAGGAAACAAGCTGAAATATATTTAAACTACATAAAGAATATTTATTGATTGAGATTAATTACAAGATAATTTAATAGTTAGTTAATTTTTTACAACGAACTAAATGACTTTAATATTATACATTTTATAATTACAAGATATATTTATTTTATGAAATACGACATTAGTGAGGAAAATAAAAATATTATTGAATTATTGCTGTATTCTAACGTGTAATCAGATGTGATTGTACATGAAATAAAACAAAATGACTGAGACGTAGCCGTTGAACCAGTAAAAGTCGATATTCAATTTGAGATTCGGTGAACCGGCGAGCGTCGAAATTGATTTCGACTTAGTCACTTCCGGATCTATATTACCCGTCGGGCTTCATGAAGCGCCTATTTGTTTACGACGAAGTTTACATATTATGCATTGTTTCTATAAACATATCGATCTGTAGATACTGCAAAATGTTATTGAAGTTTACGGTTGCATTATGCACCCTTGTCAAACAGTAGGTGGTACACGATTTCATTAATTAAAACTTCCGTTGTGTAATTTGTAACAGAAAATAAATGAAGAATGGACGCAATTAAGACATTATATTAAATAAATGTTTTAATTGTTGATAAATTAGTATGAATGAGAATTAATAATACTAAATAAATATATAAAAATACATCAGTTAGAAAAATACAGTAAAGACTTTCCGCCCTGCCCCAATATATTAGCCGAGCATACTTTTAACCTACAGCAATAAACTATCCGTTCACTTAGCGCCTACTTTCTCTCTTGAAATAGCGTATTTTTGACCTACCTCAATGTATAATTTATTTGGGTCGGAAGATGCTTAAAGATAGTAAACTAATAATGAAAACATTCCGCTTTTAGATTTTAATGTGGATTTAAGCGAAACATATTTAAGAGTTACAATTTGCAAAATCTCCGACTAATAAGTTCCGCCTAGTTTACGTCAGCATCAAAACTATAAATATCATAATATAGTTTTACCTAGTAATCCTCACTACACGTGCATTCCTCCACCTGATGCGGACAAAATAAAATAGAATGAATTAAAAGTTAATCCCAGTATCCATCACACCGGCTGAGAATCTACGTTGTCGAACCGGAAACGTGCGCTTGTAATTCCGGCATAAAAAATGCATTACGCTGCTCTGGTGTGTGCGTGTGTGCGTGCGTGTGTGAAAACTACCCGTAAAATTGACTGCCGTTTTTCCCAATAGGGTCGGAAAATCGAGTGAAAAGCGGAAAAAGTGTTGGTCGCTTACGTGACGGATCAAAACTTTTAAAACCGTTGTTCTTCTTGTTGAAACGCCCGGCATAAAAAAATCACGGATGCAAACTTGAATCGAGTTTAAGAGTTCGAAATAACATTATTTCGTCTGCAATCCTAAAAAAAGAATAAAGGAAGTGGGGATTGAAGAAATTGAGGAATCACGGATGATTAATTAAAACACTCTGAAAGTTTGAATTATTAAATCATATACTTGTTTCTCATTAATCACTTGGTGAAACATTATGTTAATATATAGGTTTTATAATTAAAATCACTTATTTGTGAAACAAACCAAGTGATTTTAATTATAAAACCTATATATTGAATTATTAATTTTAATAAAAGTTTATTTGAGTGATATTAGTTTAAACTATTATATCCTAAATTATATTATTGATAATATAATAATTATATGGCGTGATATTAGCTAGGGAAGTAGTTGTTTCCTCAGGTGTTCTGCTTTGTATTTGTAAGACTTATTGTTTAAGGTTTAGGATATCAATCTAATGCGATTTGGATATGCAGAAAGATATGCCAGAGTCAATAGGTATAATACCAAAAAATAAGAATTTTGGATTTTGTAAAAAAGTTAATCTTTGTATATATATATATATATATATATATATATATATATATATATATATATATATACAAATGTATTAAAAAGCAGTCGATTTAAACTTAAAAAAGCAGCTTTTCAACTTACTGTACTTATAACTCGTGTGGCAAGCATATAGCTCGTGAGAAAGTAGAATGTGTGATTTATGGTGCAAAATTCCATCCCTGCTGCTTTTCAAAGGGGCGCATCTATGGATCACGTATGTACGATAACAACAGATATTAGTAAAGAATGTAAGTCCCAAAGAATTGCACACTTACAGAAAATAATAGAAGAACTAGAAGAGAAAACCAAAATATTGGCACAAAATAATGAAAGCCTCATTAACACAAATACCTATATACTCAATAGGTTAAATAAATTAGAAGCTAATCAAAACAATAACAAAGAACAAACAAGAATGGAATCTGCAAATAAAATCAATTTAAAGAAATCTGTAATTGAACCAGTAAAGCATTATCCAAACGAATTAGTCTATAATAATAATGATCTTGCCAGTGAACCTGTTCCACTACAAGTTAGTATGCAACCGAATAAACAAAATGATACCATAGAAATTAGTGACAAAGAGCAGCCCGACATCGATAGATGGAGTACTGTGGTAAATAGGATAATAAGATCGAGGAATGAAACCAAGGGGATTATAAACCAACTGATGAAATACGAGGAGTTGAACGACTATGACATCATGTATATACATTAAACCCTGATGTTACAACAACTACCCTAACAACATTCTTAAATTCAAATAATATAATATATATTTATCTCGAAACACCCGACTGAATACAGCTCTTTTAAAATCTCATTACCCTTAAATAGAATTGCTGAAATTCAAAAACGAAAGTCTATGGCCAAATGATGTAGTGTGCAATCGTTTTTTATTACATCTGCCAACGAAAATGATAAAAGACAACATAACAATACAACAAACAAGATAATTATGGAGAGTAATACATTTTCGACTTTTAATCAGAATCGATTAGGACTGCAATCAACGTTCTAAACCATGTACCAAATCATAACCTTGACGGAACATTGGAAAACCATAAATGAATTTAGAACATTATAAAATTGACGGATATCACCTAATATCATCTTTCTGCAGGAAAAAAGAAAATATACATAGAGTAGTCGCAATATATGCTAGAATCGACATAACAACTTCTACTCGCGAGGATATCAACAAACTCTCGGTAGTCAATGAGGTGGAAATTGCAGCAGCTAATTTGCAACTAGGCAAAAGAAAACTTATTGTAGTAATAGCAGTATACAGACCACCCTCTGGTAATATTGACTTATTTTTTGAAAAAATAAATTTAATATTAAATATTGACTTATTTTTTGAAAAAATAAATTTAAAATTAAATATACTGTCGGATGCTGGAATGCATTTTATTATGGCAGGTGATTTTAATATCGATTTGCTTAGTGATAGTGTAAATAGTTCAGTATTCAAAAATTTATTAATTAGTTATGGAGCAAAACCTTTAATTCAGTCATACACAAGGGTAACTAATATTAGTAAAACTTGCATTGATAATATAATCAGTAACATAGAAAGTAATTATACTACCAAAATTATCAATCTCACATTTCTGGTAATTATGGACAACAGGTAATATTTCACGATTTTATATCAACTAATATAATATACAAATCAATTATTACCGACAACACAATAAGATAAATATTCTTATTGTGTTGTCGTTAATAATTGATTGATGAAAAATTAGCAGGAGTTGACTGGAATCTAATAATAAAAAGCAATGCACCAAATATATGCTGGAACGAATTTATTAATAAATGTATGCTTCTATATAATGAATACTTTCAGCGCATAAAATGCAGACAAAATATAGTTAATAAACCCCAAAAGATTAAAAAGACACCAGAATTGAAATTAATTAAGGAAAAATTTTGCGTACTTTTGACAATAATTATACCGATGCCTCTAGAATAATAAAGAAACAATATAACGAGTTACTTATAAAATATAAAAAAAAATTATTATGATCAAAAAGTTATTAAATACTGATAACATAAATAAAACAACATGGAACATTGTACGAGAAGTACAACGGCCAGAAAAACCAAAACAAAAATTATAAGCCGACTCGAATCTCATAAATAAATATTCTATTAAAACATCTTTGCGAATTTCAAACAAAATTCCGAAAATTCAATATAGAGACAATATTAAGCAAAATAATTTGTCAATTTTCTTTGAACCTGTCACAGAACAGGAAATATGTAACCTTGTGGCTTCTCTTAAACAAGCAAACTCTATTGGACATGATAGAATCTCAATTAAAGTTTTAAAAAGCTGTATAAACATAAAATATCCATTATCTAATATTGTTAATAAATCACTTGAAACTGGCCAATTTCCGGAAAATTAAAAAAAATTCTATTGTACAACCTATTTTTAAAGGCGGATATGATTTTTCCAATTATAGACCTATAAGTATACTTTCACACTTTTTAAAGATATTTGAGATTAATTACATTTTTAGATTAATGTAAAATATTTAATAAGGCTCAGCATGGGTGCATTAAAAATAAATCTACAAAAAAAGCAATAGTAGAGTTAACATTAACACAGTTTATTGAAAATGCTTCAGATAATAAACATATTCTCTTAGGAATTTTTATACAGGGTCCTGCAACAGTGCGTCAAGCTTTCCTAGCGCCTTTCTCGTAAGAGATAGAAAAACATGTTTCATATAAAAATTTATTGAATTAAAAATCTCTATGCCGTAAAATTATTTTCAAATATACAGGGTGTCCCAATTTTGCGTTATAACAAAAGCAAACATTTTTTTAAATGGAACACCCTGTATATTTTTTCATTTTATAATTTGGATAGTATTTTATAACTTAAACCTTTTTTTGGTTTTTAATTTCGATATGGCATTTCCGAGTTATTGACGTTTTTCTGAAAAAAATGTAAAAAGCGGAGGTTCACAAAAAAAAATATTCTGTTGTTGTATTTAAAATTTAAGAAATTTTCTTTTTCCTATGGTTGGTCATAAGTACTGTTTATGTACCAGTGTTAAAAATTTTCACTTTTGAGGAACCCTGCCTTTGTATCAGACACGCCATTTTCTAAAATTTCAAATTGTCGTAACTCTTTTTTTTTAAATGGAATCATATATTTTTTTAATTTCATATTATTCTGCATCTAATTTCCTACAAAAAATATTAAGCATATCCTATACCTAAAAGTGATATTTTTCAAGATATAAAAAAATTTATATTTCAAACGGTCCTTGAATACGAATTTGTTTTTGAATAGATAGCCATGACTTAAAAAATGCATCTGTCAATTAAACAATTAGTTTGACATGTAAATGGGAGGTGTGAATTACAAAAAACAAAAGAAGAAAGCCTATCATCAACGAGGAACCAAAAAGACATTGGTGAAGGAACTGGCATAAGCGAGAGGTCAGTACAAAGCATTCTGAAGAAAAATCGATATCAAGCATATCATATTCAGCTACATAAAGAACTGAGTAATACTGATTTTCAATTTCGTTCCGAATTTTGTTTCTGGGGAAGACAGAAAATACAGGAGGATCTTTCGTTTTTCCAATATATTTTATTCACGGATGAGGCGTCATCCCATAACAACGGATCTGTCAATAGGTACAATTTTCACTATTATTTAACTGATAATCCGCATGTTATGAGACAAGTTGATCATCAGCATTGAATGTCTGGGGCGGAATTTTTGGAAACCATGTTGTAGGTCAACATTTCTTCGAGGGCCATCTCAGTAGGTCTATGTATTTGTACTTCTTGCAAATTGAATTACCCGGAACGTTAGCTAATGTACCCTAACTAACAAGAAACAGGGTGTGGTTTTAACAAGACGGAGCACCTGCCCAATTTTCACAAGAAGTGAGGGCATTTCATTTTTCCCAACCAGTGGATTGGTAGGAATGGACCCACCAAACGACATGCTAGATCTAAAGATCTAACAAAACCTGAAATTGTTTATAAGGAATCACCAATAGCACTGAATATCATATGCTTGATGTCGATTTTTCTTCAGAATGCTTTGTACTGACCTCTCGCTTATGCCAGTTCCTTCACCAATGTCTTTTTGGTTCCTCGTTGATGATAGGCTTTCTTCTTTTGTTTTTTGTAATTCACACCTCCCATTTACATGTCAAACTAATTGTTTAATTGACAGATGCATTTTTTTCAGTCATGGCTATCTATTCAAAAACAAATTCGCATTTAAGGACCGTTTGAAATATAAATTCTTTTATATCTTGAAAATTATCACTTTTAGGTATAGGGTATGCTTAACATTTTTTGTAGAAAATTAGATGTAGAATAATATAAAATTTAAAAAAATATATGATTCCATTTAAAAAAAAAGAGTTACGACCATTTGAAATTTTAGAAAATGGCGTGTCTGATACAAAGGCAGGGTTCCTCAAAAGTGAAAATTTTTAACACTGGTACATAAACAGTACTTATGACCAACCATAGGAAAAAGAAAATTTCTTAAATTTTAAATACAACATCAGAATATTTTTTTTTGTTAACCTCCGCTTTTTACATTTGTTTCAGAAAAACGTCAATAACTCGGAAATGCCATATCGAAATTAAAAACCAAAAAAAGATTTAAGTTATAAAATACTATCCAAATTATAAAATGAAAAAATATACAGGGTGTTCCATTTAAAAAAATGTTTGCTTTTGTTATAACGCAAAATTGGGACACCCTGTATATTTGAAAATAATTTTACGGCATAGAGATTTTTAATTCAATAAATTTTTATATGAAACATTTTTTTCTATCTCTTACGAGAAAGGCGCTAGGAAAGCTTGACGCACTGTTGCAGGACCCTGTAGATTTATCTAAGGCTTTTGATTGTGTGGATCATAAAATACTTTTAAGTAAACTTTACAAATACGGAATTCGGGGAATAGCATCTGAATTAATAAAGTCATATCTTCAAAATCGGAAACAAAAAGTACAATATTACATAAATCAAAATAATATAGAATCACATATTTTAAATATTAATACAGGTGTACCGCAGGGAAGTATCTTAGGACCTACATTATTCATAATTTATTTATAACTTGAAACAACGAAACAATGATAGGATATGTGGATGATAATAACATCATATTAAAAAACTCGACATATGTAGATATAATTCATGCGACTAATAATACTATTAATAATGTCATAACATATTTAAATAGAAACAAATTATTCTTAAATGTAAAGAAGTCACAAGCTATTATTTTCCCAACGAAACGTACAACAAATAATTTCATTGATGATTTACAGTTAGGCAACTTAACTTTAAAAATTCTAATTCCTGTAATTTCTTAGGAATTCATGTTAATAGATACATCGACTGGACTAACCATATATCACAATTGAATAGTAAGTTAAATAATATTTTATATGGAATGCGCAGGTTAAAACCTTATGTACATTTTAAAATTTTAATGCTCGTTTATAATAGTTATTTTTCATTTGTAATGAGATATGGAATAATTTGTTGGGGTGTTTCCAGTGATATTAACAAAGTATTTATAACACAGAAAACCGCAATTAGAATGATTTTTGGCATTGGTTACAGAGAATCGTGTCGGGGACTATTTAGATCCAATAATGTGTTGACGGTAATTGCTTTGTATATTTATGAATGTTTATTATTTATTTTTCAATATAGGCAAGATTTTATAAAATACATAAATACAAATATCCATAATACCCGTAACACAAATATTAGTTACATATATCCGAAACACAATTTATCATTATTTGAAAAAACTAAACATTATGCTATAATGAAAATTTTTAATCAGCTACCAGCATCCTACAGGAATATAAATCAAAAACACAAATTTAAAAAAAGAAATACACCGTTATTAAATAAAGAACCTTATACAATTGAGGAATATTTTACGTATTTTTAGTTATTATTTTTAATGAATATACTTTACTTACGACAAATTTCATCATTATATGCATTATATTATTCTTATTTTTATTATGTATGTATATCCTAAATAAATAAAGTTATTATTATTATTATTTAGGCTATAAATTTTTAAAATTAAAAATATTATTGAAATTTTCTTTAAAAAGTTACATTGCAAAAATTTCAAAGAGAAAACAACTTAGTCACAGAAAAAATGACGGCAGAAATTAGTTAAAATAAGTTGAAAATTAATTTAAACCATTCTAAATAATATTGTTTACAATTACCTCAATTTTTTTAAGAAAAAAATAAAACGTTAAAATAAATGTTTTTTTTAATAATAATAAAACAACCTAGCCATAGAAAAAACAGCAAAAATTAGTTAAAAATGTATTAAAAAATGACAGTAAATAAAAATCAAAACACTGAATTGAAAAATTCACTATGTTATAACCACCACATTATTTGTGGTTTAAACATAGTGAATTTTTCAATTTCATTCTCTTTATTTTTTTTTATTGTTAATGAATTTAATAATTAGAAAAAACACGAAAATATTTCGTAAAATTAATGAATTTATTTATACTATCAAATTGCATGCTTTAAACAACATATTATATATATATATACATATACAAAAAAATAGCATTAATATTATTAAAAATTGTTACCAATTAAAACATTTCTAAATAATATTCTTCACTAATTTTGACAAAAAAAAAAACCTTAAAATATGTAAAGAATTTTTTGGAAAAAATATTTTACAATCTTCCTGAACTGTGGAAATTTTATAAAAAATAAACAAACTGCTAACAGTACAGAGAAAGGAAACTTTCTAGTCGCAGAAAAAAAAAATGACAGCAGCAGGTCTTCACTTAAAAACTATTCATATAAGAAACTGTTATAAAAATTTCTTTAAGAAAAGAACAGTGGAAAATTTGCAAAAGAATGAGCAATCAAGTCAGAGGAATATAGGAAGAAAAAGGTTGAAAATTGGCAATGAAAAAGAATCAAAACTATTTAAAAAATATTGTTTACAAGAAGTTTAACTTTTAGCAAACTAAAAATCTAATAAATAATCTTCTCTAAATAATTGAAATATTTCAAAATGCCTTTGTAATGTAATATAGTTTATTAATTTTTTATATACAATTATATAATAAAAATACAAAGAAAAACAAGTATTAAAGAAAAAAAATCATCAAATTGTTTGTCAAATATGCCCTTTTTATCCTAAAAATGGCTGTTTATTTGACATTGGCCACTAAGCTCTTAATTACTGATTGTATAATCACACAACATTTTAGATTAATATTTTACACTCAGTATATTATTATTAATTTTAATGCATTAAAAAATCTATAAATTTAATGCAAATACACCTAATTTTTGTAATCATTATTTCAGACATGTAACATAATGATTCAAATTTGTGTCTTATTTTACGCGCTACAACCCCCACGCAAAATATAATCACCCCAATTTGTGCCTTGTTTGCTTCGGCAATTAAAACGCGTAGACCCTCCTGGGGGAAATAACCGTGGATTATTTCGGGCGCAATAAAAATATTTGCGTCCTCCTACGTGTAAAACGCACAAAAAAAAGTCGCGCGTATGCGTGCACGTGCGTGCGCCTGTATTCGTATCGGAACGATGTTCCGGAAAATTAAAACGGAACGAGAGACAAGCTCCGGAAAACTCGTTACGTGCGGATTCACGCCATTAAGCAGGTGAAATAACCGGAGGGACCTTAACGAGTCCACTTTAATTTCATTTCGGGCAAACTGATAGCCTTTTTACACCATTCCGCCCTTATTTATTCGTCCAATGAGGACGTAATCGTTTTATGGTACTTACTGTTTGTCGCGGACGCAAATCTGTTCAGCGGCTCACTGAATTGTTGGAGTCTTTCAGACACGAACTGTGATGGCTGTCCGTTCTGAAACAAGAAAATGTATAAGAAATATAATCTAAAAATAAAAATTACAATATTCAATAAAGTGTCAATAAAGTGTCTGAAGTATTCCGAAACTTCTGGTGCTTTCGATGTCGAAAAAAACTGTCACGATATGCTCTTTCGTAATGAATGCGTTTTAGATCGTGGACTGCAAAGATATGAGATGGTTCTTTCCGGAAACCACATTGTGTGTTACTTATGAGATTCTGAGTTTCCAGAAACTACAACCGTCTGCGGTTAACCATCCAATAAAATAGCTTACAGAGGAAACTAGTGAGGGCTACAACTGTCAGCGATTAACCAACTATTCAAATGACTTACAGAGACAACTAATAAGCACTATAAGACGATAACTTGATGATTCTTTCCGGTTTTTAAAATAGGTATCAATATGGCATCATGATAGGATTCAGGAAAAGTGTCTATTACCCAAATACAGTTAAAAACATTTAAAAGTAAAATCAACTGATAGTTTAAATTATGTTAATTAAAGGATTAATTATTAATAATAATTAATTAATCCTTTTATTAACATTAAAATGTTTCACCACGGCTTAAGTGAGAAGTTAATTAATCGTTAAATTATGTTTTAACAACTGATAATGTATAAGATCCGGTCCAGGAGATGTATCATGGTACACCCTTAAACGTTTTTTGCATTATATGTCTTCAATAGGTCACAGGTAGTATTGCTTCAACAAGAGGGCTGTCAAGTATGACTATGGGTGTACCGCAAGGTAGCATATTGGGACTGGTATTGTTTATAACATATATAAACGATTTTGAACATTTTGTATATACTCAAAATACATAAATAATTAATTATGCCGACGATATAAATATTTTAGTGTTTGTAGATAATTATTGATTGCTGAAGGAAACTCAACATTAAATAAAGCTGCTGCATGGTTTCAATAAACAACAGTCAGTTTTAAATGCCAATAAAATAAATTTAATAAATCAAACGAAATATTTAATACACCAATTAATGTATTATTTATAAATTACAGTACAGAAAAATTTACAACTGATACTAAGTCTTTTGATAGA
Source organism: Ontholestes murinus (assembly GCA_963969525.1). Taxonomy (NCBI): domain Eukaryota; kingdom Metazoa; phylum Arthropoda; class Insecta; order Coleoptera; family Staphylinidae; genus Ontholestes; species Ontholestes murinus. Next base: position 17,974,943 of record OZ018396.1, read on the forward strand.
TTTATAGACGAATGCCTTCAATAGAATTATCCCATTGATGAATGTTCCAGTAATTTTAATATTTCTAAAAATCTCCATAATTGCCTGATTTTGTCACACTTCTTTCCAAAATTTCCAGCAATTTTAAGAATCTTGGAATTTTCCTCAAAAGTTCTATAATTTTTTCGGCAATTTCTCTGCAATATTTCTAAAAATTTCCAGCTTGATTGATTTTCTGAGATTTCTCATCAAAATTTTCAGAAATTTTGGTTGAATATTTCTAGAAATTTTCACCATATTTTGCCTGACTTTGTCAAAGTTCTCTTAAAATGTTGCAGCATTTTTAAGACTCCTAGAATTTTCCAGCAATTCTTTTAAATATTTCTAAAAAATTTTCAGCATGATTTGCCTGATTTTTTCAGGCTTCTCTTTAAAATTTTAAATATGTCCAATATTTCCAGCAACTCTTCTTCAAAATTTTTAGAAATTTCCAGCAGATTTAAGTTTCCTGAAATATTCTTTAAATGTCTTATAATTTTCTGGCAATTTCCCTTCAATATTTCCAAAAAGTTCAAGCATTTCTTGCCTGGTTTTGACCAGGCTTCTCTATAAAATATTTATAAATATCTGCCTGATTTTATCATATCAGACTTCTCTTTAAAATTCTCAGCATTTTTAGGATCACTAAAATTTTCTTTAAGTTTTCTAGAAATTTCCAATAGTTTCCCTTCAATATTTCTATAAATTTTCAGCATTTCTTCCTTGATTTAAACCAGATTTCTCTTCAAAAAATCCAGAAATTTCTGCCTGATTTTGTCAGATTTCTCTTCAAAACTTCTAGCATTTTCAAATTCGTAGAATTTTCTTTAAATGTATTGCATTTTCTGTCTATTTCTCTTCAATAATTCCAGATAATTACAAGATTTTTTCTGACCGATTTTGTCAAATTTCCTTTCAAAATTTCTAGGATTTTCAAAATTTTCAGTAAATTTCATCAATATTCTGGAAATTTACTCTCAATGTTTTTAATAATTTCCAGAATTTCTTGCCTGTTTTTGACCAGACTTCTCTATAAAATATCCAGAAATTTTCTGCCAGATTTTATCAGACTCTTCTTTAAAATTCTCAGTTTTAGGATTGCCGGAATTTTCTTTAAGTTTCCTAGAAATTTCCAGCATGATTATTTTCAGACTTTCAAATATCCAGCATTTTTAAGATTCCTAGATTTTGTTTTAATGTCCTACAATTTCCTAGCAATTAATAATAATATCATTAGCTCTAAAAATTTTCTAGGACTTCTTGCCTGATTTTGTCTGATTTCTCTTCAAAATTTCTAGCATTTTTAAATTTCTGGAATTTTCTTTGAATGTATTGAAATTTTCCGGCTATTACCCTTCAATATTTTGAAAAGTTTATACCATTTCTTGCTTGATTTTGCCAGACTTTAAAATTTCTAAAATTTAAAAACTTCCAGCAATTTTTCTTCAATATTTCTTGAAATTTCCAGAACTTTTTACGTGATTTTGTCAGACTTCTCTTTAATTTTTTAAATTTTTTTCATTTTCGACCATTTTTGCCTGACATTTTTTTCAAAATATCCAGCAGTTTCGAGATTCCTGTAATGTTCTCTAGATGTCCTATAATTTTCTGGCAATTTCCCTTTAATATTCCTGAAAAAATTTTGCCTGATTTTGACCAGACTTCTCTTCAAAATATCCAGAAATTTCTGCTTGATTTGATCAGACTTCTCCTTAAAAATCTAAGCTTTTTTAAGATTGTCAGAATTGTCTTTAAGATTCGTAGAAATTTCCAGCCGGTTCCCTTCAATATTTCCAAAAAAGAATTTTGCATTTCTTACCTGATTTTTTCAGACTCAAATTTCCAACATTTTTAAGATTCCTCGAATTTTCTATAAGTGTCCTAGATTTTCCTAGCCTGATATTGTCAGACAAAATTTCTATCATTTTCAAATTCCTGGAATTTTCGTTAAATGTATTGAAATTTTCTGGCTATTTCCCTTCAATATTTCTAAAATTTCCAGCAGTTTCAAGATTTCTGGAATATTCTTTAAATACCTTAAAATTTTCTAGCAATTTCCCTTCAATATTACCAAAAATTTTCAGTATTTTTGCTTGATTTTGACCAGATTTCTCTTCAAAATATCCAGAAATGTCTGCTTGATTTAATCAGACTTCTTTTTAAAAATGTCAGCATTTTTAGGATTGTCAAAATTTTCTTTTAGTGTTTTAGAATTTTCGAGCGGTTTCTCTTCAATATTTCTGAAAAATCCAGTTTCTCGCGCCTGAATTTTTCAGACACTTTAAAATTTCCAGCATTTTTAAGATTCCTGGATTTTTCTTTAAGTGTCCTAGACTTTCAATGATTCTAAAGACTACTAGACTTATTTAGACAGATTTTTATTCAAAATTTCTAACATTTTTATATTCCGGGAATTCTTTTTAAATGTATTGAATTTTCTGGCTATTGCTCTTCTATATTTCTAAAAATTTCCAGCATTTTTTGTTTGATTTTGTTAGACTTTCCTTCAAAATTTCTAGGATTTTCAAAATCTGTACCAATATTTCTTCAATATTTATAGAAATTTCCAGAATTTTTCAAGAATTTTCCAGCAATTCCCTCTCCCAAATTCTTTTTATCAGACTTTTCTTTAAAATTTCTAGCATTTTCAATATTCCTAGAAATTTCCAAAATATAGCATGTTTTGCCTGATTTTGGTCAGATTTCTGTTTTATATTTTCAGCGTTTATAAGATTTCTTCAATTTTCTTTAAGTGTCTTAGAATTTTCCAGCAAGTTCTCGTCCTAATTTGTAAAATTTTCCAGCGACTCTTAGCAAATTTTGTCAGACTTCCCTTCAATTTTTTTGCTATTTTTAAGATTCCTAGAATTTTTTAATTATAATTATATAATTTTCCAGCAGTTTTTCTTCCATATTTTGTCAACCTTTTACATTTTAAAGATTCCTAGAATTTTCTTTGAGGGTTCTAAAATTTTACAGCAATTTCTCTTTATAATTTCTGAAATTTTCCAACATCTCTGGCCTTATTTTGTCAAACTTCTAAATTCCAGCAATTTAAAGATTCCTGGAATTTTTCTTTGAGGACTTGTCTTTAAAATATTTTCTGGCACATTAAAGATTGCTAGAACTTTCATCGAGGATCCTAGCATTGTTCAGAAATTTCTATTCCTAATTTCTAGAATTTTGCAACATATCTGGCGTTATTTTGTCGGACATTTTGTAAAATTTCCAGCAATTTCTTTTCCCTCATTTTGTCAGACATCACTTTAAAATATCTAGCGCTTTCAAGATTCCTACAATTTTCTTCAAGCATTCTAGAATTTTCCTGCAATTTTTCTTTCAGACTTCTAGAAGTTTTCGTTATCTTTTGTCTGATTTTGCTTTTCCTAGAATGTTCTAAAATTCACAACATTTTTTTTTTGCATATTTCTAACTATTTCCTATTTATCAGCTTTCTCTTCAAATTTTTTAACATTTTAAAGGTTCTTAGAATTTTCTTCCAGGGCTTAAAAATTGTTCAGCAATAATTCGTTGAAGTACAATAATCGTTATTTATATTCTTTGGAAGACTAATTCTAGAATTCCTTGGATTATCTTCCATTTCTGTTACTACATTTTCGTTCAAGAATTTTTGAATGTCTCTACTATTTGCTGGTTTTTTTGTATTAACATTTTTACAGTTTTTTGTAGAGACTTTCGTCTTAGCAGATGTATTTTGGTTTGCATTCTAATTTCTAGAATTTTGCAACATCTCATGTATTATTTTGTCTGATTTTTTTTTGTTTAATTTCAGTATTTTAAGATACCTGGATTTTTTCCTTAAGTATCCTAAAATTATCCAGCAATTTATCTTTCCTCATTTTTCGGACTTTACTTTAAAATATCTGTTTTTGTTTAAAATTTTTAGATTTCCCTTCAATCGTTTTAGATTTTTCTAGCAATTTTCATCATTTTTAAGATTCCTAGAATTTTCTTCTAGAGTTAGAGTTATTATTATTATTTCTAATTTTGTCACCTCTATCGAGATTCCTATAATTTTTCTCAAGCATTCTAGAATTTTTCAGCAATTTCTCTTTCAGGCTTCTAGACATTTTCGTGGACTCTTTCCTGATTTTGTCTCTCATTAAAAATCTAGCATTGCCAAAATGGCTAGAATGTTATTCTAGAGTTCTAAAATTGTCCAACAATTTCTCTTACATATTAGCTTTAACAAGATTCCTATAATTTTCTCTTTCAGACTTCTAGAAATTTTCGTCATATCTTGCGTGATTCTGACTCTCTTCAAAATGTGTAGCATTTTTAAGATTCTTAGAATTGTCCAGAAATATTTCTTTGGTATTATTTTGTCTGGCTTTAAAAACAAACCAGTATTTTCAAGATACCTAAAATTTTTCCTTAAGGACTCTAATTTTTTCAAGGAATTTCTCTTTCTTTATTTTGTCGGAATTCACTTTAATATATCTGTTTTTTTTAAATTCCTAAATTTTTCTTCAAGCGTTTTAGAATTTTCTAGCAATTTCTTTTCCAGACATCTAGAAATTTATGTCATCTGGTAGAGTTTTCGTCAGACGTCTCTTTAAAATTTCTATTATTTTTAAGATTCCTAGAATTTTTTTCTAGAGTTAGAGTTATTATTATTTCTAATTTTGTCAACTTTATCAAAATCCATGCAATTTTCTTCAAGCATTCTAGAATTTTCTAACAATTTCTCTTTGAGATTTCTAGAAATTTTATTTGATTTTGTCTCTCTATAAAATTTCTAGCATCTCAAAAATTCCTAGAATGTTCTTCTATAGTTCTAAAATTTTCCAACAATTTCTCTTACATATTTCTAGACATTTCCGGCACCTATCACCAGTTTTCTCAGATTCTTATAATTTTTTTGAGGGCTCTAGAATTGTGCAGCACTATTTCTTTCTAAATTTCTAGAATTTTGCAACATCTCTGGCAAAAAATTACCGTTTTTCAACATACATACCCGTAATTTTTAAGTACCTTCAAATTTTCTAGCAATTTCTTTTCCCTCATTTTGTCGGACTTCACTTAAAAATATCTAGCACTTTTAAGGTACAATTTTCAAAATCTCTAGAATTTTCTTCTAAATTTAATTAGAGCACTTATTTCTAATTTTGTGAGCTGTATTTTAAAAATTTTTAGAACTGTCATGGTTGCTAGAATTTTCTTCGAGGGTCCTGGAATTGTTCAGCAGTTTCATTTCATCCTGAAATTTTTAAAGTCTCTGGCCTCATTTTGTCCGACTTTTTCTTTTTAAATTTCCAGCTTAAAGTTTTCCAGCAATCAGCTTCCCTTAATTTGTCGTACTTCACTTTAAAATATCTAGCAGTTTCAAAATTCCTAGAATTATCTTCAAACGTTTTAGAATTTTCTAGCACTCGTGACTGAATTTCGTCAGAATTCTCTTTAAAATTTCTATTAATTTCAAAATCCTAGAATTATTTTCTAGAGTTAGAGTTATTATTATTTCTAATTTTGTCAGCTTTATCTTCAAAATTGTTAGCATTTTCAAGATACCTTTTCTTTGAGGATTCTAGAATTGTGTAGCATACTTCTAGAATTTTTAAACATATTTTGAAAATTAGGACGATAAATGAAATTCACTTTATTGTTATCACACAGGGTGATATCAACTGTATGATAACAAAGTGGATTTCATTTATCGTCCTAATTTAAAAAAAATGTATCAGAAAGCAATGATTTCAAGCATCAACTATAACAACATATTTTGCCTAATTTTCATTTTAGCATTTTCAAGATTCCAAAATTCAAGAGATATAGAATTATCCAGTAATGTCTCTTTAAAATTTCTAGAATTTTCCAGCATCTCTTGCATTCTTTTGTCAGCTCTATCTTTAAAATTTTTAACATTTTTAGAATTCCTAGAATTTTCTTCGAGGGCCCTAGGATTTTCCAGCAATTTCTCTTCCAGACTTTTAAGTTTTGAACATATCTTGTCTTATTTTGTCAGCTTTCTCTTCAAAATATCTAGACAAGATTCCCAGAAATATTTTCGAGGGTTATAGAATTTTCTAGAAAATTCTCTTTCATATATCTAGAAATATCTAGCATCTCTTGCCTGATGTTGTAAGCTTTCTCTTCAAAATGACTAGCATTTTCAATATATAACTTTAAAATTGAATAAAACAAGTTGTGTGTGAGGTAGAAACGAAATTTATTTTTCATTCGAAAGGGTATTCGACCCCATTAAGTATGGAAGATAACATCGTTCAAATGACCACCGCGGCTCCGTTTGGTAGCCCGGATCCGGGAGGTCCAATTTTCGATGACTCTGGAGCACATATCGGCCTCAATTTGAGCGATGGCGTTGCGTATGTTGACTTTGAGGTCATCGGTGTTTAGAGGCTTGTTGGCGTAGACCAGCGACTTGAGATAGCCCCAGAGAAAAAAGTCTAAAGGCGTTAAATCGCACGATCTCGGTGGCCAGTTGATATCGCCTCCGCGCGAGATGACCATGTCCGGAAATCGCTCGTGCAGAATGTCCATTGTGGCATGGGCTGTGTGACACGTGGCGCCGTCCTGCTGGAACCACATGTCGTCCGTGTCCATATCATCCAGTTTAGGCCAAAAGAAGTTGGTTATCATCGACCTGTAGCGCTCCCATTGACGGTTATGGCCGCCCCAGCTTCGTTCTCGAAAAAGTACGGACCAATGATGCCGCCGGCCTAAAATCCACACCAAACAGTGACTTTCTGGGGATGCATTGCCACTTGGTGGACCTCGTGTGGGTTGTTCTCACTCCAAATGCGGCAATTTTGCTTGTTCACATACCCGTTCATCCAGAAATGAGCCGCGCGGCTGAAGATGATTTTTCGGCCAAAATGGGGGTCTGCTTCCAACTGCTCCAGAGCCCAGTCAGCGAACGCCTGACGCTGTCTGTGGTCGTTTATCTTGAGCTCCTGGGTCATTTGGATTTTGTACGGGTGCAGACCCAAATCCAGATGCAAAATTCTGCGAGTTGATGTCTCCGAAAGGCCAAGTTCCTGTGCACGACAAAAAATGGACTGCCTCGGGTTCTCGCGCACACTCTCACGATATTTTCGTTCGATCGGGCGTTTCGTCGACGTGTCAGTGTTGGCTGGTTGTTTACTGAACCAGTCGACTCGAATTTGCCCACCAAACGACGGATAGTCGACTCTACAGGCCGATCATCGCGACCGTAAAATGGGCGAAGTGCGCGGAACGTTGCTCGAACTGATGACCCATTTTCGTAAAACAATTTAATAATTTGCACGTGCTGCTCGACAATCAAACTTGCCATGGTGATTTGGGGTTATATACTGAACAAATGACATCAACTTTGACAGCTCTACCTCGAACAACATGGCCGCACCCTTCCGGCAAACTTCGCGCGTCCCTATTGGCGGACCCTTTACCTTGAAATTTTCCGAGTGTTCTAGAGTTTTCCGGCAATTCGTCATTTATATTTTTAGAATTGCCACATTTTGTAAACTTAAATATTTTCTATGTTTCTAGAATTTTCTTTGAGAGTTCTAAAATTATCTAGCAATTTTTCTTCTATATTTTTAGATTTTTTTCCAGCATCTCTCTCCTTATGTTTTGAACTCATCTTTAAAATTTTTAACATTTACAATTGATGCATATCATCGCATCTGCGCTTCTTTAGGTATAGGTCTAGATTAAATTAGATAATTATTATAATATATAATGCCATCACTGTATGGCAGTGAATTTAAAAAATATATATTTATTCTATGTATTTACTATAAACATTTAAATAAATAGTTCAATTAATTTTAATTATAATAATGTAACAAAATCTATCACATACTTAAAACTTTTCTCACCACACCGTTCCGTTATTGAAGCCTTGCGGTAGACCAGTCAACAAGCACGTTACGATAAAATATTACATCCCGCATTCTCGACACCACGAGAGAAAAAAAAATAAAAAAACTTTTATATTCTCCCAATAAATTCCCACTAATAACCACTTAATGGATTTAGTGTTGCACATCTATATTTAATATGTAGATAACTCACGTCCACTCTAAAATTATCGAGTGTAAATATTCGTCCCTCGTGTCCACTCTTCCTCGTGGGTAACAGGTGCACCGGAGCATATATTTCAAGAGATGTCTTTTAATAATACCAACAGGAGCGCGTGCTTCGCACCCAGAAAAAAAAAAAATTATCGCCGTTGGTGGCTGGCTGATAAAACTCAAAAGGCTCGCTAGCGCTGCCATACATCAAACTATCATTGCTTTAAGCTGTAACATAGTCTATTGGCAGTATTTCAACGTGTAGTTAGCTTACATCGCCACTTCGTTCGGATGGCTACTTTAAAACGCGCACGAGGAGTGGATTTCGGTGAAGAAACATGTTTGCGCCGGTTGAAAGATTGTCTATTTTCGTGTTTCGGTAGGTAATTGTTTTGGCTTCGAATTCAAGAATAGATTGTGTCATCTCGGCTCTAAACTAAACAGAGAGATGAGGTGTGAATAAATGTGGATGAAACAAATTGTATTTAGTAATTTCGCAGAATTGGCGATTTCATTTCAAAACAAAATGCAAAAAGAAAGAAATAATGAAATTAAGCAACATAATAAGCTCAATAATTACTTTTTGTATGAGGTATTTTTGGCATGTATAATTATTTCTTTGAAGATTTTTGGTTTAAAAAATACCAATAACTCAATTGTCAATTAAATCATTCTAAAATGAGTTATTGTAAATATATTGGATAAGCTTTGGAAATAATATATTTGTTTCAAAGAAAACAAAACGAAACGAAAGAAAAACTTATGGAAGCTTTTAACAGGTGTAAATCAATCGTAAGAAGTCATCCAATTCTGGAATATCCAGACTTCACCAAATCATTCATTGTCACAACCGACGCCACAATCGTAGCGATAGGTGCAATCTTATCACAAGGACCAATAGGATCAGGCAGAGCAGTATGCTACGCATCTTGAACACTCAATGACTTGGAAAAAAATACAGCACCATCAAAAAAGAACTACTAGCAGTAGTATGGGCAGTCAAATACTTCAGACCATATATTTATGGAAGAAAATTTACAATTTATTCAGATCATCGACCTTTATTGTGGCTATTAAAATTTAAAAAAAAAAACAAATTTAAAATTGCAAAGGTGGAAGATAAAATTAGAAAAATACGATTACTAAATGGTTTACAAAAAGGAAAAATAAATACCAACGCAAATTCATTTTCTAGAATTCAAATCAATTCAAAGCTAATTATCTAATCAATAATTGCAATGAAAACGAAATTAATAGGATAATAGAAGATGCTGTAGAAAATCCACCAAACACAGAAGAAATCGCATCTCTAATTCAATAACTAGGCGACGAACTGACAGCAAATTTAACAAACCAAAATCCAAAATTATTCGATACAAAAATTTTATCTGATATAATAGATTCCAAACGAAATCATTATTTCATTTACCCAAGCAAAACAAGCAAAACTAGAAACAATAGGCAAGACTAAAAGATATCACGTTCAAATTATTAAAAACAATAACGATAGTCAAATAACAACAGTTTTAAAAGAATACACACAACCGAATAATAAAAAGCATTTTTTCATTTTAAAACAAAAAATTTATATAAATCATTCAGCAATATTTTAACTGAATTATTTAATAAAAAAAGGATTTCTTATAATTAGAGAGCGGATTTCTAGCCATTATGCTTATCCTTAATATTTATAGCATCGAAAAATTTCTAAATATTTATACGAATTTTGAAAAATGTGATTACTTAGCGTTAAGAGTATTTTGCTTTTTTGCTTATTTTGACTTTTTGTGCTTATTTTCATGCTTTTTCAGATTAAAATGCTTATTTAGGGCATTTTCTTAAATATTTAAAAATTATAAATTGTGCTAAAATTAAAAAATTATAAAATGTGCTAATATAGAGAATTTTCATACAAAATTTGTACCCCATCATTTATAGATTATATTTTTATGACATATTTACTTCGTGTCTTTTGACAATATAATTGTTTAAAATTTATAGCTGTTTAAAATATGATATATGTATCATTTTCGTTAATTTTCATATTGAAAGTTCAAAGCTGAATTAAAAAACAGCAGACAATTTCTCAATGTTTAGCATCATCTTCAACAAACAAGGGACAATTTAAGTTTAATTTAGATTAATGCAAAACACTTTTAAATTCGATTATCCCTTTGAGAAAATTACTAAATAATGCATTTAATTAAATCTTTCTTCGAAAAATATTGTAAAATGAGCATACAAGGAATTTAAGATTTTATTAACAATAATTATATGTGTTTTGGTATGAATAAAACCACATACGCTTATTTAATTTAATAATAGGAATTTGGTATCAAGACATCCCGACCAACAGTATTTTGATATATTCTGAAAAAAAAAACTGATAATAACACTATAGCAACATTCATAAATGATGGATCAACTACCTTATTTTTGCCGTAGGCAATACCAAATTACCAAATATTACTAACAATGCAATTTATACATAGTACATGGATTGAAACGAATTGCTGTAACTATAAGAATGAAATTTCCATTGGTAGATTTAATTAAAAATGGAAAAATAGTTTTTATACTCCTCTGTGAGTACAATTATTCCAGGAGACATTACCTGATATCTCACTACCCCATGAACCAGTGCTAACAAGATGGGGAACTTGGCTAGATGCTGCGATGTACTATGCGAACAATTTTGAAGGATTTAATATGGTTTCACGAGACGATAAGCAAATCAGTTAATGATTGTCAATCAGTTCTTAAGAAATAAGAGCTTCAAAACAATTTAGTTACATAAAATCCCGTTTAAATTTTGTGAGGTACACAATAAAATCTTTATAAAAGCATATTCAATTTAGAAAATACCTGGACGCATTGGCCAAGAAATCAAAATAATATCGGAAGAAATATTTGGTAATTTTAAAATTGAAGACCTAGAACAACATTTAGTGACTGTTTTCATGAATAGATTTTAGTTATTTAGAAATGTATACACAATTACACTTTAATTTTTAAATACTCTTACATAATATTATACATTGCGTAAAGAAAGTAGGTTTATTTTAGTTTTAAGCAGAATTTCTATGTAAAATATGTTGATAAACGTGTTATATATTAAGAAAATATAGTTTTCTTTAGCGCTTTTTTCCTGTTTTTATGCTCTTTTGTCTGTTTTAATGTTTTTTCTCTCTAAATTTGGTGCCTTTTAAAGTGCTTTTTTCACATTTTTAGAGCTTTTTTTATTCGCTCTCTACTTATAATATATTATACCGAGAGACGAGACTTAATAACATAACCAGATTGAATACAAGAATCAATTTAAAATTAACAGGAATGTAAAACTAATCGTAGAGGAATTACAGAAACTTTAAAACAATTACAAAGAAAATATCAGTTTCCTTTAATGCCAGAAATTATATAGCTAATTGCTCAATTTGCAAAAAAATAAATATAAACGAAATCCTTCAAAAATAGAAATGATGTTAGTATGGCAAAAAATGTCAAAAATATTAATTTTTATTTAATTTTAAAGTTGAGAACTTTATGAAAACAATGTTTAAATAAAACTTACTCAGTTTCTCATTCCCTTTAACTTTTGTTTGAAAAGTTATGTAATATTTTTCTAATTTTATCGAGGGAAAGTAAAAAAGATGTAGAATCCAACAATAATTAGTAATTCAAGTTATCTACACATACCTGATTGTGGGTTGGTATCCTCTAACCCTGTGGGGTGGGTTAGAGAACACCAACCATAGGGTAAGACAGTGTTTTACATTTCTCCCAGCACGTTGCATTATTTCTCATCAGCATAGGGAATCTTATTTTACGAAACCCCTTCATATTTCTCAGGAAATCCCCATTTTCAACGATTTTCGTCAATTTTGAATTTAGTGGATTATAGCGTTGTCTGTCACGAATACAAAAAAAATCAGATAAAACTTTATTATTTGGGGGTTCCTATTTAATACTTCTATTTTTCACCCCTACCCCCTAGGGGGTTGAGGGTAGTGGGTCGAGTTTCATATCATTAGATGTCCCCCTCCGAGGCAAACAAATTTTAATTATATTTCTTTTTATTCGATGTGTAGTTTTCGAGACATTTCAATGTCTTCACTTAAATTGAACACTCTGTATACGAGGTTTTATTCTTTTCTAAGCAGCAAAATCATCAACAATTATTATTTAATATATATATGTAGAGTAGGTGGGTGGCCTCTATTCACCCTCCAATAAGTAATTCATAAGCGAGGGTTTTAATTAAAAATTGTATAATATAAATAAACACAAAATAATTGTAATTTTTAGAGATTTATTCATACAAAAATTTTCTAATAATGTTTGATGATGTTTTACTGATTGGAAGGTGGAATAGAAGCCACCCACCCATACATATAAATTTCAATTACTGATCGTCTTGCGGTTTGGAGTAAAATTAATAACAAAACTTTTTGAATAAAAAAGAAATTCAAAAATTAAAATTTTGAATGACGAAATTAATAAAAATTTTATGCACGATGGGTGGGCAGAGCTTTCATCTAAATTAGATAAGATTAGCTATAAAAGGTCATTTTATATTTAAACTTAAATTTGCATTATGCTTTATTTTTTATTACATACAATGTTTTGTTTTTTTGCAGCAAAATCATCAATAATTAGTATTTAAAGTTATTATGTATATGTAGGGTGGATGGGTGGCCTCTATCCCACCCTCCAATCAGTAAATCATAAGCAAGGGTTTTAATTAAAACTTGTAAAATGTAAAGAAACCTAAAAAAAAAATGGTGATGTGGCCATAATAGTATTTTCTTTAAATATTTCTCGAAAACTAAGAGGTTTACAAAAAAAGGCTATTCCGAATAATTTCCTCAAATTTTGTTTCTTTACAATCACTTGTTATATAAATTTCATGTATCTCCTGTATTTTATTAGCAGTAGGCAAAACATTATTAATATAATTTTTTCTCGCAAGTTAAGAACTTTATGATTTTTTTTTATAAATTCTCATTCCCTTTAACTTTTTTTATGTCATGTACTATTTTTCAAATTTAGAAAAATATCTAGAAAAATCTAAAAAAATACCTTGAGTAAACATCCACTTCCGGTTTATGAATGTATACCAAAAGCGTTTTCAGTTCTAGCTTTTAATGATTAGACCTTAAATTTAAAGTTTCATCTCATCCATTTTTGAGATACAGCGCCCACAGACATTCTTATTCATGAAAACAATACTTTCCTTCTATATTCTATATAGGTAAAAGTAAATAAACTCTAGAAAATTAAATACTAAGAAAAATTTAATAATAAAATTTTTGTTTATAGCAAATGAAAAGTATAAAATATGCCAGTATTGCATACAACAATTCAAGCACGAAATTAATAATAAAGAAACCAATATTCTAATAACCCATTTGAAGTAGGACAAACAGCTTACAAAGCAAATTACAAATATAAAAGAAATAAAACAGGTGAAAAATTCAACGGACCTTTTAAAATAAAAAAATTATTGTTAGAAAATAGAGCGCTAATACAAAAATTAGGGAATAAAGGTAATTATTAAAATGCAGGAGGAAAAGCACACTTAAAAAATTTAAGACAGCCAATTGTTATAGACTCATCTGAATCCTCATCGAAGCCATCCACATCCCAAGATGTAATCAAATCGAATTCAACCATATAACCGATAATCTCGGAATTGTAACTCTAAAATTAGGTGTAGCTCAAAATACAAAAAATCAATGAACATTAATACAAATTTATATCATAACAAGATTCCTTTAACTAATTTAACATTAAATAAATAGATGTCGCTTGTTATATATGACATTGTATTGTTCCTGTCATCAAATAAACACATCTGGTTGCACGTAAACTAACGCGGTATTAGTGAAAAAAATGTTCTTTACAACTGTTATTTGTAATGCTTGCTATGGATTATTGGAGGTATTTATGTAAATTTATTTTTTTCTTTGAAAAGCATTTGTGCTGTTAAAACCTTCTATGGTAACCTTGTTGTGTGAGAATTCATACAGAAGTATTCAGTTTTTTTATATTTCGCGTTATATCATGCCGTCCTTTTAAATATATATATACATATATATTTCACAAAAAAATACTAATGATAGTTTTTGTTCTAAAGAAGACCTTTGACACTTTATAAGCAACTAGGAGCAACTAGGCCGAAAATGTAGAAAACATTACAGATCCTCCTGATGTAAACTGTAACGAACCCGTAACAGATGAGGATTCCGGAGACGAAGATGTCGTTACAATAAATAATCTCCCAGGAAAACAATTACAAGGTAAAGCTGAAGTTTTTCTGAACAGCAACATCGATAGCGACTCTGATGGTGATTTGCCTCTTGCCAGAGTATCTAAGAACGCTCAAAATGTAAATTGAAAAATAAAAATAAAAATAATAAATCCTACAACTGGATAAAAGCTGAAATCACTCCAACTTTTTTGATATTTGTGCAACACCAAGAAGTGCAAGTATTTCAAGATCCGCTTGAAATATTTACAAAAATGTTTGATATTTCCGTGATTGACATGATAGTTCAAAAAATGAAAAGAATAACATCAAATGAAATATTAGCTTTTGTTGGAATATTACTATTAAGTGGGTACGTTGATGTACCAAGGAGAGAGATGTACTCGGAGAATTTCGAAGATGTTCATAATAATCATGTTTGTAATGAAACATCTCCATTGTTGTGATAGTAATCATTTAGATGAGAGTGATAAGTATGCCAAAATTAGAGTTTTGTTTGACATGCTCAACGAAAGATTTTCGCTATTTGCTCCCATGGAGGAAAATCACAGCATTTATGAAGCTATGGTTCCCTACTATGGAAGATATAGCTGCGAACAATTTATTCGGAGCAAACCAATTAGATTGGGATACAAATTTAAGGCAGGTTGTACCCCAACTGGATATATTATATGATTTGAACCATAACGAAGGGCTTCTTTTGCGCTCACTCGATACAAAGATATGGGTTTTGGGATCAAGCATTATTCTCAAGTATTCAGATATTCTTAGATCAGGCTGGCCTGATATCTCATTTAATCTATTTTTCGACAACTTTTTCACGTCTTTGCAGCTTCTGACAGAATTGAGTGAAAGAGGATTACGAGGAACAGGCACCGTTAAAAAAAATCGTGTGAAGAAATGTTTGTTATCCTCGTCAACTATTCTAAAGAAAAAAACCTGAGGTACTTCGGACTTTTTATCCGCCGACGACAAAATTCTTTTGTGCAGGTGGAATGATAACAATGTCGTCACGGTTGCTACAAATAATTTGTCTGTGAATCCTATGATACAAGTCAAAGGGTATTCTCGGAAGGCGAAAAAAAAATTATATTGCCCAGCCGAAGTTGATTGGTGTGTATAATCAGTTCATGGTACACTTAACCCTAATTTTTCCTCTGATTTAGGGAGGTGTTATGTTACCCTACACATGTAGGATAGTCATCCCAAATGACCAGACGCTACTCAGCATTTCTAGAGATAAGAGACTCGGCTCGCGAGTCACATCTAGCTTATTTTCTGACAAGTAATACTACATTTCTTTATTGTAATTTTTTGGCTCAATAAACGTTGTTTTTAAAAAGCCTCAAGGTTTTACCAACAACGTAAATTGCAGTTTCTCGTAAAGTTCCTAAAGTTTTTCTTATCTTAATGCGGCTAAAAAAACTTATTTTTCTAGGTAGATTATGAAGCATTTATATCAATTCAGATAATCTATTCGTCATTTATAGACTACTGTCAAGCTCGTTTATGATTTTATCAAGAAGCATTTCAGATAATATTTTCCGAATGTCTATTTACTTAATATTTCCCTAAACAAACTAGCTGAGCACCGAGCAATCATTCTCTGTGAATTTGCGTAATGTAAACTCCGTTCAGTCGAACTCCTCCGAGTGTGTCCCGGGGAATTTATAACCGGCGAGATTGGGAATTAATCTCTATTTGGAAAACTATGGAAATACTTTGGAGCTGTGTGAAATATGGCCGTAAATGCTTGAAAGCCGGGCATTAAGAGGAGCGATGGGGTTTAAGAGCTAATTTCTACGGACGAACATTTATTAAGTCCGCAGTAATTGCGCGATATAAATCTGCCGGGTGTGCTAGATCATCTGTAAACATTTGTTTATATTTCAGGGGAAACATTAGACAGATATAATTTTAAATATTGTGCATTTTCGCTTAGGTTTGTTAGTTTAAAATGTTAAATTTAACGTAATTAGAATGTGAAATATTGTTCCTCGTCAACAACAGCCACGGACCGGTTTCGATCTTTTTGGATCTCATCAGCATAGTGCAGTTGGAGACAGGGAATAGAGATTCACTTAGGAGGTATTTATCTCTTCGGGTTAAACATCGATAAGATAATATGGTTTTATCGTATTAATTAGAATGTTGCTAAATGTTAATTATTACCACGAAACAAATTTGTATTCATATAAACATATTGATTCAAAGAGAACATTTGTTCCTCTATTTGGATATAACCTCCCATTATTCCGAATATATGCGAAAATAAATAAATACATCACAATAAAATATTTTTTCGGTGTCAACTACAGCAACGGACTGGTTTCGAGCTATTTTGTAACTCATCAGCCTAGCGCAGTTGAAAATATGTAAACAAAGTTTTACTTTAGAGTTTTAAATACCCAGGTATCCCCAAATAAGACAATATCAATTTGCCATAAATAAAAATTAAAATATAATATGGAAGAAAAAAACCGTCAAGCATTTAAAAAGATAAGGTGCCTTTATATAGACTAATTTAACTAGGATTAAAAGCTATGATTAAGATATAAAAAATAGCTTAGCGCAGCTTTAACATTAATTTTTGATAATTTTTTACTTTAATAAGTCTGAATTTTTATGTATTCATTAAGTCAATAAATTAAATTTTCAAGTCACACTCTGGAAACGTCATCATCATAAAACGAATCTTATCGGTAAATATTATCCATTTGCGAATCTCGTGCGGTATTTTCGTCCACGTGACGAAGATTTATGTCGAGGACGAACGAGCACACATGATTCAAAGGACGACGTTTATGCGTCCCGACGCTCCGACCGTCTTCATTATCCGATCGCGGCCATCAGATGCGGCGTCGCTCGATAACAAAGCGACGCCTGTATTCTGTAGCCGCTGCATAAAATCCAAAGATTTCGAAATAACCACACTGTGTACACACATCAAATCTAATCTCCATCGAACAGGAACGCACGGTGTCGAGTGAGAGAGGCAGAGAGATTTGGCTTCCAGTCAAGATTAGATTAGTCAAAATTAAAAATATTAATGTGGTCATCAGTTACACGATACGCGTCCAAGTGTATATCGATTTTTCAAATACAACGCTTATCTGGATTGGAGACTGGGTTTCATTTGCGAAAGCAACTTCTGGTTTTCTCATTAATGATTCAGTAAAGTTGGCATACAAAAAATAATAAATTCCTTTAATAATTAATAGAATTGGATATCAGAATGTTTTCTTTACAGGTTATTGTTTTGCTAAAGGTAGTGTCTAATGCATCTTAAGTTATTCAAGAACTGCAAATTCAATAAGGTAAGATAAAACCAGTATTTGTGAAGTTCTATGTTTAGAGGTGAAAGATGAAATAGACTTTGGTAGCAATATATCCTAACATAAATTAAAACATTACATTTGGAGTGTTGTACCATGTATAAGTTTTTAAAATAATAATTATATATGGACTATATATCGTAGATTTATAGGTTCGAAGAAATTAGAGGATGTAATTGCTTAAGATTATTGTAGGAAGAAGTTATGAAAAATTAGAAAAGATTATTGGGTCTCTAAATTTGATGTATTTATAGTTTTATTACTGAGAATTATTGAGTATATAAAGAACAAATCTTGATTAAAACAAATAAATATCTTACCCATACAAGTTTACAATCAGCAGATTTGTTTATATTTGGTAAAGTAGATTTAAAAGAGAGATTTCAGATCTGCGCGTTGAATGAAGAAAGGTAACGCAATATTTGTTAGCGAGGTAGGAGATTTAAACGGCATTTTGGCAACAATCAGTGACAAGAGAAGTTGGAATATATTCTTAGCAAAAACCTTGTAAGAACAAAGTATATTGCAGTTTTAGAAGTTTTAAAAATCTAATTAATTTAAGTAGGTAAAAAAACTAATTACTTGTGATGATTGCTGGTGGAAAATTTGTAAATTATAAAGTTGTTTTTACAGGAATTTTAATTAAAAAGAGTAAGTTAAACATCTATGTTTATTACTAGTTCATTCTATTAGCTAAATGAAGTTAATTGTAAAAGAATTTATATTCAAGAAATATCGTTGAAAGCCGAGGTGGCTTTTCAATGAGAAATAATCCAAACACCAGTTCATCAACAACAAGATATCGTATTAAAATTTTCAAGGTTATAAATATAGCAAGTTATGTAAATCTTGTAGGAACTTAAGAAATAATACTGCAGATCTCTGGATTGGAATATCTGTGTGCGAAATTTATATGTTCAGAAAGTTTAAAAAAGGAAAGGAGCTGACTATCAAAAACTATATTAAGTGTGTAGTTTTACTAAACGGAAATATTGAAACGTTATTATGTTTTTAAAGAAATCAGTTTTCTAAAAATAAAACATTGACTTGCAAAAAGTTAATATTAAGAAGAGTATAAAATATTAAGAATAAAATCTTTAGTTATATTTAGAAGGGATAATTCATTAGAAGTATTAAAAGTAGGCAGCTTTGAAAGGAAGTTTTTATTAGAGAAGTAAAAGATGAAAGTTTTTATTAAAAAAAAATAGTTGTAAAAGAAGACCAAAAAAAGTGATATTTATTATAGTAGTTAGATAGTAGATATGACATATATTCTTGAAAATTATTGTGTTTGGGAGGTAAAAAGATTAAAGCTGTTGTGAAATAATTATTGTTAAATAAAAAAAAGAAACCTGAAAATACATTGTAAACTTGAAGTTTTATCATGTTAAGGTTGTAGTAGATATTTAAATTATAAAGTATAAGGATTTTTTTAAACATAGTCAAAAAGTATATCAGACTAAAAATCTTGACAAATGCTTTTTAGGGATGTATTTTTATCACAATAAAATTGTACAAATTATGAGAATATAAAGAACATAGAGTAGATGTCTACTAAAATGTTATGATGTTCTTTATTAGAGTGGTAAAAGATGAGAATTTTTGTAATACAGTAAAAAACAAAAGTAGACCATAACAGAATTTGAGAAAATAATTCTCATTTTTAAGTCCTCAATTGTTAAAGTTATAGAAATTATAAGAATGGATAAAATATAGAGTAGATATTTACATTAAAAGCTAAGACATATGACAAGCTATTGTCCTAATAGTATTACTTCCAGAGGTAGAAGATGAAGAGTTTTTGTAAAAAGAAAATAGTGACCAAAGAAATTCAAAGAGAAACCTGAAAAGTGTAATGTTAGCGTGAAGTTCTTGAAGTTATAACAGTGATGAGAATACAAAAAATATACAATAAGTTTTCAAAGCGAAAAAAGGTGATGCACTTAATTGTGTAAGTCGTCAATCAAGCAAGGATAGTTAATTAACAACGTTTAATATCATAATTTAAGTATAAACTGTTTATAGTTTTATATATCATTTTTTAATGACTAGCCATATTTTGAACATGGATGTTATTTGAATCTACTATACCTTTTACTAATCTCTGACATTATGTCAATAGTAAATATACCGGGTGTTTGTATTGTTCGGTTTTGCGAACATTATGGAGAAAGTTGGTAACCCCATATTACTCATAAAAAAAAAACAGTAACCGTTCCCACGAGAAGGATAATACAATAATCAGATTTCCTTGAAAACAATCTAAAGCAAAAAAAAATATTACCAAAGTGAACCCAAGGAATTCACTGATGAATTTATTTTTTACCGGAATAATCCGGAAGTACCCGGAACCGGAAGTAACTTAAAAATGGCAACATGGGTCGAATATGGTATTAATTGATAGGTCTTTTTAACCCACAAGATGGCAGTCGCACAGCTCCATTTAAATGTTCAGAACCCCATTCCCCATCTCGACAATGCCTGAAATTTCAAATTGAGTACTCTATACAAAAGATTCAAGTAGAGGCATTTCCAATATTGAAGCGAAACGAAAATATTGTTCGGAAAGCATTTTGCGAAAGTCGTTGCAGTACAAACCTCGACCATAGGTACTCAATGCGATATGGGGACAAAGTTTCAGACGTGCGAAAACCCCTAAAAAGTGCCAAACTAAGAAAAAAATTAAGCCCACATATCTCTTCAAAACCAAACAGTAGTGCAACGCCGAAATTAAAAGAAGTTTTGAAGTTAAAGAAAGAAGCAGCCGAATCCATAAAAAAGAGGTAAATAAGTCTATCTGAAGTTTTGTTTGCAGATGGCCTTATGGATACAAAACAGGCCAATTTATTTGCTACTTTGGGCCGCCTTTAGCTCTAACTAAAGCGGCAAATCCTCTTCTTAAAGCGGGGAAAGAATACAATGGAACTGTAAAGGTTTCGATACACAATTAACAGAAATCAGAATATTATGCAACTCCGTTCAACCAATTGTATTGTGCGTATAGGATATACACTTTCACGTGATTTCTACGCCATCTTTACGAGGTATTACTTTTTCAGAAAATATTGTAACAACGAACGTGCGAGTGATTGAGTGGCAATTCTTGTATAGAATAGAGTATTTTGCCAATCAATTGCTTTGGATAGTCCCTTACAAGCAGTTGCTGTTAGAGTGCACCTACCACAACCAACTAATCTGTGTTCGCTGCATTCACCTCCTAGGCATATGTTTGCTCTTTCCGATTTTGAATATCTCTTCGACATTTTGCCCCGACGCGTCGCGACGCCTCATAATGATGAGTGATTTTAATGTCGCGTTGTCTGTTAAATTGGCAGCCGCCTAGATATATAGAGCCGTTCCGTGAAAATAGCAGAAGCTAATTAGGAAGCCTTCTATTAAAAGATGCAATTAGACAGTATAGACACGTCTTACTTTAATGCTGCAGTCATTAGCCTAACAAACTACTTAGTTGAAGCAACTACTGCTGCCGTTCCGAAGTCTATCCCTGTTCTGCGCCAGATCCCCGTACCATGATGGAATTATGCATGTTGCAACCCCATCCTGGAGAGAAAGAAAGTACTTCATAATTTTAGGCGCAGAAATCCAGAAAATCTTTCAATTCAAGACGTATCATTGCCTAAGTCAAAAAGTTTCTGGATTCGTCTTATCTATTAAGCGTTTCACAACGTGTAAAGTAGAAATCGATAAAGTTCGACGCATTACTGAAAAGAGCAGTTATGGATGCTAGTCGGGACTAAGCATAGGTAATCTCAAATAACTTAACATACACCTTTGCTCAGTTCTCAAGTAATGATATCTACGACAGATGGTTTATTTCAATCAAAGCAGAACAATACAATTAGAATTTGTAGTCAAAAAGGCAAAATTTTATAACGATGCATTTATTTTGGCATGTAGATATGATCCACTACTAATTCATAAAACGACTAACGCTACTCCAGTTAAGTATTTTTTTGCCGTTTTTAACGAAATTTAGTGAACACTCCCTGAGGCTTGAAACTATCATCCCAATTCTTAAAATTGGTAAAGACCCGAATGACGCGTCAGACTATAAGTCCATTGTATGACGAGCTGTTTATGTTAAATGCTTGAACGAATGGTGAATCTGATTTACAATGCGCAATATGGTTTTCGTCTTGGTCATAAAGCAATCGATTATCTCATATCTTTCGAAACCTTTATGCAGAATGCTTTCATCACCAGGCAACATTTGGTTGCGACCTTCTTTGACATAAAGAAGATACATGATACTACATGGCGCCTTACTAATATTTATTATATTCTATTTTGTAAGTATGAAACTAAGAACTAACTACTTCCAGATAATCAACAGCCGAATTAACTTCCAGGTAAGAGTTGGCTTAACATCAGATTGGTATGTACAAGAGAATGATGCCCTTTAAGGCTCTGTTATCAGAATCCCGGGCGGTGTTTTGTTTGCGTTGGTTATTTTCGTTATTACGGTCCTAATTCTTAACAACAGCAATGTCTGAACACCAAGGAAAGCCAATTATTTGTAAAGCGGCCATCTGCTGAGAGCCGAAAACCTTCAGTCAGTATACCGTCGTCGCTGATGTTTCAGTTTGCAAGATTGAAGATAACGCCCCTCTTGATAAAGTCTGTTTATTGGGATGCGGCATTCCAACCGAATACGGAGCCGCTCTTAATACGGCGAAGGGCGACCCAGGTAGTTCTTGCGCCATCTGGGAACTCGGCACCGTGGGTTTAGCGGTGGCCATGGGTTGAAAATCCGCAGGCGCCTCGCGTATCATCGGTATCAACATTAACCCTTCTAAATTTGAAGCTTCTAAGTAATTTGGTGTTACTGAATGCGTCAACCCAAAGGATCACGAGCCCATTCAAGAGGTCCTCGATGAATTAAAGGATGGTGGTTTGGACTACATATTTGAGTATGTCGGCAACGTACACACCATGAAACAAGCTCTTGAAGCGTGCCATATGGGTTGGGGAGTTTCAACCATCGTCGGGATTGCGTTTGCAGGGGCGGAAATGTCCACCAGGCCATTCCAGCTGGTTACTGGAAGGCTGTGGAAAGGAACTGCATTTGGAGATTGGAAAAGTATAGACAGTGTACCAAAATTGGTGAAGGATTATATGTAGAAGAAGATTCTTATAGATGAACATCACTCACAATTTAACGTTAGATAAAGTGAATGATGAATTCCATATGATGCTTGCTGGTGAATGTTTGCGCTGTGAAGTACAGCTTTAAATACAACACACCATCAGAGCTATTTGTTGCATGTAATTGTACACACTATAAATCAAGTAAACAAGTAGTTTGTTATATTTTTCTAACGTTTTGTAAAGTATTTGATTATAGGTGAAGCATAAAAGTGTGACGTTATTTAACGTTATTGTTGGTGCTCTCACCATATATACGTAGTAGACTTCACTATTTTCTGCTAGTCAAAATCTCTACCTGTAGATGAAAGGCGATTACAACTCGCCATTAACAAAATACTCAAATTAACAAAATACTCAAACAAAATGTGCTCAATTCAATGGCGTCAAAGGAATAACAGCAGCTCCCGAGCTTTCTGTCGCCAGATCTTCAACAGTGGTCGTTCCTATGGTCAAATACCTTATTCAAGTATTTGTCTCTAGGCTATTTTAGAAAGACCACTTCTCCTATTTAAGAGGAGAATGTGTGCGGTCAATAAATGCCTTTTTAAGTAAAAGGATAAATGAAAATTTTGACGTTTTGATACGACTTCTAAGTTTTATCGGGTAGTACATCCTTGTGCGGAACGGTAGCAATGCTTAGATTATATCGTGCTCTCATACCATCACAAGTTGACTACGGCTGTATTATTTACAGTTCGGCTAGAAATTCATACCTTCATACAATCAACACAAAGATTCGTTTCATCAGTCTGTATGCTGAGTCGGGTGAATCACCTCTGAGTTATCGGGGAAGACGTTTATACTTCGTTATGCTTTGAAGCTGTATGCCAAACGAGATTATAACACACATGATTGTGTTTTCTCATTGTGATACTCTGAGTTGTACGTTCTTAGACAACACCCTATGAAACCCTTGGGAATTAGGTTGCGGAACATTCTAGAAGAAACTAATTTTAGTCTATTAAATAAGGAGTAGAAATAGAAGCATAATTACTTAATTAATTTTAGTCCCCCAAAATAGCCATTGTTTCCCCATAAGTTTTCCCGTGGTGAAATTTACGACCAAGTAAGAATAGCACATTGTCCTCTTACCCTAAGTCATCTACAAACTCCACCTTCTTCCAGTAAACATTTCTGTCTTCTGTAGATAATTGACAAATCGTCACTGATGGGTCAAATTATCGGATTTCTGTGGGTGTTCGTTTCCTATAGGGGATTAACTGCATATGTTCAAGTTACTCGTAATGTGTAGTACATTTACTTTGGAAGCTACTGCAATTATCGAAGCTTCACGGTACATTGCAACATATTCCAATACGATAATTATATTTTTTTCGGATATTCCCTGCGTTTTGCATAGTGTGGGTAGCTTTATGCCATAAAATTTCTTTATCTCTGAAACTCACAAGCATCTCGTTGCAATGATGTATCCTTTTATTGGATTTCCAGACACGTAGGGATTTTGGGAATGAGTAGATCAAGGATCCAATGAAGCAAAGGGGAGCGGAATTTAAAAGGAAATTATTACCACCAGTGATTTCCAAGCATACGTGTCAAAACGTATTGATTCAATATGGATATCAGTATGGTATGGAATGGAAAATAATACGCTGCGATGGATTAAAAATTCTGTTGCGGACTGGGATTCCTTGTCTAGAAGCATCGGCTATGAGGAGGTTATTCTAGTACGACTGAGGTTTAGACACTGTCGTATGATGCATGAATATTTATTTCGCAAGGAAGTAAGCCATGATACGTAACATTTGTGGAGTTGTGGGCAAGCTGGGTCCAATTTGAGGACTCAAGAAATCTGACGGATATGCTAGAAGATAATGTCTTCATAATTGGGCCAAATAGATTAAAATCCGATGGTGCGAGATCGGGGCTGAATGTGAATGAGGAAGAACAGTCCACATAAGTTTTGTGAGCTTCTCTCGGTTGCGAAAACTTGTGTGAGGTCTGGTGATGTCATTGAGAAAAAGAAGTAAAGATGCACAAAAAAACCATTTGAATAAGGCTAGATATAAAAAGAAGCTTGGTGCCACACGAGCTAACCCAAAAAACCTCATGGACCAAATTTCCATCTGCGAATCGCTGCTGAATCGCAACAAAATCGACCCATTTCTGAATCGGTTGGTGAATGGTGATGAAAAGTGAATCACTTACGACAACGTCAAGCGAAAACGGTGCCCAAGCCAGGATTGACGGCTAGGAAGGTTTTGCTGTGTATTTGGTGGACTTGGTAGGGAATTATCTACTATGAGCTGCTCCACAATTGGACCGTCTGAAAGAAGGAATCACCCAGAAGCTTTGGCCAATAGGAGAGGAATTGTGTTCCATCAGCTAACGCCAGGCCACACATATGTATAGTGACTCGTCAGAAGCTCCGGGAGCTTATATTCTGGACCTGGCACCAAGTGATGGCGAACAATTTTGCTGGTGAAAAATTCGCTCCAAGAAAGGCTTGTGAAAATCGACTGCGTCATTTCTTTGCCAATAGGTAGGAAATCGTCTATGATAGAGGCATAATCGAACAAAACGGTGGATTTCTTTCTTTCTTTACTTTTACTTCTTTACTTTCTTTACCTAATATCATAATTTCATTTTCACTGGATATCATTAATCATCATATCATAAGACTTATTTGTTTGATTACTATTATAACTTCTTGGATTTGTATCATGATGGCATTTTTCTTTAATCTACCCTTTATTTCATACCCTCAAATATATTTCTTTTTGTTATTGTTCTACTGTATTAAAAAAAAACCGTGTTACCCATGTGTTTCATTTCGTTTCTTAAGGCTTACTGTAAAGATTTCTTATTATTCAGGGATCTAGTTTACCTTTGATTATTTGGGGCAAGACTGTTTGCATGTTTAATAATTTTTAAACATTGTTTATTTAAAATTCTACTATTTTTAACAAATATTTTGTTCATTGTATTTTCAATTATTCAGATATTCCTTGCTTTTAGTACTATTTTACTTGCTAATATAACCTGTGTGTTCTAATTTCTTCATTTCCACCTAGCATTATTATAGCCTATTTTTTTACAGATAACGTTTTATTATTTCACCTTTGCATCTTCTATTTTATTCCATTCTAAAACATTTTCTTACTATAAATATCTCCTCTATCTTCTTTCTTCCTTTCTGTATCATTATTTTTTAGTTCTGAATCTTTCATGAACAGCTAAGCTTTCTGATTTGCTTGTTTGAATACATTTTATTTCATTTTCGATTCTATCATAATTTTTGGCTACCCGTGTCTATTGTTTACTTTCTCTTGAACTCCCCTTATTTAATACTTTTATTCAGATATCACCCATTTGTTTGCTTTTTTGTAAATTCTTCTATAATCTTCTGCATTTACTATTTAGTAATAATTGGTTTACCGCCATCTATATTTTATCCTTCTGAGCTTGTTTCACAAAATTCTTAAGCAGCTGCGCTCGTTTCCTTTGAACATTTTACTGTATGCCTTTAACTCCTATTAGAGTTATTTAGAATTATTGTTTTGGGTATTTATTTCAATCCCTACCGAGTTTGTAAATTTTTATTTTCTCCTAATTTTTGGACTCGTGGTTTACTATGTATATTACTTGTTATTAATTTTATTTTTAATTTAATTTTTGGGTGCTTTCTCTGCATTTTTCTTCTAATTATGTTTTTAACTCCTGTTAGTTTTTTCTTCTTCTGGAAATACTTTTTTATTTGGTTATTGTTATTAATTTCGGATCCATTCCTTATTTTGAAACTTTGCTTGTATCTGGATTTTTACCTTTATTTAAAATTTTATCTTTAAGTTTGCTTTTACTGTATTTTCTATAGGGTTTAACGATATTCTTATGAATTTAGAATTCGCTGCTCTTTTTCTTTATGAACTTACATCATAGCTTTCAAAAGCGGCTACGTTAATGATTCTTTCAAACATTCTAATTATTTTTCAATTTCTGTTCGGTTTTCTGAAAATATATTTTCTTGGTATTGGTTATTGTTATTTTTCTGGCCCATTCTTTATATTGCTACTTGCTTTTTTTGTTTCTTTTAATTTTCCGACTTACTGTAAATGTCTTCTTATGAACTCCTCCTAAGAATTTTAGATTTCGCCATTTTGTATTTTCTACACTTTTCTTTCCTATTTTTGCAATAATTATTTGTTTGTATCTTTTTTGGCCACCTTCTGTATGTCATTTGCTACTTTTATAACTTTTTTTCGATTATGATTTATACAAATCTTTAATCATTTTATGTACTCTTTCTTTTTTAGTTGTAATTGGTGCTTATTTCCTGATTCAAACATTTCTGCTACTTTTTGGCTTTTAGAGTATTCTGGCTTGATGTATTATATTAATCAATCGCCATCTTGGCCCACCTTAATTAATAATGTATTGGCCCAGCATTCTCTTGAACTCAAAGGTTTTAAAATTCTATACCAATGTTTAACCTGTTGAGATAGGTCAGGGATGCAATAGGTTACTATTTATTTATTCTTAAGACCATGGGAAAGGACATTGAACCGAATAACCCCTTCAGAAAACCAGAAGGCCGTAGCCATGACTTTGCCAGCTGAGGGTATGGATTTAAACTTTTTTTGGAAGGGGAGTGGAGTTAGTCTGGCGTACTGCGTTGATTGCCGTTTTGCTTCGGATTTGAAATGATGAACCCCAGTTTCAACGTCTGTAACAAAGTTGGACGAAAGCTTGTCACGATCAGCCTCATACCAAGCAAACAATTCGGCACAGATACAAGGAGTATTTTTATGGTCTTCGGTTAGACAACGCGAGATCCAGCTGGAACAAATCTTTGAGTATTCCAACCGGTAAACAATTGTAACAGAACTACCAACAGGGACGTTCAGTTGAACATCGAGGTGCTTCCGCTAGTTTCTTTGAAATAATAATAATTTTTATTATTAATTGGGTGTAAGTAAGTATGAGTACATCATTGATAGTTGGGGCTTAAATTGTTCCAATGGAAAATATATTTTAATACTCATAAATTTTGCTCCGTCTCTTGTACTCTTCCAAAATAAGAGTTGGAAAATGGATTGGAATGTCATGTAATATTGGAGTGAATGTGTAAAATTTTTGGCAAGCGGGCTGAGAAATTAATTAGCTTCGACGAAATTAGTACTACAATCTCTATAAATCTTGGGTACACCTAACTGGGCCGACCATAAATTAGAACTACGCAGCCGGAAAAATACGTGTAGACAAATAATAAAGAACTTTCAAACGAAGAACTCAAATTTAGAAATAAGATTTCCAAATATTGTGGTTTTGCTGCATATAAACAAAACCTTAGCGAAATATACGCTTGAATAATAGAATAAAACTTTATCAGGATATATTGCATAAGATATGTTTACTTCAGATAGCTTCTATAGTATTTCATTATTTTTTACCCTTTGTACAAACATCAGCTTCGATTAGTTCTTTTGTCACTTAAGATTTTTTTTTGTAATTAAAGATTGTATGATTTTGGTTGTTAAATTAACTGTTAATTCTATAATAGAATTTTATTATTTCTATAGCTACGAATAATACTCTGAAGAGAGGTTTTGTCTGTATAAAATTTATATAATATAATATAATATATATAATATACTAAAATGCAATTTTAGTTTAATTGTAAGAATAATTAGTAGAGAATGATATGCAATATGAATATTGAAAAATCGACTTAATTGCATAAGATGTTGGATATTCCACTATTAAAATACCCTAATTATTGAAAAAAAAACAGTTAAAAAAATATATAAAATCCTACTTTACAATTTGAATATATAATGTAGTTATTGTTTTGATGTTGCACCCTTATAACCGAGAGGAAGATCATAATTTGACAGAACCTAATAGCGCACTCCCATGCATTACAGAGGAACTGAATGACGATTAATTATACAAAAATAGCAGTAGACACGTCATGCCCATTACATACGTAATTAATACTATGTCCAATTTGTTAGGATACTCCATCAATTCACTTCAAGCAAATTGCCGTTTCGTGTTCGGATTCTTCACACGTTCGAACTGGAAATGACAATTAGTTCCCATTTAAAATGCCTCACTAGAAAAGCACAACACATTTCTCATAATAAAAATGATTTTACATAAGAATATTAAAAATAAACTCAAAAAATATAGGGATTCATTAAAAAAATAAACAATTTTTGATAACAATAATATCAAATATAAAAATATGTCGCGACTGTTAAAAATATCTATGCTTTGCGAAAGTGGATACATTCTTTTTATGGGTCGTAAAAATATATTAGCTACTTTAACGGCTCATCCTTCCACCGTGTTTGTTTATTTTCGAATTGATGGATAAACTCCACGGTTGACAGGCGCATTTCAATAACCCCCATAAAGATTATAATCCTTACATAACACGCTATTTTCAGTGCGCGTATTAACGTTATTGACTGTCTGCACGTAAAACATGAAAATACATTATGTATTTCGAGGCTCGGATACAGAAATGTTAATTGAAAATGTCGTGGATCTCGTTAGAGTCGGATTGCAGGAGACGAAACGGATTCGATGTTCGTAGAAAAATATTAATGAAGAACATCTGTCGCGATGGAGTCCCTCGGCGCGGACCACCTGGTGGCATTAAAAATTCATCATCTGGTAATCACCGCTTATGTAAGCCATAAAGCTTTTTTTGTGTTTGTCGCCGGCGATGAATATAACGTCTTCATTTATCAGCGGGTGCGAATATACGAATCCACGGTGTGTGTATGAAAAATGCACACGTGTCAGGTTTACTGCATATTATGAAAACTTTTTGAAATAAAAAAATCAATGACGTTATAAATTTGAAAAGGATTTGCGATTTGTTCACACCAAATAATTCACTACGTTTGAATGGTAACTGACTTCTTTACGATGCTAAATATTGATTTTGTAATCACATTATTGTAGAAACATCGCGGTCATGTAAACACAATATTCTTAACACTATAGAGTTGTAGTGCCTATAATTCGATAATGCAAACAATTTAGGGCACCTAATGTAATCGTTCACTCTTTTGTTTCCTGTGAAATAATAACGATATTAGAGATATTAGAGAAGATGTCAATTTCGGTTCTGGTGTGAACTCGTGTTCAGTTATAACTAGAGAGCGCATAAAAAAGCTTAAAAAATGTGAAAAAAAGCACTTAAAAAGGCACACAATTTAGAGAAAAAAAGCATTAAAAAAGCATAAAAAGCATTAAAAAAGCATAAAAAGCACTAAAGAAAACATTTTTTTCTTAATATGTTACACGTTTATCAACATGTTTTGCATAGAAATTCTGCTTAAAACTAAAATAAACATACTTTCTTTATGCAATATATAATACCGGGTGTCCAACAATTATTGCAGTCCCGGGTGGCGTTGGAATAAAAAACGTAGGTCGATTCTTACATGTTGCAAATAAATGAACTGACATTTTTAATGTACATTTAGGTTATGTTTGATAATTAACATGTCAGTTCATTTATTTGCAACATGTAAGAATCGACCTACGTTTTTTATTCCAACGCCACCCGGGACTGCAATAATTGTTAAATTGTAATTTTGTATACATTTCAAAATAACTAAAATCTATTCATGAAAACAGTAGATCATTAAATGTTGTTCTAGGGGCTTAATTGTAAAAATTATTACTTCTGACGCTCAATAAATTTTTGAAAGTGGAAAAGATTCTCTTTATTTTTAATTATAGATGGATCCATTTGAAAATTGCCATTCAAAATCAAGTTTAATTTATTTAATATTAAAAATCCTTAATTTTCACCTTACTCCTTTCGATATTATTTTGATTTCTTGGCCAATGCGTCCATGTATTTTCTAAATTGAATCTGCTTTTATAAAGATTTGATTGTGTTGCTCAGAAAATTTAAACGCGATTTTATGTAACTAAATTGTTTTGAAGGAAGCTCTTGTTTCTTAAGAACTGTTTGACAGCCATTAACTGATTTGCTTGTCGTTTCGGGAAAGTTGTATATAACCTTATTAAATTCTTCAAAATTGTTCGCATAGTACATCGTAGCATATAGCCAAGTTCCTCATTTTGTTAGCACTGTTTATGGGGCGGTGAGATATCAGGTATAATATCCTTGAATAATTACACTCACAGAAGAATATAAGAACTATTTATCCATATTTAATTAAATCTACAAATGGAAATTTCATTCTTATAGTTTCAGAAATTCGTTTCTATCCATGTGCTAAACTTGTACAATGCACAAAATGCATTATTAGTAAAATTTTGTAACTTGGTATTGTCTACGGCAAAAATAAGCTTGCCAGTCCATCATTTATGAATTTTGCTATAATGTTATTATCAGTTTTCTTCAATTCTTTTGTATATATCAAAATATGTTGGTCGGATGTCTTCATGTTAAAGACCTATTATTAAATTAAACAAGCGTGTTTGGTTTCATCCACATCAAACCACATATAATTATTGTTAATAATATCTTAAATTTTTTGAATGGTTTCATGGTACGCAAGAGCTACATAATTTTTTCTCAGGAATGCGCATTTTACAATAGAGAGAGAATAACATCTTTATTCGAACATATACACAAAGTTAAAAACATTTACAAATGATATCTAATGTGTTAGTCTGTCCGTTTGGGCTATCGACCATCGGTCTTTCTGCCCTGTCTTGACTCTAATTAAGTGTAAAAAAAATAAATAACTTTGCTAGCTAGCTTAACCGTCTGGATGATTCGCACTAATGCATTGATGTAGGGTGACATTTTACAATATTTTCCCAAGAAAGATTTAAATGCATTATTTTGTAATCTTTTTAAAGGGATATTCAAATGTAAAAGTATTTTGCACAAATGTGAATTTAATTTAAATTGTCCATCGTTAGTTGAAGATGATGCTAACGATTGTGAGACTGTGCTGTTTCTTAGTTCAGCTTTGAACTTTTTCAAACGTTCTTAATGTAGTGTTGTTATAACATGTTTTACATACAAGTCTTGACTAGTTAGGGTGCAGTTTCTCTATATTAGCACATTAATTTAATATCAGCGTGAAATTTTTATTAAATGATTTGTAAATGTTTAAGAAGATGTCCTAAATAAGCATCAAAATCTAAAAAAAAGCATGAAAATAAGCACAAAAAGTCGAAATAAGCACAAAAAGTCAAAATAAGCAAAAAAAGCAAAAAAAACTTAGCGCTAAGTAATCACATTCTTCAAGATTCGTATAGATATTTAAAAATTTTTTCGATGCTATTTATATCATGGATAAGCATGAATGCTAGAAATCCGCTCTCTAGTTATAACCACACCAGAAGCGACATTGACATCTTCTCTAATAGAAGAATAATTTCAAGATCTAGTAACAAAGTGAAAATCATCAATTAGGTTAAACAAGTGCGGAAGTGTTTATTGTTTTCCAAACGCTATGTTCACAATAAAATAAAATAATAGATAGTAATTTTAAGATTTTAGGTATATTAAGGTTATTAAAGGACATGTGATTTTTTAGAAAATTTGTATGCAAAAAGTTTTAAAAGAGGTATAAAAGTACAATTTGTAATAATTTATAATATTCTGAGAGACAATATATGGGGTTTTATGTCAGAACATTCCATAGTTTCCTCTTCAGTATGTTCATGAGCAGGACCTTCCATATAAATGGTAATTGATTGTAGAATATCTTCCCTCAATATTTTATTCTCTGTTGGGGATGAAGTAGAACACTGAGGGATTCCTTGTGGCAAGTATTGTAATTATGAATATGTTGATTTGACGCAAATTTGTCATTGACTCGATAGACATGCAAGATGTAGGTAAGTGTAAATAATGATGATACTATGAGAGTATTCAATTTATTTTAAGTGCTGTATGCAGATGTACTGATGCCTATTATTTCTAATTGATCCGATCGGCTTCTTCTGTAGGATAAAAACATTTTGAGAGTCCTGTGACTGGTCCCAGAATAATACTAAATGAATGATGACTATGAAAATTAGCGTAGTATCAAGCAATAGTTTGCTGCGTCTCGAAGGATATTAAGGTACGTATGCTATATAAAGCTTTAGACATTTTTCTTGAAAACTTGAATGTGGTTTGTCCATTTGAGTTGATTACCCAACTCCATTCCCATGTACTGTGTGCATATAAACTCATGTTTAGAATAAAAATTAATTTTTGCATTTTGTTAGGCTGTTGGTCATCCAAGTACTCGTTTCTTGAATTCTCATATTCATTTTGTATTGTCATTTGATTAAGAATGATGTGTCGTCGGTAAACTGGTAAACCCCATAACCTTTTACATTTGGCAGAGGATCGTTCGAGTATATGAGAAATAATATGGGGCCCATGTGGAACCACATGTTGATGGTCTATGCTACTTGATGCAGTTGAGATTTAGTAAACTTGCTGATAACGAAAGAGGTAGTAGGATGATAATAATTTATTTACAGATCCCTTAAAATCGTAATAATTTTGTAAGAACACGGCAAATAATGCGCACCATTTCCTTGTCATCATATGTCTCTATTATTTTAGATAACATATTTGTTATCGCAGATGATACCAATCTGTTTTCCCTGAAGCCATGCTGCACTGTATTTTGTCTGTGTTTAGAAAGGATGTAACCTTTCTCAGTAAAATCTTTTCGAACACTTTGGAGAGTATTCGGAGAATAGCAATCGGTCAATAATTTACGTAAAGTTCTTTACTTCTTTTTTCCCACAAAAGTATGACTTTCGCCAATTTTATTTATTTATTTATTTATTTATGGACCCCTTTCTTAAAAATTACATATACAACAAATTAATTTAAAAAGAAAAAACATACTTCAAATTATTGGATAAATGATTGTCGAAATTCCACAGTACTATGGAGATTCGACAAGTAACAGCCTCATCAATCCAATATTTAAAATCAGCCAGTGATGGCGAACAGGCCAAGTGGTTCTACAAATTATAAGTAAGATTCAGAAAGTGTGAACAAAACATTTGGTTCTTATACAAATGCAAAAAACTGGAAGTTATCCTAAAGTATATCTCGATCCGGACCAACAGCAAGTCAAGATTTCAAGAACATGCTAGCGACCAGAAGGTACTTCATTCGGAAATATCATATACACTACATAATATTGAATTCGACAGTATATACGAGCAAATAATAAACATGAATTTAGTATTTACCACAAACCAACCCACACTGATACAACCATCCAAATCCCATAAATTTGTTGCGTTTATTGCATTGATAACGCTTAAATAAACATCCCTCTTTCGAAAACTATTTTAATTTGAAATTAAACCCTATTTTCGACATCGCCAAAAACAACGGTTTTCAAAAATCCTCTATTAGAAACCTATTATCCAAAAAACAACAAAAATAATAATTTCAATGATTTTTCCCCGGTCTCGCAATCTCTCTAAGAATCTGTACACATCAATAGAATATCAAGGAAATATATCCGAAAATATGACAAATACTTTAAATATTAAAACATCATTTAAAACTACTAACACACTCTCAAAATTTATTAACAATTCAGACGATAAAACAAATAAGGACAAAAAATTAACTTGTGCTGATTGTCTAAAAGCTTACGTTGAGCAAACAGGAAAAAGTTTCAAACTATGTATAAAGGAACACAGAGCTTGTTTTTGTCAAGAAAAACCTAATTGAACCTAAGCGGACACTTAACCGAACACGGCCACTCATTTAATCATAATTTTTAAATTTTACACAAACAAAATAAAGGTTTAAAACTAAATCTATTAGAGTCGATGGAAATCAATAAGTTTCGTAAACGAGGTGTTCTGCTAAATGATCATATCGATATCAACAACTCACCACTACTCAATAATTTCTAAATTTACATCTATAGCTAATGTGTATATGTACATGCATTCTGTTCTGTTAGTATTATCTATCCCACCCTCCAGTCAGCAAAATATCATCAATTTGTCCAGCACGAAAACTCGAGGTGGTGGGGTATTAATCGGAGTAAAAAAATCATTAAATGCATATAGACTTAATATAACACAAACACTGATTGAACAAGTGATGATTGAAATTATTTTAAACTGGAAAACCTATGTTGTAGGAGGTGTTTACATTCCACCAAATAGCCCAATCGAGTATTATTTAACCCACTGCGAGACTATAGAGGAAATTGCTACTTTATGTGATCTTCATAAACTTTTAATTTATGGCGACTGTAATATACCGGAAATTAATTGGGATAGGGAGGATTTTGAAGAACATGATAATTTTGGATTGAATGAAAAGGCTCAACTCTTAATGTAATCAGCATCGTTTCTTAATATACGTCAATTGAACAATTGTCCAAATGATCGGGGTGTATTTTTAGATTTAGTGTTCGGTCATAGTGATTGTACTACAGTGAGTGCTGCGATCCATTATTAAATAATTCTTTACATCACATTGCGTATTCTATTTATTGGATGTGCAATCAACCTGAAATATTTAAAAACGATTTTTCATATTATGATGTCTCTCATGCTAATTTCAGTGAAATAAATAGTTTTTTAACATGTATAGGATGGTTGGATTATTTTGGCTCATGCCAAGATATAAACCAAGTGGTAGACTATTTTTATTCTGTTATTTATTATGTAATGTATTTATTCATTCCGTATAAGAAGAGACGTAGTAGTAATTACCCGAAATGGTGTAACAGAGAGCTAATTAATTTAGTCTCCGAAAAGAAAATTGCACATAATAAATATAAATTAACTTCTGATACTCTGATTACTTAATATTTCAAAATTTGAAAACTCAATGCAAGGAATTAAGTAATAGACTGTACTCTGAATACATTTTGAGAATTGAATTAAATATAAAAAGTAACTCCAATAATTTCTGGTCATACGTAGAAGAGAAAAGGAAAATAAATGGAATTCCCATTTCTATGAAATTTAATGGTAGCTCTAGTAAGAATTTCCAAGAAACTGTAGACTTTTTTGCTGAACATTTTGCTGCAACATTTACAAGTGACACCAATGAAGTACCGATATTTGCTTCTGATAAACTAGTAAACTTTAATTTCAAATTTACAATAAATTCTTTTGAGGTATTTGAAGCTATTGACAATTTAAAAAATAGTTCTACTTGTGGCTCAGATGGAATTCCTAGCATATTTTTAGAGAAGTTACTGAATATATAACTTCTCCACTCATATATATTTTTAACTTGTCCGTCAAAGAGGCAATATTCCCAATTCTTTGGAAACGGAACTACATAATTCCAATTTTTAAATCAGGTAAGACTGATGAGATAACAGATTATAGGGGAGTTTGCATACAATCGGTGATTCCTAAAATGCTCGATTGTCTTCTATCAAAGCAACTTTAATGGTTAAGTATTAATCTTATCAGAGAGAGTCTACATCAACCAATCTGATTCTATTGGAATATTTTATGTTGGAAGCTTTGGAGAAGCAACATCAAGTTGATGTAATTTATACAGATTTCTCTAAAGCTTTCGATAGAGTGAGTCATAAGATCCTGATAAATAAACTTCGTCTTCTTGGTTTTAATGGTGATATTGTGAACTGGATAGATAGCTTTATTTCAGATAGGAAACATCGTGTGAGAATTAATGGAGTGCTTTCTAAAGAATTCACTGCTACTTCAGGTGTGCCCCAAGGATCTCACTTAGGCCCAATTTTATTTTATTTGTTTCTAAATGACATTGTAGACCAAATAAATTATTCTCACATATTACTTTATGCTGATGATATTAAATTATTCAAAATAATACGCAATCAAAGGGATAGTACGCTGCTTCAGTCATGGTTATTTTTAACGGGTGTTCTAATAATAATTTGCATCTTAACATTAATAAATGCAAATATATATCATTTTTCAAGAATAGAACCTACACCGATTCTATATACGCTATAAATAATATACGAGTTAGTGAAATGAAGGATCTTGGGATTACACTCAATACTAAAATGAACTTTCAGAACCATATCACCAGCATTACAGGCAGAGCCATGAAGATGTTTATTTCAAGAGTGGGCAAGGATTTTTCTACTGGAACTTTAAAACTGCTGTACTGTTCAGATCCATATTGGAGTATGCATCTGTTGTTTGGAATCCTCATCTGTCATACTTGATTAAAAAAATTGAATCAGTCCAGAAGAAGTTCTTAAGAATTATTGCTTTCAAGATGAGAATAGCAGTAGTAAATATCAACTACAATCATGAGTTACTGGGTAAAATATATATTTGGACCTTGGGTATGCGAACTAGAAGTAGAGTTATTTTTCGGCACCCACTTCATACAACGAATTATGGTCAAAATAATTCAATTTGTAGAATTATGCGACTTGGTAACAAATTAAATGCAACTTCATCCTTTCCTATTTTCTCATACAGTTATGAAAGTTTAGATTGTACCTATTGAGAATACATTGGGGCACTGTTTTAGTTAATTCCGTGCAATTTAGTTCTTTTTTAGAAATCTGTATACATATTTAAGTCATCATTCGTGTAGATTGTATATCATTTGTAAAAAAAGGTTCACCCGTTAATAAACTAAACTAAATCATTTATGTAATAAAAAATAAAACAAACTCAAAGTTTAAATATCAATGACTTTCTATAGCTAATCTTATCTAATTTAGATTTAAAGTCTACCCACCCATCATGCATCAATGTTTTACTAATTCACTCAAAAATTTTACTATTTTAATTTCTTTTTTATTCAAAAAGTTTTGTAATTATTTTTTTGGAAACCGCGAGACGATAGGAAATTAAAGTTTATATGAATAGGTAGGGCGGGTTGGTGGTCTCTATCACACCCTCCAATTAGTAAAACAACATCAAAAATTATTTGAAAAATTGGTTTGATCTAGTAAATTTTGCAATAATGTTATGTTTATTTAGGTTCTACAATTTTAATTAAAACTTTCGCTTATATTTCACTGATTGGAAGAAGGGTTATAAGACACCCACCGACCCTACACATATATAATAACTTTAATTACTAATTGTTGATGGATACTAATAAAATAAAAAAATTGTTCAATTTCTCATTCCCTTTAACTTTTGTTTGGAAAGTTATGTAATATTTTACAAATTTAGAAAAATATCAGTGTGTCTGTCGGTGGGCGCTGAATATTAAAAACAAATGATCAATTTTTCGTTAAAAACTGGAACTAAAAAGGTTTTGATGAACTCATAAACATGAAATTTATATAACAAGTAATTGTAAAGAATCCAAAATAGAGATTATTGTTAAGAATATCATTTTTGTGTAAATCTCATAATTTTCCAGTAAAATATAGGGAAAGTACTATTTATTTATTTAATCTTTGGTCTCCTTTCTTATAAATAACAAATATTACAAATCATTAAAATAAAAAAATTAAAAAAAAATATGATATCACCATTTTTATTTTAACTGTATTGTTTTTCTTTGCAGGGGAAAATATTTGTTCTAGTAAGATAATATGGAATTTATTGAAAGCTTCAGTTGCGTTAAATATACTCAACAATGTAGCGAAGTCTATCTGTTGAATTTCGCTTATGAACTTGTGGGTACCTTCTTCTGAAAGTTTTAAAAATTATAATTAAAAAAAAAAAACAACTACCCCTGGTGGGACTCGAACCCACAATCCCCGGCTTAGGAGGCCGATGCCTTATCCATTAGGCCACAGGGGCGATACGAAATAATCTTATAAGTAGTGTTGTGAATTGTTCTTCTATTATTCATTTCAAATTGGATAATTCACACAAACAATAAATATAATATTTATTTTTTCATTTAGTACTAGCTACCCAATATACTCAAACAAAAATTAAAACTACAATTCTTTCATTATTCTATTCAATAGCGATCCATTTTTTTGAATGAATGTATGTAAATATTTAAATATAAGCATGATAATAAATAAATCACCTAACAAAAGAATAATACAGGGTAACTGAAGAAAAACCTTTGGTGCTGTATCTTCCTTATTTTTGATCCGATTTTAATAAATAAAACATTAAATTAAATCTTTTTTAAAGAACTTTAATATGAACTGAACTGATATTTTATCTTGTATCCTGTTTTTGACAAATGACAATCAACTTTTTTTTTCAAATTGCACTGTATACCGTGTGTCCCGTTTGAAGACGCATCATAGGGAATTCCCATGTTAAATTTTCAATTGCAGTTTGTATCTCTATTATTGAATGAAAATGATCAGAATAAAATTAGAATGATTCCTTTACCTACTAAAGATATTTTGGAGGTTTAAGTTTTGTTTCATCTTCATTTTTAGTCAAAATATACCTTAAAATGTGTAAGCAAATATTTGATAATAAGATCCTCAAAATAGTAGTTGCTGTGAAAAGTCAGTGCTTGTCATCTAAATTGTATAACCCACAAATAAATAATTAAATACAAAATGAGTTCTTACAACACAGAAGGAAAGGTTTAGTGCGAGTTCAAAGGCACAAATTCATTATTCTTGTTGAAACGAGTAAACTCAAAGGTACAATTGCCCGAAACAGAATAAAATGGTTTTAGTATATCTCATTTATTTTCTACAAAATTTCAAAACCGCATCCAGTTAAATTATAATTATTATACTATTCCAAATTTAGAAAGAATGTTTATGTAAAGAAAAAACACAAAGTGAGACCGATAAATACTTTAATTTGCTTTCAATAAAAATAAAACTAACAACGCTATTTTTAAAATGCATGCCCATACATTGAGTTTTTGTATGAAGAATGTTTTGAGACCATTGACGATTATTTTGTTCGTTATTTTCAGACACCAAATAGAATGTACATTCATCTGTAAAACACACACTATTTGGAAATCTCTTATTCTCGTTACACTTTTCCACAATAATTAAACAAAATTTAGATCTTGAATCAGGATCCACTGCTCAGTTCTTTATGATTTTGGCTTTAATAGGGTCGGTAACTATAAGCTTACACTTGACGTTAGACGTACTGTTATTCTTGCAACACATTTGTTACAGTTTCTTCAGATTTCCTCCCTTTATTCCTAAGAATATGTTCATCGTTTACACAACCATTATCCTCAAATTTCTGATCAATTCTAATAATTGTTGATTGACACGGCACTGGACAGGCTTAAAAATTTATACTAAATAAGTCGCAAATGTCCGCCAAAACTCAATTTGATGATCTGAACTTTTTCTTTTGTGGAGTAAACACTTATTTTGAATTGAATAATTTGTTTGTGACTTAATCAATTTAGATGACAAACACTGACATTTCATAGCAACTGCTATTTTGAGAATTTTATTATCGAATATTTCTTCACACTTTTTAACCTATATTTCGGTTAAAACTAAAGATGAAACACAAATAAAACCTCTAAAATAATCTTAGTAGATAAAGGAATCATTCTAATTTTATTTTGATAATTTTCTTTCAATAATAGAGATACAAACTGCAATTGAAAATTTTACATGGGAATTCCCTATGATGCGTCTTCAAACGGGACACACGGTATATATTTTGAATTGATCCGCAGGTAGATTTTTTTCTGAATATAAAATTGTAAACTGATACCGATCCTCGATGGGATGTTTAAAACGCGGCTGATGGAATGAAAATTTTAAAAGAATATATACAGGGTGAGTTTTTTTCGATGTTCTCTATGGGGATCTCGGAAACTATAAGAGATAGAGAAACGGTTAAATGGGGAAAGAAGTGTAGATTAACGAGACGAATAAAATTCCACTTTCAAAGTTTTCAAAAAAGTCAAGGGTAACTAGATATTTTGAAAAAAGTAAAAAGTGTCAATTTTTTCAAATCAGTATATCTCGGTTATTATAATAGATAGAAAAAAACTGTAAAGGACAAAGTTTTAGATAATTTTATGTAGATTAATAAAAAATAATCAGAAAATTTTTATCGCCATTATTTTCCGAGATATGATGCAAACTTACATTTTTTTAAATGGAAACCATAGTTGGCTATGGCCTCATTCAAAAGGTAATTTTTTTCTCTTTAATCCAATATGACATACGACATAGTTATTTCTAAAAATAAGTAAGTTATAGTCATTTTAAATTTTATTATAAATAAAAAATGGG
Source organism: Ontholestes murinus (assembly GCA_963969525.1). Classification (NCBI taxonomy): domain Eukaryota; kingdom Metazoa; phylum Arthropoda; class Insecta; order Coleoptera; family Staphylinidae; genus Ontholestes; species Ontholestes murinus. Next base: position 18,015,849 of record OZ018396.1, read on the forward strand.
TAGCCATGAAAAAGATGAAAGTAAAACAATTGCAGTTGTTTATAATAATAGCAATATTGTAATTATTAGTTCTACAAAGTTAAATAAAAATGGAAAGCCAGCATAAGTATAATAATTTTGTAATTATCAAATGGCCTTCTGTATGTGGTATAAACCCATTTGTCAAGAGGATAATACGTTTCTTACAAAAATATTATGAACAGATGAATCGCGATTCACTAATTGTGGTATTTTTAATCACTACAATGAACTTAGATGAACTTAAGAGAATCCACGAGAAGTTTCACAGAGGAAACTACAAATTAAATTTGGGTTTAATCCATGGTGTGTTTGGATTAATAATTCTCGGTCCATATATTTTTGAAAGCTAACTAAGTGAAACTGATTACTTTCAATTTCTTCAGAAAACATTTGAAGATACGCTCGATTGTTTAAATTTATTATTACAAGCAAGATTAAAATGGTTCCAATATGACGGTGCTCCACCTAATAACATGTTGGCTTTACAAATTATTTAAATGATGCTTTTCCTAACTCATAAGTGGGAAGACATAAACCAATCCCAGGGCCACCTAGATCTCCCGATCTGCGCGTTTTAGAATTTTTTCTGTGAGGTTATGTAAAAAACAAAGTATATGAAAAATCATATCAATCTGTGGAGGATCATAAACTAGTTGTTATTGAAACATTTATTTCAATTTACATGAGAATAGTCAAAAAGCCATAAATTCAATTTTAAAAAGATATAATTTATGTCATAATAGTATTAATAGTGGACTCTTTGACTATATTTTTTAATATTAAAATTTATCTCCCATTGATATATTGATAATTACAGAATTACTTTATGCAGTTGTTTCATTTTGATTTACCCCTGTAAAACTAATGATTACAATATTGCTAATATTATAAACAACTGCAATTGTTTTACTTTCACCTTTTTCATGGCTACCCATTTTTTATTTATAATAAAATTTAAAATGACTATAACTCACTCATTTTTAGAAATAACTATGTCATATGCCATATTGGATTAAAGAGAAAAAAAATACCTTTTGAATGAGGTCACAGCCAACTATGGTTTCCATTTAAAAAAATGTAAGTTTGCGTCATATCTCGGAAAATAATGACGATAGAAAATTTCTGATTATTTTTTATTAATCTGCATAAAATTATCTAAAACTTTGTCCTTTACAGTTTTTTTTCTATCTGTTATAATAACCGAGATATATTGATTTGAAAAAATTGACACTTTTTACTTTTTTCAAAATATCTAGTTACCCTTGACTTTTTTGAAAACTTTGAAAGTGGAATTTTATTCGTCTCGTAAATCTACACTTCTTTCCCCATTTAACCGTTTCTCTATCTCTTATAGTTTCCGAGATACCCATAGAGAACATCGAAAAAAACTCACCCTGTATACAGGGTCCTGCAACAGTGCGTCAAGCTTTCCTAGCGCCTTTCTCGTAAGAGATAGAAAAAAATGTTTCATATAAAAATTTATTGAATTAAAAATCTCTATGCCGTAAAATTATTTTCAAATATACAGGGTGTCCCAATTTTGCGTTATAACAAAAGCAAACATTTTTTTAAATGGAACACCCTGTATATTTTTTCATTTTATTATTTGGATAGTATTTTATAACTTAAACCTTTTTTTGGTTTTTAATTTCGATATGGCATTTCCGAGTTATTGACGTTTTTCTGAAAAAAATGTAAAAAGCGGAGGTTCACAAAAAAAATTATTCTGATGTTGTATTTAAAATTTAAGAAATTTTCTTTTTCCTATGATTGGTCATAAGTACTGTTTATGTACCAGTCTTAAAAATTTTCACTTTTGAGGAACCCTGCCTTTGTATCAGACACGCCATTTTCTAAAATTTCAAATTGTCGTAACTCTTTTTTTTTAAATGGAATCATATATTTTTTTAAATTTTATATTATTCTACATCTAATTTTCTACAAAAAATGTTAAGCATACCCTATACCTAAAAGTGATAATTTTCAAGATATAAAAGAATTTATATTTCAAACGGTCCTTGAATGCGAATTTGTTTTTGAATAGATAGCCATGACTGAAAAAAATGCATCTGTCAATTAAACAATTAGTTTGACATGTAAATGGGAGGTGTGAATTACAAAAAACAAAAGAAGAAAGCCTATCATCAACGAGGAACCAAAAAGACATTGGTGAAGGAACTGGCATAAGCGAGAGGTCAGTACAAAGCATTCTGAAGAAAAATCGATATCAAGCATATCATATTCAGCTACATAAAGAACTGAGTAATACTGATTTTCAATTTCGTTCCGAATTTTGTTTCTGGGGAAGACAGAAAATACAGGAGGATCTTTCGTTTTTCCAATATATTTTATTCACGGATGAGGCGTCATCCCATAACAACGGATCTGTCAATAGGTACAATTTTCACTATTATTTAACTGATAATCCGCATGTTATGAGACAAGTTGATCATCAGCATTGAATGTCTGGGGCGAAATTTTTGGAAACCATGTTGTAGGTCAACATTTCTTCGAGGGCCATCTCAGTAGGTCTATGTATTTGTACTTCTTGCAAATTGAATTACCCGGAACGTTAGCTAATGTACCCTAACTAACAAGAAACAGGGTGTGGTTTTAACAAG